>CM066570.1:5627500-6227500 GCA_033816785.1 Picus viridis
GGTGAGTTCTAACCCATCTAGAGAAGTGGATGTCACAGGAGCACAATCAAAGCACCTGTTTCCAGGAGATGACAGCCAAGATTCTCAGTTATGCATTCATGAGAAATTTTTCATTATTCAAAACTAAAACTTCCTGGAAATCAGTTCTTGAGGATTTAACCTGTTGCAGACTGCAAATACTGAACTTTGTACACTAAACCAACGACCACCCTACACAAACACCGCACCCATTATTGTATCACAGTATCACTAAGGTTGGAAGAGACCTCGAAGATCATCGAGTCCAACCTGTCACCACAGACCTCATGACTAGACCATGGCACCAAGTGCCACATCCAGTCTCTTATTAAACACCTCCAGGGATGGTGACTCCACCACCTCCCTGGGCAGCACCACATTCCAATGGCTAACAACTCTCTCGGTGAAGAACTTTCTCCTCACCTCGAGCCTAAACTTCCCCTGGTGCAGCTTGAGACTGTGTCCCCTAAGCACTATAAGCATTTTACCTATATAGCTACTTAAAGCCTTTAAGTAATCTATTAGTATCCTCATGATAAAGAAATGTCCTAAATGTTGAATTGTATTATCTCACCAGTTCAAGAGTTTAACTGTGATTGTCACAGCTTCTCTTCATTTTTTCACACAGTAAAAAATGTCACATCTACTTTTGTAACACAAGTTCTAAAGAAAGGTAAAACTACACTCCGTACCTTCTCTCCTTTACCTCTCATCTCTCATCATCTGATTTGCTAGGTTAAGAGAAATGAAAACCAACAGAACACCCACATTGTCTGTGTGCAGAACAGGAGGTCTCATCTCCTACATCGGGTCTGATTTCTTGTGTATTGCCCCCCACGCCTCCCCATGGAAGAATTCTTTTATTGTTCCCCATAAAACCCTCTCAGAGAAAGGAGGGTTTTTTACGCCTCAAAGATGCAGGCAAGCAATCCTAGGGGAAACAGCTACAGAACATGCATTCCACAGAAAAGGCAGATACTTTTCAGGCTGTAAAACAGTCAAGCAAATTTATGCAATCACTCATAAGGTAAACCTACATTTACTCTCAGTTCATAAAGTTTAACTTGCAAGCCCTTTTATTCCCTCCTGTCAAACCCACTGCATTTTGGTCACCTTGGTAATAAGTTCCCCTTTGTTCTCAGCTCCTTAGGTAGCACCTGTGAGTTTCATCAGCTATCGCCACAGATTTTCTACTCCCTGGTTAGTAATAGGTAGTCTGCTCAAGTTCTCTCCTCCTGTATTTAATGCTAAAAGTATTGTTACATTCAGTTCTGAAAATTACATTGTACTGGAATTTGTAATTATGATATGGTTAATTGTGTATTGATTGACTTATCTTGAATATCTCTGAAACAGACATGACATGAACTCTCTTCTGATTATTGGCCAAAGTGGAACATCTGCATGCTTAATATCTTATACTTTGTGGAAGTCAATGAAGATTAATTCTAAAGAAAAATACAATATTTGGAGATTGCATTAACTTTGCACAGTGTCTGCCTGCAAGGAGGATTTATGACAAATGGAAATGTAATTGATTGAGGGGAAGCATGCTTTCTGTTCAAATGTAAATTCCACAGCTCATGCAGGAGTTCAGCTGCATTCCAAAACGTTAAGTGCTGTTGCCTTTTTAAACAACTACTGTGGCTAAATTGGAGTCACTGTCCCTGGAGGTGTTCAAAAAAGGATTGGATGTGGCACTTGGAGCCATGGTTTAGTTGTCAGGCGGTGTTAGGTATTAGGTAATAGGTTGGGCCTGATGATCTCTGAGGTTTTTGCCAACCTTGTTGATTCTATGATTCTGTGATGTGTGAAGAAGAAAGAAATAGGAGATCCAGTGTGAGAGAAACAAGAAATCAGAGGAAGTGATACATGCAAGAGGGAAAGAAAAGACACAAATTGGATGTGGCACTTGGTGCCATGGTTTAGCTAGAAATGAGGTGTTGGGTGATAAGTTGGACTTGATGATCACTGAGGTCTTTTCCACCATTATTGATTCTATGATTCTGTGATAGATTGAAGCAGGGAGCAAACATTTTGATTTTCGCTTAGGGAATACCTATGGCAGAAACACAAAGAAACAGAGAATATCTTAAAAGGAATTCTCTTGATTTCTTCTTCTGTCAAGAGTGTCTCCAAATGGTGTTGCCTAGAAAAAGGAAGACAATCAGACCTCTTCTCACAAACATAACAATGTTCTTGGTAACAGGTTGTGTTTTCTTTTGAAGGTGTGATAGTGCCATCCTGAAAGCTGGGGGGTAAGCCCTCCCCAGAGTGGGGTTTTCCCCCGGAAAACTTAGTTAGTCTGTTCCACTCCCCCTCCCTGTCTAGGAAGCCTATAAAAAGGAAGACACTGCAGCCATTTGCTCTCTTTTGCTTCTGCCTTGCCTGGATGAGAGGACTGAATTGCTGCTGGCTTCCTGCTTCGCTGCCACATGGTCAAGCCTGGTCTTTTCTCCCTGCTGCATCCACGCTTCTCCAAAGAACTGTTGGTTTTGTGTATCTCCCTATCTATCCTTGTTCCTTACCCTTGTGAACCCCTCCTGTTATTGTGTATACATATATATGTGTGTGTGTGTGTGTGTATACACACATATATATTGTTCAAAGAAAATTTTACTTCTCTACTTCTGAGCTGACTCCAAATGATTTCTTGGTAGATTTACCTCTACCCCTTTTTCCTTACCCCCTTTCTTTCCTTTTTTTCCTTCTTCCCTTGTCTCTCCCTATTCTCTCCCCTTCCGTTTCGATCAGGAAGTAAGAAGGGGGATCAGGGGAGGGATTCTCAGTCTTGCCCCCATCCGAGCTCTTAAATCCTAGTTAAGGCTAAAACCACCACATAAGGCTACTTGCCAGTTTTAAAGTGGCTAAGATTAACCATTCCATTAAAAACCAACCAAACACACACACATTTAAAAAATAACAAAAACAACACAACAAAAAAAAACAAACCCATACAAAACAAAAGCACAAGAAAAAACCCTAACCAAACCAAATCCTCCCTTCAAACTATAATGGTGTTATCCATTTGCAAAGGTGGGCAGTGACTGGCTGGAAAGCAGTCCAGAGGAGAGAGACTTGGGGGTGCTGGTGGAGGAGAAGCTCAACATGAGCTCTCAGTGTGCACTTGCAGCCCAGAAAGCCAATCACATCCTGGGCTGCATCAAGAGGAGTGTGGCCAGCAGGTCAAGGGAGGTGATTCTCCCCCCTCTACTCAGCCCTAGTAAGACCCCACCTGGAGTACTGCCTCCAGTTCTGGAGCCCCTATGACAAGAGGGATATGGAGGTGCTGGAAGGTGTCCAGAGAAGGGCCATGAGGATGATCAGAGGGCTGGAGCACCTCTCCTATGAGGACAGACTGAAGGAGTTGGGGCTGTTGAGTCTGGAGAAGAGAAGGCTCAGAGGTGACCTAATTGTGGCCTTCCAGTATCTGAAGGGGGCTACAAGAAGGCTGGGGAGGGACTTCTCAGGCTATCAGGTAGTGATAGGACTAGGGGCAATGGAATGAAGCTGGAGGTGGGGAGATTCAGGCTGGACGTGAGGAGGTAGTTGTCCACCCTGAGAGTGGTGAAGCCCTGGAATGGGTTGTCCAGGGAGATGGTTGAGGCCCCATCCTTGAAGGTGTTTAAGCCCAGGCTGGATGAGGCTCTGGCCAGCCTGATCTAGTGTAGGGTGTCCCTGCCCATGGCAGGGGGTTGGAACTAGATGATCCTTGTGGTCCCTTCCAACCCTGACTGATACTATGATACTATGATAATGCACAAGAGTTAAAGGTTAAGTAGTAAATCACATCCAGCCTCTCGAAGGACTACTAGTACTTTGACAGGATAAAGGTATGCATGCCAGTAGCACATTTTCAGATGTATTTTGAGAACTTTATGAGACATGCAGCAGTCACTTTAAGGCTGAAGCTTCTTTCATTAAAGTTATGCTCATCCCTCTGCTCCCATACAATCTGTTGAACCACAAATAAGATTTCTCTTTGCAGTTCAATAATTTATTTGTTTTATTAAATCAACAAATATATACAAACCACCTTTCCCTTCCATCTATGAAAAGTAATGCTGAATTTGCATTGGCAGAAGTGAAAACAGGAGGATTAGGTGTATCAATTACTCACATACCTCCTGTACTTGCCATCATGGCATGTTTTGGACTCAAGAACAAATCCTTTGGGCTTGTTGCTTCTACAGAAATCACTCAAATGTGCACATCCACATCCACAATGAGGGTGTACAAAACAGGTCTAATCCCACCACCACTTAGTTCCTTCATCACAATTCAAACCTCTAGTGGAACTCCACAATGGGAAAGCAGTAAGAAAGAAAGAATTGCAGTGTAACACAACATGCCTGAAGAGCTTTGGCTGCCCTAGCCCCAATTATTCTTATTACACCACCTGAATATCTAATGTGTGGGAGTGCACAAGCAAAGATTGCTAAAGCTTGTCATCTGGGTTTAATTTAAATTTGGATCAAAAAGCAAGTCTATCAGAGACTCCATGCAGAATCCCAAATGAGTGCTCACCATCTCTCTGCAATAGGATGCTTCAGAGGAGAGCAATACAGATTAATTTTGTTGGAATAAGCCTCACTTTAATTTAAAGGATAGGAACTAATTACCTTAAAACAATCTAATACATTCTGCAGCACATTCTGATAATCTTTGGAGAGACATTAAAATTGTATCTCATTAGTACCTTACTTAGCTAAAAAGAGATATGAATTGTATTCATAGAATGGCTTGGGTTGGAAGGGACCTTGAAGATCATCTAGTTCCAACCCCCTGCCATAGGCAAGGACACCTTTCACTAGCCCAGGGTGCTCGAGGCTGCATCCAACCTGGCCTTGAACACCTCCAGGTGTTATTGACATCTCTCTGTTGTTTGTCTCTCTTAAGCTACCTCAAGTATCTTCTGCTCAGCCATAGAAACATATACCTGTACCAGATGTACTCAAACCATCCTGTATGTCCCTGGGTAACGTGAGAGATGGTCAGTGTCACCATCTTGCAGATATGAGTTAAAAAAAATATCATTTACCATATCAGTCTATTTCAGAACACTTTTGGCCTGTTGATGTATTTTGGCCCATGACCTTCTAGCCTGTTTTAAACTCTGAACAGTGTTTATAAGAGAGAATAAGGGTACCCTGAAAATACAGGCCACTGGAGAACAGCTGTGTTGTGTCTATCATTAAATACAGAATAGAGCTCTAAAATGTTTACAGATTGTAAAACATAAGCAGACTGGATATGTTTTAAATTCTAGGGACTAACCTAAAATTTGCTATAAAACAAATCTATGGCTTGCAGCTGGAAACTTGTCAAAACCCCAAAGTGATTGCTCTGCACTGCCTGGAAAGATTTTCTGTGCCCAAAGACTTTGGAACAGCAACAGATGTACTGTTGCATGAAGGAGATATCCCTGGTTTGAATTGCAGTTTGTAATGCAGCAAGACATACAATAGAGGCAAAGTTCTTTTCATCTTACCCAGGTCCCTCTGCTTCCTCCTCCACATCTCTCTCCATCTACCTCCCCTGTCTAAAAGTGATTAGAAGAGAAAGCAAGATGTGAACAAACCACGTTATAAGAATAGAAAAAGGCATTTGGCTCAGTGTTTGTGGCTGGCCCTTAATTCAACCATACTGGCTTTTTCTCCATGCCCTCAAGCCCCTCCTTTTCCAGAAGGAATCTATATGATCCCACATCTCTTCTTCAGTAATGTGTTCCAGATGGTCAGCTTTTCAGGGAATGGATTTGCCTCAGCTTCCCAGTTTTTCCCTAGTGTCTTTGTTTTCAGATGGCTTCCATTTTCTTGGAAACACCTTTACCCAATCTTTTAGCTCTCCCTGAAACTTTTTAGAATCATAGAACTGTTAGGGTTGGAAGGGACCTCAAGGATCATCTAGTTCTAACCCCCTGACACCTCACACTAGATCAGGTTGCCCAGAGCCACATCCAGCCTGGCCTTAAAAACCTCCAGGGATGAGGCTTCTACCACCTCCCAGGGCAACCTGTTCCAGTGTCTCATGACCCTCATGGTGAAGAATTTCTTCCTAACATCCAATCTGAATCTACCCATTTCCATTTTTCTTCCCTTCCCCCTAGTCCTATCATCATTGTGGGTGATGGTTTTCTTTAAATGAAAGTTTGGTAGTACATTTATGATAAATTAGGAGTTAGAGGTGCAAGACAGGACTACAGAGCAACTCAGAAATGTGTCTTTGAGTTCTTGCAAGCAAAACATTTCTCCTCAGCTCTCCTACCCCCAAAAAATCTTGTTCCAGTGCAGGTAACATTGTGCCATTGTGGCTTTAGTGACCACTGACTTGATGCACAAACTTTCTTTTCTTGTGATAATACCACTAATATCAGATAAAGAACATGAAAATTACCCTGGCAAATGTATTCTCCAAAATGCAGTAAGTTTCTAAAATACAGAATCACAGAGTCACCAAGGTTGGAAGAGACCTCAAAGATCATCAAATCCAACCTGTCACCACAGACCTCATGACTAAACCATGGCACCAAGTGCCACGTCCAGTCCCCTCTTGAACACCTCCAGGGATGGTGACTCCACCACCTGTTGCATATTTGTAGAAGTCATGTTTCCCCCTTCTTGTCCAACCACAGTAGGGCATTTGCCTTCTCACTGCGCTTCCAGGGAGAGATCAGCAGACCAAGCCCAAGGACAACTTCTCTTGGGTGTGCCAGACATAATCTATGGCTACTCCAGACTTGCTGACAGCAGAAATGGCAATGAATTTTTCAGCAAATTCTGAATGGGATTTCATATGGGACACACACACGTGCACTGACGTAGTCCAAGCTGGAAATAATCAAGGTGTGACAATCCTTTCAAGGGAAGATGGTGAGCGATGTTAAGTGTAAACTGAACCAACAGCTGATACTCTAATTTGCAAATCTGCTATCTTGCCTGTAAATTACAGAAAAACCTCTTTGATGTTTCTTCTTGAAACAGAGATGAAAGAGTAACTTCTTCCAGACAGTTACTGGGGGAAATTGTACTGAAATCATTATCTTTGTAGTTGCATTATGCTGTTGGATTGTGAGGAGGAATAGAATTAAACTTATACATAAATGAGAAATTATTCTGTAGATAAATATTTTCACATATTCATGGAAAAAGATAAGCTTGGAAGGGACTTGAGAAGGGGCAGAGATTTCCTGCTCAAAGCTGAGATAACTTTCAATTTAGATCAGGTTGCCCAAGGCATTTTCCTATGAAGTCCTACATATCTGCAAGGATGGTGACTCCTGAACCTCTCTGGGTAAACCAGATCAGTGTTTTATCAGACTGATGAGTAAACCTCTGCTTGGCTCTGTTCTCCTTGCTGCACCTCTCAACCATAGTTTCTTTACACCTTTGAGGAATGTCTTGTTCCATTTGCCTGCACATCTTTTTTCCAAGCCATGAACAATCTTGGTGGCCCTCAACTGCACTCACCACATCTTGCCAACCTGTCTCTCCTACAGAGAGGCCCAAAATTCAATACTAGTGCCACGCAGTATGTGGTTCATTTTCATCTCTTCCAGGGCATGATGCTGACTTACATTTGACACTCCACCCAGCAAGACAACCATGACCTTTTCTGGATACCTGTGCTATAAGATAACTGATTTTCAGACAGTGGAAGTTAAAACAAAAGCCTGCAAGTCATCCCACATCAGGCACCCAGAACAGATCTCAGCTTTCTTTCTCCGAGCGTGTAGTATCATCATGCACTGGTAGGTTATGCTACAGGCTTTGGAGGAGGTAGGGGACCTGTTAACTAGCTGAGCTCCCTATGCAAGATGCCAGTCTGTGCAGCTATTCCTTTTCCTCTTCCTGAGGCAGCAATGCCACCTGAGTCTTGCTCTGTGTCACTGCAGAGTGCCTTATCTTCACATGGGGAGTCAGGAGCCAGGTTATGCTCGTGCACTTGGCAGACCCAGCCATGCTGGAGGCAAGCGCTGCCCATGTATAACATCATGATTAGCTGAGGTACAACCAGTTCTAAGATGCTTGCTTTCCTCAGAAATCTGACATCTCTGGCATTTAATGTTCTTATCAACCAAAATCACTAGTTATTTGTAAATTTAGTGTTATACAACTCTATATAGGTACACATAGATACTCCATATATAGAAAGTACTTCTTTCCTTTGTCAAACAGCTGAGCAAGAGGAAGCTACTTACCAACAGCTGCTGTAGCCCACAACAGTGGTGCAGTGGTTTGAAATAAAAAAGCTTAGTCTTTTAGTTTCTAAAGTAGCTGTAATTACCACAACATTTCAGTGCCCTCTTAATAATCAAAATGAGTTTCCAAGGTTAGGTTTGTGAAGAAATCCCAAATGTCCTCAAGTCTGCCTTCCTTCCCACAATCTCAGGACTAAGAAAAAACATTGTTGTTTATTGGGTTTGGAGCACATTAGGTTTTCCTCAGCACCACAGTCAAAAAAAAATAAACCCCACACCTAGAATAGAATAGAATAGAATAGAATAGAATAGAATAGAATAGAATAGAATAGAATAGAATAGACCAGGTTGGAAAAGCCTTTTGAGATCATTGAATCCAACCTATCACCTAACACGATCTAATCAACTAAACCATGGCACCAAGCGCCCCATCCAGTCTCTTCTTAACCACCTCCACAACAACCAACAAAATCCCAAAACACTACACTAAAAAACCCAAACCAAAACCCACCCAGCAGAACAAAAATATAACAGTGAGGTAACTTTGGCAATTTGAATTCTTACATTCAGCAATTAGCATCAACCTTGTGACTCTTTGAAGTCCAGCAGGACTTCCTTTTACTCTAAAGGTATATAGCTATATACTCCTGTATATTACAAGTTGGCTATAACACTGTTTGGACATAATTAACCAATGACAAAGCAGGTTATCAAATAAAAACAGAGAGTCATTCCCCCCCCCCCCATGTTGTTTCAATTCACAAGTCAGGGCATAATTAACCAATGACAAAGCAGGTTATCAAATAAAAACAGAGAGTCATCCCCCCCGCCATGTTGTTTCAATTCACAAGTCAGGATTATTTTCTCCAAATAGACCTGTGTTGGGGAAAAAAAGTCCCTGCAGGCAGGGGGATTCAGGGAGTGACACTGCTTTCTAGCCCATTCCATTTGAGCTCTGAAGCCTTTTGGCTGTAGCACATCACACAGCCTTTATGCTTCTTCATTAACACAAGCAACCTGTCAACACAGCTCTGGGGAAAAAAAGACATTTGAAAGGATCTTCTGCAGGAGGCATGCATTCAAAACCACCAGCATTATTCCTGTGTTCAGAGAGCAGAGACCAAAATGAATGAACAAAAGTTCATTTCCAGGTAGTCACAGGTGCCCTTGACATAGATTCTTATCTGAGTTATACTAACTGAAAGGAGGTTGTAGCCAGGTGGGGGGTGGTCTCTTGTCCCAGGCAACCAGCACCAGAACAAGAGGACACAGTCTCAACTGTGCCAGGGGAAGTTTAGGCTGAGGTGAGGAGAAAGTTCTTCACAGAAAAAGTAATTTGCCATTGGAATGTGCTGCCCAGGGAAGTGGTGGAGTTACCATCTCTGGAGGTGTTTAAAAAGGGATTTGACATAGCACTTGGAGCCATGGTTTAGTTAGTTATTAGGTGTTAGGTAGTAGATTGGACTTGATGATCTCTGAGATCTTTTCCAACCTGGTTGATTCTATGATTTTATCCAGTACCTCCAGAGTTTCAAAGAGAGATCCTGGTTACCTTATATATCAATGCAATTCTACATGTTTTGAAACAGTTTATTTTGTAAGCCTGAAAATTGTTAGATTCCAGGACTCCTCATTCATCTTTTGTCTTAAAAACCAACTATCTTTTTTAACACTGTTTGTGAACACCACAGAACAGAAATTGTCTGCTCACTGTTTAAGTAACTAAAGACTTCCAAGTAGAGGAAAAAAAAAACCCTCACAAGTGTAATTGTTTGAAAACATTCTTCAGATTACTCCTGAATCAATATTAAAGAGAAAAAATATTTTCCTGAAGTTATTTGTGAGTATAAAATATAGACCAGGGTGTTTTGGAGACAGAGGAGTGAACCTGTAGTATTCAGGTGAGTGAGAAAGCAGAATGGGTGCAAAACTCCAAAAAGTATACATCTGACTCATGTGCAAGAGCTCAGAATAAAATTAGACAGTTTCTTCCATTCTCCTGTCTCCTCTTGACACTTAGGTAGGCTGAAGTAGCTCATGGTAAGCAACATGCATAAGTAGAACAAGATACCACTCCACAGACCTCAAAAGACAGAGAATAGCTTGGATAAATGAGCAAAAAGAGACAGAAAGGAGTATCTGTTGAAAAACAAAGAGTGTTAAATTTGAGATCACTATTCAGATTGGAAATGGAAGTGGAACAAATATTGGTTTCCTTCTAACTTCCATAGCAACCCACTCTCACCAAAGTTATGTGACTCAGAAGCTGTTTTCTTTAAATGCAGCCATATGGCTTTTAAGCCCTCTTGGTTCAATGCCCAGACAGAATAATTATTTCTTCATTTTATTGTCCCAATATACTCTGAATACTCAAACTTTATAATTTCACTGAAATTGCTCAAGTTCTCCTTTGTTTCTCAAGGTTTCTGCAAGTCAAGTGAAAAGGGCTTTGCATTTCAGAGTAAATGTTAATAGAAATCCATAGCAAGAGCAGGGGTACGCCTGGCAACTGACAAAGAGAGTTCACATTTCTCAAATGAAGGTTCAATCAGTCATCATCATCTGCTTGTATGTACACTCAAAATTCTACACTAAACCTCCACTGCATCAGAATACAAAGTCTATCAAGGCTGAAGCACAGCCAGCTTTAATACACTGGGCCTGCTTGAATGCATTTCTCAATGCTCACAAGTTGCATAGCAGCCTAACAAAATTATGTAAAGTGAAAGCAAAACAGCATCGTGGAAGTTCGTATCCCTTTGCCAGTAAGAGCCATTGTCAAATTTAAGAAGACATGTTACAGTCAAAGAGAAGTTAGTATGTTGTCATGCTAACTCGCTCTCATTATTCTGTTGTATTTTGGTGATTATTAGAACACAGAAATGTATAGAAACACACAACCAAATGAACCGCTTACGGGTGATGGCTGCAATCTTCAATACCTATCAGTCTGAAATGCCAAAGTAGGTTTCATAGTATCATAGTATCAGTCAGGGTTGGAAGGGACCACAAGGATCATCTAGTTCCAACCCCTGCCATGGGCAGGGACACCCCACACTAGAGCAGGCTGGCCAGAGCCTCATCCAGCCTGCTCTTAAACACCTCCAGGGATGGGGCCTCAACCACCTCCCTGGACAACCCATTCCAGGGCTTCACCACTCTCATGGTGAAGAACCTCCTCCTGGCTTCAAACCACAGAAAGCCTGTTTTACAGTACAAGTGCCCTCACATTAAAAACAAACTTGCAAGTTACTGAATGACTCTTTCTGTGTTTCTTTCCAATATCATTCACAAGTATTTCATAAAGCACAAGTTTTTACCATACCTGTTACATTTTAGGACAATGCTACAAAAACTCAGTCCTTATATATATGCATGTATGTTTTTCCAAGTCAAAAACTATACTGTGAAAATAAAAGCTTAAAATAAAAGGGAAGCTTAAAGTAATACTAGACCAACAGCAACCACCAAACAAAAAAACCCACAACACAAATAACCCACATCCACAGCGAAACCAACCAACAAAACAAAATACACAAGCAAGCAACAAACTCAATCCAACACACACCACAGAACCCTAACCTTTGGAGGGGAAGGGAAGGTGAAGAAAAGCACATCTGCCTTTCTGATTCATGATTCTTAACGCTTCAAAACTGTTCCAAGAGTTGTGAGGTTGGCTTTCAGTCCCTACAGAGGTAACATTACGTTCTCCAGAAGTTCCCTGCAGAACTGCAGCACAGTTTGCATCCAAATTCTCTACCTACAGCTACACAAGCAAGAGTAAACATTGTTGTCATTCCAATAGCTAAGAACTACTACTTCTGCCCAAACTGTGCAAATGAATGGACCTAACACTGTCTATACACACTGACCAGCATCATGCTTGTAGTCATTGACTAGAATAATATAGAGCAGAGAGCCCATAGTTAGAAAAACTGCATCATTTTCCCCTCCTGAGAGAATAAATATTAAGGACATGGAAAGAAATCTCAGATCACCTGTACCACCTATCTCCTAAAGTTGTCCTGACATACCTCACTTCCTTATTTTACTTCCCTTTAATTTCAGTGACTGAAAATCACTCCCCTAATTTGACACAATACACAAGCGTCTTTCACTCTGCTATTAAAAGAATACAGTAGTTGGATATTTCCTCTCATTACTTGCCCTTAGATACCATCTTCAGAGCAGAAACAGGCAATAATGCTTCATTCTTCAAAATTAAACCCCCGAGAAGCTAGGCATTTCCTTTGCCTGTTTGTGTCTTTCATCTGCTGTTATGCACCACCACCAGTGAGAAGGAAAAACACACGAGATGGAAAATATTTATAGCGCTGCAACAAAAGCCTTTCTGAATATTGCATGCTCATTGCAGATATCACAGCTAAGTAATGCAAAGCCTCCATCTCTATAACCTCAGAGGCAACCACTTGTCCACACTTAGAGAGCCAACAACAACGAATAACAGTGGAAGATTTCAAGACACACTTCAATCACAAAACACAAGAGAAGAGATTTTGGCATCTGGATAATCCCATAAGGCATCGAGATATGATTTTTCATTACATTGGTATTCTTATTTCTGGTCAGCTGTTCAAACAAGTTCAGTACTTGATCTTACACTCTCGTTTCTCCAACCACTGCTATGCAATATTGAGCAAATGAAAAACTGTAGTAAAAGACCTCCACTTACCCTGTCCTTGTCCACCGGTCTGGTGACTCCACAACAGAACTACTGCTAGCATCCAGTGTATCCACCGAGTTACTCCACTACTTCCTTGTCTTTTAGCCATCACATTATTAGATGCTGGGAGGGGGAAAAAAAGTATTATTGAATATTTTAGTTATACTTCCCGGGAAACATCTTTGGGTGGAGGAAAAGGGATCAGGCCTAGACAACATGGATTTAGGAAGGGCAGGTCATGCCTCACCAACCTGATCTCCTTCTATGCTCAGGTGACCACCTGGTAGATGTGGGGAAGGCTGTGGATGTAGTCTACCTGGACTTCAGCAAGGCCTTTGACACCATTCCCCACAGCAAACTGCTGGCCAAGTGTCAGCCCCTGGCTTGGACAGCAGCACTCTGAGCTGGGTCAGAAACAGGTGGAGGGCCGAGCCCAGAGAGCTGTGGTGAATGGTGCCACATCCAGCTGGCAGCCAGTCACTAGTGGTGTCCCCCAGGCATCAGTGTTGAGCCCACTCCTGTTCAATATCTTTATTGATGATCTGGATGAGGGCATTGAGTCCATCATCAGTAAATTTGCAGGTGACACCAAGTTGGGGGCAGGTGTTGATCTGTTAGAGTGTAGGAGAGGTCTGCAAGGGGACCTTGACAGGCTGGACAGATGGGCAGAGTCCAACAGGATGGCCATTTAACAAGTCCAAATGCCAAGTTCTGCACTGTGGCCACAACAACCCCATGCAGTGCTGCAGGCTGGGGTTGGAGTGGCTGGAGAGCAGCCAAGAGGAGAGGGACCTGGGAGCATTGGTTGACTGCTGGATGAACATGAGCCAGAAGTGTGCCCAGGTGCCCAAGAAGGCCAATGGCATCCTGGCCTGTATCAGGAATAATGTGGCCAGCAGGAGCAGGGAAGTCATTGTGCCCCTGGACTCAGCACTGGTTAGGCCACACCTTGAGTCCTGTGTGCAGTTCGGGAGAAAGTTCTTCCCAGAAAGAGTGATTGGCCATTGCAATGTGCTGCCCAGGGAGGTGGTGGAGTCACTGTCCCTGGAGGTGTTCAAAAAAGGATTGGATGTGGCATTTGAAGCCATGGTTTAGTTGTTATGAGGTGTTAGGGTTTAGGTAATAGGTTGGACTTGATGATCTCTGAGGTCTTTTCCAACCTGGCTGATTCTATGGTTCTGTGAAAACAAAACAAAATCCCCTCAAATTTCTTTAGTACTCAGTTATCACTCTAATAAAAGGGTCGCTGGTAAAAATGCTTTTCATTCAGAACACCCCAGTTGTATTTGATCAAAAACTGTTAGCCCATAGAGCACTATAAAAAGGAAGCAATTTGCTTTGAAAATGCTTGAATTTACCTTTCATACAGAGATCCTGATCTTTAAAAAAAAACACCAAACACCACATGTTCCCATCTAGCCAGGGTTAAGAGTCCTGAACAAGCAGCACTCACAGTAAAGGCTATCATCATCTACACTTGCATTTCTCCCCACATACCCCAATATATGGAGAATAAGGCAGGCAATAGAAGCAAGAGTTTGCTTGCTTGTGGGGCATTTGTTTTCTCCTATTTGACACAACACTCAAACTTTTGCTTTTTCATTTCATCAGTGCTCCAATTACTGGCCAGAATCACAAAGTATCTTACTATGGACTTGTAGCTGTTCAGAATGAAAACTGGATTTTGCTGCAACACTGGTTATGAAAACTAACCATCTGCACAGAAAAACTACTTAGTATTGCAAACACTTTGATTTTCCAGTTAGAAGTTTAGTTTAGGTTCCACTAGAGCAGTTATCTGAGCAAAACAGTGCTTTCCACAGCTAGTGCTTAGCAGTTCCTCCCTGTCTCACCTCACACAGGCACATGGAGAGAAGGGCAACAAAGCTGGTGAGGCGTTTGGAGCACAACCCTATGAGGAAAGGCTGAGGGAGTTGGGGTTGCTTAGCCTGGAGAAGAGGAGGCTCAGGGGAGACCTTATTGCTGTCTACAACTAGCTCAAGGGAGGTTGCAGCCAGGTGGGGGCTGGTCTCTTCTTCCTGGCAACCAGCACCAGAACAAGAGGACACAGTCTCAAGCTGTGCCAGGGGAGGTTTAGGCTGGATGTTAGGAAGAAATTCTTAATAGAAAAAGTGATTGGCCATTGGAATGGGCTGCCCAGGGAGGTGGTGGAGTCACCATCACTGGAGATGTTTAGGTAGAGACTGGATGGGGTGCTTGGTGCCATGGTTTAGTAGATTAGATAGTGTTGGATGATAGGTTTGACTCAATGATCTCGAAGGTCTTTTCCAATCTGGTTAATTCTATTCTATTCTATTCTATCCTATCCTATCCTATCCTATCCTATCCTATCCTATCCTATCCTATCGGGGTGGGTGCTGCAAGGGCTTGTTTGCCTTGCCTTGTCCTTTTCAGGCTGTTCAACCCCAAGAGGAAATGAGAATCAAAACACTGCGAATGTACTAGACTCAAAGCAAAAGTGTAGAACAATGAATATGAATAAACATCCTATAAAGATATGGTTTTTATCACTGCCATGTCAGGGGAACAGTTTGCAAAAACAGCATCTTGGAAAAGAGGTATTCTGTTTAATGAACAGTCTTTCCCCAAACTAACAGACACATCTTTAAGTCTTCATGTAAGCAAACAGATGGCATTCAATTAGTTATTTACCTACTTTACTACCATTAATTAAAATCTCCAAGATAATTTTTGTCCTCACGGTGTCTACAGAAAGCTAGAGTTCTGTAAAAATCTGGCATTTGTATCTACAGCCCTGATAGCTGTAATATAAATATCACAACTAGGAAAGCAATGAGATGCCTTCTCTGAACCCCACAAGGAAACAGCTAACTTTTAAGATGGCAGCTTGGTTTGAATGTTCCTAACTAGTGAATAGATGAAGATGATGGCCATCTTGCTAGAAGGAAGCTTGGAGATCAACATCCATAGTATTCAAAATGGGAGTAGAACCACACAAAAAATGGTGAATTGTTATTTTGGATCTGAGAGATGTTTTCTTCACACTGCAGCAGTCATCCATGGGAAAAGACAAAGAGCAAAGCAGAAGGGGCTGCAGGAGAACACAGGACTCCAAAAATCAGAGGGGCAGTCTAAGGCTGATAGATGCCATTCATGTCATATTTCTTGTCTTCTATGAAAGAATTTAAGGAAAGGAAGCCAAGATAAGATGCTGCCACATGCGTAACTGGAAGTTGAGACTTAATTTGTAAAGCAAAATTAAACAAGAGGCTGTCATTATAGAAGCATAAAACTGGCTCAAAACCCAAACCATAACTCTCCTCTGAATCCTGAGCTTACTTTTTGCACAACAGATTCAGGGAAACAGGTTTATCTCAACAAAAAACATTTCTCAATTAAAGATCAATCACTACTGCTATAACAAAACAAAGAGCTTAACTTCCAAGCCTTTATATCATTAACAACCTTTATATCATTTAAATTTACTCCAGTGTTGCTTCAACCCTTCTAATAAAGGAATAAAATGGCCAAGAACAGAATCAGATTGCAAGTATGTTTATTGAATAAGCAGAATGCAACAAGTCAAGAGAGGTAGGGTGGAAGTCAGTCTTCTTCCTCCTTCCCACCCCCAACTTTTAATTATCTTGTGACAGAGATGACAAAGAAATTACACTAACAAACAAAAACAAACAAACCCCCCACACACCCCCCCTACACACCACACCCTAACAAAGCCCAAATCTCTAAAAACAACACACACACACACACAAACTGAAAGATATGTAAATAGATTTTTCTAAAAACCATTGTATGTTTTAATTTTCCCCTGCTGCAAAACTTTTCCTGAAGGAAAAACATGACTTATACAAATCACATACCCCAAGACTGGACAAAAGACCTCATTAATAACTCCAACCTTCTAGGGAAAAAAAAAACCCCTCTCCTTTTGGATTCCTCAACTAAACCTGCTGGAAGAGGAGAAGTATCAAATGGGGGGCCTGGGCAAAAAACAATCAACCAGGCACAAACTGAAAGATATGTAAATTCTTTGGAGTTTGTTTCCCTCTCTCTGCCCTCCAGCTCCTCCTTCTAAATCAACCATTGTCTCTTCCCTGGTGGGGAGGAAAAACAAGGCAAACTCCACACCTTACATGGTCTTTCAAACCAGGACACAACTAAATTAGCAAGCACATCATCACTGAGGGGCCCAGAACTGTGTCCAGTTCTGGGCCCCTCGATTTAGGAAGGACATTGAAACTCTTGAATGTGTCCAGAGAAGGGCAACAAGGCTGGGGAGAGGCCTCGAGCAAAAGTCCTACGAAGAGAGGCTGAGGAGCTGGGGTTGCTTAGCCTGGAGAAGAGGAGGCTCAGGGAAGACCTGAAAGTAGGTTGTAGACAGGTGGGAGTTGGTCTCTCCTCCCAGGCAACCAGCACCAGAACAAGAGGACACAGTCTCAAGCTGTGCCAGGGGAGGTTTAGGCTTGAGGTGAGGAAAAGTTCTTCACAGAAAGAGTGATTGGCCATTGGAATGGGCTGCCCAGGGAGGTAGTGGAGTCAATGTCCCTGGATGTATTCAAGAGGGGATTGGATGTGGCACTTGGTGCCATGGTTGGTTCCTGCCGATTGGCAGGAAATCAGTTAACATGGAGAAATCTGTCACATAAAAGATTGCAGAACAAGAGGACACAGTCTCAAGGTGAGCCAGGGGAAGTTTAGGCTCAAGGGTAGGAGAAAGTCCTTCACAGAGAGAGTTGTTAGCCATTGGAATGGGCTCTCCAGGGGGTGGTAGAGTCACCATCCCTGGAGGTGTTCAAGAGGGAATTGGACATGGCATTTGGTGCCATGGTTTAGTCATGAAGTCTGTGGTGTCAGGTTGGACTTGATGATCTTTGAGGTCTCTTCCAACCTTGGTGATTCTGTGAATAAAGTTTCCAGTTTGTTTCAAATGGTACTTCTGCTGAAGTAGTGTTGGAATGAAAAGCTAGGAGGCTTTCAGCTGCATTACCAGAGATTTTTTGCTCTCTCAGTGCCATGACCTATTAAAATCCATAGGCTTTGCAGAACTTGATTTTGGAGTAGCATTAGCCTGCATCTATTTTGCTTTCCTTCTGTTACTCTTTGGATTATTTTATATGCTTTTGTCTTGTCTGAATCACTAAGTGTATCAACTATATAGACTCAAATAACCTTTTTAGTATAATTAAATTCCTCTACAAAATTACATTGGGAAAAAAACACCAAACAAACAACAGTATTTAGTCTGTGTAAGCATAGAGTTGGTAAATGGAAAGCAAAAATATGCCAGCTTTCTGGTAAATCATGGAGTGTCACTGTTTTCTTAGTGGTGACCATTAAAGAGTTAATACATCATCTGTCCCATCAGCTGGATCTCTTTGAAGTGGGAATCTGATACAAGAGTTTCAGTGGGTGTGTGAAATGATCAGAGCTACATAGCCAGATAAAAATAAAAGGAAAACAAAAGGGGAGAAACCACCAAAAAAACCCCAAACAACAAAAAGAAAAAACACCACATAAAAAAAAACCATTAACCACAACCAAAAAACACTCTCAAACCCACAAAACACCCTTTAAAGTATTTTAAAGGTTATAATCATTGGGAATCACTGATGTCTAAGGATATGTCAAGGACAGACTGAAACCTTTGTTAATACAGCTTTCAGTCTCATTGACTAAAATGCAGTCAATTTCAGATCTACGTGCCTGAAGGCAGATTCTGATATCCCTTGCATGCATGAAAGGCTAAGGTACCAGCAGATTTGTTTATTTCCATGCAACTGGAATTAGAACCCGGTCTGACACATTTAATTTCTGATACAATTGAATTTCTCACTGATGTCTCACTTTGCTTTTTCCGAAGACTGTATTTTTTAGGCTCATTTCTGCTAGTGCATTACCAAAGACATTACAAATACAAGATCCCTCAGAGGGCCATCTGTGAAACCAGACACTATCTGATGAGGACTTCCCTAAAATATCAGGATTGTTTACACAGTGTAATGAACAGTAATGCTAAGATTTTTTTTCTATTTGAAATCAGAAGCAATACAAGAACAGTGTAACAATATCCATACTGTACCAGAGGTTTTCAGTGCTGCTATGAGTGGGCCAGAACAT
Source organism: Picus viridis (assembly GCA_033816785.1). Taxonomy (NCBI): domain Eukaryota; kingdom Metazoa; phylum Chordata; class Aves; order Piciformes; family Picidae; genus Picus; species Picus viridis. The sequence continues at coordinate 5,646,520 of CM066570.1, forward strand.
TTTTGGTCCTCATTTCTAGCTGGTAGCTATTGCTTTTGTGCATAGGAGGTGCCCCTGTACTCAGCGCTGGTTAGGACACACCTTGAGTACCGTGTCCAGTTCTGGGCCCCTCAGTTTAGGAAAGGTGAGTTGCTGAAACGTGTCCAGAGAAGAGCAACAAAGCTGGTGAGGGGTTTGGAGCACAAACCTATGAGGAGAGGCTGAGGGAGATGGGTTTGTTTAGCCTGGAGAAGAGGAGGCTCAGAGGAGACCTTATTGCTCTCTACAACTACCTGAAGGGAGGTTGTAGACAGGTGGGGGTTGGTCTCTTCTCCCAGGCAACCAGCACCAGAACAAGAGGACACAGTCTCAAGCTGCACCAGGGGAGGTTGAGGCTGGATGTTGGGAAGGTCTTCAAAGAAAGAGTGATTGGCCATTGGAATGTGCTTCCCAGGGAGGTGGTGGAGTCACCATCACTGGAGGTGTTTAAAAGGGACTGGATGGGGTGCTTGGTGCCATGGTTTAGTAGATTAGTTAGTGTTGGATGATCAGATCGACTTGATGATCTCAAAGGTCTTTTCCAACCTGATTTATTCTAGTCTAGTCTAATCTAGTCTATATTAAGTCATGAATTCCCATGCAAGATCTCCAAGAGACTAGATAGAGGAAAACATAACAAATAATCTGATATAGCTGTCAATTTGGAGACAGCTGCATTTTTAGTTAGATATCAAAAAGGGCTCACAAGCTGCCTGCTTTACAAGCATACTTTCTGCCCTGTGCTACAGCATGAGTAGGAACGTCACCTTCCTCCCTTTCTGTGAACGGGGTCTTGAAGTATGCAAGACATCAGGGCTTGCCAGAGCTTTATCCAACTTCCTAACACTACAGGACATTTATGAAGTCAAAGTAATACTTCATTTTGAAGGGGTTGGGAAGGATGGTACAAGTATTCCCACCTACACTAGGCTTCACCACAGCGGGTGAAGAGAAAGAGCAGCCCCCTGGGAGCACACTGGAGACCACCAAAATTAGACTCCAGCTAAAATTCTCGGCAGAGTAGTTCCTGTGTGTAGCAGTCCCTTCTGTGGCTGCCAGGCAAGGTCAGAGAGCTTCCCTCCAGCTGAAGTATAAAACAGACTAAGGTGCAGAGTCATGCTCATTCAGACACCTGTTTGTCTCCAGCTCTCCACTGGAGCATGCTCCCTCATCCATTCCTGGAACACAGCTTCTTATGGTGTTAGAACATGTGCCTCTGTACCTCATCATGACTTCAGTTAAGTGTGTCTGCCAAAAACTTATAGGGTGTAATTACAAACATATTTAGTAAGAGTGATTCAGCACATCAGCTAGCAACCATTGATTATTCACTAACACACTTATAACTTATAATCAGGTTTCCTTTCAGAACATTTCAAAATTTGATTAACTATTGATTCTTCCAAACATTCTGATTAAAAGTTAAGTTTAAAATGTGAGAGTTGTCTTTTTTTTTTAATTTAGGGGTTTTTTAACATCAGATTAATGCTATAAAGAAAACAACACACATGCTCAGAGAAATAAAAATTACCTACAGACCTATTGTAGCTGGATATTAATGAATGAAGGCAAATGTTGTAACCTAGGTAAATAGAATAGAATAGAATAGAATAGAATAGAATAGAATAGAATAGAATAGAATAGACCAGACCAGACCAGACCAGACCAGACCAGAAGAGACCAGACCAGGTTAGAAGAGACCTTCAAGATCATTGTGTCCATCCCATCATCCAACACGATCTAATCAACTAAACCATGGCATCAAGCACCCCATCAAGTCTCCTCCTAAACACCTCCAACTCCACCACCTCCCCAGGAAGCCCATTCCAATGGCCAATCATTCTTTCTATGAAGAACTTCTTCATGACATCCAGTCTAAACCTCCCCTGGCACAGCTTGAGACTGTGTCCTCTTGTTCTGGTGCTGGTTGCCTGGGAGAAGAGACCAGCCCCGGCCTGTCTATAACCTCCCTTCAGGTAGTTCTAGACAGCAATGAGGTCTCCCCTGAGCCTCCTCATAGGTCTTGTGCTCCAAACCCCTCCCCAGCTTTCTTGCCCTTCTCTGGACACATTCCAGCAACTCAGCATCTTTCCTAAACTGAGGGGCCCAGAACTGGACACAGGACTCAAGGTGTGGCCTAACCAATACTGAGTACAGGGCACAATGACTTCCCTGCTCCTGCTGGCCACACTGTTCCTGATCCAGGCCAGGATGCCCTTGGCCCCCTTGGCCCCCTGGGCGCATATAGTCTTCATGATTTCTTCCACTCAAAAATATTGTTTTACTTCACAAATGACCAAACACACAATAATTTTGTTTGCCTTCTGATGTTGCTGCCTTCAGGGTTCACTGTTACAATTCTTTCACAAAATAGCAGAAAAACCTCAATCTTAGAAGCCAAGATTCCTTGAGAGCTTTTATCCTTAAATGCTGTAGAAAATATACTAATTTTAAAGATCATCTATCTATATATATATATTATAACACCCATAAACACACACACACCAAAAAATCCCACCCACCACTCTAAATCAAGTCGAGTTCTTTCTTGCAATAAAATTAAATGCAGCTTGGTGAAATGTGGACATCTGACTTAGTTCCCTTTATTTTTTGTCCCCCTAACCAAAGAAATCCCTTTCAAACATCTGCATACAACACATTACACAGTATCACACAGGCTTGGGATAAGCTTGAAGCAGCCAACCACCCCAAACTTGCAGAAGATTTGCTTGTAACCCTCTTCATTTATGAACCTCAATTTCCACATTCTAAACACATCCCTATGTACAGTCTCCTACAGATTATGGCTAGAATATATCATGCAAATGATCTTACCCAGGGTAAAATCTGCCTTCTGCAGTGGTTTACCTGACTAGATTTGTACACTAAGGACAGACATTTGCTGCATATGTGCAGGCTGGGTTGCATAAATGGGGAGGAGCTGCGGTATCATGGTTGTAATAAGTAAACACCAACTCTCAAAGGATCCAGGCAAAGTCAGTGGGCAGCTCACAGGTCTTCTATGGTTGTAATAAGTAAACACCAACTCTCAAAGGATCCAGGCAAAGTCAGTGGGCAGCTCACAGGTCTTCTAGCACAGTACTTGGCTTTACAGACAAAGAAAGCACGTGTCATTGTGCTACCAGTGCATAAGGCAAGCCTCCTTTTAACTACACCTTTCATAAACATGCAACTTCATGCAGTTTACCATAAGGTTAAGCATACATAGCTATCCACAAAAGGGCACATCAGCCTACCATCAGCAGCAGCAGCTGACACAATTCATATTGTCTGGCACATGAAGGAAAACAACACAGCCTTCCCCATCCTGCAGTGGACTACATCTAGTCGTGCTCCACCTACTAAAACAGCAATCTGGCTATCGTGGCCTACTACCTGACAGCAAGATCCATAACAGGGTAACACCATTTATCAGCAAGTACTCCAAATGCTTTAAGTTCACACCTGAGCATATCCAGTTTGTTCAGCTATACAGATATGCCTCACCAGTTGCAACATGGGCCCCACACTATAAAACCAAAAATTAGTCCACTTTATTCAAAGCACTGCTGAAGCTGGACAGTGCACCACTTCTGTAACAATCCTGGTGGTAAATATTATCTACATTCAGTTGATACTATGACATTTTAGTCTTTAAGCCTTCCTGATTAACAAAAGAGAACAAAACCAAGGGGTAAATAAAACTATGACCAATAAACATGGTTCCTAATTGCAATCATTCATACAAACTGCTTTTGCATTAAGAGATCAAAATCAATATGACTGACTTTTGTTCCACAAAGCCATTTGTTTTGGTTTTCTTTGTTCTCTCAATACACTACAAAATAAACTCACAATGCATTAAGAAATTTCAGAAAACTGGCTCTGTCAATACAGCATGAAAGATGAGGAAAAGGTGAGTAGAAGAGTAATATATTTTTCACAAAGTATTGGATCCCATGAACAAGTTAATGATGTTTGCAAGGGAGAAAATGCGAGGACCAAAAGTTTTCAAGTTGCTGAGTGATAATAATGGTGCCCATCTATTGTGCATCCATCACACTGAAGTGCTTGACACATATTTTGGACTGTTTTCATGCATTTTCTTTATGATGATGAATGGTGGCATTGTACCCTCTGAAACAGCAGGCCATCACAGAGAGAAAGGTGTGCTCGACTACATTCATATGATAACAACTTTCCTCTCAGACACATATGGAGAAAATACTGAAAGGTTAGAACAAAAAAAGACCTGTGAGAAATATTCATTTCTGAGATGAGGGTCCACACCAAGCAAAAGGGAGAGAAAAAACAAAAAAGAGTAGGGAAAAAAACAGCACTAAAACATGATCACCTTTCTGAAGCATCCATTATTCTGATTTCTTTTCCCCCCCCTCTGCATTTACATTAGAAAGTGGCCAGGTTTAAGATGTGGGTGGTTTTGATACACTTTGAAGGAGAAACAGGAGTGCTACAGTAGATAAAATAACAATATTTCTGTGAAATTAAGAAATAAAAGGTGGTGTGTCGCTTGCCCACCTCCCATCTCCTGGACATGCTACTATGGTCTGCTTGGTCTCTAATAATGCCAATCAGAACTGCACAGAAATTAATGTAACTTCATTTGTTACTCCTAGGTCCTTAAACATTTTGGCTACAGCATCTCTTCAGGTTTTTCTAGCAGGGAAAGTAAGCAAAGTTAGCATAGAGATGCCCCATCTGAGCCTTTTAGTCTGCCAAGGCCAGAAGTGGGCTTCCAAGCTCCACAAGGCAACCAAAGCAGAGTAAAGGACATTTCAGTGATTGTGTGCTTATGCTGACACATTTTTAACCCGCTCCTAAGAGGACCAAGGCAATTACTATGGCTCAGCTAACAAGCTGTAACCCTAACTTCACCTCTTCAGAGGTAGATTTAGCAGGGAAATTTTCAGGGTGCACTATTTGCTCTTAATCCTTTCCTATGAGGACAGACTGAGGAAGTTGGGTCTGTTTGGTCTGGAGAAAAGAAGGCTCTGAGGAGACCTTATTGTGGCCTTGCAGTATCTGAAGGGAGCCTACAAGAAAGATGGTGAGGGACTTTTTAGGGTGTCAGGTAACGATAAGAGTAGGGAGAATGGAACAAAAATAGAAATGGGAAGATTCAGATTGAATGTTAGGAAGAAATTCTTCACCATGAGGGTGGTGAGACACTTAAACAGGTTGCCCAGGGAGGTGGTAGAAGTCCCATCCCGGGAGGTTTTTAAGGCCAGGCTGGATGTGGCTTTGAACAACCTGATCTTGTGTGAGGTATCCCTGCCCCTGGCACGGGGTTTGGAACTAGATGATCCTTGAGGTCACTTCCAACCCTAACAATTCTATGATTCTATGACTCAAAGAGAAAAATAAAGGGGGGGGGGAAAACCCTACTCCCATCAGAAGAACTGGCATAATAGCTACCTGAATGAGTGTCATAATGTATATTTAATGACTGGAAACCACTTTGAAATATCTGGATGTGTCATGCACAAACAGGAACAGTAATTTGCTGCTAGAACTTGCTGGGAACTCATGCAGCCCAATGTGTTCCAGGGAGTGCAGAAGCAGAGCCACACAACAGCTTCCTCAACATGGGAGCCTAGTTGCAGAAATCAATTATTCAGTCTCTTGCTGCAGTCAGACTTGCAAGCTGATTGGAGAGCACCTAAGGAATCAGAGACAGTAGTCTGATTGAAGGGAGGTTGTAGCCAGGTGGGGGTTGGTCTCTTCTCCCAGGCAACCAGCAGCAGAACGAGAGGACACAGTCTCAAGCTGCACCAGGGGAGGTTTAGGCTGGAGGTTAGGAAGAAGTTCTTCACAGAAAGAGAGATTGGCCATTAGAATGGGCTACCCAGGGAGGTGGTGGAGTCACCATCACTGGAGGTGTTTAGGAAGAGACTTGATGGGGTGCTTGGTGCCATGGTTTAGTTGATTAGATGGTGTTGGGTGATAGGTTGGACTCGATGATCTCAAAGGTCTCTTCCAACTTGGTTAATTCTATTCTATTCTATTCTATTCTATTCTATTCTATTCTATTCTATTCTATTCTATTCTATTCTATTCTATTCTACTCAGCTCAGATGCATAGCACAGTAAAGTCTGAGTAGGTTAATCAAAGACTGCCACCTTTCCTAGTTGCCAACACAGGATAAATACTTCCCAGTTGCCTTCTTTGTTATGCGTGGGATTTCCAAATGTACCTGAGAGAAAGTTTAGTCCCTACTGGCTTTTGCTTTATTTATTATGTTACAGTTACAAATGTATGTAATGTTCTACAGGACTGTTAGGAAAACCTGAATTAGCCAGAAGCTGATCTACTGAATACATTCTAGTAAGCTATCACATAGTGTAATTAAGAGATTTGATTATGATTTAATTATTTACTAAATTGCAGTATATTACAGGAATATTGGCATAGTTCTTCTTGTAAATTCCCCCACCTAACCTAGAATGGTCTTGGTAGGCTTGAAGAAGGAAAACAAATCCATGGCAGAATAACTGAAGCATGACAAAGGTCTACAATTCAGCTGTTTTTCTCTGGAGTAGGAGTACCACCCATAACAGTAACCATACCTTCATATATTCAGAGTGTCCTATATCTACCAAAAAGTGTTCTGAGGGTAGTCTAGCACATTAATATTTATTGGAATTACACTTATATCTTTTTCAAAGGGTCTCTCCAGAGTTTAGCTGAGGTTCTACAGAATAATAAAAAACCCAAACGTGGTAGCTGGTAAATTCAAGAAATTTAGAATAGCTTTTCTATGCATAACTATGTTGCATGAAGTGAATTAAAAGACCTGATCCATCATGCTGGATACTTAACTTTGAGGGCAGATGTTTGCTCTCTGTGAGCTAAACAGGTTTTGATTCTGACCAAGTTTCCTGCGAATATGTTACCTTAAACCTAACATTCATGCAGTATTTTATATTGCTGATTCCAAGCTCTAGGTGGAGTATTTTTGTAACAGAAATATCTTGATAATGGAGCTAACAGGGAAGGAAAGGCTCCTGCAGCCTTTGGTTTGGATCTATTGCTGTGGGGCGTTTACCTTATGTTTGAAAGAAAAATTCTGGCATTCTTGGAGACATTGAGTTAGAAGCTGTTCTAATGAAGAAAGCAATGCTACATTCCCTGTCATGTTTTAAAACAGGCAAGAAAAGGAGAAAGCATTGCACTGTGAAAATCAGCATAGTGTAATGTGAATGTAATAATATCTTTTCCCCATAGCCAAGAGCATGCTACCTTCCAGAGGCCCAACAACAACTCCTAGTCAAACCCCATGAAGTTGTGAAGTGCCAAGTAGAGCTGATGAAGAAATTCTGCTGATTGAGAAGCAGGCTAGCAGATAAGAGAAAAATCAATGACTGAGCAGTGTAATAAAAGCAATATCTCATTTTGACATTGTGACTGAGTGGGGGTTTTTTTGGACAAAGACTACCATTATTTTCCCACTCCCATCTAAATTTAACCCCTGATGTCAAGTTAAGCTGTTCCACGTTGTCCAGAAGAGGTGATCTTTGCCTCAGCTCCCATTGTAGTCACATTGCTTGTTTCTTTTGTAAAGACTACTACTATTCTGTTTTCTGCAGAGTCTTTTCTCCCACTTGTAGTAAGCCAAATATGCATTAGTAGGATACCAGAGACTAATTAAATATTGTGACTGATAGTCAGATAAACAGATATTCAGGCTCCAGGGTATTTTCCTCCACTCCCAGTCGGTGTAGACTGTTTTCTCCTCCTCACAAAATACTTCATAATATTTCAGTAGAGACTTCATAAGGGATTGTTTGTTGATCCTTGTGATTTATAACTGGCTTCTAATAGAATCTCCACCTCCAGTGTCTAAAAGCAAAGCCCTTGAGCTGAAGGCATTCTTAAGTTTTTTCAATGAGCTGAATCACGGATAGAGATTTAATCTAATGCCAATTCCTCGCATTCATTAAGATCAGTTGTTCCACAGGAAAAACCCCACACACAATCAAACAAACAAAAAACCCTAACAACAAAAAGACCCAAACAAAAACCCCACACACGCATATTCCAGGGAAATTGATGTCATATGAGCTACTTTTCCACTGCTTGGATAACTAAGAAAAACACCAGTTGAAAACACTCTTTATAAGCACATGCCTTGGCTTCCAGTTTTGTAGGCACGTTAGCCAATTTCAATGAGTACTTGTGAAAAAAGCCTGGTGACCTCTTGCAGCCAGGAAACAATTTTAGCACAAGCAAGAAGTTGTCAGTGAAGGACAGAGAAAGGTGATAACACCCACACAGCACATGAACCTGCAGAAAAATTTACATCAGAGAAGCAAATCTAATCCCACTGTGGCTTAGTAAAAGGACATTAAGAAATGGATTTCATCCATCGGGTTATTTCTTTCTTGTCATTTCTATATGATTGGATCCAGGAGTGCAGAGATTTTTACATATTTATTCTGATTTTTTTTTTTTTTGATGTTAAGAATTCTGTTATAAAAGAATCCTTAACATAAATGTTGTTCTCTGTTGATTTCAAGAGCTCTACTGACATCAGAACAGACTTCCTTCATTCTGAAGTCAGTGCAGTTGAAATTCATAACCACTCAGAGAAATAGCACACCACAAGTAATCTGCCAGGGGCTTGAGCAACACATAGACCAGATGCAGATAAAATTCACTTAAGAGAGGCAAACGACATATTTACACCTAACTTTGGTACAGTAACTAGAAAGAAACCTATGTATCTGTAGGGTTTTGGGGTTTTAATAAGAGACTTCAGTTACACATGGGTTATTAACATTACCAAGTGAAACTGACAACTGAATGTGCATATCAACACCCTTGTGAAGATATCACGTCCATACTAAGCATTCCAATTTCTCCAGCTGACGTTGATGGAGTTTTGGAATGCTGGCACGTTCTTCTACTTGCACAAGATTTGAACTGCAATAGAATGTACCTACTCCTCACCACCCAGTGTGAGGCATGAGTCAACTAAATTAAGCCTTTTGAAAAAAATGTATACTTCTGGCTTAAGCTTTGTGCAATGACCAAAAAGCAACAACTCTGCACTTGCTATGTCCAGGTGCATAAAAATGTCACAGAAACAGTGTAACAGGTAGCAGTTGCAAAGTACTGAAATGTCATATGCAACACGTAACTCCACAATTCATTTCCATTGTTTATTTCCCATAACATCAGGAATAAAACAATGTGGACATTCTACAGGTATTTCAATTAATCAAGTTGTATCCCAAATTATACCTCAAATAGGTGACCCAGGATCAACACCTTGAAACAACAAGCCATACCTCTGTCCAGCAGAACATTTAATTTCTCTGATTTACAGCTAGTTCTCCAGCTAATTGTGACCCAAGAGATTTTCTTACAATATCTTTTGACACTATTTCTGCAGTCCTCGAGGCCTGCGTAAGAACTCATCGTGAATTACAATGTTCTTTGCAGACCATAAATTCCTTGTCGATACACGTATGCATGCATGGACATATTTCTTCCTATTCAAAGTTGGGAAAACTGCAAAAGAAAGACTTCCTCCTGTGCTGGCTGCAGAAAGCTTAACTTCATAAGGCTGGGCTTTCTCTGGCGCACCGTGGCTATACCGAAGTGACAAAGTCATTTGCATTTGTGTTACTTCTCCCAAACCTAATAGCAATTGTTTCATTGCCTTTTCTTGCTATTAACACCAACAAAAATGAACATATGACACTAGTTCCAAATTAATACAAATACATTTCCAATTTACATATCACTCTATTTATTAGCTAAATTGCTGTGTATATTGTAATCCACAATTTGAGATAAAAGACTTAAGCATTTTAATGCATTAGACTGTGTGCCAAAGAGGATAAAAGAACAAATCTCCTCCACCTTTTCTTCTCACCAGCATTTTACTGATTCCTCCCTTAGCTTTAGTATGATGACTTTGAGGGATCCCCAGAACAAACCTAGCAGGAAGCAATGCACAGTTTTTAACACCAGGTGTTAACCCCACCACCCCGGGATAAGTATTTTGCCTCTGGGCTCCGCACCTCTCACCCGACACCCGCCTCAACTTCCCCACCTCCAACCCAGGCAAAACTTCGCGAAGTTACCTGGCGGGAGGCACCTGCCGAAAGAGAGCACCCGACGCTGGAGGGGCGGTGCAGGGCAGCCAGCACAGCCGCGGCCGGGGAGGTGGCCTTGAAGGAGGCGGCTTCTCCACCGCACACGGGGTGGGGGGACGGAGAAGGCGAAATGGAGAATGGGCGGGGCAGCTGCCCCGCCCAGCCCTCGTTTCGCCTCCCCCCCTCCATCTTCCCCACCCCTACTCCTTCCCCCCAGCGCCTGAGGTTCGCCCTGGCCCGCCTTGGAAAGATGAGAAGCAAACCGCAAGACTCCGCCTTCCACAACCTCCCATCTTTTTTTCCTCTCTCTCTCCCAGTCCCCCGGCTCTTACCTGGGTAAAGAGAACCCCGAAATACGGTCCTAGGAGGTGAGGAAGGCGTGCCCGAAGTTAGTCAGGGGCAGAGCGCTGGAATAAAAAATCTCCCGCCCCCTCTCTCCTGGGGTGTAGGGTCGGTACTTTGCAGAGGCGAAGCGAGCTTACTTGAAGACGGGAGGAGTGGAGAATGAGAGTAAGACACCCGTTCCTAAGGCTTCTGGCGGTGCAATTCCGAAGGGTAGGGTCAGGTTAATGAGGTCGGGATCGGAAAGTTGCCCTGCTCCGGCGGCCGGCGGCGATTCAGCACCGCGGACAGCGGCTCCCAGCTCTCGCTGAGGGACTCCGGCTTGGAACGCTTCCTAGTCCAAAGTGCTTTGAGCGATGGCAAACCCACCGTGCTCCCAGGCAAACTATTTCAACACTAAATCAGGCTTTGAATGTTGCATGTTACCTTTCCTGGGACTTTGCCAAGTGGCTTCTGCAAACCATCTTTTGGGCCAGGACAGTGAGGCTGCAGAGCTGTGATATCAGTGCTGGGAGAGTTTCTTGCCTTAGCAAAGTAGTTCAAGCCCTGTTTTAAACCAAGCTAGGTAGGGGTGGAAGTGCAGAGATGACTAGATATTAGGAAGACGTTCTTTAAAATGAGGGTAGTGGGATACTGGAACTGGTTGCCCACAGAAGTTGTGGATCCCTTTCCCTGGAAGTGTTCAAAGTCAAGTTGGATGGGGCCATGAGAAAGCTGGCCTAGTGGAAGGTGTCCCTGCCCATGGCAAGGGGATTTGAACTAGATGATCTTTAAGGTCCCTTCCAAGCCAAACCATTCTATGATTCTATGATCAGCAGCTGAAAGTAAGCATCAGGTCATGATTGCCTGAAAAATCACTAATATCCTACCAATACACATAAATTACATTTTATTGCATATATTCTGGTTGATTAGTGATCCATGACCACTTGCTGGGAAATATTATTAGTTCTATTCTGCAGTGGAGGACACTGGAAGAGAGAGATTAATAAATTATTAAGGTTAGACATAGAGTCACTTCCCTGCATGACTGCAGATCTGAGTGTACCTGTGGACTCATCTTTCTCTTCAGACTGCTTTTGTCCCTCTTCCTTGCTTCTTAGGTGTAACTGTAATGCCACAATGGCACAACAATCAATAGCTTGGTCACCAGCTCTCAAAGCCTTTACAGGCCTCACCCAAGCACTGAGGTATGATTTGAGACCCTCTAAAAATTCAGGAAGTTGCTATTGTGAGTACAATACCCCAAAACAAAGAAGTGTAATTTTGTGTGGAACAGTCAATAAGGAGCATAACAATAGAAACAGACCTTTTATCTACACAGAGATTAGTCTTAAGGAAGTGGGATAAGAATTCACATTTTAGGGTCTCCTTCTCAAGAAGGGAGATAATTCACCTTTTGTAAATTTCAATCAATATAATTTTTCAGCAATTGAATCCTTACTATCTCCAGAGTTCATGAAATATTTAAATAAGCATTCTAGGATAACAAACAAGCTTTGATTCAACATTGTAGAATAGGTGTTGCTACAGGAGTGCAGCTAAGTTATTTTGGAAAAAAATACTGATATATTACAGTGATAAAGGAAATTTTCTTTACTAATAATTCATATAAAAGGCAAACAGAACTCGCTTCTTGCTGGTGGTTGGAAATGGCTTAGAGTTTGGGGAAAAAGTTACAAGGGGTTGGTCTCTTCTGCCAGGCAACCAGCAGCAGAACAAGAGGACACAGTCTCAAGCTGCACCAGGGGAAGTTTAGGCTCGAGGTGAGGAGAAAGTTCTTCACAGAAAGAGTTGTTACCCTTTCGAATGTGCTGCCCAGGGAGGTGGTGGAGTCACTGTCCCTGGAGGTGTTTAAGAGGGGATTGGATGTGGCACTTGGTGCCATGGTCTAGTATGTCTTGGGTGGCAGGTTGGACTTGATGATCTTTGAGGTCTTTTCCAACCTTGTTGATTCTATGATTCTATGAAAATAAAGGCAGGCTTGAAGAAAGTTCATCAATTGTCAAGGCATGCATGACCCTTCAGCCCATCAGCATCTGTATGAACTATTTATCTGTATGCTTTTTAAAAATACATTCTGAATACATGTATGACATGAGAACATGAATTATAGCTGTGGAAATGGAGAGCAGTATGAAAGGCCGAATGGATGAATACCCTATAAAAACCACTGCCATTTCTAAATAACTACCAAACTGTGAGAATAGAGTAGAATAGAATAGAATAGAATAGAATAGAATAGAATAGAATAGAATAGAATAGAATAGAATAGCATAAACCAGGTTGGAAGAGACCTTCAAGATCATCACATCCAACCCATCATCCAACATCATCTAATCAACTAAACCATGCAACCAAGCACCCCATCCAGTCTCCTCCTAAACACTTCCAATGATGGTGACTCCACCGCCTCCCTGGGCAGCCCATTCCAATGGCAAATCACTCTTTCTATGAAGAATGTCTTCCTAACATCCAGTCTAAACCTCCCCTGGTGCAGCTTGAGACTGTGTCCTCTTGTTCTGGTGCTGGTTGCCTGGGAGAAGAGACCAACCCCCACCTGGCTGCAACCTCCCTTCAGGTACTTGTAGAGAGCAATAAGGTCTCCCCTGAGCCTCCTCTTCTCCAGGCTAAACAGCCCCAGCTCCCTCAGCCTCTCCTCATAGGGCTTGTGCTCCAAACCCCTCACCAGCTTTGTTGCCCTTCTCTGGACATGTTCCAGCAACTCTACTCCTAAACTGAGGGGCCCATTACATAGCTCACACACTTTCTGCTTGATCTTAAAGTGAATGGACTACGAGAAAGACTGTACTGATGTTTAAATTATTTGTATTATATATTAAATTTTATTATATTTTTAATTTATATATTATATATATGTAATATTCCTCACAGCCTTACCAAGATTCTACTGTTTAAAGTACATTCTAAAATAACTGCTTTTTCTAAGGAGCTTCACTTTTGTTAGCTAAGAAAATTTTTGCATACATATATAGATATACACACATACACACATTTTTACACATCTAAGAAAACCTAATGCCAGACATTTACAACGTTTTGCAAAATGAAGCAAACCCAGAGGAAAGACAAGACTCTGAAATCTCCGGATTTGAGATGTAGAAAGTAACATAAGCTTAGAGCAAGGTTTGGAAAGTAGTGACAAGCTTAAAATTGTGACATGCAAGTTTTCCCAACAACAGCCTGAAAGCAGGTGTGCCAATTAGGCTCATCGCAGATTGTGCACTGAAGGCACAGGCCTCTTTAGTGAAAGTGTCTTGGAGTGCATCCAGTCCTGATACATGACTACAGATACGACTGTGTCAAAATCCAGGCTGCTATGGCTTCAGACTCACAAGTCACCTTGCTATACAGATGGCCTGAGAGATGAAGCATGGGAAAGAAGTTAAAATGCTGGTGGCAGAAGTCATGAACTGGGTGGAACCAACTGCACAAAACAATGTGTGACATCCTGCTGCAGCACAGGGGAGTTTCTTTACTTCCCTGTGCTAAACACAGCTTCTCAGTCAGGAGACTTGTTCAGGATAGTCACCAGTTTGGCATGCCAGTTTTACAGGGCAATCAAAACCATCCTTATGGTCAACGCTCGAGACTGTGGGTAAGATTGCTTTAATGTAGCATGAGTTCTTCACATCTGTGGTCTCAGATGTGATTGAAAATCTCTCCAGTTTCAATTTTTGATCAGGTAGATTTAAAAAAATCAAAGTTAAACAATGGCCAAATATATATATTTATATATATATTTATACTCACAAATTATTAGGGACTGAATAGAGATCAGCTAAAATCAGAATTAAAATCACTAGATGAACTGCATATTATCTTTAATGTAAAGGATCTTCCTTCATTCCCTCTGCTTTTGCTACAGCACAGACAGGGTCTTCTTCTGTTAGACAGTAGACAAATATGAAACAGTAATAGCAAAAGTGTTTCTTCATTGAAGAGAGTATGTTCTGGTAAGGTAAACATCTTGATAAGAATAATGTACTTACTGTGTGGGCAGCCTGAGTTTTATGTGTTCTTAATTACTCATTTCTTTGCCTCTAAGCACTTTGATTTAGCAATGATGTGATGCGTGCATGCAGTATTGATACTCCGGTAACTTAATTGTTTTGGTAATATAACAAAGCATATGATGTAATGTCAGTAGACTGCACCTTGTGTGCATTACAGAGCTTTTCCATGTGGATCCTTATCCTCAAGTGACAACACTAATGATTCCTGATATATGTCCAGGGTAAGAAAGTGACTGCTATGATAGACACTTAATAAATGGTTAAACAGATTGGTGGGAGAGCCAAGGATAAAACGCAAAATGAAATCTCGGCTTTGAACTGGCTTTGGCATGATATAAGTAGATGCAAAAGATTTGAATTCAGATAAAACAAGAAAATAGAAAGGCTCAGGGAGAAAGATTCCAAAGCAATGCAGCTATTTGTCCACAAATACACACTTAGGAGCTTCCTTTCCAGAAGTATGCTTCAGCCTCTCCCAACTTCGTGTTATGTTCCCAGTAGTAATCTAACCTCAAAAGTATTAGTTCTTATAGGGTGCAATGACAATCCCCTTTTTATATGTGTTTCAGTCAGGGAGTCCAAAGTATCTAAGTGAAATGCAAACATCCAAGGGGGTACTGATATCTTCTAAATGATGTTGTCTGAATTTCTGGTAGGAAAACCTATATCCATCAACTCTACAGAAAATCCACATTTCTAATCATATAATCTAAACACTGTTAAATAGATGGCTTGCACCGTTGTCTAAATGTGTTAGGTATCAACAGGTCTAGAGCAGAAAAGGAAATGCTCACCTGTATATACCAGTTGTGTTCTGTGCAGCATTTTTAAACATGTATAGCCTATTCATGAATATTCTCATAAGAATCATTCTAGTTCTGCTGAAAACTGAAATTTTCTGGTCAGGTGAAGGGGAGGTGGTTTATTTAGATCTATTTGAGGGGTTATGTTTTTTTGTTCATTATGGGGGTTGTGTTTTGCTGTTGTTTTGGTCTGTTTGGTTTTTTTTTTCCCAAGATTTGTTGTTGTTGTTGGGTTTTTTTATCTTATAGGTAGCAAAAAGAGCAGCAAATCACCTTCTGTAGTCAAAATAGGAAGGTCAGCTAGAGTTACTGTCTTTCCTCTTAATAAGCTAAGGGATAGGATAGGATAGGATAGGATAGGATAGGATAGGATAGGATAGGATAGGATAGGATAGGAGTAGAATTAACCAGGTTGGAAAAGACCTTCGAGATCATTGAGTCCAACCTATCATCCAACACCATCTAATCAACTAAACCATGGCACCAAGCACCCCATCCAGTCTCTTCCTAAACACCTCCAGTGATGGTGACTCCACTACTTCCTTGGGCAGCCCATTCCAATGGCCAATCACTCTTTCTGTGAAGAACTTCTTCCTAACATCCAGCCTAAACCTCCCCTGGCACAGCTTGAGACTGTGTCCTCTTGTTCTGGTGCTGGTTGCCTGGGAGAAGAGACCAACCCCACCTGGCTACAATGTCCCTTCAGGTAGTTGTAGACAGCAATAAGGTCTCCCCTGAGCCTCCTCTTCTCCAGGTTAAGAACCCCAGCTCCCTCAGCCTCTCCTCGTAGGGCTTGTGCTCCAAACCCCTCACCAGTATCTATCTGTATAAATTTCATAAAGCCTAAACTTCGGGTATGAACATTTGGCACATTGAAATAAACTGCAGTTTTGGCAGTGGTTTCAGGAGGATCAGAATTTTATTAAACCATTTTTAGTAGGCATGAGATAATAATGTGTCAAAAAGAGGAGAGGAGGATGGATGATAGGACATATATGTAACAATATCTCTAATTAAAGTTACAAGTAAATATAAGCAAATCATTATCAACACTGCAGTGATTCACATTTTGTTTTTAGAAGCATGCTTGCTAACCCCTTTCTTTCACCCCAGTTAGCCTCAACTTAAAAGCCAGATTTACATTCTGCTTGCACAAAGGCAGCATCCATTTTGAAGGGCATCTGACAGGTCCCACAGAAAACTGATAGAATGTATAAAAGCAAACCCATCATTATGACATCAGTCAGATCAGCACAAAACAAAGTATTGGATTACCAGAATGAACTGAGGTCATTTACCTTTTTCCAGTTACTCATCTTAACAATTAAGACTTTGAATGGTGATTTGATTTGAGTTGTGTCCAAAGCAGTTACACTACTAACAACAGCACTGCCTAATTCAAAATACAGTAATGCTTTTGAGTGAAAATTAACCCCCAAAACCTCTATGGTGGAGAAGGTTAAGCACTTTTACTATTTTGTGTCTAGAATCTGACCTAGGATCTCAGTTTCATAATGCCAAACAAATTTCTAGTTGATTTTATATCACCATTGATTATTGCAACAACATAAGACTTCATCCAATTGAGTTACAGAGAAGGGGTGGGGAAAAAAATCTATCACAAAGATAGAGAAGCATCCATCAAAGATGCATTTAGAGAAAAGGGCCAATGCACTTATTTTTTTTAGGTTGTAATTGTATTCAGGGGGATGACATTTAGCAGCCATTGACTGTAGGTTACTGAAATATTGTATGACCTTGGCTCCACTTCCAAACAGAAAGCAAAACCACAAATAAGACTGTGGGGAATAAAGAAATCAAATTTTGCTCTTGGAAATACTCAATAATAAGATGATGATCTTAATTACTCTCACAGCTATCAATTTTGGAATCAGTACTTAACCAAAACCCACATGTTGAATAACCTCATAATCTGTAAATGGATAGAGTTCAAATACATAAGTAAATCTGTACATCCTTACTGGAGCAGCCCAAAAACTTTGGTAAGAGTATGATTTTCTTGGCAAGACAGTTTTACAGTATACTTCTTGTCTTGCATAAGCCTAAAGAATACACAAATGACACATTATAGGTTATTTCATTACTATGTAAGATTAAATGGTTGTGATACATCTGATGTATCCCCGTGGTTTAATCCAATGCTCACAGTGGATGAGCATTTTCCACCCTTCTGTATCCTGGCATGTCAAGCAGTAAGATTATGTTTATCAATAATGCCCTTTTTTACTCTTGTAATGCAAAATCAGGATCTAACCCAAAACTTTTTCTTTCAGAACGGACAGGAAAGGGTAGAAACTGAAAGCCAGGCCCCAAAGTTCCATTTTACTTAAGAATTCTTTATTTACAGCTTGAATCTGTTCACTGAATTTAGCTGCTAAGTAAAGGAGTAGGAAGAGAGGAGAGAGAAAGAGAACAGAAGCTCTTTGCCTGACAGCAGTTGCTAGAGCAGCACTCTTGATTATCGTAATGGGTTCACTTGTCAAATGTCTTTCATACCAAAAGCAAGGCTGTTAAAGATGAAGTTGAGACTGTGGAAAAAGCACTCTCCACATCAACCCCCACCACCAGCACCAAGGAGCATTAAAAGCATTTTGATGCTTGAAGGAATCCTATATCCAGGGGGATATCACAGCATCTACCTTCCTTTTGTTGCTTCTGACCACTTTGTTCATAACTTTAAGCAATGAGTCAGTACATAAGATTTCTTTTTAGAATCTGCTAATAACAAAGGTTTCATTTTATCTCCTTTGACCAGCACCCTTCATAAATAAGCTCTCTTTCCAGCTTCCCATTACCTGAAAACAGTGAGTATACTACCAACTGAATTGAAAGCCTTTGCTCATCTTTTCAGCTTTTCAGAAGCAAAATTCTTTGTAAAACATGATCAAAGACCAGTGCTCATTTTATGTTAGCCAATAATCTGACCCTGCAACTGCACAGTGACTAAGTGAATATTTGGATACATTTTCTTTAAAATAGAAGAAGGAAGGAAGGAAGGAAGGAAGGAAGGAAGGAAGGAAGGAAGGAAGGAAGGAAGGAAGGAAGGAAGGAAGGAAGGAAGGAAGGAAGGAAGGAAGGAAGGAAGGAAGGAAGGAAGGAAGGAAGGAAGGAAGGAAGGAAGGAAGGAAGGAAGGAAGGAAGGAAGGGAGGGAGGGAGGGAGGGAGGGAGGGGGAGGGAGGGAGGGAGGGAGGGAGGGAGGGAGGGCAAAAATAAAGCCAACAAAAACCCCCAAAGAAAAAACCCCCCAAAAAAGAAGCACACAAAAATAAAAACCCACCCAACCCAACCAAAAAATTCCCAACCCACAAAACTACCAACAAACCCCTTAACACTTCCTTTGCAGCCTCTGAGGCAAAAAACATTGAGCAGCCAAGAGGAAAGCAAGTTTTTGGTTCCTTTTAAAGGAACATCTCTCCCATGCCTTCTTTAGGGCATGACTGTCACCAGCATGGCTGTTGCAGGTTGAGTGACCGAGCACAGTGCTGGAGCAAAAGCAAGTGGCCACTGTGCTCAAGGGAAAGAACCTCAGGGTTTTCCCAGCCATGAAGGTCAGGTTGTGCTGGGAAAGCACATTGCAGGGAACAAAGGGACATGTGGGAAAAATAACTGAGAAGACTGACAATTGTTCATAATAAAAGGGTTGTTTAGGCAAATATGATGTCCTTACAGTAGGGGAAGGGGAGTGGTTTTAGCTATCAGAGGAGAACTTAAAATATGAAGGAAAATGCATCAAGAGAAAGAAAGCAAGCAAACCAGGATATATCTGATGCTTTACAGTAAGCAGCTCTCAATGAAGGCATTTATTGCCCAGGCATGTGATAACTCCATTGTGAATGGATTAGGAAAAATAAAGAACCTCAAAGATACTGATTTGGATTCTGCCCCATAACATTTATAACAACAACAAAACCAGCTGGTTTTCCACTTTCAAAGGGGTGTTTTGAAACCTCAGCAAAGTTGCTAGAACCAGATTAACAAAAAATAAGATTGTAAGCACAATTAAAAGACTCAGTAAGAAGAACTGAAATAGACTTTTATAAAAACAAAATAAGATACAATTTTAGACTATGAGTAGATGTACTGCTTACATTTCCAGATATGCGAAGCTGTGTTTTAGGAGACGGAGGGCTCTTAGGTCTTGGCATTAAATTGTGGCTGTTGACAAGTCACAGAATCACAGAATCACCAAGGTTGGAAGAGGCCTCAAAGATCATCAAGTCCAACCTCTCAAAACAGACCTCATGGCACCAAGTGTCACGTCCAGTCCCCTCTTGAACACCTCCAGGGATGGTGACACTACCACCTCCCTGGGTAGCCCATTCCAATGGCTAACAACTCTCTCTGTGAAGAACTTTCTCCTCACCTCCAGCCTAAACTTCCCCTGGTGCAGCCTGAGACTGTGTCCTCTTGTTCTGTTTCTCGTTGCCTGGGAGAAGAGACCAACCCCCACCTGGCTACAACTTCCCTTCAGGGAGTTGTAAAGAGCAATAAGGTCTCCCCTGAGCGTCCTCTTCTCCAGGCTAAGCAACCCCAGCTCCCTCAGCCTCTCCTCATAGGGCTTGTGCTCCAAACCCCTCACCAGCTTTGTTGCCCTTCTCTGGACAACTTCCAGCAAGTGAACATCTTTCCTAAACTGAGGGGCCCAGAACTGGACACAGGACTCAAAGTGTGGCCTAACCAGGGCTGAGTACAGGGGCACAATGACTTCCCTGCTCCTGCTGGCCACACTATTCCTGATAAAGGCCAGGATGCCATTGGCCTTCTTGGCCAGCTGGGCACAATGCTGGCTCATGTTCAGCCTACTATCAACCTGTACCCCCTGGTCCCTTTTTGCCTGGCTGCTCTCCAGCCACTCTAACCCCAGCCTGTAGCACTGCATGTGGCCAGGGTGTACACCGTGGCACTGAGATATTTTAAATCTCATGCCATTGGATTCTGCCCATCTGTCCAGCCTGTCAAGGTCCCTCTGCAGAGCAGTATTTTAAAGGATGATTAAGATTAGAAAGGGAATATCACTTGCTGGGGTGGCAGTTTGCCCCGAAGTGACTCTAGATTTTCAACTATTTTTCTAAATTATTTTTTGTCTAATTAACAAAGAGAATGAGCTACTGTATTCAAAGAAACCTCAGTTCCTTTTGCTACTGTTCTGTAATAGATGTATAAAAATTCATTAATATCCTTCTGAATGATGGACAGTTGGAAAACACCACCACAGTCATTGGTTATGTCCTTTATTAGAAAGACAAGTGATTGCTCCAGGTTTTCTTATTATATATATATGGGGGGCTGGGGGGAGACCAAAAAAAATCAAAACAAACCCACGACCTGCAAAAAGGATTAATTCTGGAAAGTAGCACACAAAAGTAGGGAAAACAAAAATCAATAGCAACAAGAATCTGGGGAATAGAATTAAAAAAAATCACAAGGGCTGGAACAGTTACTTGCAAATGACACATGAAAAGCATAGATCAATAGAGAGCTTTGAAGAAGGTACCACAGGAATAGATGAATATATACACCAGAAAGATTAATGTTTTGTGTGTGGCAGAGAAAACCAAGGGAAGCAGTCATCATGAAATGGAAAATAACATCACGTCCCGTAACACCTTGTAATGACCTTGGTAGGAAGAACCTGGCTGCAGCCCAGTTACATCTCACTTAATCAGGATTTTGAGCAGTTTTGAAAGCATTTACTTGATCATCTGCATTAAACATAGCTTAGTACCAACAAACTGCTGGTAACTTAACAGCATGCCTCCTTCTGAAGCAAAAGAAGGTGGTGATAAATACTATAATTTTCATCTTTGGGAGTGACCTTTTTACCAATGGGAAGTGTATCACTAAACGCAACACACGGAGACATAATTAGTCAGGAAGCTACCAACCCATACTTTCTGACTTGGAAATCATGATTCAACATTATTCCTTTTATGCAACATCCCAGAAAGCCTTATGAATATAACTTCTCCAAATTCCAAAGCAGATTTCTGCTACCAATCATGAATATACTACCTAGAGAGCTTAGAATAAGGAGAAGGGCAATTCATTTCCTTCTGTAGATTTCACCAAGCAATGTACCTTCCAGTCTATAGCTCAGGAGAAAGACCACTAAGAACAAGTGATAGCTATTTTATGAAGAGATTTCCTGTAATTTTGTTTCTGTTACTGATTACATTTGTGTTTTATAGGACATACAGCTGGTGTGAAAGAGAAGATTCCTCGTGTTGGTGCTAAAGTTGGAGTTGGTCTCTTCTCCCAGGCAACCAGCACCAGAGCAAGAGGACAGGGGAGGTTTAGGCTGGATGTTAGGAAGAAGTTCTTCACAGAAAGAGAGATTGGCCATTGGAATGTGCTGCCCAGGGAGGTGGTGGAGTCACTGTCACTGTTGGTGTTTAGGAAGAGACTGGATGAGGCACTTGGTGCCATGGTTTAGTTGATTAGATGCTGTTGGGTGATAGGTTGGACTCAATGATTTTGAAGGTCTTTTCCAACCTGGTTAATTCTTTTCTTTTCTTTTCTTTTCTTTTCTTTTCTTTTCTTTTCTTTTCTTTTCTTTTCTTTTCTTTTCTTTTCTTTTCTTTTCTTTTCTTTTCTTTTCTTTTCTTTTCTTTTCTTTTCTTTTCTTTTCTTTTCTTTTCTTTTCTTTTCTTTTCTTTTCTCTTTTCTTTTCTTTTCTTTTCTTTTCTTTTCTTGTATAATTTCTAGTGGACAGATTCATCTAATGGGACTTAATGAGACAGTAGGGTTTGTTTCCTTTTTTCCTTTTTTTCCCCTTAAACTACTCTTTTCAGCATTCTTATGAGTTCAAACATGTCTACAGCAACACATTTTCTGAAAGTTTCCTTCTGCTACACATCAGAAGAGCTTGAAATGTATGTAAAAATCAGTTTGATGACACTGATTTCTGTGCTACAGTGTCCTGACCCTTGTCTTTGTGTTAACTAACAAAGGCAGTGCTCTTCTTGCCTTGAACTAGCCCGCTGTCAGGACAGGTGTGACTAAATAGGCTGCCTTACAAAGATTATCCTCAGCTAAATTTTGTCCCATAGCACCTATGTTCTGTCTCTATATAAGACAGATGAGCTGAAGGGTCACAAATATGACTAACTGGGAATTCCCCAAGCATTGACGATGCATCTGGAACAAATTACTCTCCAGCAGTCATTGCCTAGCACAGTAACCTTTCAGGGACGGTTATAATACATTGCAACTTGGACATCTTAAATTACAGTGGAAAGGGATGCTTCCAAAAGGAAAAATGAGACCACATGGGAAAATACCATGGGATCACATGCTCAGCAATATCCATACCTTTCTAAATCTTAAAAAATCCAGTGTGGAGGAGACATGCTTTACATGCATGATAGTTGCTTCTTTCTCTTCCTGAATTTTCAAGTGCTTGCTGACCTTCTGGGTTTGATTATACTTTTTTTATCCATCTGTTTTATCCTTGAAAGAAGCAGAATTGGAAGTTCACATTTTGCTATGGGAAAATGGCAGAACACAACAGTTTCTGAAAAATTTGAAGAATGAACAAGAGAATGAAAATTCATCCTCTGATCTTCGGTGCTCACATCCTCAGCTCTGCCAACAGCCAATTTAGTAGGAATGGAATGGAATGGAATGGAATGGAATGGAATGGAATGGAATGGAATGGAATGGAATGGAATGGAATGGAATGGAATAGGATAGGATAGGATAGGATAGGATAGGATAGGATAGGATAGGATAGGATAGGATAGGATAGGATAGGATAGGATAGGATAGGATAGGATAGAATTAACCAGGTTGGAAAAGACCTTTGAGATCATCAAGTCCAACTTATCATCCAACACTATCTAAATGAATAAACCATGCAACCAAGCACCCCATCCAGTCTCTTCCGAAACACCTCCATTGATGGTGACTTCACCACCTCCCTGGGCAGCCCATTCCAATGGCCAATTACTATTTCTCTGAAGAATTTCTTCCTAACATCCAGCCTAAACCTCCCCTGGTGCAGCTTGAGACTGTGTCCTCTTATTCTGGTGCTGGCTGCCTGGGAGAAGAGACCAACCCCCACCTGGCTGCAACCTCCCTTCAGGTGGTTGTAGAGAGCAGTAAGGTTTCCTCTGAGCCTCCTCTTCTCCAGGCTAAACAACCTCAGCTCCCTCAGCCTCTCCTCACAGGGCTTGTGCTATGAAACATTTGGTACTTCACAATCCACTCAGCATATTTTTGAGAGGTTTGAGTTTATTCCATTTAATTTTCATGAAGAAAAGTCTCTGGAAAAGCAAAGACAAGAGACTTTACCCTTCCTTATACATACGAAAGATATTAAAGATGAGAAACCTTTATGGAGATCTTGTGAAAATAGCTGTGGATTTCCAGACTGAGCAAGGAAAATGCAAATGTTATTTCCCCAGTTCTTTAATCCACTATGGAAGTTACTCTCATGGCTTGCTTTTAATCTTCTAACATTGGGCTATATTAATATCACTATCTACTGTTCAGCTACATTGTGTGAGCCTACAATATTGCCTCCCCTCCTGTCAAAAATAATTCTGCACTGCCTCAGGCAGTTTTTCTAACCTTTGCTTTCACATCACAGTGTTTGAGGAGGCATTTTACTCTCATTTTGCCTTCTCAGCTGTACCCTTGACATATTTCAATTAGGATTTCTTTTTGACCCAAGGATGGACACTTCTCTCTTCCAATCAGTTAATGGTTTCCTACTTTCTGCTGCTGCCGTTGTTGTTTCCACCTCACTTACCATCCTCCTTGACCTCAGAACAGCTGGAACTCTGAAATTAGATTAGACAACCTCCTGAAAACTACAGCTAGTAAGAGAAACTAAAGGTAAAAGCATTGGTTGAAAATGCCACTCGATGAGATGGTAAAAATTTATTGTAGTTCAGCAAGTACCTATCACTGCATTGGCTGTGGCAGTGGTCATAGGACTTGTGCAAATTAATCAATTAAAGAAAAAATCAAGCTAGCAATGGAGGAAGTAACCATTGCTTCTATTGTTTCACCTATTTTCTTGCCTCATTCTGGGAAAAGGAAAACTGTTGTTGTTCTTTATGAAGGCATATGAAGCTTTTGCTCCTTTTCTTAAGGAGCTGTGCAATGTAAGTTTCACAGTCATAGTAACTGTTCCTGTTTCACCTTGATGTCTCTCTTCTGTTAAAGTAGGGCAGGAACAAAAGGTGAAGTTTGTCAAGCAGCTTCTCTAGCACTTCCATATTCAGCTTCAGTTCCCCTAGCTGTGACATTTCAATTTCATATATATGAGGGTCAAACATAGACTGCCTGAGCTCCTTCCAAACACTCAGGAACCATCCCACCATTCACACCTCCTCTTAATGCCCTTGCATTTTGGCAAACAATGAGGAATCCACGCCCTAAATCAAGAAACTGAGCTCTGAAGACCTGATATGTTTGCACACAGAACAAGTCTTTTGAACAGATTTCTCAACTCAAAAAGCCGAACTGATATGTTGATTAATCTGAGTCTGAATTCCTATTAATAATGAGGCTTCTATTCCTATTATGTCATTATTTTCATTATTATACTAATGTAAAATCATCCCCATGATTTTACCAATGTAACACAATGTTAAGGATTTCAACTTTAGGACAGTCTTGAAAGACATGTGTAATTAAGCAAGAAAGTGAAATGTGGAGCACTTCACTTAACATTAAAGTTAAGGGGAAAAAAATTAAAATCATTAAAAAGCAAAATAAAGAGCCAAAAAAAAAAAAAAAAAGTACTCAATACAAGCAGAAGCTGCCACAGAACATAGAATTCCTGATGGCTAATCTGCTACTTAATAAACAGCAACTGATCTGAATAAAAATGGAGAAAAACGAAAAGAATATTCTTCAGCTGTCAGCCACAGTAGGAATGATATTCACCCAAATGGCAGAAGCCCAGAATTTTTTATCTATGTAAACCAGTGTACACTGCACTGGTTAGGCCACACCTCGAGTACTGTGTCCAGTTCTGGGCCCCTCAGTTTAGGAAGGATGTTGTATTCTGGAACGTGTCCAGAGAAGGGCAACGAAGTTGGTGAGGAGTTTGGAACACAAGCCCTATAAGGAGAGGCTGAGGGAGCTGGGGTTGCTTAGCCTGGAGAAGAGGAGGCTCAGGGGAGACCTTATTGCTCTCTACAACTACCTGAAGGGAGGTTGCAGCCAGGTGGGGGTTGGTCTCTTCTCCCAGGCAGCCAGCACCAGAACAAGAGGACACAGTCTCAGGCTGTGCCAGGGGAGGTTTAGGCTGGATGTTAAGAAGTTCTATACAGAGAGAGTGATTGCCCATTGGAATGGGCTGCCCAGGGAGGTGGTGGAGTCACCATCATTGGAGGTGTTCAGGAGGAGACTTGATGGGGCACTTGGTGCCATGGTTTAGTTGATTAGGTGGGTTGGATTGGTTGATAGGTTGGACACGATGATCTTGAAGGTCTCTTCCAACCTGGTTTATTCTGTTCTATTCAAGGTAGAGGTAGACAGAGCTGTTCCTGCTAATTGTTTTCATCCTTCACTGTAATTAAGTAAGAGAAACCTGTTCAATCATTGGGCTGCAGGACAAAACCATTACTTTCAGGTCATGGCTACTATTCATGTCAAATGCAGCTTGAGAGAGTACTTAAATTTCAATGTTTTGTCATCACAAAAATAAACAAACACATACATCAATCTCAGCTCTACACCAAGATGCAACTTCATTAAAAAGAGCTGCAAGGGCTTAGCTTTTGCAGTACATTGAGACACACCTCCACCCTCACCCATTATTTCAAAGTGTCTGTGGTTAGAAAAGATTTTATTTGGATTTATATTGCTGTCCTGAAGTTCATGGTTACATTTCCAACAGAAAATCAGCATTCCATTGGCTACAAATCTCTAACTGCTGGTTTAGGAAACCCTCCCTCCACTGTCACCTTATTTGTGACATGATGCATTTCAATGCATTTTGCTGAGTTCAGTGCATTTTGATACTTCCATTTAGTGCTTTGCACTTCCTTTTCAATTCTCTCTCTGCAGTGTATCAAACTTTGCTCATTCTATGTCAAGTAGTGGGGCAGATAAATAGTGTCTGCAAAGATATACTTTCAACTGAGCATTGAAAGTGCCTGATTAAAACTCCCTTTGAATAGCTTTTTCCTAGGGAACAAATAAAATAATAATAATTAAAAAGCTTTTTGACAAGCCATTAATTATCACACAATTATTTGTGCTAGACTGTCATAAGTAGTGGATGTAGCACCACAAACACATTTTATGTCTAAACAGCAATGGAAGATACTGACCATATTTTACTCTCATAGCCAGGATATGCCATATGTCTTAATGATTTGCATCTGCAGCCAATAGGTTGCTTTACACTGAACATGAAGAACTATCTCTGCAAACAAAACCTAAAAATATTCAGAAAAGTATTGAAACACTCTCCAAAAGCTTTTAAAAGAAGTCATCTTCACTTGATCACAACTAAAATTCTGCCTGCTTCATACTTTTGTGTTAGAAAACATCAAGGACTGTGCATTGATCTTATCTTTTATTTATACTGGGCTCTGTTAGGGTCAATTATCACTGAGTTTCTCCTACTGCAGCAACACCAAAAACTCATCATAGATACCCGTCTTTTTACCCAGACCATGCTTTCTTGCTGTACCTGGATCTGGCTGGGATGGAATTAGCTTTCTTCACAGCAGCTCATATGGTGCTGTGTTTTGGCAGTTCTCTGACTAATTCATAGAATCATAGAATCATAGAATCAGTCAGGGTTGGAAGGGACCACAAGGATCATCTAGTTCCAACCCCCCTGCCATGGGCAGGGACACCCTACACTAGATCACGCTGGCCAGAGCGTCGTCCAGCCTGGTCTTAAACACCTCCAGGGACGGGGCCTCAACCACCTCCCCGGACAACCCATTCCAGGGCTTCACCACTCTCATGGTAAAGAACCTCTTCCTCACATCCAGCCTGAATCTCCCCATTTCCAGCTTCATTCCATTCCCCCTAGTCCTATCACTACCTGAGATCCTGAGAAGTCCCTCCCCAGCCTTCCTGTAGGCCCCCTTCAGATACTGGAAGGCCACAATGAGGTCACCTCGGAGCCTTCTCTTCTCCAGACTGAACAGCCCCAACTCCTTCAATCTGTCCTCATAGGAGAGGTGCTCCAGCCCTCTGATCATCCTCGTGGCCCTTCTCTGGACACGCTCCAGCACGTCCACATCTCTCCTGTAATATGGGCTCCAGAACTGGATGCAGTACTCAAGGTGGGGTCTCACCAGAGCTGAGTAGAGGGGGAGAAGCACCTCCCTTGACCTGCTGGTCACACTTCTCCTGATGCAGCCCAGGATCTGATTGGCTTTCCGGGCTGCAAGCGCACATTGAGAGCTCATGTCGAGCTTCTCGTCCACCAGCACCCCCAAGTCTCTCTCCTCAGGGCTGCTCTCCAGCCAGTCACTGCCCAGCCTGTATTTGTGCCTGGGATTGCCTCGACCCAGATGCAGGACCCTGCACTTGGTCTTGTTGAAGCTCATGAGGTTGGCTTGTGCCCACCTCTCCAGCCTGTCCAGGTCCCTCTGGATGGCATCCCTTCCCTCCAGGGTGTCCACTGCACCACACAGCTTGGTGTCATCAGCAAACTTGCTGAGGGTGCAAGCGTTGACAACACATTGATGTTTTGGCTGCTGCTGAGCAGGGCTTCTACTGAGTCAGACCTTTCCCATTTTTCCCAGAGTGAGTAATCTAGGGATGAGCAAGAAGTTGGGAGGGGGTAATCAGCTGGGACACATGACCCAAACTGGCCAGAGAGATGTTCCACGCTTCACAGCAACATGGGGTACAGGAAGAAGGGGCCTGGACTGGAGGAGGGAAAGAGAGAGGCAGAGATATTTGGCTCAGAGATTGTTTGGGCATCAGTCTGCCAGTAGCAGGTGGCTCATAACTCCTTTTCCTTACTTTTTGTTTGCTTGGTTTACCCCCTTCTCCCTTTTTCTTTTACCTATTAAACTGTATTTATATTGACCCATGAGTTTTCTTACTTCCTCCTCTTACCATTCTCTCCCTTATGCTATTACAGGGAAGTTGAGAGTGATTGAGCAGAAGTGTGGGGGCTTGGCTGCTGGCTGGCATCAAACCACAACTGCGAAGTTATTCTATGTATTTATTCTTTTCCTGTGTTCTTTCTTGCCTGGCCAGCAACATGTTCCCCAAGCTCAGTCAAGGGCTTTGCTTTGGGACAGAATTGAAGGACTTCATACAAAGAACAATTCCCTACTCTCATCTCATAGTATACCATTCATGTAAGTCAAAGGTGCCAAACAGGACAGGAAGCTTTTAATGAAGCTTAGTGTTTTACAGTGGGCATTGGAATGGGCTGCCCAGGGAGGTGATGGAGTCACCATCACTGGAGGTGTTTAGGAAGAGACTGGATGGGATGCTTGGTGCCAGATAGTGTTGGAT
This sequence comes from Picus viridis, assembly GCA_033816785.1. NCBI lineage: Eukaryota > Metazoa > Chordata > Aves > Piciformes > Picidae > Picus > Picus viridis. The sequence continues at coordinate 5,675,322 of CM066570.1, forward strand.
GATAGGTTGGACTTGATGATCTCTAAGGTCTCTTCCAACCTGGTTGTCTTTTCTTCTATTCTATTCTATTCTATTCTATTCTATTCTATTCTATTCTATTCTATTCTATTCTATCTATTCTAGCCTGTGAATTTGTCATTAAATTCCTAAAGGAGGTATTCAGACATTTGGAGAAAGAATAGAATCATTGCAGATATTTGAGGCAAGATAGTCTGTAAGCATTTATTAGCACAATCTCTCCTAAAAGGTCATTGATTATTACCAACTGTGTCTATTAAAATTCAATTTTCTATGACATTTTAAGAACTGCATTGGGCAATAAATTGTTAGATTAAAAGTGTTTTTCCACAGAAGAGAGCCTGGCCACAAGGGCAGGCACAAAACACAGACCAGTAAGACTGTAATAAACTAAAGTACACTATCAATCTGCAGAATTAATGCTGGGGGGGGTTGATCCATTGTACTTGCTGTAAAAGAGACAGCAGCTGTCACAGGAGAAGTATAGTGTTACCAGGCTTGATAATTATTACAGTTACAGGTACTACCAGACAATGCCATTTTTTAAATGCCCATGACAAAGTTGATATCCAGCTTATTTCAGGTGGGCCTGCAAAATACTTTTCCACTGTCCTTTTCTTCCCCTGGGATCTGTCATTAATGACCCCTGCCATAAACAGGAATGAGACAAAGAGGTGGAGGCTGAAGTTTCTTAGGATTCTTCCCCCACTACAGCATCCTGCAACAGAATCCTGAATCTGGTGCTCCTGGCAGCTACAAAACCTACTGTTTGCTCCTGTTCACAGAATCACAGAATTGACCAGGTTGGAAAAAACCTTCAAGATCATCAAGTCCAACCTATCACCCAACACCATCTAATCAACTAAACCATGGCACCAAGTGCCTTGTGCAGTCTCTTCTTAAACACCTTCAGTGATGGTGACTCCACCACCTCCCTGGGCAGCACATTCCAATGGCCAATGTATCTTTCTGTGAAGAATGTCTTCCTAACATCCAGCCTAAACTGCAAAATTGTTTTAGAATCACAGAATTGTTAGGGTTGGATGGAACCTCAAGGATCATTCAGTTCCAACCCCCTGCCATGGCCAGGGACACCTCACACTAGATCAAGTTGCTCACAGCCACATCCAGACTGGTCTTAAAAACCTCCAAGAATGAGGCTTCCGCTACCTCCCTGAGCAACCTGTTCCAGTGTCTCACCACCCTCATGGGGAAGAACTTCTTCCTAACATCCAATATGAATCTACCCATTTCTAGGTTTTTTTTTATCCATTCCCCCTAGTCCTATCATTACCTGACACCCTAAAAAGCCCCTCACCCACCCCTCTTTCCCTCAAACCCAGAGCACCTGGGCTCTTGGAGTCTCCTCCCACCCCAGGTGTGGCCACTTTGCCCTCCCCGCCCACTCCCCTATTTAATCCCCACCAGGCGAGGCAGAAGCCCTAAGCTGAGCCCATCTGGGCTGAGGATCCTCCTCTCATGACCGGTGAGTGCCCACAGTGCACACTGGGTGATGGTGGTGGTGACAACAAAGGCCGGGGGGCCTGGTGGCCCCCGGCTGTTAGGACCAGGGTTGATGGCTCCTCCAATATCATCCATGGGTGCTGGCTGGGGCTCCTTACTGGGGCTGAGCTCCACTGTGTGGAGCTCTGAGCTCCTCCTTTGTATTAAGTGGTTCGCTTACCTGTTATAGCTGGTACAGTGGAATGGAATAGAATTAACCAGGTTGGAAAAGACCTTCAAGTTCATCAAGTCTAACCTACCACCCAGTTCCATCTAATCAACTGAACCATGGCACCAAGCACCCCAACCACTCTCATCTTAAACACCTCCAGTGATGGTGACTCCACCACCTCCCTGGGCACCCCATTCCAATGGCCCATCTTTCTTTCTGTGAAGAATTTCTTCCTAGCGTTCAGCCTAAACTTCCCCTGGCACAGCTTGAGACTGTATCCTCAGGTCTCCCCTGAGCCGCCTCTTCTCCACGCTAAGCAACTTCAGCTTCTCTGGTACTTCATAAGAATTAGGTTCAACCCACAGCCTTTCTTTCCCTCTGGGTGAGCTACTAGTGTCTCTCTTCTGCAGCACCTACTGTCACAAAATGCAGACGCTACTGCCTCTAGCATCACAGTATCTTCACTAACAGAAGAGTTAATTTTCAAAGGAGTGGTTGGACAGATAAGCAGCCTAAAACTGTAACCTGTGTCTTCCTAGGAAACCAAGGGTTCATACTACATACAACCTACTTTGTTCCTACCTACTTACTACCTTCCTACTACTTTCCTTCCTACCTACTACCCAGGCTTCCTACTACCTACAGGAAAGAAGCACTTTAAATAATTGTTTGTGCCAAATTTGGGCAGGCTTCACCTCCTTGCAATTTAATTGTTAGAATGCTGCTAAGGCAAAATAATAACTATTACACACTGTACTGGCATAAAAACTGTCACTGAGGGAGTGAAAAAGCAAACATTTCCAGCAAATCACTTCTCACTAATGGCAGCATAAATCTGCAGTTACCCAGATGACTTCAATGAATCTACTTTATGTTTATGCTGCTGTAGCCAAGCATGAAATTTGCCCCAGTGATTTACTCCACAGATGAGACAGAACTAAGTTGGACTCAGTTCTGCGCTTCGCAAATGATCTGTACTTGAAAAGTTGTAACTGGAGATAGAATTCATGTTTGAGGAGTGCTTCCATACCAAAAATTCTTTAAATGCTTCAGGGATTACTATGAAGAGTCAGTTATATGGAGCCACCTATGACTTAATGTATGTGTGTTTCAGATATGAAATGGGTCTTAGGGCTCAGCTATAGGGAATAATTCTGTAAAGCTGATTGTTCCTCACGTTTTACCAAGGGCTTCAGCTTCATGCTCATCTTGCTCTGATCTGGAGATACCAATACTTAAAACACTTTCATCATAATTACATAGGCACTATGGGTCTAAAGAAGACAAACTCAGACTCTTCTCAGGGGTATCCAGTGATACAACAAGAGGAAATAGGCAGCACAAATCGAAATACAGGATATTACACTTCAATGGAAGTGGAATCCTCTAACTGTAGATTTAGTTTAAAATCACTTGTTTGGTTTGCAGCAACTCACCCAGCTACTCCAGATGTAAAGCAGCATTCCAACTAATACACAAGTCAGCTCTTACAACAAATCTTTTGTACATCATAGCTCAACAGTTTGAGAGGTTTTGTTGCTGTTAGCATAGATCTAATTTTAGCAAATTAACTCTTTTCAGCTCTTATCTTACTTCTACAGACTGACTAGATGAAGACTTACTGCCTGTCATTGCTGGATCACAGAATCAAGGTCACGTATATAAAACCCTCCACCTCTCCCCCACAAAATGCCTTTCAATTTATTGAATGTGTTTCATTATCTAAAGAAAACCAAACTGATAATACTGTTAAATAAATAAATGAGGGAAAAATACAATTCCAGTGATTTCAGCCACAGCACTGGGCAAGGCTCCCATATCAGAAGTTGTGAAAGGACTTAGGAAAACTACAACAAGGTAAATCAGGTGGTTTTCCCCTCAACTGAGGGGAACAAAACAGCCTCCACCCTTTTCAGTAGTTGCAGAGTAGATGCTCTGTAACAAAGTTCAGAAGAAATTTACATACCCATCTGGATAAAATATAAAATTCATTAGCACCTTCCCTTGTAGATGAAAATTGCAAAGTTAGAACCTTTCTTCTTGTGGCAAACTGGAGTCTTTTTTTTGTCAGTAGTGTGAATTGATGTTTTCCATCTTTTACTTCAAGTGCTTGGTGGGAAATGTACAATTTACACTTCAAAGACTCACTCCAGATCAGTCACATGTTTTGTGGCTGCAGGAAAGTCTTGCAATTGTATCATTGAAATAAAGAGATGCCCATATATTTAAAGTGACAGGCTTACATTTATTTAATTCCATAGGATGAATTAGAATGTATATTGTTTGGAGAAGCATTTCATCGTATTTGTATGTCTGATCTATTTATTTAATCATATAAATGATGGGCTGAGTGACCATTGCAGTACAGAGTCTTGTGTGTCTGAAAGGGTTTACCAAAAAGTCTCAAAGAGTAACACAAAAATGAAGCAGGCTCCATGGCCACCTTCTGTACTCAGCACTGGTTAGAACACACCTCGAGTACTGTGCCCAGTTCTGGGCCCCTCAATTTAAGAAGGACATTGAGATGCTTCAATGTGTCCAGAGAAGGGCAACGAGGCTGGTGTGAGGTCTCGAGCACAAGCCCTAGGAGGAGAGGCTGAGGGAGCTGGGGTTGCTTAGCCTGGAGAAGAGGAGGCTCAGGGGAGACCTTCTTGCTCTCTACAACTACCTGAAGGGAGGTTGCAGACAGGTGGGGGTTGGTCTCTTCTCCCAGACAACCAGCACCAGAACAAGAGGACACAGTCTCAAGCTGCACCAGGGGAAGTTTAGGCTAGAGGTGAGGAGAAAGTTCTTTGCAGAGAGAGTTGTTGGCCATTGGAATGTGCTGCCCAGGGAGATAGCATGTTGCAGAAAAGTTCAGCAAAATACAGAAGCAGCAGCAGAAGACAGTGATAATGCACTTTCACCCACCCAAGCACACAGAAGCCAGACCAGATGAAAGGACCAACATCCCAAACTCAGAAACTGAAAGCAGCAAGTGGAACAGGAAGCCTTTAATGTTACAAATCGGAACCTCAAGCTCCAATCATTACTTTCAGTTTGAAGCTGGCATGAATATAAGTAGCAGACTCAACTCATTCCATAATACAGGCATCTTCAGTTTCCTTGCATTTTTTCCATGAAGTCATCTTGACCTCAAAATGTAACCTCTAAACTGTGTCATTTTTAGGCTGCCAACGGGTGTCACTACAAAGAAGGAGCAGTCAGTGGAGATTAGTTCTGCAGGATTTGCACCGAAATGGTCCTGGGTAGCAGCTACGAAGAAAACGCTATGAAGCCTCAGTTACTTCTGGTTTCTCTGACCCTACCGTCTTCAGCAATCAGTACCGAAGGAAACTTGGCACCAGCAGTAAGCAGGATCAGAATAGTTTCAAAAAATGCTGCCTTTCCCCCACCCCATCTTCTGTGAATGAGCCTGAATTTCTTCTTCCTCCCAAACACGTACTACTTAATTCCAGACATAATATCTTCCTTTAAAGAAGAAAATACATTAAGATTAAGCAAATGAAATATTGATGACTTTCCCCTGCCTTTTCCTGTATCACTTTCTATTGAAGGGCTCTTGGATGTGGGAACAGAGTGCACTGTCAGCAAGTGTGCTGACAGCACAAAACTGGGAGGAGTGGCTGACACACCAGAAGGCTGTGCTGCCATTCAGTGAGACCAGGACAGGCTGCAGAGTTGAGCAGGGAAAAAAATGTGCTGAAATACAAGGGAAAGGACCCCAGGTCCTGGTAGACAGAAGGATGACTATGAGCCAGCAATGTGCCCTTGTGGCTGAGAAAGCCAATGGCATTCTGGGGTGTATTAGAAGGGTTGTGATTAGTAGGTCAAGACAGGTACTCATCCCCCTCTACTCTGCCCTGGTGAGACCACATCTGGAATATTGTGCCCCTGAGTTCAAGAAGGGCAGGGAACTGCTTGAAAAAGTCCAGCGCAGAGCCACAAAGATGATGAAGGGAGTGGAACATCTACCTAATGAGGAGAGACTGAGGGAGCTGGGTCTCTTGAGCCTGGAGAAGACTGAGGGGTGACCTCATTAATGTTTATAAACATGTGAAGTGTGACTGTGGGCAGAGCCAGGCTCTTCTCAGTGATGTCCAATGATAGGACAAGGGGCAAGGAGTGCAAGCTGGAGCATATTCATGTTCCACATGAGGAAAAACATTTTCATTGTGAGGGTGACAGAACACTGGAACAGACTACCCAGGGAGGTTGTGGAGTCTCCTTCTCTGGAGATACTCAAAACCTAGCTGGACACATTCCTGTGTGACCTAATCTAGGTTTGATAGGGGGATGGACTAGATCTTTCAAGTTCCCTTCCAACCCCTAAAATTCTGTGACTCTGTATTCTCCATGAACACCTATACATGCGTATTTATAGTGTATCTGCATAGATGAGATTTTTCCTGCACTCCCAAATTCTGAATTCTTCTCCAGACCTACTTCATTCTTTATCACCTGTTCTCCTTTTCTATAGGTTGCAGTATTTTTAAAAAGTCTTTCTACCAGATAAAACAAAAATCAGATACATGTAATGAATCAACCACATTACTTCTGATATGAAATTACTTAGTTAAAGTGTTTGTGTTCATAAACCTGTACTGCTTGTGAATTTTCAATACAAGTGGATATAATCAGCCATTGCTTGCATTGATAATTTCTTTCTTCCTTATTCAACAATTAAAATTTCTCCAGTGTGTTACAGAAAATTGGGGGGGGAAAAAAGAAATTCATGTGCTCATATTGAACTTCAAAAATTGAACTTGTGAAGCAATACAATCTGAGAAGTCTGAAAGAGGATGATCAGAGGGCTGGAGCACCTCTCCTATGAGGACAGACTGAAAGAGTTGGGGCTGTTCAGTCTGGAGAAAAGAAGGCTCTGAGGTGACCTCATTGTGGCCTTCCAGTATCTGAAGGGGGCCTACAAGAAGGCTGGGGAGGGACTTCTTAGGATATCAGGTAGTGATAGGACAAGTGGGAATGGAATGAAGCTGGAGGTGGGGAGATTCAAACTGGATGTGAGGAAGAAGTTCTTCACCATGAGTGTGGGGAAGCCTTGGAATGGGTTGTCCAGGGAGGTGGTTGAGGCACCATCCCTGGAGGTGTTTAAGTCCAGGCTGGATGAGGCTCTGGCCAGCCTGCTCTAGTGTGGGGTGTCCCTGCCCATGGCAGGGGGTTGGAACTAGATGATCCTTGTGGTCCCTTCCAACCCTGACTGAGTCTATGATAAGAAGAGCTGTTATGTGGCATTTAGATAAGACCTGTTCCAGTTCTTTATAATCAGGCGAAGTTCATACTTATTTTAATAGAAGTTTGCTGAAGGGTTGAGTAGTTTGATACTGAAAGCTTTCACATATGAAAAGCACATGGGAATGGCAGCTGTTCAACAAGTCAAGCACCTAATAAGGATGCCAGCTGGAAATGGTGAAATTCAGGGAGAATTAGGCCTACTGCCATTACCAGCTACAGTATCCTGGGTTTGGAAATACGTCATGAAACTATAAATTATATAGCTAACCAGATTACTTCAACAGATAAACAAAAGGATCATAGATACCCGCACAATGAAGTCCATTGAACTGAAAATTCTGAGACTGTTGCTAAATGCTCTTGCGTTCTTTCACATGTAGGCATAGCATGACAGTTTTCTTGTTGGAAAAGTGTGGAGTAAACACTCATTTATGTGTAATTACGTTGGCTTCGATAAGAACTCCTCTCTTCTCTTCTCCCAGGCAACCAGCACCAGAACAAGAGGACACAGCCTCAAGATGCGCCAGGGGAAGTTTAGTCTCATGGTGAGGAGAAAGTTCTTTGCAGAGAGAGTTGTTAGCCATTGGAATGTGCTGCCCAGGGAGGTGGTGGAGTCACCATCCCTGGAGGTGTTCAAGAGGGGACTGGACATGGCACTTGGTTTAGTAGTCATGAGGTGTTGGGTGACAGGTTGGACTTGATCTCTGAGGTCTTTTCCAACCATATCGATTCCATGATTTCTACAGATTATTTTCTTTTTAGTTGGAATTTCCTGCTAGCAAATTTTCTAATTTTCTCCAGAAAATATTGAAAGTTCATGGAGTACTGCAATTAAGATTATTTTGTTGTTCTTCCTGGGTCTAAGTTCTTTTTATGTTCTTTCCCTATTATTACACGACATTCAAGGTGCAATAGCTCCTACTGACATGTCATAACTGAAATTTTCGATTCACAGAATCACCAAGGTTGGAAGAGACCTCAAAGATCATCAAGTCCAACCTGTCCCCACAGACCTCATGACTGAACCATGGCACCAAGTGCCACGTCCAATCCCCTCTTGAACACCTCCAGGGATGGTGACTCACTTACTCATGTTCTCCCTCTCAAACCAGCATGAACAACTCAGTGTTGCTGTGATGAGTCAACTTGAATCTACTGATGAATATTGAATACCATGCTGCTGTCAAGCCAACTTCAAAATGAAAGTGCTGGCTGGAGCAAAGTATTATGGGTCTTGAAGTTCAGATGGTAAAGTGAGAGGCTTCCTGTTTCTGGTTGCTGCTTCTAGTTTTGGAGACTGGTCTCTTCTGCTGGGCTGGCAGCTACGTGCGTGGGTGGGGGTAGCCATTTTATTGCTGGCTTCTGCTGCTGCTTCTGCTTTTTTTGTGAAATAGGAAAAGGTAATTGTGCATCTTATCTCATTAAACTCCTCATCAACCCAGGCTATTTTGTGTTATTTTCCCTCCTGTGGGGGCTGGGGAACAGGGCTTGTAGGAGCAGACTGTGTTAAGCCAGGACAGTTATCTTCAGAGGGAGAAAAATAAAATTCTGAAAATATTCAAGACAGACATCTTCAAAGACAAGATTTATTATAATCCTTAGAAATAATTCTCCCTTGTCTACTTGTGGCGGTTTTAGGCTATGCCTTTAAAAGTTAGCTGCAGATATGTGAGCAGAGGAGTGGAGAAATATGAACAATTCACAGTTGGATGTAAAAAGGAAAACAAAAGATGATTCTAAATGAGTTTCATTGGCCAGATGTGTAAAGGGTACCCTTAGCAATCTCACCCATCCCACTTCATTTCTTTCTTTCTTCTCTGGCTCTTTTACTGGTTTGAAGAGAATCCTATCACTACTAGCTGACCTTGCAGATAAGACTAACATTCCTTAGAATCATAGAATCAATAAGGTTGGTCCCACCTGTCACCCAACACCTCATGACTAACTAAACTGTGGCTTCAAGTGCCACATCCAATCCCCTCTTGAACACCTCCAGAGACAGTGAGTCAACCACCTCCCTGGGCAGGACATTCTAATGGCCAACAAATCTCTCTGTGAATAACTTTCTCCTCACCTTGAGCCTAAACTTTCCCTGGTGCAGTTTGAGACTGTGTCCTCTTGTTCTGGTGCTGGTAGCCTGGGAGAAGAGACCAGCCCCCACCTGGCTACAACCTCCCTTCAGGTAGTTGCAGAGAGCAATAAGGTCTCCCCTGAGCCTCCTCTTCTAGGCCTCCTTCTAACAGTTCCCTTTCTTTTCTTTCTTCTGTTATAGGGGGAAGAGAAAAAGGGGTTTGGAGGGGGGAGTGGGGCAGTTTTCCCTGGTCATTCTTGACCAGGGGGCTTTCCATGCTGTTTTCTGATTGTAAACACCTGTATAATATTGTAAATACTGTATATTTGTACATAGTCATTGCATTTAATTGTAAAGTGTAGTTATTGCTTGCAAACACAGCTTCCATTTGCTTTCCTGAGTGAGCAAGCCATGCTTTCTAGTTAATGTGGTAAATTCCAACCCACTACGCTACTGCAACGAAAGCACTGCAACAAGCATGTACCCCAGCCTTGTTGTACTGATTCATGAAACTTCTACTATTTACCATCTGGTTGCAACAACTTCAAAGAAAACCTAAAATACAGACAAAACATGATTCCTTTTTGGAGTAAAACCAGACCATTCCCATACCCTTTCATTTAATCTTCAAGAAGTTATCCTGCACAGCTGTTTGGAAGTCAGTGCATTTCAGTGCATTGAGGCATATTTCTGTAATTTGCTGGGTTAAAAATATTTCAGAGATGTCTTTTAACTTATTTTTGCTATGCAGATTTTTTTTTCCCATTGGTCAGCTCCCTCCTTCAACAAGGGTCTAGCAAAACTTAAAGCAATAGCTTAGAATTAACCAGGTTGGAAAAGACCTTTGAGATCATTGAGTCCAACCTATCACCCAACACTATGCTGGCTAAGCAACCCCAGCTGACTATAAATCTCAATAAATCTCAATAAATCTCAATGAGGGAAGGGTAAAAAAAGAAGTGGAGAGAGGATGTTTCAGATCAGCTACTCAGTTTAAGACAAGCAGTTTTACCAGAAAGCTTGAGTGCTGGAGAGATTGATCTGCAGAAAACCTGACTCAACTTGCAAGATGGAAAACTACTCCAGCTACAGCAGGGCCCTCCCAAATCCCATGAGGCTTACAGTGCTCTCAACAGCCCTTGTAGCATGACCTCAAAAATAGCTACCTTTGGGACAGGTAGCTGGAGCAACAGCATCCAGGGGCTCAGCTGAGCTAGAAGAATTGTTTTTGAGTGTATGCAGTTTTTGAGGGTGTCTGGGGATTAAGCTGGGTGTGCAATAGCTCTTTTCCACTTCTGTTACTGCTGTTTCACTACTCAGTTCAGCCATGTAGTGAAACCACAGTTTGGGCATTACTTAGAAGTTTCAGCTTCCTTTCTTTTAATTACTCAAAAATAATAGGTGAGCGAAACTCTAAAGTGAGGCTGGCATGAGATCATTTCCTGGCAGGGGGAGGGGGATTGTAATCCAATATGCTTCTGAATAAGGACACATCCATGATTCTTCAAAACACCCAGGATGGAATACTTCACAACATAAGTATACCAAGTAGATAATTACTGGCTTGCTTATGCTTCTTACCATTCTGCAATTTTCATTTCACTTTGACAAAATGCTAGGCAGAGAAATATGGAATAACAGTGATGAAGACAAACTTAAAGTGCCATCCTTGCTAGTTAAAAGACATTAAGGATAGTTTCAATGGTATTTTCTGGCATGACTGCAGTGTCAAAGCACATTAAAAAAATAATTTATGAAGAGCTGCAGAATATGCATGTGATAGACATTCAGGCCCCTAAATTTTGCAATATGCAAGCATATAATTATGAGAGTGCTATATAATAAACAACAATTAAGCCAGAACAATCACGAGAGGAATAACAAAATGAATGCTAAGGCAGGAAAACTGAAGCCATCTGCACACTGATAAATACCATTAATTCAAACCAGTCTGTGCATAACTGAATACCTGAAAAACTATTTATTACCAAACTTGTCAGAGGGGAGGGAAAGGATGCCATAACAACAACAACAGCAACATTCTTGCCATAAAATTCTCCAAATGTGCTGAAATCAATATACAGGCACTCTGTATATTCACAAAAGACACTACATGAAAAACAGGAAGAAAGAAAGAAGTTAAAGCACCTACAAGCATTTGTTTAAAATAAGACATTTAGGGCTGTTTGCTGCCAAGACTGCACACAAATACTTTCTCCTGCTACAGTAACGAGAAAAATGGGGCTTCATTTGCCTAAAGAGATTTCTTCAGAGTGTTATTTCTGTGCCTCACCTGGTCGCAGGTATGTGGAATGTGGAGAGCAGCAGCCTTCATGAATAACACTTACTGCACTCCTTTTTTTAACCTGTGTGAACTCTCCTCCTTCACATTCCTCCTTACTACTGTATTAAGGTCCTAGTTACCATACCTAAAACAACTAGAATCATAGAATCAGTCAGGGTTGGAACTACTGTTGCAGAAATATCTTCTGTTTTCCCAAACATTTGTCTCCTTTGCCTGTCCTCATGTGGACTTAAATCTTATTTCACAAGGAATTAAATCAATAGTAAAATTCACATCAGCTGATATTTGTGCTGAAGAAGTACCCAGCTAGTTACATTTAGTATTCAATCTGTCACAGGAAACAAAACTGTAATCTAGAATGAAAAATGTGTGAATACTTCTTCCATTTCATCAAGCATCAAAGTTGCAAGCTGACATAAAACCTTTGAGTGCTTGTGAATGCAGGTAGCCAATGAATGAGCAAATTCACCTTTTGGAGTTCTGCAAAGTGAGGACATAAGCAATAACACCAAGAAAGAAAAAAAGGTAAAGGAAAGAAGAACAAGATGTGAATGTGGGGTGTCTCTGCCCATGGCAGGGGGTTGGAACTAGATGATCCTTGTGGTCCTTTCCAACCCTGACTGATACTATGATACAGAATCAACAAGGTTGGAAAAGACCTCAAAGATCATCAAGTCCAACCTGTCATCCAACACCTCATGCCTACTAAGCCATGGCTTCAAGTGCCACATCCAATTCCCTCTTGAACATCTCCAGGGACGGTGACTCTACCACCTCCCTAGGCAGCACATTCCAATGGCTAACAACTCTCTCTGTGAAGAACTTTCTCCTCACCTCGAGCCTAAACTTCCCCTGGTGCAGCTTGAGACTGTGTCCTCTCATTCTGGTGCTGGTGCTAGTTTAATATGGTTGCAGCTTCATTAAATCAGGAATAATTTCTCAGCAGGAAATTGTTCCTCTCAACCTATCTGCGAGGGTGCTCATCAGACCACAGTCCTTCAGTCCCTCCTTGGCTGAAAATGAAAGGAGAGATGGTGACTGCTATTTGTAACTCTTCATCCTCACAAAGAGTAGGTATTTTGATGCCCTTCACCTTCTTCCTGCCAGCCCATTTCCAGCCTTGTTTACTGGATAACCAAACTCTTGTGGTTCTTTCTGTACCACGGATACAGATGGAGAAAAATCAAAGAAGAAAAAGTAACAAAGCAACTTGACCAATCCAGTTTTGTAAGAAGGGCAAATTTCTACTTTGCTCCCTTTTAACACACACACACACACACAGACACCCCAGAGTGCAACAGTCCACAGAATGAGTTTTCAAACACACTCCTCTTCCAATCAAATTGATGGGGAAAATGAGGATTGAAGCTGGACTTTAGCAGTGGTGGAACATCAGGGTCAAAAGGAACTGAAAGTTCCACCACTCCATCCCCACCGTGCAAACGATGTGACTTTTTCCAGCTTTGGATAACATTTTCAGCTGATTTTTCTCACCATCCATGCAGATGGGTGACTGGATTCAGAAATGGCATCTCTGCAGAAACCCCCAGACTCAGGTTTTGTGCTACACAAATAAAAGGAAATCCAACATGGTGCTATTAGAAGATATGGGACACAGGCTGGGTAACTGGAGATCTCACCTGGGCAAGCAAGGTATGTATAACTTTTTATGTTCATATCTTCTCTGGACCCTTCCAAATATTTGCCTGTGAATTGTTTGCTGTCTACAACTCCCTGAAGGGAGGTTGTAGCCAGGTGGGGGTTGGTCTCTTCTCCCAGGCAACCAACAATCAAACAAGAGGACACAGTCTCAAGTTGCACTAGGGGAGGTTTAGGCTGGATGTTAGGAAGAAGTTCCTCACAGAAAGAGTGGTTGGCCATTGGAATGTGCTGTCCAGGGAGGTGGTGGAGTCACCATCACTGGAGGGTTTTTTAAGAATAGCGTAGAGTAGAGTAGAGTAGAGTAGAGTAGAGTAGAGTAGAGTAGAGTAGAGTAGAGTAGAGTAGAGTAGAGTAGAGTAGACTAGAATAGAATAGAGTAGAGTAGAGTAGAGTAGAGTAGAATAGAATAGAATAGAATAGAATAGAATAGAATAGAATAGAATAGAATAGAATAGAATAGACCAGGTTGGAAATTACCTTTGAGATCATCGAGTCCAACCTTAAGAGGAGACTGGATGAGGCGCTTGGTGCCATGTTTTAGTTGATGAGATAGTGTTGGATGATAGGTTGGACTCGATGATCTCGAAGGTCTTTTCCAACCCAGTTAATTCTATTCTATTCTAAGTTTAAAGCTAAGTGATAAATATTATGTATTTTTGACAAAACATTATTTCTATCAGAAGTCATCAGAGAAAATAAAATATTATACTGAACAATATTGATCAGCATAAATTATGCATGACTCATTTTGAATTACTCCTATAACCCAATATTTCCTTCTTGCTAGTGGGAGTAAATTAATTATAGCATTAGAAGCCATTGTGCAAAGGTTAAAATCAGGCACGCATGCATTCAATCTACAGCAAACGAAAAAGTTTAGGTTAATGAAATGTCTGTGGAAAAGTCTTATTAATTAGCAGGTTAACAGCATTCTTCACAGCAATATTTTAGAGATGCCAAACTCTAATACATTAGTGCTGTAGGCAAAAGCTGCACCTCTATCTAGAGAAACATTTCAAGCTTATTTTATTCAGTCTTGGATCTTTTTCTTTTTCTAGCCTAGTGATTTGTATGCTGCAAAGCACTCTCTCTTCTTCAAAGTCTTTCATGAGGCAGAAACCAAGTGCAATGTTTATGGCCCTGTAGAGAATGGGATAAAACTACAGAAAGAGCTCTAGGGTTTGGGGGTTTGTTTGGTTTTGTTTTGTTTGTTAATGGATTGCATTTTCAAAGCAACGTTAACATTGTACCTGATGTAGGTAAATGCTGATGGATTTCCCCACCCCCCACCCCCTTCATTTGCTTTAGATTTGATCTTGATACAATCTCTCATTTTCTTCTTCTGTTTTGGGGGCAAGAGGGCTGATCCAAGCCCATTGCAATCAGCAGCAATCTTTCCAGGGATTCTGCTGAATATTTCAAGAGCTAGTAAACAAACAAACAATAGAGTACAGTACATTGCAACCTAACAGACTTGGACCTTTCTGCATAATGTGTAGAGAAGGCATGGAGTGAGGAGTATTGGTACTAGTTACCACGCTGCTCAAGTCCTTCATTTGCAACCTGAAAGCCATTCAGGAATACATACTGTAATGCTTCATTTTCTTCTCTTTTCAGCCTTTATGCTTTGAAGAATATCAGTAATATTCTTGCTATTGGGAAAGTTTGTGTGAGATGGATACCTCTATATTTTAAGCAGAAAGCTTGTTCTGTAACTGAGCCTTGCTTTCAATAAAAAAGCAGTAAACAACAGAGGAGTGCCACGAAAATGATCAGGAAGGCTAGAAGATCTCTGCTATGAAGACAGGCTGAGGGAGCTGGGGTTGATCAGCCTGGAGAAGAGGGAGCTCCAGGGAGACCTGATAGCAGCCTGCCAGTACCCGAAGGAGGCCTACAAGAAGGATGGGGAGAGACTGTCTGCATGGACCTGTGGTGACAGGACGAGGAGCAATGGCTTTAAACTAGAGAAAGACAGATTTAGATTGGGTATTAGGAAGAAGTTCTTTACTATGAGGGTGGTGGAATACTGGAACAGGTTGCCCAGGGAGGTGATTGAGGCTGCTTCCCTGGAGATATTGAAGGTAAGACTCAATGAGACCCTGGGCAGCCTGGTCTGGCTGGGGATGTCCCTGATGACTGCAGGGAGGTTGGACTGGATGACCTTTGGAGGTCCCTTCCAGCCTGGACCATTCTATGATTTGTGCTCCTGTGGGGTTTTCTCTGTTGTGAGCAAAAATTGCTGGTGGAAACAGGTGCAGGGAGCGCTGAGCTGCCAGACTTGCAGGCATTTCCAGGGATGGGGACTTCTTGTTCTGTGCTTGAGTGGGCAGGGGAAGGAGGAGTTGCCTGTGAGCCAAGTTTAAGTGGCATGGGTCCCAGTAAAAAGTGGACGAGGGTGGAGAGCAGCACTTACTGGAGGCAGCAGTTCTTCAGCTAACAGAGAGTCTGGGATTCAGTTCTGACTTTAAAACCCACTCATATGAACTAGAACAAACCCCATCTGGCTCAGCCCAGGCTGCAACTATGTGTATGAACGAAGTCCACTGCAGTAGACACATCCCTTCTTAGCAAGTCAGAATTCTTCTCATAAATAATGTTGTGCTCAAAATTCTCCCTCCTTTTTCCTGAGCACATTCCAGAGCTTGTTTTGGTCACTATTTTGACTGTCTCTTCATCTGAAAGAACTCCTACATTTTTATTTACTTCTCTTGCTTTACACCATTGATCAGGTTGAAGGTTTGCATTATTTTCTGGCTCTGTTCTTTGAGACTTGTCGCCACTGTCCCTCTGGTAGTTACAACATCCTCAAATCTAAAGGCTTCATAACCTATCCTAATAAAGGTGACACAGTTTAGCTGGAGCAATTTGAACATTAGATCTTTGATACCAATCGAAATACACTGAGGCAGACTGGGCAGCAATTACATTTGCAGGAAGGGCAAAAGTCCACTAGCAGATCACTGGCAGTGATCTGCCAGTTCTCCCAGTGACTGATTGCACGTTGCCTGCATCACTCTTCCTCAGGGAAGCACTTGAGGCTGGCTTTTCCCCCCCATGTTTTTACACCTCTTTGCACATATTGGATAAAGCCTCTGGTTTTAACTTTTTCAGTAGAGGTGCTTAACTGCATCCCCTGCTCCTCTGACTTCTCAGATCCTCCCCACTCAAAATAAACCCCAACAACCCACAAGCTTTTTGTTTGGGCTGCTGAATAGTTGATTAAAGGCTTGGCCTCATTTACTATAATTATATTCCTTTTTTATTTTCTTCTCAGTTTTTCATGTGTAATAGATGCAGGTACCTCAAAGAACAACCAGAAAGATAGTATTAGCATGGAAAAAAATAATTATGTTTGACTCAGAGACATTAAAAACAAACCAAACCCAAACAAACAAAAAAACAACACCTTTTTTTTTTTTTTTTGATTGACTAAGTTAGGGCAGATGAAGCTATTGACAAGTTAAAAAGCTGAAGCTTTTATTTCAAGAGTATACATAGAGAAGTATACAAGTCTATTACCTCAAATTCAGACAGGCTCAGAAGGAGAGAGATCTTAACAGATAGGCAGAGTAAAACTGTTTCTGGAAACTTTCCAATTTATATGTGTCTCTTCAATAAAGTGGACCTACCAGGATCCCATGTGGTTTGCTAGTCAAAACATTGGGAAACATCCAAAATTCGGCCATCTTAAAACACAGTAATATGTGTTATATATACCACAGCACCTTCAAACTGTAAGCAGAGTATCTGGCACCTTTCATACAGCCCTCTGTTCCTTTAAGGAAAAGCAGCTGGAAATCAAACACTTAAAGGGAAAGAATTGTTTTGAATAATAACTGAAAAGCTATAGCTCCATCTGCTCTGCATCTACAGTGAAGATATATTGCTATATTTTATAGGAACAGGGGTGTGGCTTGGCATTCAATACATCACAATGCATGCAAATCATGTTGAGCAGTATGTTGTGCTCTGATTAACTCTCTCTCTGCTTTCCCCTTGCAATTGCCTGGAGGTTGGAAATCATAAACTAAAAGCATCCCTGAGCATGGAGTAGATGGATGAGACAGAAAAGATTGGTATAAACCGATAGGATAGGATAGGATAGGATAGGATAGGATAGGATAGGATAGGATAGGATAGGATAGGATAGGATAGGATAGGATAGGATAGGATAGAATTAACCAGGTTGGAAAAGACCTTTGAGATCATCAAGTCCAACCTATTATCCAACACCATCTAAGCAACTAAACTATGGCACCAAGAGCCCCATCCAGTCTCCTTTTAAACACCTCCAGTGATGGTGACTCCACCACCTCCCTGGGCAGCCCATTCCAATGGCCAATCTCTCTTTCTGTGAAGAATTTCTCCCTAACATCCAGCCTAAACCTCCCCTGGCGCAGCTTGAGACTGTGAAACCCTCTGCTCCTTCCTTATGCTGTACATTTGTCTTTTAATTGGAACAAAGGCATAATATGCTCATTTTACACCAAGTAAATGTTTTATGATAGTTCTGAGCACTAAGAAAATCTCTATATTTGAAAAAAAAAATATTTAATTCCTGGAGACAGCAATTAGGTAGGTTCCTGTTCAAGTGCTTACTTAATTCTCATGTTAAGCAACCACTTAAATCACCTGGAGTTTAAGTGCTTTACTGAATCAAGGTCTAAATACTTCATAAACCAAAGCTGAGTCCTCACTCAGCTACATATCTGGACCCAAATATCCACTCAAGAGATTTCCACCTAAAGGAAATCTGAGGATCTTTTTCTGATATTTGGGTCATATTGAAATATACATGTAGTGACAGAATTATGTCAATAAATACTCCTTCACTGGAGAAATTTCTGATTTATATTCTTTTAAAGTGAGAGGTTTGGGGTCACACTGACTTGGCCAACCTCTGACCTGGTTGTGAAAGTCTAAAAAGGTTAAACTAGCCTTGCTTTGATATCACATATTTCTCTATTTTATATAACTAGGGTGGTTTAATTAATTCTTGGGAATCACTTGCCACTCTTTCTCTTTGATTCCTGAAACTTTCCTTCTAATTGACAAAGAAAGTGTTCTGAGGTAAAACTCCCACAATTTTAACATCAAACCAATTTAGTGAGACTCCCAATTTATTCTACTTGGGCTTTATTTATGTATTTATCTATTTATTTATTTATTTAGCCTGGAGAAGTGGAGGCTCAGGGGAGACCTTATTGCTGTCTACAACTACCTGAAGAGAGGTTGTAGCCAGGAGGGGGTTGGTCTCTTCTCCCAGGCAACCAGAAACAGAACAAGAGGACAGAGTCTCAAGCTGTGCCAGGGGAAGTTTAGGCTCGAGGTGAGGAGAAAGTTCTTCACAGAGAGAGTTGTTGGCCATTGGAATGTGCTGCCCAGGGAGGTGGTGGAGTCACCATCCCTGGAGGTGTTCAAGAGGGGATTGGACGTGGCACTTGAAGCCATGGCTTAGTAGTCATGAGGTGCTGGATGACAGGTTGGACTTGATGATCTTTGAGGTCTTTTCCAACCTTGTTGATTCTATGATTCTATGATTATGAGATTATTTCTGTAGTAATTTCAATAATATCCTCTTGAAGACAGGAAAAAAATGTCACCATTTGCAGGAGCTATTTCTCATCTTAAAAAGTAAAGTAAAAACAAAAAACCAACCACTTCAGCCTAATTCTCTTAATTCCAAACTGTTCCATCAAAATGCTGCAGGATCTAATTCACTAAGAGTGGCTGCATTATCTTGGGGGGAAAAAGTGGCTGCATCTTACATCTTGCAGGGATTCATTGACATAACTAAAAGGAAATAACCAGAGCTAAAAGCACTTAAAATGGGTAAAGTTCCCATCTTAAATATACACAAGCATATTACACCTTTGGAAAGTCAGAATCCTAATCTTCCAAATGCCTTGCTTTTCCTTTCCTTTCTGGTTTTGAACAGACAAAAATGTGTTCAAACTGCATTGCTTTGCATAGCTAGCCAGTGTGGTTGTCATTCTTAGAACAAAACAGTTGTGTATTCCTCTTTGGAACGTGGGGTCCAAACCCACTTGGATTACTTTTTACTGGTGTAAATTCTTGCATGTTTGAGGAACTCTACTGATTTAAGGTATATCTATAGAGTTCACTATAGTTTTCCTCTTTGGCCTGTATCTTTTACATTTTACCCTTTCCAAAGACAGTAGATTGAGTAGATCAGGTAGATAAGAGTTCACTCTGCTCTTGCTCTGAGCTGCTGGCCATGAGATGCTTGTGGTGTTGAAGTCACTTGGCAACAATGGCTGAGTTAATAAGCTTTTTGGAAAAGTTCCAGTAGCTACTGATACAAAATGCATGTCACTGTCATGCTTGTGTTAAATTTTTATGAGGTATGCCTGCTTACACTGTTGGTGATTTCCATAAAGTCTTACCCAGCCTGTTTGGGAGTTCCTGCTCCATTGTCCTTGCCTACCCCAAGCTAAATTGCACACAAAGAGACACAGCTACAAGGCTACTCCTTCCATTCAGAAACCAGAAGTTAAAGACATCTTCATAATCTCTTCTGTTAGTTCACAAATGATGTTAATTCAAATTTCAGAGTCTCTCTTTTTCCACTGCAGTGCAGTGACATATTCACTGGAATAGTTACAGACGAATTCTAGCTGGAGTCTACTGACTGCAACAAGTCCTGAATAAAATCAGTGTAGTCTTCCAATTGTTTATGATATAAATGTCACTATTTGAAACAGCCTTTATCACTATATATTGAATCATAGAATCAGTCAGGGTTGGAAGGGACCACAAGGATCAGCTAGTTCCAACCCCCCTGCCATGGGCAGGGACACCCCACACTAGATCAGGCTGGCCAGAGCCTCATCCATCCTGGTCTTAAACACCTCCAGGGACGGGGCCTCAACCACCTCCCTGGACAACCCATTCCAGGGCTTCACCACTCTCATGGTGAAGAACTTCCTCCTCACGAATAACTGTATTTGAATAAATACTGAGATAGATTGATGTGAATAAGAATATATTAAAGCATTCATTTAATTTACCAGTGCTTTGTTAGTTCTTAATCAAAATGTTGGCTTACCTGTCTGTAATAATATCTAAGTGTATTTTGCCCTTAATATTCAAAATATTCAAAGTTCATTTGCCTTTAGCTACATTTTAAATTATTTTTTTAATAATCCTATTTCCTTTTGTTGACTCTAAATAATTTCTAACTCTGTTGTCTGCACGTCACAGAAAAGAACCTGCTGCTACAAAGCCAGGCCTCTGTCCTATGAAGGTAGTTGTGGTGGGTTGAAGTTTCCCCCAGCATAACTGCTGCTGTGATCAAGTTTGGTGCAAGCTGCAGCTTCCTTAACAAGTTTAACCCTATGCTGACATGCTTAACCATAGTGAAAGGAACAATTTGGTTTTCTGTGTGATTTTTGGTTTATGGTTCATGGGAAAAGGCTGCCCTCTTCTGACAATTTGTTCATCTCTTCTAAAATCTTAGCACATTCTTTTCTCGACTCTATTTTGGTGCAACATGCATTACATTAGTAGGACCATTATCTCTTTTCCTTACACTCAGAATCACAGAATTTTAGGGGCTTGAAGGGATCCTGAAAGATCATTCACTCCAAAACCCCTGCCAGAGCAAGATCACCTAGAGCAGCCAGGTGAAGCACTGGAAGGAATCCAGGTAGGTTTTGAGTATCTCCAGAGAAGGACACTCCACAACCTCCCTGGGTAGTCTGTTCCAGTGTTCTGTCACCCTCACAATGAAAATGTTTTTCCTCATGTGGAACATGAATATGCTCCAGCTTGCACTCCTTGCCCCTTGTCCTATCATTGGACATCACTAAGAGCCTGGCTCTGCCCACGCTCACACTTCACACATTTATAAACATTAATGAGGTCACCCCTCAGTCTCCTCTTCTCCAGGCTAAAGAGACTCACCTAGAGCAGATCACACTGGAAGGCATCCAGGTGGGTTTTGAATATCTCCAGAGAAGGAGACTCCACCACCCCCCAGCCAGCCTATTCCAGTGTTCCATCACCCTCACAGTGAACAATTTTTTCCTCATGTTTACATGGAACTTCCTATGCCTCAACTTCCACCCATTGCCCCTTGTCCTATCATTGGGTATCACTGAGAAAAGCCTGACTCCATCCTCTTGGCACTCACCCTTTACATATTTATAAACATCAATGAGGTCACCCCTTAGTTTCCTCTTCTCCAAGCTCAAGAGCCCCAGCTCCCTCAGTCTCTCCTTGTTAGGAAGATGCTCCACTCCCTTAATCATTTTTGTGTCTCTGCATCGGACTCTTTCAAGCAGTTCCCTGCCCTTCTTGAACTCAGGAGCCCAGAACAGGACACAATATTCCAGATGTGGCCTCACCAGGGCAGAGCAGAGGAGGATGAGTACCTCTCTCGACCTACTAACCACACCCCTTCTAATAAACCCCAGAATGGCACTGGCCTTCTTGGCCACAAGAGCACATTGCTGGCTCATGGTCTACCTTCCACCCACTTGGACCCCCAGGTCCTTTGCCCCTTCACTGCTCTCCAACAGGTCAGTCCCCAGGCTATACTGATACATGGAGTTGTTCTTTCCCAGGTGCAAGACTTGGCCTTGTTGAATTTAATTAAACTTCTCCCTGCCCAACTCTCCAGCCTGTGTCAGTCTCACTGAATGGCTGCACCACTGACCTGTGTCAGCCACTCCACCCAGTTTTGTGTCATCAGAACAGTATAAGGAACATATATATGAGAAGGCTAATACACTATGCGATTAATGTGTAAACTGCATGCAGTTGATGAACATGATAAAAAACATCACCACACAGTTACTCAGTCAAGCAGGATGCATGTGGCTGTGGTATTCTGAGGTATGGCAGACATATTTACTGCTACAGGTGTCACACTCTTTTAAACAGGCATTATCTTCCAGTTTTTGTTTTATAAACCCATGGTATGGACCTCTTTATCCACAGCATTTTGTCAGTTACCAGCATGAACCTGTTAGTTTGAATTAAAGACTATCCTGACTTATCACATCCTAGTTCACACTGCAGAATGGTCTCAGAGCATGTAGAGTGGAGAGTAATCAAGTCTTTCATCAATGGTTAAAGCTACCTTCTGGGCCATGCTATTTGGTGGCCACAACCTTGTTTCCAGCTTCACTGAAGCCACAGCAAGTTAGGGACTTAAGAGCTGAACTTGTCTAAAAGCTACTACTACTACTTTTTTAGGTCATAAGCTCTTTATCAGTTTTTCTGTCCTACATTCCTACAGTACACAGAAGAAAGCAAGAGCTGAACTAAAACTAGTTTCTGAAAGCCTCTTTGGCAGCTGCAGTAAATCCAGAGCTCACTGGTTATAGGCATACAGCTTCTTCACCTTGTGAGAAAGCACAGACAGTTCAGTTGCAATTGAGAACAACTCAACACAGACTTGTAAGAGTTAGTCCATTTACACATTGAGCATTTAATCTAAAAAATATGTTAACAGCCCCTGAAGCGAGGCCTATTATTCAAAAGCCTCTCTCCCATTGTGTAATCCCCTTGCTGGTCTCACCTGTGCTTTCTCCAGCCCAGTCATGGTCCCATTCTGCATACCCCTAAGAGCAGGCAAAAAAGTGACCCAGCCCAGGATGGCTTAGAACATGAAGGCACCAGCACTACCTTGAGAATCCACAGATGTAGACTGAAACCTCTTTTATGCCACAGACAACTAATTTGTACACCAAACAGGGTTTCTTCACTTTTAACTGTGTCTGCTAGGGAGCAATAGCATAACATTTTCCTTATGCTTTTTTAACAGAAGTCAGATTTTGCCTCAATTTTTTATGTACAGTTCAGTTCAAAGCATTAGATGTGAACCAGGCACGGCCATCAGACTGAAGAGGGAGATGTAAGCATGCCTACACTTAGGATATTGATTAGGTAGGAGGCAGTGTCAAACTGTTCAGCACTAAGACTGATGCACACATCTTGATATACTCAGAAGTAATCTTGGAAACTTCAAAGTAAAAAAGAAGTTGAGGTACCCACTGAGTCCTGGCAGTGACAGCTGAAGTATGCAGAAGGTAACTCTGGACTTAACCTAAATCCTGGTATGGTGCCTCTTTTGGTCCCTGTGTCGAAATCTTTCCTTGCTCACTCACACCAGCTGCACTGTATTGGTCCATCCCTTGCCTTCTAGACATTAATGTCTTGTGTGAATATTAATTACCCTGAAATGCTCTTTTAGAAGTAACCTATAACTCAATTTACAAATTTGCATTAAAAGAGCAGATGTTTTTACTGCACTTTCTTCTTCCTAAAAATGTACCTGACCTCCTCTCAGCATCACCTTACTAAATTGCTTTCTACTTAGCTGTGTATAAACTTAGCCATTGATTCCAGCAACATATATTTCCATATTACCTTATACAAGTAAGTAATCCCAATGTGAAATCAATCTTTATCTGAGGCAGAGATCATATACCACAGCCTGAATTGTATACAGCATCACTGAAATCAATAGAGCCACCCCAAATTAAACTAGCAAATGATCTTGTTCTACATATCTTTAAGCTAGACTATTTCAACCTATTGTGAAATGAGTGATGCAGTGAACATTTCCTGTATTATACATTGTCTTTTGTCTAAGCATGTTACTGCTTACTCCAGTGACTATTAGTGCTGAATGAGTTTCTTGATCTATCCTCACCACATAAGAGGACACAGTCTCAAGCTGTGCCAGGGAAGGTTTTGGCTGGATGTTAGGAAGAAGTTCTTCACAGAAAGAGAGATTGGCCATTGGAATGGGCTGCTCAGGGAGGTGGCGGAGTCACCATCACTGGAGGTGTTTAGGAAGAGACTGGATGGTGTGCTTGGTGCCATGGTTTAGTTGATTAGATAGCACTGGATGATAGGTTGGACGTGATGATCTCGAAGGTCTTTTCCAACCTATTCAATTCAATTCAATTTGATTCAATTCAAGTCTAATCTAGTCTAGTCTAGTCTAGTCTATTCTCACTGTCATGCCATTTCAAAGAATATAGTCAAAAGATGAATTTATCAAACACTAAACAAGTCTCACACAAACAGACAAAACAAGCTTATATTAGTTTTGCAAACTTGTCACTCAACAATTTCATCTCCCTGTGAATAAACACTAAATAAAACACTGCACTGAATCTCCAAAGCTTGTTGCATTTGATAGAAATAGGTTAAAGTTTGTTACTACAAGTGTATACAAACGAGATCCCTTTGGTATTACTACAATACACTGATTTATTACACAGCCTACATTTACTCATAGGATCTACCTTTATGTGTATAGAGATTGTTCCTCATGGTTAAACACATTAGATACAAACAAACCTCTAATTGAAATTTAACAAGGTGTATCATTACAAATTGGGAAGTATTTTCTTGACTAGAGAAATTTCTGGTTCAGAGGTGAGAAGCCCAAAGAATGACAGGGTCACTGGCCTAGTGTTTACTGACAAAGACTGTTCTGTGAGAAAATTAGAGCATTTAGGGCAGCTGTTTCAAGCAAATACTTCATTCCAAGTCAAACTAGTCTGAAATGTTCCATTTTAGATTTCCTCAGTGGGTTTCCAGCTCATGCTGAATTCTCCCAGTGAAAACATATCTACACCTTTTTGTAGTAAAATGAAAAATGTTAGTGTATATTTCATACTCTGACAGAGAATGTGAAACAGTACTGCAATGAGCCCAGCCTCTCATCTCTGATGCAGAAGTGTAATCCACTGAACTACCATCAACACTTGCTTGAGAACAGGGAACTCCCTGGAAGACTTTAATTTTCTGCATCCTCTCTTGAGCTCAAGGGAGCTGACAGAATTAGTACAAAGCAGCAGATGACAGCAAGCCACAGAAAGCACTGCATTTCTGAACAATTACAGTACATTTTTGGTGGTGTTAGGAGACACAAGGCTGCAGTCTAAGTGCTTAGCCACTAGAGAAGTGCAATTATGCACTGGAAATGCACTGCCTGGAACAGTTGCTCTTATGAAATGTAAATTACCAACTAAAATGGGAAATTAGAAGGGAAATTTAAAAATGCTTCCTTCTTTCTTACATTGTTTATTGGAATCTCCTTATCAACTCCACTGCTTCTTTCCTTTTCATCCAAAGTTTACTCAAATCAAGGCAAAAAATCACTATTCCTGTCCTACTCTTTTTATAGGTATGTTTAAAATGTGTGAAAACACTATCATTGCCCATATAAAGTACCACTGTGAAAAACTGTTCATCATGTCTGCATGCCTCTTTCTGTCTTTCCAACAGCACCTTACCCCACATTTATTCCATGCATTTTTAACAGAAGGATTCTGAGAAGTTATCTTGGTCCTAAATTCTGCACATTTTCTTCCTCATCTCTTATGCTCTACCCTACAACACAATATATCACAACTTCTTGTGTACCCACCATTTTATCAAGGTGTTTACATGATAGGTTAAGGATGCAGGAGGCTAGTACTCCATTGCATATGAATTACAGCCACTGCCTAAAAGCATATATTAATGTAAGGTCTCCTTTCCAAGGGCCGCATTACCAGAGCTCTATCCTAATTTTGGGAGCAAGTAAATGGCAAAGGATGTAGTTCATAATGAAAATGCCAACCCCAGCAAGACTTTTATGTGCCTCTGCCTTTAAACAGAGTAAGCTGTTGAAAATCAAGCTTCTACAGGAAAACAATCCACAAAATAGGGGGAAAACGCTCCTTTGACAGCTACATCAATAATAGCTGTGGTAATAAATAGGCACTCAGTTTCATTACTGGAAAGAGCAGTATATCTACACTTTATGCTGCCAATTTAGAGCTAATACAATTTCATTATTTTTTTCCATATATTAACTTGCAATTGATTATCTCAAGAAAAAAAAAAACCAAACAACTTTATAGTCAAAAAGCCATATTCATACCTCTGTACTTAAGTTCTTCTCAGCAGGACATGAAATCAACTTAAAAAGTGAGCATATATACAGTATTCTTAAAATATTTACAGAATAGAGTAGGATAGGATAGGATAGGATAGGATAGGATAGGATAGGATAGGATAGGATAGGATAGGATAGGATAGGATAGGATAGGATAGGATAGATAGGATAGAAATATAAATAGGATTAGGAATAGAATAGAATAGAATAGAATAGAATAGAATAGAATAGAATAGAATAGAATAGAATAGAATAGAATAGGATAGGATAGGATAGGATTAGAAATAGGATTAGAAATAGGACTAGACTAGACTAGACTAGAATAGACTAGACTAGACTAGACTAGACTAGACTAGAATAGAATAGAATAGAATAGAATAGAATAGAATAGAATAGACCAGGTTGGAAAAGACCTTCAAGATAAAAATATACAACTTCAGAGAAGTTGTAGAAAACAGCATTAAAATGATACTTAAGAGCCCATCTGATATGTTTCTATGCCTGAACATCTATGCTACCCATTTAAAGATTCTGGTTCAAGATATTTGAAATTTACTCTTGGGTCTCTTAAGCTTTTTTTCAAATGATATAAGAAATAGGTGTTTGGAGGCAAGGTGATGAAAGGAAGAGACCTGCAAAGGGGAAAGCAGAGTTCACAGGATCACAGTACATTAGAGTTTGGAAGGGACCTCCAGAGATCATTGGGTCCAATCCCCTGCCAAAGCAGGATCACGTAGGGTAGTCCACACAAGAATGCATCCAGTCAGGTTTTGAAAGTCTCCAGGGAAGGAGACTCCACAGCTTCTCTGGGCAGCCTGTTCCAGTGCTCCATCACCCTCCTTGTAAAGAAGTTTCTCCTCATGATGAGGTGAAAGCTTCTCTGTTCAAGTTGACAGCCACCCCTCAGATATTTATAGACATTGATCAGATCCCCTCTCAGTTTTCTCAAGACTAAAGCTGATGAGAGCAAGGCTGGACAAAACCCAACAGAATGAAAACAAACAGAGTAACAGCAGTTTAAAAACAAAAGGAAGGAGAAATAAAAGAAAAAACCTCACCCCTCCATACTCAATCACAAGCCCAAAAAAGAGAAATTATCTCCTAACAACTCCCTCAGGGGGACATTAGGGGAAGATACAAGGACAAATAGGAGTATGAAACCACCTGAGAAACCCTATGGTAATGTAATTACCATTTCCAAAGTCTACCATTTTCATTTTCAAAGTCAGTTGATAAGCAAGTCTGACTGTAGTTTTGTATTTATTTATTGATGTGTCTAGACAAGTAAATACACATGCAATGGATGCTTCAGAGCTTTGCATATACTGACCAGCATGCTGGAGCTGCCTCTTGCAAATGAAACAATGAAGTTGTGACTTGTCTTTCCTTCCTTAGGGCACTGTATTCCATCTTCCTTCTAAAGTGACTTCCAAAAAAACTTAATTCATAGGTTCTGAACACCCCACTCCATTGACATTCATATGAAATTAGTAAGTATGTTCAATCAAGCGTTGATGTCAAAACCATGGATAGCAGGGGCATAAGAATGAAAGGAAAAGGATAATGTGCATAATAAACATTTATATGAGAAACCAGACTTAAATACATAAAACAATTTTAAAGAAGAAAAAATGCAGGCATCTAATCTTCAAACAGTACCATCAAGAAAGTCAGTCTGGCATTTGAAAACCTTTTTCTGAACTGGAGGAGAAAATTTTTATGTAGGGCTTATTCCTGCTCACGCTGCAATAGGTGAAAAGCTGTCACCAATCTCAGCCTGAGCAGCAGCTCTAATTTCCAGAGGCCCAAAAAGAAACAGAATGAAAATGCATTTATTTCAAGTTGTTCTCTTCAGAACAGACTTCAGAAGTACTTCATCTGAAACATCACTGTCCTGTTCATAGTTTTAGTACCAAAAAAACCATAATCTGAATGGTTTCAGTAATATTCACCTACAATGAGAAGGAAGACAAGTGATTAAAATAGTAAGTTTACATATCTGCTCACAAATCTTGTCCCAGTTCTCAGACCGAGACATTAGAAAAGGAGAAAATGTGAATTCATTTATCCAATGAACACAGCACAGCAAAACTGCTGTGTATTAGATCTATAGATCATATGTACAGTGTATTAAATTCACTTAGTAGACAGATAATTTTGTTTCCATGTAGAAGCCATTACAAATGCTAAATAATTAAATATATGTATGACTTGACAAATAATGTGCCAGGATTATGCAGATAATTCATATTTAATTCAGTAGTTGCTCCACTGCTAGCAAATAATAATGAATAGACCACTGCATGTCCTCCACCATGATACATTTACTTTATTAAAATTTCCCAAATACATGGATATCTGAACTTTTCAATTAATTTCACCCTCAGGCACTCAAAGACAGTAATGCATATTACCAGATAGACTCTTGAAAATAAATCTAGCTTATCTCATTTCCTGTCTCAATGCAATCTTTATCCTGAGGAAGAATCAAAATGTCACTGCTGCAAGAGAAATTAAGTTAGTGGATGCTGTCTCTTCATGCACTCCTCTCTGGGCAAGGGATAGGTCTGAAGGTCAGTTCGACGTTCTCCATCAGTACAAAATCATATCTACACAGCTGCAGCCTGCAAAGGTTGAAAAAGGAAAAACAATGTGCACAACCAAAACCAGCTACCATTAACAGAAAATATTTCAGTATTTGAATTATTAAATCTCTAGTATTTACCACCTCTAAGAGACAGTACTCAAGACAGGGAGAAATGACTTCTTATCAAAGTTTACACCCTATTTTACACATCACTACAGCAGTTTTGCTAGACTGTGAACAACAATCTGGATATCAGCTGAATGGTGCAAAGTGGCCTGAGTAAGAAGTGTATCACATTAGTCTGAAATATGAAGATGCAATATTTCATCCATTAAACCTATTAATCTGCTTTCAAAGTAGTTGTTTGGAAAAATGCCACACAATCAGCTCAATTCCTGTTAAGACTGGCCCTGAATAATTTAGTTGGAGTTCCCTGGGTATGAAAGTTTCTCTTGCTTTCATTCCACTAAGGAAAGTAGAAAATCCTGTCATAACACCTTCTAACAGCAGCACACGTAACAAGGTTTCACACAAAAGAGTCATTTGTTGACTGAACACTTGGAAAACTCGGTAAACTCAGACCTGCCTGATATTACAGGCCTTCTTTTTTTATTACTCCTGTTCTTGTTTTGGTTAAAAAACAAAGGTGGATGGGCTAAGTATCTTTGAGACATTCACCTTCCCCAACAGTTGAGTTTGATGAAAGGAATAGGAATAGGAATAGGAATAGGAATAGGAATAGGAATAGGAATAGGAATAGGAATAGGAATAGGAATAGGAATAGGAATAGGAATAGAATAGAATTAACCAGGTTGGAAAAGACCTTTGAGATCATCAAGTCCAACCTATCACCCAACACCATCTAATCAACTAAACCATGGCACCAAGCACCCCATCAAGTCTCTTCTTAAACACCTTCAGTGATGGTGACTCCACCACCAACCTGGGCAGCACATTCCAATGGCCAATCACTCTTTCTGAGAAGAACTTCTTCCTAACATCCAGCCTAAACCTCCCCTGGTGCAGCTTGAGACTGTGTCCTCTTATGTGGACATCAGGAAATATGACATAGTAGATTAATTTAACAAGGTTTCATAATTGTTACAAAGTATCATACCCAGTTCCTATTAGACTATTATCAGATACCACAGCAGAAATCCTTAAATGTTATTTCTCATGTTAACCAAACATGCTGACATAAAATTTCACAGAATCACAGAAGATATCTGGTTTGAAGAGACTTCAAAGATCATCCAGGCTAATCTTCCACCCAGTACTGAAGGGTCAACATTAAACCATGTCCCTAAGCACCAGGTCCACATGCTGCTTGAACACCCAATGTATTGCTACATTATACCTATTCATTACTTATTTGATAACCATTATTAGGTTTTATTTAAAATTTTGACTGTGTTGAATCTGTCATTCATATGAAGCAAATAAACATCACAACTCTCAAATGAACTACTCTTGCTACTGCTGGATATTTCTTACCTATTCCATGCAATATTATTTCCACAAGATGCAAATCATAGAATCATAGAATCGATAAGGTTGGAAAAGACCTGGAGCACCTCTGCTATGGGGACAGGCTGAGAGAGTTAGAGTTTTTCAGCCTGCAGAAAAGAAGGCTCCAGGGAGACCTTATAGCATCCTTCCAGTACCTGAAGGGGGCCTGTGGGAAAGCTGGGAAGGGACTTTTTACAAGGGTTTGTAGGGATAGGACGAGAGACAATAGACTGAATCTTGAGGAAGATAGATTTAGACTGTATATTAGGAAGAAATTCTTTAGAGTGAGAGTGGTGAGACACTGGAACAGGTTGCCCAAGAAGGTCATGGATATCTGCTCCCTGGAGGTGTTCGGTGTCAGATTAGACAGGGCTGTGAGCAACCTGGGCTAGTGGAAGGTGTCTCTGCCCATGGCAGGGGGCTTGGAACTAGATGATCTTTAAGGTCCCTTCCAACCCAAACCATTCTATGAATCTATGAAATACACATTTCTGAGGAAATATCCTGAGCAGTTTAGTTGATGCACAACTTTGGCACAGGAGAAGCACTTACCTTTCTGGATTATTAAGAGATTTCAGCCTCATCTGGAGAATTCTGAGCTTGTGTTTCGGGCCTATTAAAGTTTTTGTAGAAAAGGTCAAAGATATTTTTGCTACTTTTTCAAGGTCACGGTAAAATCCACTTAGAATTTTGACTCTTTTGTATTGCTGAAATGTTGAAGCTTCACTAAGGAAAAAAAAAATATTTCTAGTCAGGGTTTTGTTAGCTGAGCAATAGTCATCATTGCTAAGCATTAGCAGCAAGAGCAGAAGTCTTGTAAGGTACATTGACTTTGAGTTTTCAGAACAAGGACACCTAGAACTATATTCAAACCAGTATCATGCAAGGACATGAGACAGAGTAAAGATCATTTTAGTGTAAGAAGCATTGCCTGTGACACTGAGGCATATCAGGAAAAGGAACTGTGACCAAGACTTAACAGCCTCATATACCTTTTAACTACAGGTTAACAAATAGAGATCTTTAGGAAACTCAGAAAATTAGTTCTATAAAGTGATAAAAAAAGATTAAGAGACAAAGCAGGACATACCTATTCATCACTGATTCTACTGTGTTTCCATCATAATCTGTTATTTTAATATTAATGAAGCCTCTCCTAATGCTTTTATTCCAGGTAGTAATATCCAGTAAGTAATTATACACTGAAAAAAAAAATAGGAAATAAAAAGATTCAAAGAATTACCTCAACAGATTACAGCTGTTATTATTTGTACCCTGCTAAAAGTAGTCATTGGTTGATGATAGGAATAGTGGCTTAGAATAGACTTAGAATTAGAATTAGAATTGAATTGAATTGAATTGAATTGAATTGAATTGAATTGAATTGAATTGAATTGAATTGACCAGGTTGGAAAAGACCTTCAAGATTATCGAATCCAACCTAACACCCAACACCATCTAATCAACTAAACCATGGCACAAGCTCCCCATCCAGTCTCTCCCTAAACACCTCCAGTGATGGTGGCTCCACCACCTCCCTGGGCAGCCCATTCCAATGGCCAATTTCTCTTTCTGTGAAGAACTTTTTCCTAACATCCAGCCTGAAGCTCCCCTCGTGCACCTTGAGATTGTGTCCTCTTTTTCTGGGAGAAGAGACTACCCCCCACCTGGCTACAACCTCCCTTCAGGGAGTTGTAGAGAGCAAGAAGGTCTCCCCTGAGCCTCCTCTTCTCCAGACTAAGCAACCCCAGCTCCCTCAGCCTCTCCTCATAGGGCTTGTGCTCCAAACCCCTCCCCAGCTTTGTCGCCCTTCTCTGGACACATTCCAGCAACTCAACATCTTTCTTTACATTACAAGCTCAAAGCAGGATAAGAAGGCTATTGACAAAAATTAGCTTCTATCAAATGGATACTTGAAGTTCTGTGTAATTAGTGTATTATTTCCTCCAGTTCTTACACTATAAAGCATTTGCATTAGAAAGCTACCATCAGGTAAACCATTGAGGTTTTATAAAGCACTGCAAAGAGGGCATATGTAGAAACACTGCTGCATTACCCACAAAAACTACATGTCCAGAAAAGAGGTGTAGTGGCAGGGAGAGAGAAGGAACAGCACTGGAACAAGGTTTAGGTATAGGCAATGCAGGCAGTTAGCTCCGCGAGCAGGTTAAGTAGGTTAATCAGAGGATTAATCACATTACCTTCTATGTTTGATAGTATTCCTTCCTTCCTTTTCTCCCTACTACCCTTCCTGCCCTAGAATACTATACATAATCTTTGCAATCTTGAGAATACCACCTGGATTTTTGACGAATGCACATATTTTAGTATGTGTGAAAGTGAAAGCAAAGCTTTATTTTTCTGCTGGAATAATAATGAGGAGACAGACCTAGCAGCCTGTGCAGCCTTTAGAGCATGGAAGAGCAAAGCCCAAGCAGACAGAGTTAGGGAAAGAGTGGTAGCATGTTTGGATTGAGATGAAAAACCACTTGGAATGGGAATTACTTTATGTAACCTCCATAACATCTTCATTAACTTTGTCTTGTAAGAAACAGTGGTGTAAGCAAGCAGATATTCAGTCACAAAATTTGCTAAAAGATGGAAAGAGAAATCATGGGAAAACTTGATTTCACTTGAATTCACAGTCTCCATACCCTAAATCAACCAACCTTAAACATAATCAATTAGAAGAGTGTGTTTACATTTGGTTATGGTGATAAAGTCTCTCATGAAGACCCAAAATTGGATGAGAAATGAAACTGGACCTCTCTATGGGCAGATACATATGTAAACTGTTGTGGCTATAGCCCATGCCATAAGAATTCAGTCCCATAGAGTATAACCCTGAAACAGCTAAGTTTTTCCTCCACTCTTCTACTCCTAGGGAGATGTGGACTTTGAAACGCTGGAGTAGTTTTAGTTGATTGTGGGGAGCTCTCTTCTTGGGGTGTTTCACAGAGATGCCTCTTTTTTATTCCCCACTCAGGGCAGTCTTGCTATCTGAAAGTGGCAGCAATGATCCTATCTAAGCAGGCTTTCTCAGTCTAGCCTTTCCCCTGATTCTCATTTTCTGGCTTCCTTTTTCCTCTTGGCAGTCTAGTTCATTACTTTTAAAGTCCCATTTCCTTCTCAGTTCATATATTGCTTACTTTTCTGCCACAATCATTCTTCTTCTGTGAGCTGCCACTTAGCTCATTGCTTATTACACAATTTTATACATCAGCTAACAATAACATTCTACTTTTACCATGCTTTCATTCCATATCAGGTAACAAATAACAGCCACAATATTTCATAAAGAGTTTGTTATGTATATATTCAGTCACTCACTGCAGAATGGGTCTTGGTCCGTGGTATCAAAATAAGCTTTTGTTGGTGAAGACTTTGGGATTAATAGTTTTTTCCATCTATCAGCATAATAACCTGAAATCCAAAGTTTAAATACTTCATTTCAGTCATTTAGTGAAATCATGACACACATATCATTATACATAAGAAATTTACCCAAAGTGACAGATATGGCTTCAATTTTCTTAAATATTCCCTGATAAAAGAAAATTGCCTTGGAAAATGCAGGGATCCCCTGGGTGTAATAGAATATAATATACAAGTATCTCATTGTTCTAATATACTAGCCTCACTAAAATTGGCATAATGAAATAGTTGAAATCTGTTTAGTGTAGAGTGCTAACTCCAAAGAATAGTGCTTATGAATTGCTGGAGAGGTAATAAAAAGAAGCCTAAAATCTAGCCCACATATTTGCAGAGAACAGTTACAGAACAGCTTCACATTAGGCAAAATTTCTTCCTTTCTTTTTTTGACATCTCTAGAATATATCTTTCTAAACCCCTTAACATACAATTGTTAAATCTCTTAAACTCCCTTAATGTATAATTGTTACTATTATTTAATGCAATGTTAGAGAATCTGTAGAGAACAGTTACAGAACAGCTTCACGTTAGGCAAAATTTCTGCCTTTCTTTTTTACATCTCTAGAATATATCCTTTTAAACCCCTTAACAGAGAATTGTTAAATCTTTTAACCCCCTTAATGTATAATTGTTACTATTATTTAATGCAATGTTAGAGAATCTGTAAGCCTCCTAAGTTTATAGATATAATGTAGAAAGAACCTTGGTTTATATAATTCTATGCTTCTTGTCTTTGGGGCTTGATAACAGTCCTTGTTTCTATCCTTCCCCTCTTGATTTTTTTACCTAGACTGGAGAATAAAGACAAATTCCAGAGTGCAAAGCTGTCACCACAAGGCAGCAAGCAGGAAAGCTTAGAGCAGAAAGGATGCCTTTTCTCCTCTCAGTTCCCAAATTCAGCTGCCTGCCTTAGGTTTTATGGTAAGTTAAAAATACATTTTAAAAAGTGACAGCTGACTGGTCAAATATTTCTCCATATTTCCCCACTGCCAGCTTTGGCATTTTGTGTAAGTGCATAAGACATGGCTAACAAATATGCTGGGGATGTCTTAGAGTCTTTTTGCCTCACTTTAAGGCCCTGTTACAGGTTTGGCTTATTATAAAATAGCATAGGTATGTTTATCTATGCTTTTTTTTCAATCCTGGTCTAACTAATATAGGATGTAATAACATAAAGATGTAACATATAGTAATATTAAAAAAAAAAAAAAAAAAAAAAAAAAGACAAGGTGCAAATGGGAAGTTAACTTCTAATTAAATTTATTTTATCTATTTTTTAATATATTTTTAAATTTCATTCTGAAGTAAATCCTTCCAAGCAGGAAATGCTCACACTATTGTAGCCCTTTTCAAACTGTCCCTAGATCCTCTCCAAAAGCAACAAAATCCCAAACGACTAAAAAGCCATCCAAATAAAAGCTTGATTCCAAACAATGAGTCAGAGAATCCATGAAGTTGCTATAAACATTATTACTCTTAAATAAAAACTACAACTACTCTAGGGAAGATAACACACTGTGAAAGAATGAAGTAATAAACTAAGTAGAAGCAATTTTTCTACAGAAAGGAAATACATTGTGACCCCATTTCAAACTGGATCACAAGACATTAGGGGTTGGAAGGGACCTCCAGAGATCGAGTCTAATCCCCCTGCCAGAGCAGGACCATAAAAAAAGCATAATGATCTCCCTGGAAATTATAATGATCAAAGATTAACAACTTTCAGCACCTGTGTCTCACAGAGGTAACTATACAGCAGACAAAGCCATAAACTTTACGTGACTTTAAACAGCATGCAGCTCTGCACAGGATCAATCTCTACAGATCCCTTAACATGACACTACAGATTCCTGGAGTAGGCCCAGAAAGAGCTAGTATGGATTTCCCAGAAAATTTCAGCCAGCCCAGAGCAGACAACATAATGCTTACCCAGTACTGGACAGGACATTGGCTGGAAAGCTTCACAATCAACACACTTCCCTCTCTTGTAATCCAAGTAAGAGTCACAAGGATATGTTATTATGTTGCACCTTCTTTTTAAAGATGATAAGAACAGGAAGACAGATCTTTGGTGGTCACACTTAAAATACTGAAGTCCTTAAGGAGAGAAAAAACAAAGCACACATAGGATGTGTTATAATTTTTCTCCATGAAAGAAAAGGTGTTATCAAAGTAATCCCATTTCTCTGAGTCACACCTAGCTTGCTGTGCTTTTATGCTCTGGTTAGTTGACCAAGAGTAAAAAATGTATGGACACACACAAGAAGATGAAATTCCAGATTATTTACAATATTACAGGTACAGAGAAAAGTCTATGGAGTCATATTTCAGAAACAGTCTACTAAGTCCTATTGAATTTACAGAATTTATTACAAAGCATGAATCTGAGCTAAAATATGCCCTGCATGCAGTGCAGAATGATAAGTAGAAAAATTACCATAAGGAATACTTCAGAAATTCTTCTCTTTAGTTTTTTTCAGTAATAAATTACTTCCTCTCTTAGTTAAAAAAAAAACCACTACGAGAATTGTACAGATGGAGAGGATCCTGTGTTTTAAGGGATTCTCCCATACTCACAGATGGAAGCACTATGCTTTTGCAGCAGGTCTAATCCATAGCGTCACTGTGCAGAATAGAATAGAATAGAATAGAATAGAACAGAATAGAATAGAATTGAATTGAATTACCAAGGTTGGAAGAGACCTTGAAGATCATCGAGTCCAACCTGTAACCACAACCTCACAACTAGACCATGGCACCAAGCGCCACATCCAGTCCCCTCTTGAACGCCTCCAGGGACGGAGACTCAACCACCTCCCGGGCAGCCCATTCCAATGATGAATCACTCTCTCGGTGAAGAACTTTCTCCTCAATAGTAATAGAAATACAGACAAACGTACACATTTCCAAAAAGAGAGGGAAAAAAAAAAAAACAAACCAAAACCAAAACCCAACCCAACAACAAAAAACAATGGGTAGCAACATTGCCTAAGATTCGTGGAGGCGGAAATAAGAACAATTCTGCAGCAAAACATCACATCATAAAACCTTTTTCATCCTAGAGTCTCAAAGAATTGTCCAAAACCTAAA
Source organism: Picus viridis (assembly GCA_033816785.1). Classification (NCBI taxonomy): domain Eukaryota; kingdom Metazoa; phylum Chordata; class Aves; order Piciformes; family Picidae; genus Picus; species Picus viridis. The sequence continues at coordinate 5,711,852 of CM066570.1, forward strand.
ATTAACCAGGTTGGAAAAGACCTTTGAGATCATCAAGTCCAACTTATCACCCAACACTATCCAATCAACTAAACTATGGCACCAAGTGCCTCATCCAGTCCCTTCCTAAAGAGACTTCCAGTGATGGTGACTCCACCACCTCCCTGGGCAGCCCATTCCAATGGCCAATCACTCTTTCTGAGAAGAACTTCTTCCTAACATCCAGTCTAAACCTCCCCTGGCGCAGCCTGAGACTGTGTCCTCTTGTTCTGTTGCTGGTTGCCTGGGAGAAGAGCCCAACCCCCAGCTGGCTACAACCTCCCTTCAGGTAGTTGTAGACAGCAATAAAATCTCCTCTGAGCCTCCTGTGTCCACTGAAATCAGTGAAACTTTTCTGATTTGATCTCAAACCCTTTTCTCAATAGTTCAACACAATATTATTTACCACCAAACAGTGTTCGTGGACAGCCAGGCTGATCTGTTCCTCCATTTGGATAGAAATCAATGGTTCCTAAAGGTTTCTTGAAACCTAGTGCTAAAACAAAAACATCATGAATGAACAAAAACTAATTTAAAAAAACAACACAAAATTATCCAGTCAATTATTTATCATTACATTAATTTAAGAATAACACAGAGGTCTTAAAGATGTGTTTTGCAACGATGCTGTTCTTTTGTTCTGTATACAGAAGTCATGTTATGATTTAAAAATTCATGGCTTTTTGCTTTTGAAGAAAATTGTGCACGTGTAAAATGTTGTACACAAGTGTATGCACATGTGTCTGAGATTTCTACAGCCACAATACAAATATGAAAGAACAGAAACAACTATTCAGTGATGTAGCTGAGATGTTATTTGCGCCAAGAAATGAAATTCTTGTTCTCTCCAGCAATGAAAATTCTTTCCCAGTGTAATTTTCACTGGAGTAAGATTTCTCCATTTTTTTTTGCACAGGACATTGGATTCTGAGCTACACTAACAGAAGCAGTATATTTCAAAGCAGAAAAATCTGCATTGTTCCTACAAAAGGACATAAGTAAGACTTAGCCTAACCTGTCCTGCCTTCCTTCTCACCCCACATTATACAATACAATACAATACAATACACCAGGTTGGAAGAGACCTTCAAGATCATCGCATCCAACCCATCAACCAATCCAACCCACCTAAACAACTAAACCATGGCACCAAGCACCCCATCAAGCCTCTTCCTGAACACCTCCAATGAAGGTGACTCCACCACCTCCCTGGGCAGACCATTCCAATGGGCAATCACTCTCTCTGTATAGAACTTCTTCCTAACATCCAGCCTAAACCTGCCCTGGTGCAGCCTGAGACTGTGTCCTCTTGTTCTGGTGCTGGCTGCCTGGGAGAAGAGACCAACCTCTGCCTGTCTACAACCTCCCTTCAGGTAGTTGTAGAGAGCAATAAGGTCTCCCCTGAGTCTCCTGCAGGCTAAGCAACTCCAGCTCCCTCAGCCTTTCCTCACAGGGCTTGTGTTATCTTTATTTGCATGATTGGAACATTACAAAAAATGGGATTTTACAGCTTCACATATAAATTTGTGTATTTAAATGCTTCCATTTTTGTTATTATTAAAGAAACTGACATGAAACTACACAAACCATGGGACAAATGTGGCAGGTTTGAAAGTTTTACTTAAGGTTTTGAGAAAAAAAAATGGATGAAGCAGACTGCATGGATGGAGCAGACTTTACAATGTTTTTCATTGTAACCTTACATTAATATGATTTAGAATTTTAAGCAGTGGGTCTGTGGTGTACTAATGTGATATAGCTGAGACTGACTGTCTGAGAAGAGACTAATTCAGTGATAATCACATGCTTACAACCTCTGCTCATACACGCTAGCACAGCACAAGGATGTTTATGCTAAAATATTTTGCAAATAGCAGTATAATAAATTAATGCAATAGACATGTCTATTCAGTGTGCAGGCTTTGGGTTTTTTCCATATTCAGAAGGGATAAACCACATCAAACAAGACATAAATGACAGTGGTGTAATCACTACTTTTGTATGACACTAAATGGACTCAACTATATGGTTGTCTACACGTTTTCAGTTGGCTATTATATGTAAATGTTGTTTCAATATGTTCAGATTCAGTTATGAAATCTCACTCAGTCTCAGAACTGAACAAAACAGCCCATCATTGCTTCAAGCATTAGCAAAGTGGAGTTTCAGTTTCTTGATGAACAGGAGTTATAACGTACAGTATGGTCTCAAAAGTACAGACGTTGTACCACAGCACAGAAATCCATCCATTAACACAAAATATATTTCTGCAATGTTTGGATATTACTAAAACATGTTATCCCTTTGCTTTTGCTTTCCTGCCTTTCATCAGACTGAATCAGGAAAGTAAATGCTATGGCATTACCATCAGTATCTGAATGGATTACATCAACAAATTGGGCATCAGTACGATCCAGTCTTCTCTCTGGTGGTTCTCGTGTAAACGCAGGGCCTGCTGGATCAAGACCTGAATGAAGATAATACTAGCATTACAAACCCTGAGGGGTTTGTTTCTGTAGGTATATACAAGGCCAACATTTGAGCATTATTCATGAAAGACTCTTCATTTTCCCGGGATAATAATAAAAACAAAACCCAGCACAATTTTTCTCAAGTTTCCTGTCTTCGACTTGCTAAGCAAAGCATGAGGTCCTACCACAAGACTGGTCAAGCCATATCTTTGAATTTCAACCTCTCCCTAATTAGTTGTGCTTATCTCCTAGTTCTTCAGATGAATTATAAGCAAACAACATTAGGGATCAAATTAAGACAATTAATTTTGCCCTTTTCCCCAGAAAATACCATACTTCTTATGTACTTTGTAAAAGCAAAATGCACAATATAACTACTCTTGCCACCAGAACACAAGATGAAGACGATGATGGAGACAATGTCAAACGTGCCTCCATCATTTTAACAGTTGGTGATGAAATTACTTACAGAAAACCAATACTAGGTTTTGACCATGTTTTTCTCTGAAAGAAGTCTGGGGTCTAATTCCCCTTCTTAAGGCTGGCTCCTGGCTCCTCTTACATTTTGGGGGGAAAAAAATGCTTAAGTGCTCTGAAAAGAGGGTTTGAAGCTGCTGATTTCAAGGATAGATAACAGCCCCTTTCAGCCTGGTAACAGCTTCCCTTTCAAATCCTAAGCACTATCAGGATCGAACTGCCCATTCTCCCCTTAGCACCTTTTCTGATCATTAGCTGAGTCAGCTTCCTTCTTAACATGCTAGCTGCAGTGAGCTTTGCTCTTTCAACCTGGAGCCTGTGCACCCAAATTAGCACTCTGGATTCTAGCATCTAAAAGTTAATCTCAAACTTCACATGACCTCAGTCCTAAAAGATGTAACCACACAAGGGTACTGCAGTTTTCACTATATGCAGTGCTCCATAGATGACAATGCTGAAAATGAAACCAGTGTAAGATTTACAGTACCCGCACAAGGGTTACACATCTGAATTAAGCTCCCTGCAACAGGTAGTCCAACATTAAAAGCCTTACCTGTAATTCTGCCAAGTTTGCCATTATACTTTTGGCCAACAAAACCAGCTATATGAGCTCCAAGACTAACACCAATCATATAAATGGTGTCAAGAGAAGCTCCATCTACCTGTCAGGGAGAAAAAGGAACAGAATCACAATGACACATATGGTTAACTGAACAGACCTCAGTAGACTGATTTAGCTTTCACTTTTTGTTAGTACTCTAAGTTATATAAAATCATAAAATCAGTAAGGTTGGAAAATACCTCAAAGATCATCAAGTCCAACCTGTCATCTGAGACCTCATGACCGCTAAACCATGGCACCAAGTGCCATGTCCAATCCCCCCATCTCTAACTCTCTAGCTGTAAAATCAAATGGAAATTGCAAAACTGTTTTTTCAGTTTGCCATACTATATATAGTTAAGCAGTCTAGTAATTATGACATTCTTTTACTAGAAAAATGTAATAAGGAAGTTGAGTCACGTTTCTTCTGAACTCTCACACTAGTTGGAAAACACAGGAGGAAAGAGGAAGACATTTATCAGATACAAGAAAGATGAACCAAAATTATAAACAAGAAGGGGGGAGGAACAAACCCCTGCCTTATCCTTCAAAAAAAAAAAAAAAAAAAAAAAAAAAAAAAAAGTTAAAAATATAATACCATTAACTAAGACTTATGTCACAGAGCAACTGAGTAATGGTGCCAAACGTACACCTGCAGGAAAAGTTGGCCGTGAATTAGAATTAGAAAATCTTAAGGTGCCCATTCTACAAAGCAGCCAGTACTTTAAAAAGCAGACAGTAAAAGCTACTGAAGAACTTTTGAAACATTATCAGCAGATAGATACGTGAACCTGTCATAATAATGCCTCAGAATGAATTAACAAAGCTCTCATAACAACTTGCAAGTATGAAACTGATAGCTTTGTGTCACAACATACCCCACCACACACCATTTTGATGACTTGCGCATTGGGATTCAGCAAGTCTGGCCCGAGCATACCTTGTAGTCATTGCTTTGTCAGGCTGATGCGTAACCAGCAATTAATCAAAAATCTGCCACAAGTAATCTACACCTTTTTAGCCCTTGCTCTTATAGTTGTATTTTAGTTTTCTATTATGTAATAATAAATTTAGTGTCATAATTACAATGTACCACTATATGTAGTCCTAGAGAGCAGGATAGGCTGAGGTGAAAGCAGTGAAAGCCTTTCTCAAAATGCTGATTTTTTAAACTTAAATTCCACATTAATATTTTCTTACTGCACAGAATTCAAAATTTCTGAGACTGGCTGTCAAGCAGAAGAAAAAAATCAAGCAATGGCAATGGTTTTAAACAGGAGCAGAGAAGATTTAGGTAGGACATAAGGAAGAGGTTCTATACAATGAGAGAAGCAAAATGCTGGAATAGGTTGCCCAGGGATGTGGTCGAGGCCCTGTCGCTGGAGACTCAGTGTGGCCCTGGGCAGCCTGATTTAGCTGGAGGCGTCCCTGGTCACTGCAGGGGTTTTGGAGAAGATGACCTTTGGTGGTCCCTTCCAACCCAGTGCAATCTGTGAATCTGTGATAAATCCAACAGTGGCATAAATGAGACGATAACATGTTTTGTTCATTTGATTAAGCAATAAACCTAAAGCCCAGTTAAGATCACTGGCATCAGTAATTGCATCAGCAACTCCCTCTAGGTTCAAGAAGTTCATACCATTTTGGAACAAATATTTATATGTTAATGATTTCTTTTTAATATAAAATGTTATAGTAGTTTAATAATGAAAAGAGTAGCAGAGTAATGTTGTAAAACTTCAATGCTGCATACTACTTGAACACCTCTCATTTCACCTCCCCACTGGTGAAATCACTCTTTCCACAGACCAAAAACTTCCAGCTGCCTGAAGAAATCAGATGCACTCTTAGACATACTTCAGTGAAAAGAAAATAAGTGGAGGTAAAGACATATGGTAATTACTCAGCACTGGTTAGGCCACACCTTGAGTACTGTGTCCAGTTCTGGGCCCCTAAATTTAAGGACATTGAGACTCTTGAACGTATCCTGAGAAGGGCAACGAGGCTGGGAAGAGGCCTCGAGCACAAGCCCTACAAGGAGAGGCTGAGGGAGCTGGGGTTGCTTAGCCTGGAGAAGAGGAGGGTGACAGGTTGGACTTGATGATCCTGGAGGTCTTTTCCAACCTTATTGATTCTATAACTCTATGATTCTAACTGCATGCAAAGTTAGTACATACTATGGTTAATAAATGCCATTTGCTACTGTTCACTGGGCTTCTTTTTAGGCATATTCAAATACCCATTCCCAAACTTATTCAGAAGAGATGCAACCCTCTGCCTTACCAGCATTTGGTCAATGTATTTCTTCAGTATTTCTGCAACTTTTCTGCAGTTTTCCACCGCAGTTATATAATTCACCGTTGTAGCACCACGATTCCAATCGACTATAATGAGATTAATATCCTCTGAGGACAGTAAAAGCTCTTTCATGTCATCTAGCCATGCTGGTGGAGATCCTGTTGGTCTGAAGCCATGAATAACAAAAACAATTTTCTTGGAGGTATTAAGGTACTCGGATGCAGTGACATTGTTTTCAATGAGTCTCTCAGAACAATCTGGATTTGCTCTTGTGTATAGCAGTAGCTGGACTCGGAGCTCTGTTCCGGACAAGGCATTGCCTATATTAAGATCTGTAAATTCAGGACATTTTTTCTCCTCATCTGAAAAACACAAAAATGTCACATTTGCAGTCTTGGGCATTTCTGTTTTAGCAATAAGAAACAGTTGCTAGATGATATGAGAAGAGCCAGAACCCTTTCCTAGCTTTGGATCACCTAAGGATACCACTGCCAAGAAAGAAACTAAGAAATAAAGGATCCTGTGGCAAGTTTGAAAAAGAAACACCCTGTGAGGTCAATGTACATGATGGCATAGAATAAAATTGTAGTACTTAGCATTTCTGCACTTAGTTATAGTATACAAGGTTAAGACACACAAGGTTAAGACACAGATCAGTGAGGATCAACAAAAGGATGCAGATTTTCAAAAGAATCTAAAAAGACTTAATTTTCCCCTGTGTGCTTATCAGTGTCAAAAGCGAACACTTTAAAAGGCATCCTTTGTCTGCTGAGGTCACATCATGTAGATTCTGGACACAATGCCAGTGACTGTCAATGTTCTTCCATATGGCCTCTTCACCTTCACTGTTTTGTTAGCTGACATGGCCAAAGAAATGAGTCAATCTCTTGACTTCTAGTGGGCTACGCTACTTCATACAAGGCTTTTGTCTAATATTTGATGGCATCTTTCTCAATTTTCCTGCAATGAACTCCTTTACACATGAGCCAGTTAACTTCTAGAAAGCAAAAGTAGGAAGAGGAGTAGCAAATACTCAGTTCCTCAAAAAATAATTTAAAAAGTAACCTGAGTTTCTCAGAGTATTTGAGTCACAGAAGAGGAAGCTTGAACTTTTCTCCTTTTCCCAGCAAGCAGTTAGCAGGCAGACCCGCATCTTTCGCATGAGGGAGCTGGGGTTGCTTAGCCTGGAGAAGAGAAGGCTCAGGGGAGACCTTATTGCTCTCTACAACTACGTGAAGGGAGGTTGTAGACAGGTGGGGGCTGGTCTCTTCTTCCAGGCAACCAGCACCAGAACAAGAGGATACAGTCGCAAGCCGCACCAGGGGAGGTTTAGGCTGGATGTTAGGAAGAAGTTCTTCATAGAGAGATTGGCCATTGGAATGTGCTGCCCAGGGAGGTGGTGGAGTCACTGTCACCGGAGGTGTTTAAGAAGAGACTTGATGGGATGCTTGGTGCCATGGTTTAGTTGATTAGATCGTGTTGTATGATAGGTTGGACGCAATGATCTCAAAGATCTCTTCCAACCTGGTCTGGTCTATTCTATTCTATTCTATTCTATTCTATTCTATTCTATTCTGTTCTATTCTATTCTATTCAAATAATGGATATGGCTGAAATAGAGCATGGTCAAAGTTAGAGAGTATTAGAAACTGCCTGAAACTTCCCGTCTCAAATTGTCCAGATGAAAGTTTCGTGCCTGTCATCACCTTATGACAACAGCTACAATTACTGTGTGTGGGAAAAGTCAGAACTACCTGTGTTTCCAAATAAATAGCCCTGTTCTCCTCATTTAGACACTGAATAATTTAAATAGCTTTTACTGAGATTACTAGAAAGGTTACCAGCTAACTAACAATAGAGAAAGGCACCTCTGTTTCATTGCTGAGACTTATCCAATAGAAAGTTCTTAAATTAAGAGATGTTCAGCTGCAGCAGCCTTGAACTTAGTGAAAATACTATTTGAGAAACTGCTAAAGTGTCAGACATGTGGCATGATACTACAATGTTAATAGAATGTAACACAGTTAATCTAATTAATGATACATGACAGTGCAAGGAGAATAGAAGTTCTATTACACAAATGTCATATACAAAGCTAAATGATAATGAACAGGCACTTGATTACCTTTTGCTATTCAGATTCAAAGCTACATGAAACACCTTCATTTTTGCCTATTATTGTTCTTAAACCCGTTTAATCACTGATCCTTACAATTCAACTCTTACATATCTAACATACAAAACACTCATGATGAAATATTTTTGAAGTGTTACTCCATAGGCATTTAAATCTTCTGATCTCTTACAATTTGACACGTAGAAATAAGAATTAATTCTTCCAAAGCCAGTGGAATGACAGTGACATAAACCAGAGACACAGTCTGGTAGCCAGTAAATTTCACAGGGAAGCAACTTGTTCACTTATGCCTATGAAAGGATAGCTGTTATACTTTGAAAAGTAAATAGAGGGGGAAAAAGAAAAGATTATGTCTTTACTCTGGAATTAGGTAAGTACTACAAACAGATTTATAGAGTTAATACTTTGAATTGTTTAGCAAAGAGTCATCAAGTGTAGGAATTTCAAATTGTTATTCCTGTCTGATTACTGGAAGCAATACCCTGGTGCCCTTTGTGTGCACTTGCGGGAGTGCAGACATAAACTTTTCGGTACAGTCTGAACACCGAGGCATTGGGCAGTTACATCAGACAGTTTCATCCAGCTAATACACCATTTTAATTTTCCTGTGTATGTTTGTAAACATTTTAAGTATCTTCTGTGGTTGAAAAGAGGAAAAACTTAAGTGCACATTGACTTAGTTCTAATTACATTTTGCCATTTAAAGCACAATGAGCGACCTGAAAACTTCTCAACCTACCAAATCAACAATATACAATGAACTTATGCTAAGTTAACACTATGTCACAACCACTTCTTTACTTTGTACAAAGTGCACATTCCTGCCTGTGTCTCTGTGCAAAGTACAGCCAGAGATAACGTATCGGGATTTGTTCTATTTACTTTAGAATGAAAACCTACGGCTCCTTTTCAAAGTGATCAAATTCTTTTGTTCAGTTGTCTGCTCCATTAGGCATAATTCACTATTTTTAATCTTTTGACTAATTTCAGTGAAAGAGTAATTATTTTGTATGCTTGGGGGGGGGGAGGAAGAGAGGGGGAAAAAAAAAGACTACATCAGAAAAAAAAGCTAATAGCTCTTACCTGACCTCACCCAGTATATCAAACAGATGAAGAGACAGAATCTCAGCATGTAGAAAGGTAGAAAACCAATATGAAATATCCACAGACAAGAGGTAGATCTAATGCTTTCCTATAGTATGCTAGATTTCTAACCTAACTGAATGCTACTAATGAATTAAGTGACATGTAGAGTAGGAAGTGGAAAGCAAAGCTGTATTCAAGCTTCTGCATTTCAAGACTCCTCCTATTGAATGACTTCAGTAGGTAGGGTGGTTACTGGTCTTTAAGGGTTGGGACTGTTTTTAACCTATTTACCTCAGAGGATTTACACGTAAGCAATCAGTGTTGTATATTACTGATAACTCCGCTATGTGCATAGAATTTAGGAAGCAGAGTAACTAAAGCTGCATCACATTAGAAATACACTGTGTGCCTTTTTATGTCTGTCATTCAAATGCAATTAGAAGCACTGAGGTGGGAAAAAAAAAAAACAACCAAAACATAAAAAAACCAAAACATTAGACCAAGTTCTTCTGTAAGAACTTATAAATAATTCTGAGAACTGCATCTCCATAATTATTTTTTTCCACAAAATTATTACCTTCTGAGCTTTTAATGATGAGTCATTTTCAAATCTAAATCCAGAGGTCTCTGAAAGCATTTATTTGGGAGAGAGAGAGTTTAGAATCCTCCCAGAGCCAGCTAACTGCAATGTTCAAGTGAGACCTGTGGATGCTCAGTTTGCCAATATCTGACCACCAGTTATTTCCATTGCAGGAGAAAAAAAAACCCCAAAGCATTCAAATATGAAGCAGACACATCCCAGAACTTTGTTTTCCTTGGTTTTTTGCATAGTGTATCCTTCACAGTGCTTTTAAATGTAAGGTCTAGGTCTCCTTTTCCATTCACAGCAGTTAAGGGGGTGTATGTGTGTGTGTGTTTCATTATTTACTGGGTTTATGATGCTGAGCATCCCAGCGAAGCTGCTCTATACAAGCTCCTGCAGCAGACAGCTTTTAGGAAATCTTTTCTAAGACTTTTCCCTTTTGATTGCAGCCACAAACAAAAGAAGACTCACAGTATGTCCACTCATAGGAAAATCTATTCAACTTAACCAGTGACCTTTTACTGATTTTTAACTTTAATTTCTCACATGTGCCAGTAAAGTTCACTAAGACAGCACTTGTTATTCTTTTGAATTCCTCCTCCAACTCAAATCTTTGGCACTTTGTCCAAGTATTATTATAAAAGCACAACCCTACTGACATCACATGTTACTTAGAACAAGTAAAAATATCATGTCATCTTGGCTCTTTCCTCTCTCTAATTTTTAGTGTAGATTATTGTTAGAGCAAAAGCTTAGTGCACCCAAGCAACCACCAGTTGGGCAGCCTCAGCATGCACTGAGTGTGCAGTACACATTTGTATACTAATTAGTGCACAGAGAGCTCAACACCACTGTAATCAAATCAGCAATAGCCCAAGCAAAACATCTGCCATGCTTACCCAAGAGCTAGTCACCTGATCTTAGAGAAAATCTTACATATGTACCTTTACATATACCTAATGCCACTAGTGAATAAATGGCTAACACTGTTTCTTTTACAAATGAAATTTTAAGTTCTCTCCTGAACGGCAAACCAGCAAGCCCAGCTCACGTGTAAGTAAAATATTGTGCACCCATGAAGAAGTCTTAAAGCCCTTTGAAACCAGTCTCAGGAAAGGACTCCATTACTAAACCAGCACCCAGAAAGGTTTGTGTTATTAATCAGGACATGAAACTAGTGCCTGCTGGACTCACCTCTCTGTCATATGACAAGGAGACTTTGGTCACCAACAGTGGCACATATGACGCTTAGAAATTCCTAAAGCTTGACTACTGTTATCATTTACACTGTAGCTTCTGTATCATCCTACTGGCAGGTAAACCCTTCAAGGTGACCCTGAGTTTCAGGTACACTGTCACAAACAGATTCAAGACACTCAAAGTTAAGCTACTGCCCATTCTGCTTCGCTGCATATCATGTCTATTGCTTTTCTCACAAGGATACACTTCTCACAGTGAAATTCAGAGTTACCTGCTCTGAAAGTGCCTTACAAACCAATGGAGGAAACAGGCACTGTCTCTTCAGGAGCTGGACTGCCCCCAGTAGTGGTAAGGCCCATTGGAGAAGTACTTCCTGAACAAAACCTGATGGGTTTTTTGAGGGGCACCCACAGTCTGCCAGCTATTACAAACCCCTCAAGACTGGCTAAGTATATGAATTTAAAAGTAGTTATAAACCCTTCATTTTACTACAGTACAAGATTACTGCGATTTACATGTAACAGAATGACATTTTTACAGTGCAGTTTACTCCTAAAAGTTTCTGATAAAATAACAGCTAAAACCATTATAGATTGGTTTTCAAGATTAAGATTGAATTCTCACTCAAGACTTGATATTGTGATCTGTGGTCACATGCAAATGTATTTCCCCTTCTAATCTCCTCTCTACCGTCAGGGTTGTGTAATCTTGGGAAATCCCATTCTCAGTTCTCTTACTAATCAGGAAGGATCTGGACATGCTGGAGCATATCCAGAGAAGGGCCACGAGGATGATCAGAGGGCTGGAGCACCTCTCCTATGAGGACGGACTGAGAGAGTTGGGGCTGTCCAGCCTGGAGAAGGCTCTGAGGAGATCTAATTGTGGCCTTCCAGTATCTGATGGGAGCGTACAAGAAAGCTGGGAAGGGACTTTTTAGGGTATCAGGTAATGATAAGACTAGGAAGGATGGAAAAAAAAAATAGAAATGGGTAGATTCATATTGGATGTTAAGGGAGAAGTTCTTCCCCATGAGGGTGGTAAGGAACAGGTTGCTCAGGGAGGTGATAGAAGCCTCATCCCAGGAGGTTTTTAAGGCCAGGCTGGATGTGGCTCTGAGCAACCTGATGTAGTGTGAGATGTCCCTGCCCCTGGCAAGGGGGTTGTAATTAGATGATCCTTGAGGTCCTTTCCAACCCTAACACTTTTATGATTCTACAATCAAGCTATTTCTCCAGAAAAATCCCTCTCTAACTGCTAGCTTAAGAGTTCTGCTTCCCTTCAGGCAAGACAAAAACACACCTGGCTTTTGCGATGCAGTATGTGTAACTACAAAAAAAAGCCGAACAATTTTTCTGAAGATTACAAAAGCAAAACCCCTGACTGGCCAGGAGAAATTTAAGACTCATTATGCAGTCTACAGTGCGGCTTGTAATTCCCATAAATTGATATTCCCTTTCTAAAGACTTGACAAGTCAGTAACTAAAGCTCCATTAGAAAACAGAGGTCACTGAGGCGAAGCACACCATATATGCCTGGGGAAGAGATAAAACACAAATAATCTTTTTTTCACATTTCCGTCATCAGGATGACTTCTGATAATGTGCTCCCTTGTAAAATAACCTTTGAAAAGTATGTGTATACCTGCTTAAAACTTGTTTGCAGCAATCACAAAACAGCAGACTACAACACAGGTGTAACTTCAGCTTTAAAAGCACCCATAGCGACCTAAAGAATGAACAGCTGGATCCTATTCAGATTCAGATTGGTGTAAAACAGGGTGATCCAATGTCTCAAATTTATATATATATATATATATATATATATATATATATATATAATGTATTCATGTCCCCCCTGCTATGTAAGTTTGAGGAAGGAGTATCCAACACTGCTCAAAAATACAGTAACTGCAGCTTTTGCGGACAATTTGGTATTGCTGGGCAGACCGTGGGAAAGAATGCAGGGGAAAAAATGACATTTTGGGAATCTTTTGTGATCTATTTGCCTTCAAGGCACAAGGGGGAAAGTGCCACAACTTTTACATCAAGCCAGCGAAAGATACATATACAATTGATGTCTGTTCTTGATGAATGGATGATCAATGGCACTCTCCTTGATATGATTTAACCTGGTAGCTCTGAAAAGTACCTGGGCCTACATATTGACCCATGGACTGGAATATCAAAACCCGAACTACTGGAAAAAGTGAAGAAGTGGTTACAACAGAGTGGGAATGCTTCATTAAAACCATGCCAGAAAGTTAACATCTTGAAAGTATATATTATTCCACAATTGATTTACTATATCTGACCAGGCTGACATAAAACCTGTGTCCCTGGAAACCCCTGATTTGGCAGCCTGAGTTCCTGTCTTGGAACAATAATGTCTACCAGCATACACTTGTGGCACTCTCCTATATTCCAGCATTCAGGATGGAGGCCTGGGTATTACCAGACTCTTGGGGTTGATCCCCAGTATACAGGCAGTTTTCAGACAAGACAACAGGGGCAATCATTCAGCAAAGGGTATTGAGAAAGAATTTGAAAGATTATATATTTGAAAGATTATAGGAGATAAGGATAAAATTTCATATATTTGGGACCCTTGAGCAGCTGTGGCAATTTCAGAGAACCTAGATGGTGAGGAACTAGTCTCAGAATGGGAGATATCCACTCCAGAATTTATCTTTCTGAGGCCCTGTAACTGATGAAAACAGGAAACTGTGAATTGAATGAAGGTGTTATGCCAGGGTTGTGGAATTTCCAACTTTGAGAAGGATAAAATACCTGGATTGAATACCACAGAGCCATTCCCCACAGAAAGCTTATTGTGGCATTACACTGAAGAGCCACCACAAGAGAATTTTTGGCAAGAGGCAGACAAGAGCCTCAGATGAAATCTTGTTGGCACTGTCAGGCAGTGAGATTTGCTCACAAGTTATTGGATACTGTCCCATAATGCAAGACACTAAGATTAAGAGACATACCTAACTATGTAGCTTGTTTTAGGAAGGGAGTTGGCAGGGTCAGTATCAGAGCTTTAAACTAGGTATGAAGGGGGAAGGTAGGGGTGAAAATGGGGTCACTGGGAAGGAGCCTGAATGCAACATACCAGTCCCTGTGGGAGGTGGGTAGGAGGCAATATCTGTACCTTGGATCAAGTGCATGTATGCCAACACCGGTAGCATGGGCAATAAACAGGAGGAATTGGAAGCTGTTGTGCACCAGGGAAATCATGTTATAATTGCCATCACAGAAACGTGGTGGGATGATTTGCATGATTGGAGTGCTGCAATGGATGCCTACAGGCTACTCCTACTCTTAGGAGGAGTAGCATTGTATGTTAAGGAGCGCTTTGACTGCCTTGAATTCAGTGTTAGACACACATAGGTGGAATGTCTTGGAGTCATGACGTGTCATCTATCCTGCTAGAAGATACTAATCATTAGTCTTTGACAAGGTGGATAGGTAGCTTTTACTTAACCAGGAAAAGCAACACATACAACTTTATCTATGTTTGAAATTTTATTTCAGTTATTCTTAAATGTTGATAAACGTACAACATCCAGCACTTTACATTTGTACTTTAATAGTAACTACCACAACGCTTTATCACACTTATAACACTTGAGGGCTTTAACTGTTTAGCGCATTGGCCCAGCAGCCCCGCTCCAGCAGTTGCAGTCTCCACCTGCTCCACACGGTGGCGAGCGGAGGCCGCAAGTCTGCGCCCGCGCTGCCCTGCTGCTCGGCGGTGCCCAGCCAGACTCCCACTGCTCGCTTGCCATCTCACCCAAACGAGAAGGAACTATGGCAGGAATTATGGCAGGGGCGCACACACACACCTCCTCCCCAGATCATATTTCTGTACAGTGCACGTTCCCACTGGCAGGTCTGACAATAATAATCTTTCTCTCTGGTCAGCGGGGATAAACCCAAGAAAAAGAAAGAAACGTTTAAAAATGCTTACGTTCCTTTCCCCGCCACTCCCGCTCCCTACCCAGGTAAAAAGCAGTAGCGAGCGCCTGCCACCAGCCGCCTGCAGGCTTAGCGTCTCTCCAAACCGTTCTTAAATAAAACTGCATCACAGAACTCATCGAATTGGAAGGGACCCTCGAAAGCCACCTTGCCCAACGCCTCTGCAGTAAGGAAGGCCATCTCCAACTAGACCGCCCCGCTCAGGTCTAGTTGCAGCTACGAGGTGGCCTCCAGCGGGACCAACACCCACGGCGCTCCGCTGCGCCCTGCTCTCCCCACTCTGTGCCGTATTCCTTCACAGCGCAGCCGCAGCGGGCGCCAGGCACCACCCCTCGCATAGGCGCTCGGACCCCGAGCTCGCTCCCTAGCAACGCGCCCGGCCGCGCGGCGCTGTACGTTCTCCCGGTGGGACCCGGCGGTGGCGCCGCCATGTCCTCTCCGGGGCGGTCCGAAGACGCGGACCGGACACTATTCGTGGGGAACCTGGAGAGCCGCGTGCGGGAGGAGATCCTCTACGAGCTCTTCCTGCAGGTGGAAGGCGGGCCTCCAGGGGCGGGACGGGGCCGCAGGGCGGAGGCCTCGGCGGGCCCCAGCCGGGCACTGCGGCCGCTTTGGGCCCGGGCCGAAGCGAGGCTTCGGGCTGCGACTCGCTTCACCGGCGGCCTGCGCTGGGGAGCGGCCACGGCAGCCTGCGCCGCAGTAGCGAAGCGGTATGAGCGGCCGGAAGGCGCGAAGCCGCCGGCCAGGCGAGGCCGGGGCCTCGTCATCGCGCCGCACGGTGCAGCAGCCCGAGCCTGCCTCTCGCTAGCCAGCCCGCACCGCGGTCCGCGTCGCAGGAGCCCTTGTCGCATCTCGCCTGTTCACCACCGCCGGCCGCTTCGGCTCCCTTACCCTTGGCGCGTCGCGGGTGGGTGAGGTCCCTGTCCTGCCCATTTCCCCATCCCTGGGTTTGCCTCATCCCGGCTGTGCAAGTTTTGGTGCTTCAGATGGGCCTCGAGTTAGCGAGGCAGTTAAATAATGCAAAGATTTCTTTTTCTTCTTCTTTTTTTTTAAATCTCCGAGGAAAAAAATATTTTTTTACACTTTAAAAAAATTCTTCTGAGTAAGCCATTTTTGATCGATAGTTTGATTAAGAGAAAATTGTGTAAAACGTGACAGTGGTTTGAGCAAGGTTGAAAACTATTAATGGTGTGAATGATCTGCTGGTGTGGCTCAGGACTTCGACCCATAAATGACCTTTACATTGAAATGTCTTATGTTTTAAGGCTTGAGAAGATGTTTAAAATTCCCTTGGTGAGGTTTTCAGAGAGGTGGGGAGAAAAATACCAAGTCGATGGACCAGTTTCAAAACCTGAGTTTTGACCTCTTTTGATGGAAATAAGGTATGCCAAGGAGGAAGAAAGCGGAGACAAGGTGTCGATACTGACTTGGCTTCAGTTTTGACCTCAGATTGACAAAATCTCTGGCTAAGCCATGTTTATTAACCTTCAAGTAGTAAGCAAAAGATGGAGAAGTATATGGAGAGGAGGAAGCATTTTATCACTAATGCAAGCTTCAGATTTCAACAAGATCAACAAGAGCTGCTGACTGTGGGAGTTTCCTGAGTTCCTGAGTTTGGTGTATTTCCTTGGTGGTATTAATTTTATATTTATTTTTTTTCCCCATCTGATATGGTCTAGTCAACCACAATAAAGTTAAAAGCTCTTGACTGGATAGCTTCCTGATGGTATGATGATAAACTTGCTTCTAATTTCCCTCAGTCTTGAAGTGAGCCTTGCTTCTATCCAGTGAGCTTGCAAAATGAGATGTGGACAGAATCATCTGTTTTCTTGTGATTTTTATTTGTTAATCAAAACTATTTTTATTTGCCAGCATTATTCCACTGATTATTCTGATATTTGTTATGTTAACTATGCAAGATCTCCATATGTTACCCTATTTGCACTGAAAGATACTTTCATTTAGTATAGTGAGGCCCCGTAGGATTTTAGCAGTTTCCATCTCTTAGTAACTTTCAGGTTTTAACTTTTTCATAAAATGAGCTAATTCTTTTTTCTTTTATTTTCCTGCTTTATTTTCTGTGCAAGTAATCCTACCTGTTTCCAACACTGAACAGTAGACTGCTGTTTAAATCTTAGGTTAAGAAAGCTTATCTTGCCAGTGGACATGAGTGATACCATACGAGTTCTGAGAGTGGATGCTCTCAGAATGTGCTTTTGTCTGACTCTCCTGTATAATCTGCAGCAGTCACAGAACTGCTGACTTTTATCTGGGTCTTTAGATCATCCCAATAACAGCTGCTTATCTGTTTCCTTTGCTTCATCTGATTCTCACGCAGGTTTCTCTGTCATGCTGCAACAGCACATGCATATCATTGCAGCATTGTCCTTGGAAAGCATACAGTTCAGTGCTCCCGCTGTGGCGTAATCCTAAACACACTCCTGACCTGCAGCTTTTCCCCCATGAAATTATGAACAAGTACCTGTTATTACTGTTAAACTATTACTGTTTTCACTTAGGAACAGGAAGACTACATATTTAAAAGGTGGACCTGCAAAGGACTATGCTTCTTCTAGTTCTTGAAGAACCAGATCCTCCTCATTAGGCAGATAATAATCAGAAAGTGGATACATGCAATTTTGTTTATTAAATGCAGTGTAGTGCAGAACAAAAATGCCTTAAGGAGCCACCTGAATTGGAAAATAAACATGTTAAGAACCTTTCTGATACGGTTTCTTTAAAAACAACAAAACTACAAACAAACCCAAACAAACCCAAGATGGAAAAGCCCAGAAAACATCAAGATGAGATCAACTTTTTGAAGCTTCTCTGCACAGGACAACCTTGGTAGTATCCCTTGCTGTGTAGCCTGATCCCTCTCTCCACCAATAATAAAAATAATGTGACATTAATTTTGATCCTTTGTATTTATTTGTATGACTTACCTCCTTTCACCAGGCTTGAGGGCTGGGGAGTATTTCTTTTTTCAGCAGAAGCATCTAATTGAGGATGAGTTTGTATGCAGATGGCAACAGCATACATTATTATCACAGATGACAATCCTAATTAATATCTTTATTCTGACAACATGGAGGGTATAATAAGGGAGATGGCACCACCTTATCACTCTAAAAGCTCACAGCAGACAAATTGCAGATTTGTTGTTGAAAATGCAGAATAATAAAGTAGATTACTTTTTATGGCTTATTCATTTGAATATATGCTGTGTTCATTTTGAATGCTTATGCAGTTCAGTTCCTCTAAAGCCATTGATTTCTGAGTGACTTACTGAAAAGTAGTAGTGGAAGCTACTTCCTCCAATGAGTGTGATTTTTTTGATTCAAAACAAGGAATTACTCTGCTTGTAGTAATTTAGGTACTCGGGTTTTTTGTGGGGGTGTTGTTTGTTTTTGCCTTTTTTTACTGAGGGATTTTTTATAACTTATGTTCACTTCACTGCTTATCTGGATATTGTATCCTAAAGGTAAGTTGCATCCTTAACACTTCTGAGCCATGGCAGGAGAGTGCTCTTGGACATTTCTTTTCACACTTCTAAATCAGATGTATGTATATATTTTTTTGATGAGAAACTTAATTTGGTGATTTAATACAGTGATTCCAGCTTGTATAGAAAAATATCATCTTTGGTAGCTATTATTAAAATGTTTGAATATGGAGCCAGAGTTTACGGAGTATCACTGCTTTGATTTGGTTCTAGAAGTGTAAGGACTGAAATGGTACATGTAGGAAAAGATGGAATGTTTCAGGGAAGGAATTTCAGCCAAAGTGTGTGATTTAGCATTTTATTTATTGATGGGGCTTGGCTTTTAAGAGGGACATAAACAGTATGTTGTCTCTGATGAAATGATAGAGGGCTTGATTTCTTACCATTTGGTTGTGATGAGAGTGACAGAAGACTAGTGTTTCTAGAACCTTGCTTTCCCACAGTTGATGCTGTCCCTTTTAGAAATAAGCAAGACTAAAATGGAAGCCTATTAATGAAATAGGTAACTTTTAGATAATTGGTATAATCGATTTGCTTAGTTGTATTAGCTGTGCAAAAAAAAAACCCCAACAAACCCTGTCATAATTGTACTAGCAGCTGTACACACAAAAGCTAACTTGTGCTACAGTCAAAATTAGTCTCCTTGCATCATCTATCATATTTTTAAAATAGTCAGAAACATCTGATTATTAAAGACTAATCAACCATGACAAACTGATGCTTGGCTCCCTTCTAACATTTGTGGAGCTGGTTTTTGTTTGCAGAATGCTCAGAATTGGAGCTTGGGGAATGTAAAGAGATTTTCAAAATTGAGATTTTCACACTGAGAGATTTATACTGTTTCTGACTATGGCTAAATATACCTCACTATGGCATATTCCAAGCAGGATGAAATGTCAATTTAATTTCTGTGAGGAAATAACGCAGCTTTCTTTCAGGCTGGACCATTAATCAAAGTGACGATTTGTAAGGACAAAGAAGGAAAACCTAAGTCTTTTGGATTTGTCTGCTTTAAGCACAAAGAATCGGTGCCTTATGCCATAGCCTTGCTGAATGGGATCCGTTTGTATGGAAGACCAATTAAAGTGCAGTATCGGTTTGGTACGTTAGTCTCAATTAAGTTGTAAATTTTTCCATTGTTTTTAATAACAACTTTTGAATCCTGAAGCCTTTCACAAATATGATGATTTATCGTTGTACCAAATTCGGGTCTGTGGGTTTTCAACAAAGATTTCTTGCGAGTTTTGCCTTTGGAAGGATTCAGCCTCTCTATTTTTAATTTACTAATACAATAGGTTGGTTCAGAACAGCATAATATGCAAGCCAGCTCAGACCACACTGTGTGGAAGACATTGCAGCACAGCCTTTCATGCCAGATTATATTTAGGAACCAAGGTGTGACTTTAATTTGCACACTGTCAGGAGAGGTTGATTTACTACATGCTGCCGCTATCAAGTGGTTTGATAATTTTTATACTGCAACCACAGAGTTACCAGAACTGTTGTTTTAAGTGGAATGGATCGTAGTTTGAAGACTGTAGTTAAATCAGAGTCACATTCTTCATTTTATATCTATGAAAATAAACCTGGAGAGCTAATGATCAGACAGAATTTGCAAGCCAAACATTAAGGGCTCGTGTTCCCACTTTGCACTGTGCCACTCCTTCCTTTAAAGGCTGTACAGGGCACTTTCTGGGTTCATGGAGAACGGCTGAGGTTCCTTAATTTGTAAGCATCTCCTATGTCTGTAAGTGAATGGGAATTGCTTTATTCTTTATTACTTCAACAGTTCTGATTTATGCTTCTGTGAGTAAATGATAAATGAACTCTTTTAAGGGGTAAAATGATGCTCTAGATTACCTGCCATAAAATGGCAGCTTATCTTTGTACTCTCACTTAGATCCATTGGCACACTACAGATGACTCAGAATGCTTTCTGTGGTTTTAACTTGTCAATTGAATAGTTGTAACTGAATAGTTACTATGCTCTTGTCTTATTTACAGGGAGTTCTCACTCATCAGAACTAAGCAGTCCTACACATCTTTTTGAGAACTATGTTGACTTATATTCACCTTCATATAGGTAACGAAGATCAGCTGTGAATTAACCATATGATTAAAATTTTTTAAAAGACTAAGAAAATAATTTGATGTAGTAGAGCAATCTTCAGGCTTTTCATTAAAACAGCTGTTGCATGCTTTTTAATTGCATCCTTACGACTTGCAACTGGCTGCAGTTAATGCCTGGGTTATATTGCTAGAGGTTCAAATTAGCTTGAATTTTCCATTTATTTGTTTCTGCAAGACACAGGACCACAAGAAAATCCAGAAATACAGTGTTTTTACTGGCAGTGTTTGCAGCTGTTACAGGGGAAAAATCTGAAACAATAACATTTTAAACACCACTGAGTTTGTATTTTTCGTCTGTACTAGCAGCTGTCATACACATATGAATGCACAGGTATAAGCCTGTTGCAGTGGAAGTCTAAACACCCCAGATTCAGTATTTTTCAGTGTTTCAACAATTTCATTTAAAATGTGACAGACCTTTCTGTGGAAGCTAAACTTAGATGGCGAAATATAGAACTCTCTTGCATTTGCACTTAGGCACATGACAGTGTATTTCCCTTGCTTTGTAATATTTTTTCATGGAAGCCTAGTTGTTAATACCTCAATTCTCCTCTTGCTTATTATAGCTCATTATAACCCAAGAGTTAAGTCTCAGTACTCTGTTAAGCAGTATGTGGTAGCTGTCTGGTCTTTGTATATTTGCTTGTTTTTCCTAGGTATCAAGAGCCTTATGGAAATCCTCCATTTCCTGTTACTCCTTTTCCCATGAACAATAGTTTACCTCATGAATACTCAGGCTTTCAAAAGATGGTGAGTTTGTGTTAAAAGTTAACAATTTTGGAGCTCTTTTAGGAAGTGGAATGTAATCTTCATTTTTGCAGTCTTAAAATGTGGTTTAGGCTGCTACCTTTCACTGAATTAGCTAGGTTTATTTTAGTACCAAACAAAACAATTTTCATACTGCAGGAATATCTTAAAGCTATATAGGTTAGGGAGGTGAAAAATGACCAAAGTCTACAGATAGAGCTTTCCTGTACTGTGTTCCTAATCAAATCCCCTTGGTGAGGCAACCTAACCTAATAAAATTACAACCATGCAAGCAATAGCTTCTTCCTGTACAACTAATTGGTTGGGAAACCTCTTAGCTTTTCTGCTTAGTTCAGAAATACCAAGCAGAAGTTTGAAATGTCCTATAACTCCCCCAACAAATCACCACTGCACAAATCAGGGCAAAAAGATTGTGAGGGTTTCTGGCCTGAAGCTTTTCACAGGATCACAGGATGTTAGGGGTTGGAAGGGACCTCTAGAGATCTTTGAGTTGAACCCCCATATATAATCTAGTGCATATCCCTGCAGTTCTTTTGTTCATGATTTACTTTCACAGCAGCAGACAGTAAGAACCTATGTTCCACTTTCCCTCTAACAGTGTGGCACATTGGGCCATTCTTGTCCTAATCTTTTTTTTGTCTGAGATATTCCGTGAGACAAGGGAACTGGTATCTTCAGATGGAAACCTGCAGGCCAAACCTTACTCACCAAAGACATCCCAGTGTTTCTGAGTCTGATGAGTATGGATTGGCAGGACTGAATAAACCCAGAACTGATTGTGAGGTACCAAATGGACAGTTCTGCTGCCACCCAATCTGACTTGGGGAATCGGCAGGCACTTTCTAACTGTACAAGGGGTACGGTATCTGGATAGATTACTCTTGCAGGCTGCAGTCTGGTCAGGAAGATGGAGAGGTTTGTTCCCTCTTGCACAAATGTGGTGGTAGTCTGCCTTCCTTCTTACCAGGATGTTCTCTCAGAAGAGCTGAAGCATACACAAAATTTCCCATCCCATCTACTCTGGTAGGACAGTATGGGAGTATACCATCTCCATCACGGTGTTCACTGATAAGCCCACTCCTCAGTAGCAATGCCTGTACATAAATACTGAGGGCACACATGACTGACCTCACTGCATTTTGTGCTTCCTAGAGGGGGAAGGTATGCAGTATGCTTTCAAACATAAGGTTGTTGCAGCTTCAGCAGAAAGCAACGTCCTGACACGTCATGCACATCATGCATCTACCTCACCTTTATCTGGGTGAGCCAGGCAGACTACATACTCAGACATGATCTCCTTAATTTTTCAGGTTACTGACAGTCATTAGAGTGATGCCCTTTTCTGACCTCTATTTCTGTATTTGGGATGTGCATTTTGTATGAGAGGGGACTCTTGGGATACTTTAGGGACTATGGAAAGAAGCTGGATAATTTCTACATTGTTCAGAGCGCTTTGGTCTAGAAATTGACTGTGCCTTGTAGGAATGCATTGTTTCACGTTAACTTGAAAATTAGTTAAACCACTTATAAAAATTGCAGATGTGCATGTCTCTACATTAACAATAGGCATTGCAGTTACAAATGCTTATAACACATAAAGATGAAGTAATGCCATGTTTGATTACCTTACACAAAGACTAATTAATGTTTAATCTTAAATCAGATGACACCTCTGTTCTAACTTTGCCGTGAAAGATTGTCTGCTTTCTCCAGCTATACTAGTTGATAGAATAAAATGTTTTATTCTCAAACATTCTGTGTTATGTTATTTTATAATGTATTAGTATTTTCTTTGTAGAGGCTGTACTGCATGCAAGATGAAACTGTTCAGAACTTCCTCTTTACAGTATTAACAACTCAAGTTTCTCTTTCTCTAGATGAACCATTTTTTAGCACAGCAATACACAGTACAGAGTCCACTGGGTCAGCAGTTTCCTTACTGTCAGATGACTCCACCGTTGCCTTCAAATTTTCCCTTTTCTCCCTATCAGAGTCAAGGTGCAGATTTTATGTCTGCACAGAGCTCTTTTGAACTGGCTGTGCCACATTCAAGTGAACGTGAGATGCACCAGATGGACGAAAGCACCTCCAAAAGAAAAAGAGAGCAGCAAAGTTGTGACAGTGACACTAGTGTTGAGGATGACAAAGTGAGACAAAGAGAGCGTGACCAAAAGTACAAGAAGCGCAAAGCCAAGAAAAAGATGCATTAATACAATGATGCAACTGGATTAATATTTCTTTCTTTTTTCTCTTAATTCTAGTCATTACTTTTATTTGAGAGAAATTCAGCCTTTTGCTTTTGCACTTTATTTAAAAAAGGACTTTTCAAAATCCCTATTATTTTCCCAGTGTGTTATGCAGAAGGTATGCTGATACTTTATTTATAACCCACTGAAAGAGCAAAGTGCTATTTAAGGTATAGGAAGCACTTTAAAAGTTTTCCTAATAAAGTAAAAAAGGCTACTTGGTTTCTCCCCGTCTGTCCTCCCCCTCCCTAACTCCTGTAATATAGAAACTTCATGAATATACACAACTTCAGCCACTCATGAAGCATGTCTATCACTTCATCACTCATGGAATGTGTTGTTTTGAATGGTGTAAATTTTCTGGAGCACTGGAGAAGTGTGCAGGCTGAAAATTCCAAGTGTCACATCAGAGATGTGCTTGTCACTGAAATATCAGCACCTACAAAGTTTCTGATTTAGCTCTGATTTAGCTCAGTTAGAATCAGCTTGTATGGTTATTTGAACTGTGATTTTTTTTCCCAGTAGTAAATCTGAGGTAAATACAAGGCTTACGTATGTATCAGTACTGGAATGTATGTACTTTATGGCTTACAGTTATGTACTGACCAGAACTATGTGCATATATATGCATCTTTCTATAAAATTGCTCTCTAGTGATTTATTTTCTTACTTGAGAAATCTAAATGTTCACTGTAACAAATAGATAACAAATTTAATGAGTATCTTATCTACCTGTTAGCCAAAAAGCGTGAGTCAGTGGAGTTAGTGCTACCTCTTAAGAAGAAAAGTTCTTCCTTTGTGCATCAGAGGAAGAATATCTCACACCATGATGATTCAGAGTAGTTAAAGGACCTACTTTCTGTTGTGAATCCACAACTGCTGCCAACAATCTTAAGACAACTAGAGAGGTATTCTCTTACACAATACCAAGTACAGGTGAAACACTTCTAAGATCCTACTATATGAGAAAGTGAAACAATTTTCAGTTCTTTAATTCTAGTGAAACTTTATATTGCTTTAAGATAAATCTTCATACTAGATGTAGGCTTCAAATTGAACCTGATGGTAAAAAAGGGGATTTTGGTTTTATTGAACTCGGTTTTCTCAGTTACACTGTTGGTTTACTTGAAGGGAATACTTTTCATCCTGACACCAGTACTGAGGAAGAGTATCTGAGTTAACTGGTCTAAAGGTGATGTGTTTTGCAAGCCCAAATGAGTTTCAGCAATGGGAGAATGTTTAGCTTGTGACAATTTCTCTTTTGTCTGATAAGATAGATCACACTTATTAAAAGTATTTTCTCAAGACATAGCTTTTAACTTCCCAAAGGGATTGCCTTCTTTAGCTTCAGAGACATTCCTATAATGCCACACAGTATAGCACCCTTGAAATGTTACTAGCAACTGAATTCAGCCTTCTTTAGAAAGAATTTACATAACAGAAGTTTATGCCTTAAACAAGATTTATGCCTTATGTTTTAAGAAACTTGGTAAATCTACCCAGTTCCTTTCTCTTGCCCTGTAATCTTCCACACAAACACTGTTTTCTCTTTTGGAGGGTTTTGGTTGTTTTTTTTGGCTGTTGTTGGTGTTTTGTTTTTTTCTCCACCAGCAACTTTAGGACTAAGCTATGTAAATGTCATCGAACTCCTGTGGAAAGATACTGCTGACATTATACTAGTAAGTCACTGATCACAGCATTTGCCACAGTAATGGAAAACATCAGCAAGCAAAATCCACTGGATTTCTTTAAATCTGTTCCCTAATGTTAAAGAAATTTAAATATAATAGAGGAAAAATACATTAACATTAGCTTAAGTTAGACTAAAGTTCATCAGACAAAAGAGAAAACAGATGATGCCCACTCCAGAATTAGCCCAGAGAATCTTGGACAGGTCTATGCTAATGTGTCTTTATCAGACTTTCTCAATAAACAGATTAAATAATCTGTTCTGTGCAATGATGCTGTATGAAAAGGATGTCTGGGAGGATCAGATTGGATATAGCTGATAAAATACCAATAAACATCTTGTAAAGAAATAATTATTCTTACTGCTTTTCTCCTCAGTCTTTTTTTTTTTTTTTTTTCCCTGAGTGAGGAATGGGGTTTAACAAATTTGGATACCTGCACACCTGAAACTCATCAGTATGTTAAGAAAACCTGGGCATGTGGGAATGTGCTGTAACTGAGTTTCTTCTGAACACCTGTAAACTTAGGACATCACTTTGGTCAGGGCCCATTGATATTTCAATTATATTGTCACCATGGTTATAAAATAAAATACTGGAAATAAAACATTTGAGTTTGGCCTTGACCAAGTATTTCTTCCACAGAAGAAAGCCAATTATTGTTACTTTGTTCCAGTCATTCACTTCCCATGCTGCCGGCTGACCATAAGACCGTGCTTTCCTTGGCATCACACAGGTTTTGCATTTAGACGTGTTTTTCTATATCTTATGTTACAGAGTGCAGGGCATACTTCTTTCCTTATAATCGCCAAAACTTTGGACAAATCAATATTGCTACAGTCAGTGATGCATTCATTTAAGGTGGCAATGTGCCAGGTCCATGAAAGACGTAGGGGAGGTGCCCTATTAACTGTAAAGTAAAAGCAAGACACTGATTTTTACTAACTTTTGGGGGAAAAAACACATTTATGTTAAGGGAAAAAAAAACACAGCACCTTTACCATCCGGAAGAGGATATTGCTACCCATGCATTCCAGGAACCTCTTAGATTGCTGGTAACTTGCTGTGTTGTCCTTCCAACAGATACCTGGGTGGCTGATATCTTCCCAGGAGCCTGCTGTCCAACATCAGGCCCAACATGCTTATTAGTGTCATTGGCTTTGAGCACCTCTTACCCCAGCAACTCTAGTTTAAGGCCCTCCTCACTAAATTGGAAAAGTGCTGTCCAAAGATGTTCTATCCCTTCTCTGAAAGATGGACCCCATCAGCCCCTAGAAAACCAGATTTCTGAACCTAAGTTTTATGGCTTAAATAGTCAAAGCCCTGTGACACCACTCTCTCAACCATTTACCAATATTCCCTATTCTGTCAGACCTTTCAAGCCCCTTCTCCTTAACAGGGAAGACTGATGAAAACACTGTCTGTGCTCCCAAATCCTTCGCTACCACTCCCAGTGCCTTGCAGTCCCTCTTGATTCTCTTTAGGTTGCTCACTGTTGCATCGTTGCTGCCCACATGAAACAGCAGCAGTGGATAATAGTCCCTTCCTACCTACCTTTACATTTAAATACTGAGAAAACTGCCTGAAGCCTCCAAAAAAGCAAAAGAATAAAGTATTGAGAAGTAAAACAAAAAAGCCCAAACTTGCTTATCTGGTAAGCAGTCTGCCAGAGCTCCTGAGTGTTGCATCAGCAGGTTCCAGAGACAGGCAGGAGTTTCAGCTGCTAGTGGCAGGTGGAACAGTTCTGGGAACAGTTCTGTTGGCAGTGAGCACACACTTTCTAAGCTTTATCCGAAAGTGTTGTAAGCTGGATCTGTTCAGCAGTAATGGTGCTGCTGTGCTGGTTCCAGTGGGGGATGCAGCTGGGGTCATGAAGCAATTCGCTTTGTGGGCCCAACTCTAAGGTGAAAGTACTGTCGTCATTTTCTGGTGTGCTAATATACTCCTGGTAGAATATACCCGGCTACTTGCTAGTAAAATGTGGGTTTATGTGTTTAGTCGTAAGACAGGATGCACACAGACAACTACACACCATTCCCACCCCTGCCCTCTCAGTTTTTCAGCTCCCTAGTACAACACGTGTCAGGCCTGTCATTCGGTGCCACCACGGAGGGAAAAGTCACTCGCAGCCCATGCCCTTGGGTGCTCCAGGTGGCGTTTTGGAGCACAGAGTATATTTCACCTGGCCGGCAGAGCTACCACCAGCACCCCTTCTCCGGCCCGGTGGGGCTGGCGAAGTGGACGGGCTTCAGTGGATCCCAGCTGCACGAAGGCTGAAGGTGAGGCAGCGCCGCCCCAGCCGCACCTTGCCTGGCCCCAGGTCCTCCGACCGCTGCCTCCTGCTGCCCTTCCCGGCGGAAAGCCCGGGCAGGCTTTTCACAGCGTCAGGCTCGGGAACGAATCAGGGCTGCTTCTACGGGAGCCTGAGTCCCAGCGGCAAGAAGGTGACACAGCGCGGGGAGAAGAGTGGGAAGGAAGCGCCTTTCACGGTGTGGAGGGCGGGATGCGCCTCACCGGGGCCGGCCTGTTGCCGCGGGAGGGAGTTTGCGGCTGCCGAGCGTGCCACACCGCCCGGGGCCACCGGCACAGCCGCGGGGGCAGTGCGGGTGGTTTCTTTAAACTTGACCTGGTTTTGTGTAGGATTCGTGCTAGGTCTGTGCCAAAAAAAAAAAAAAAAAAAAAAAAAAAAAAAAAAAAAAAAGAAGCTATTAACAACTGATAAGCTCTCTGCTCTGCGTCCTTTGAATTTTTAAGGAGGGGATAATCATTAGGTCATCATTTCGTTCCGTATTTCTTACCATTCTTTTCTTAGGGAAATAGGAACTTTGCCACAGGCAGGAATAGAAGCAGGATTTAGGCAGGGAATGTTTTCGACCAAGACTTCTACCGTATGGTTCTATAGTAAAAGACAGTAGTTCAAACACGCAGTGCTGCACGGTCAATGGTAATGACCATGGCAGACTTTTGCGTCTGATAGTGGAGTCAGTAGAGGCACAAGCAAACGTATCCGTGCTTTTTGTGTGGGTGGGTTTTGTTTTGGTTTGGTTGGTTTTTTGTTTTTGTTTTTCATGTCATCATTTGGCTTTTCGTTGAAAGTACCAGGAAAATTGCGGAGAATAGAGGATCTGAGAGCAGCCGCAGAAAACATTGTTGATAGGTGGATGTTTTACACCACCTACCGAAAAGAACTGTAACTGCATCTTTGGCTAGAAACTAAGACGGTAATTAACTCCCTAAGTGTGCTGAAGTCACTTTTGGGTGTGGATGCACATTCCTCAATAAGTATGGAAGAATGCGTATTTGTTTGCCTGTGTTATACTTATCTCCAGTGACTTACGAAATTGGCAGCAGTGCACAAACTTCCTGTTTTTCTCCATATTTGTATGTACAGTACATGTTAGTAGTCTAAAAGGAGTTTGCTGTTCTTGATAGTGAGGACTGTTCCAGCCCAGGCTTCAGGTCTGTAGGATGTTGGGTAGTGATAGGACTAGGGGAATGGATGCAAGCTAGAGGAGGGTAGATTCAGATTGGATGCTAGGAAGAAGTTCTTCACCATAAGGGTGGTGAGACACTGGAACAGGTTGCCCAGGGAGGTGGTGGAAACTTCCATTGTTTTCTGTGCTGAAACCCAATAGTTTAATACTGTTACCTTGTTTAAAGAAAGTAGTAACATAATGAGTCCTCATCCCTGAGGTATTTGAAAGACTGTAAACATGGTTCTTAGGGACATTATTTAGTTGTAGGTTTGGTACTGTTAACAGTTGGATCTTCAGGGTGTTTTCCAACCTAAATGATTTTATCGCAGTGTAGTCCTGAGATACCAAAGGCATTCCAGATCAGAATAGTAAGTGGGTCATGATGCTGCTGATGTTTAAGAAATAGTATATTTTCCTGTAAAGAAATGTGGGAACAGAAATGTAGACAGATTCCAAGGTACAAAGGTTCTTCAGAATTTACTGTTCAAATGTGACAGTCCACTTGGATTCTTCTTACTTCAGGGAAATTTCAGTGTGTTTAAAGTGACAGTAATTATGACACACTATTTAGCTGGTAGTCTTTATAGGATTACAGATATTATTTTAATTATAGATTGTATTTATATACACTCAATTATATCATTAACTTTTTGAGTCTGTAGTTCTCCTTATTTTGCCTGTATTTTAAGCTTTCTAAATCCATTGCTTCCATTCAGACTAATATCTCTAGGCTATAAGAAGCCACTGGAAAGGGCTGACCTGTTTGAACTCAATGAAAGTGATTCACCGTGCAGTGTGTGTCCTCAATTTGAAAAGAAAGGGAGAGAAGAAATCCAGAAGCGCTCCACAGGATCAATGGTAGCTATAATTCTGACAACAAGCACTACCCTTTTATAAGCTTAAGGAGTCTGGAAGCTGGAGAAGATTTCTAAACTCTTGTTGTTTATTGAACGACCTACATTTTGTGCATCACAAAGGCCGCTTGGTGTTTTGATCAGTGGTCTCTAGTGGATCCACAGGATTTGTCTGAATCGTTTAACTTCAAACTTACCTCTTAGAAAGATGTCTAGTTACACTCTAACACTTCAAGTGATACCAGGCATACTATGACTGATAGGGAATGTACTATGACCTTACTTTAGTCATTAATTACTGTATTTGTAAAATGGTCCAATTAGTTTGTCTCTGAACTTGTTAGTTCCCCTGTGTCTTATGTGTTCATCTGTATTTCACATAGGTAGAGAAATCTGCTTTTGGCTTGTTTATCAGTAGATTCTCTCACTTATTGAGCACTGTTAAAGAATAATTAACAATATTGATTTACAGGTATTTTAAGTTTTTATCCTGTGTGATTTTCATCTAAATAATTGTGATTTCTAGTCACTGCTATAATTTTGTTGCAGCTAAAGTGTACTGGGAGCTCTGTAATGTTAGGAAGTTCAGAAGAGACTTACAGGTTGTAAATCCACTAAGAGTGTAGCTTTTGGCATTTAAGGACTTTCTGTGAAGTGGGCTTCTGCAGTCTGACCTCACTGCATCTCTTCAGGTTTTTTTTCCTGCCTGTTTGTAGATTTGGCCTTTCTTGCACTGATACTATACACACCAAAACCTTTTACAGAAAAGCATTCAAAAGTATTTTTCAAAAAGGATAATTTTTAATTCAGGTACTTGTTTTCATTGTTCAAGCAATCTGTGAAAAACATCCTGTCCATTGTCATTGTGGTAATTAAGAAAGGCTAACTCACTCCTAAGAATATGTGCATCTGTTTGAGCTAAATTCAGACTGAAGAAAAAATTAGTTACTTGACAATTGAAAATATTCTGAAAGAGGAGAAGCATTATTCAATGTTAAATATAAAGTTGCTGTAAGTCTCATATAGATGAAAATGCATTTATGTTGAAGCTTTCTGATACATTTTTTGACCTATGACAAGCACTTGAGAATGAAACTATTTTCTAATTATATTTGTGGGTGATTTGGGCAACCATAGAAATTACATTTATTCTTTCCTGAAAGACTACTAGCCAAGCTAGGTTTCATTTTCTTACCCCAAAGCTTTTCTTCTAACTGTAGGAAATGCACTTTTTTAGATGATAATTATGGTGATGGCATTAGATGGACACTTAATATTGTGTGGTTTATATTTTTTAATGTGAGGGCCAACGTGGCAAATCACTCTTTCTGTGAAGAACTTTCTCCTCACCTCAAGCCTAAACCTCCCCTGGTGCAGCTTGAGACTGTGTCCTCTTGTTCTGCTGCTGGTTGCCTTGAAGAAGAGACCAACCCCCACCTGTCTACAACCTCCCTTCAGGTAGTTGTAGAGAGCAATAAGGTCTCCCCTGAGCCTTCTCTTCTCCAGGCTAAGCAACCCCAGCTCCCTCAGCCTCTCCTCATAGGGCTTGTGCTCCAAAGCCCTCTCCAACTTTGTTGCTCTTCTCTGGACACATTCCAGCAACTCAACATCTTTCCTCAACTGAGGGGCCCAGAACTAGACACAGTACTCAAGGTGTGGCCCAACGAGTGCTGAGTACAAGGGCACAATGACTTCCCTGCTCCTGCTGGCCACACTCTTCCTGATCCAGGCCAGGATGCCATTGGTCTTCTTGGCCACCTGGGCGCACTGCTGGCTATGGATGGCCTATATTGGATCCAAGTCAAGGCAACTCAATTAGGAGAGGTACAGGAATGTTCAGTGAACTAATGAGCTGGGATCAGACCAAGGAAACTAGAACTGGATGGGTGGAAAAATGGAGACTAGAGTTTGTGGAGAGTAGGTGGAATCTGGAGTGTTGTACGCTATAGGTTCAGAGAATGGAAGTGGATGATGATAAAAGCCTGTGACAGAAAAAGGGCATGGCAAGATACCAAAGCTTTAAATGAGCTCATACATTTGACTGATCTGAAAAAGTATCTCACATAAACAGTTTCTAACAATTACACTCAAGATTTGCAAATTAATGACGTTCAGAGACAAGTAGCATGAAGTATAAATGAAGAGTATGTACAACAGTTCACGCAATTTTAATAGTCCTTTTTGGTCACTTAGCCTCCTCAAAATTATCACTGTTCCTCTTGCATGTAACTTGGCTAATGAATGTTGTTGGCCTTTTACAGTCTCCTTACTGGGTCACAGTCACTGGGACTGTGCTTAGTCAGGGTGTCTGCTGAACTGCCTTGAGAAACATTTGTTCTGTGTATAAATCTGTGTGGGTAAGAATTTGTTGTCAAGGTCTGACTTCTTAATTTTGTCTCTTTGTGAAAAAAAAAGCTTTCATGTGCATCCAAAGAAGTTTTTAAACTTAATTACTGAACACATATTTCTATAGCTGTAAGTGCTGGGTGTGACCCATATACATTCTGGCACATACCAGGCTACGTGTACTCTTCCAGATATTCCCTGCTGTATTGAGCACAGAGAAGCTAGTGGTACTTCTTTATGCAATAATTGCTTTTGGGTTTATTGCTGAATATGTCACCCTTCCTGTAGGAAATTAAGAATATTTGATTTATAATTATAGCATTCTAATTTTTCTTAACTTTTCTCGGGAGTGGGGCATCTTGTTCTTCACAAAGTTGACAACGGTAATAATTCCTGTGTTGCAGCTGCCAGGTGTTCAGCAAGCTTTTACTCTGCCATAGAATCATAGAATCAACAAGATTAGAAAAGATCATCAAGTCCAACCTGTCACCCAGCACCTCATGACTACTAAACCATGGCTTCAAGTGCCACATCCAATACCTTTTTGAACACCTCCAGGGATTTTGACTCCACCACCTCCCAGGGCAGCACATCCCAATGGCCAACAACTCTCTCTGTGAAGAACTTTCTCCTCACCTCTAGCCTAAACTTCCCCTGGCACTGCTTGAGACTGTGTCCTCTTGTTCTGTTGCTGGTTGCCTGGGAGAAGACACCAATCCCCTTCTGGCTACAACCTTCCTTTAGGTAGTTGTAGAGAGCAGTAAGGTCTCCCTGAGCCTCCTCTTCTCGAGGCTAAGCAACCCCAGCTCCCTCAGCCTCTCCTCCTGGGGCTTGTGCTCGAGGCCTCTCGCCAGCCTTGTTGCCTTCTTTGAACTGGTAGCAGAGACTGCATAAGAAATCTTTTGCTCTTTACATTTCACCTTAATGAAGTACTGAGTACACTGAGACCCCACATGATTTTTGTCTTTTTATCCACCAGCTTCAGAATGTTGCAATCTCCCTAGCCAAGCTTCATTTCCAAAATATTTGTCCCAGTTTCCTGTGTTAAGGCAATTATACATGGGGACTGTTTCAGGTTTGTGTTGGAATTCTATACTCACATTCTGCTTTCACTTAGGACCCTGTCTTGTTTTCTGGGACACTGCAGTCAAATTTGGATCCACTTGGGAAACACCCTGCCCTTGAACTGTGGAGGGTACTGGAACTGTGTATAACTTAAAGGATTTTGTGCAGTCACTCCCATAGGAGCTCCTTCATGAGATTTCAGAAGGTGGTGAAAATCTCAGGTACATAAACAAGGAAGTGCTATTGCAGTTATTTTCTGGTACTGTAAAACTACATGTTCCTTCTAGAAAATTGCTTCAGAAATTCTCAGTATAGAAATTACACTTCTCCCATCATTCTAAGGAGAATTATTGTGGTAGTATGAGTTCTTTTTGAGATGGCTGATTGGTCACAACTGTATAAATTCCATGGCCTGTGCTCCATGAGAAGCTAAGGAAGCAGAATAATTTCAGCTAAAGTACCAGGAGGTGTAAAGGAGCAGGGGGAGGGGGGCAATCTGTGCACAACCTAATTAAGTTTGGATAGAGAAGCAATCATTTATTTAAATTACATATTAAAAAAAACAGCAAACCACAACAAACCCCCCCAACAAACAGAAGAGGAAAAAACCCAAACAACAATAAAAACCCCCACAAAACACAGAAACAAAATAAACAAGCAAGCAAACAAGAAAAAACCCCAAAACCTGAACCAGAACAAAACAAATCTCCAAACCACCAAAGAAAGACAACAAAACTGCAGAGAGCTTATTCCTTTGCCTTAATTGCTTAGGCAAAGAAAAGGTTGTAAAACATTAACCCATGGTTATGTAAGGAGGTGCACTTGAAACAAAAAGACTCTAAACTGTAGGAGACAAATTCTGAAGCTTTTGGCAGCAAAGAGAGAGGTCCTAAGTAGAATGGAGCCCCTATTACGAGAGGGATCTGGAGGTGCTGGAACGTGTCCAGAGAAGGGCCACGAGGATGATCAGAGGGCTGGAGCACCTCTCCTATGAGGACAGACTGAAGGAGTTGGGGCTGTTCAGTCTGGAGAAGAGAAGGCTCCCAGGTGACCTCATTGTGGCCTTCCAGTATCTGAAGGGGGCCGACAGGAAGGCTGGGGAGGGACTTCTCAGGCTATCAGGTAGTGATAGGACTAGGGGGAATGGAATGAAGCTGGAAATGGGGAGACTCAGGCTAGATGTGAGGAGGAAGTTCTTCACCATGAGAGTGGTGAAGCCCTGGAATGGGTTGTCCAGGGAGGTGGTTGAGGCCCCGTCCCTGGAGGTGTTTAAGACCAGGCTGCACGAGGCTCTGGCCAGCCTGATCTAGTGTGGGGTGTCCCTGCCTATGGCAGAGGGGTTGGAACTAGATGATCCTTGTGGTCTCTTCCAACCCTGACTGATACTATGATATAATGTACTGAGTATCAATTGAATGTTCTTGACAGATCATTTTCAAGAGGTAGTGTAAGGCATCAGAGATCAAGAGGGGATTTGACATGGCATTTGAAGCCATGGTTTAGTTAGCCACGAGGTGTTGGGTGACAGGTTGGACTTAATGATCTCTGAGGTCTTTTCCAACCTTATTGGTTCTATTATTCTATGACATACACCACAGCTAACATATAGGAGGGTCCAAAGTTTTACACTGAACATTACAAAAAGTGCTTTAGCATACAGTCTAGCTTACTCAGAACCCCTATTATGATGTGAATATAAAGTTGAAGGCAAGACTGAGTTTATGGTACAAAGTTTGGCCACAGGTGCTTAAGAGTCACACCATAATTATTATTGGTATAGTGAGCAAGAAGAAATACTTGGAGCACACACCCAATGAGGAAAGGCTGAGGGAGCTGGGGTTGCTTAGCCTGGAGAAGAGGAGGCTCGGTGGAGACCTTATTGCTGTCTACAACTACCTGAAGGAAGGTTATAGACAGGTGAGGGCTGGTCTCTTCTCCCAGGCAACCAGCACCAGAACAAGAGGACACAGTCTCAAGCTGTGCCAGTGGAGGTTTAGGCTGGATGTTAGGAAGAAGTTCTTCACAGGTAGAGCACAGGTAGCGTTCTCTTCTATCCTCCCAGTTGCAGGGACCAACCCAGAAAGACCTAGAAGGACTCAGCAGATAAATTCTTGGCCTCCAGCCTGGTGCCTTCAACAGAGCTTTGGGGGTTTTGACCATGGGTCATGTCACATGATGCCAGGACTGCTGGTGGCAGATGGGGTGTATCTCTCTCAAGGGGGGAGAAGGTTTATATTGCAGGGGATGGCTATGCTGAAATAGGCCTGGCAGGTGGCTTAACAATGGAAAGAGAGAATTTCTGCAGAACCACTGCAGCAGTGCCATGGAAAGGCCAATGGCAGACGTTGCACTGGAGTGCTCACCTCTGTGCAATTTGAAGAGATGCCACTATGCCCTCACTCCCACCAACCTCATATAAAAAGACTGCAACTTCTGAAGTCCCTGCGTTGCATCTACCACAGAAGACCCTCCTGGGCTGTACACCTGCCACTGAAGGACTTGGACTATGGGATCTGAGGGGTGGTGATCTCTTTCTCATTTAACTCACCCTCTCTCTATGTATTTTTCTTCCTCTTTTCCCTCTGCTCTGGTCCAACCAAGCATCCTTAAGGTGGAAGTGATCATGGGTTTTCATTGGCTCTAGCAAACTCAACTCATCAGCTGTTTGATGTGGGTTAACCTTAATTTACTTCAACTTTTTGAATCTTAGCATGCCCTCCCCACTGCCCAGGGATGGCTTGGGACACCAGGTCATGACAGCATTGTTATTAGTTCAGGCTCTCCTGACCTTACATTTCCCAGCCTGAAGCCCTAGATGACATACATATAGAAACCTTCTCACAGGTGGAATACCAAAGAGCAATTTGAAACCTACTAGGGCATGCTTCCCTACCTACAGCTTTTCTAACTTCATATTTGCACACATTCTGCATGAACCTGTCCCCAACTTTCAGTCTACATCTGCTGGGAGCCATTCCTCATGTCCATCCTGCAGCTGTTGACTTACACAAGAAGAATCTTGTTTCTGCCCCACATCTGCCTAAAGCAGGGACACAAGGAGCATAAGGGGGTAGGAATTGCTCCCACTCCCAGCAAGAGCAAGGAGTTCATGGTCACTCCCTGCAACCAGGATTTCCCTGCCAAGACAAGGCTTCCTCATCATCCAGCCCTTTCTTGCTTTTCTTTGTACAAATCCACATTTTTCTTCTCAGTCCCCCAACTGCAGCTTGAGGAGAAATGTGGCTTTTCCCCCTCCCCCCACTCCAGTTCTTAACATCCCTCTGTGCTAATTCCCAGAGGTCTGTCACTCCAGGGTATAGCAACAGCTTGACGAGTTGAGGGTCTACAACCTCATCTTCTAACCTCCAATGGACACTGAAGACGAAACAGTGCTGTTTTCACAGGGAAATAATGCAAGTGAAGCAAGACATGCCCAAGGAACAGAAATGGCTTTTATTAAAAACATTCTAAAAGATTATTTATAAAATGCATTTCACCATCTGCACTTGGAAGCAATTCAGGAACATACAACTGTGAGGCATCTTATACTTTCTGACTTTTCAACTGGCAAAACAAGCTTTATCTGTATAAATTTGTTACACATCCAATGCCACAGACAACCATTCATGGATTTCAAGGATTGTTTTGCAGAAAGATTTCAGCCTTCAATTAGTTTAAAGAGACTTTTGGTAAGCAGCACATGTGCATAACTGGAAATACCCACTTAGTAGACTAATCTTTTAAATTCAATGGTTTGTGCCAAAATACAGTATTAAAACCAAAGGATACAAAATAAATAACTCTGCAGAATTCAGACAAGTTATTTAATAAATAAGGATGTACTGTGAAATATCCAATTTCTCTACTAAAGAAAATATCTATGTAACAATCTGAATAAATACCCCCTTTTCCCCCTCCCCATACAAGTAAACAACTCACCCTCCCCTTACAACTCCCAGAATAACACTGAAAGATTTGACTTCTCCACAGTATAGGACTATATGGAAAAAGTACTTCATTTATTTGCATTGAGAGTTTAACAATTTCAAGTTCACCCCCCACTTTCCTAACTTGTCCCAAAATTGCAAGAAGCTTTTGATAGCTCAGCTTTGTGTGCTGTGGCTGTATTTTTATACAGGTCTGTTCATTTTACACAGTGCATTTAAAAAAACAACCCATAAATAAAAGGAAGACCTACTGTAACTCTATAGTAGACTTTGAGATGAATTCACAGCAGGGTAGAAGGCCACAATGACTCCAAAGACACTGGAATATGTTAAATTAAATACATACATCTGCAAAGCAAAGGCCCCAAATAGCAACTGTGTTTGACAGTGGTACTGTGTATTTGCATTCATCCACGAATTCACTGCAGAGGCACTTCTTTCAACGCAAGAGTTTAGTTACTGGAAGTTCCATACAGACCTACACAGGGTCACTTTCAAGGAAGTACAGGGGGAAAAAACCAAACCCTCAAATGAAGATCGCTTTGGTTTTCAACTCCGGGAAATAAAACAGATGTTAGCAGTATTTTGGGAATCCTCGGTGAAGTTAAACAAAGCTGATCATATGGTTGTGTGCAGCTATGATTCAATTTAAGAGGCTTTTAATTGGATTACTTCAAAGATATGTTTAGACAACAGCTATGCAAACAGCTGAATCAGCTCAACTGATTTATAGCAGTAGCATAAATAAGGCCTACTGCCAGGAGAGTAATAAGCCTACTTTAATATAGTCATAGGTTAAACAATAAATCTAAGACCCACATATTATCTTGGCAAGCTTAATAGGAACAACATTATTCTAGAGAATACAAGAATATGCTTGGGAGCCCCTGTTACTAGAGCTTACCTGATTAAGACTGGGTTGATGGTTGCTGAAGCCAGTCTTAGCTGAATCAAGTGTTTTCATTGCAGAAAGTTCTACACAGGTAGAAGAGTTCAACTGGCCATTAAGTCTGACTCAACCCTCTAAAGACAACAGAACTGTCACAAGTTTATTGTATTCAGACCATTAGTTGTTTTTTTTTTTTCCCTCCTCATGCATTTGCTAGATAGCCAAGTAGCAAACTATTTGCCTAAAGTCCTAAGAAAGTGCTACCTGAAATCCTGAGTTCCACACACTGCTTCCTTCCCAAAGAACAGCTACAATCTTCCATCTATGTTCAGAGTGGGGTTAACAAATCTTGAATCACAGATACAAGCTAAAAATCCCAAACCAACTGGGTGAATTGCCATTTACAAGGACCACAGGAACTAGACTTCATGCAGGCAGTCCCTTCTGTCCCATGCTTTCTCCCCAGGAATAACACAGCTTGGGGTACTCCAGAGGAAAACCATCCAACACTTGTAGATGTGCAACAATGAAATTGGTGTTGGTCAAATTCAAAGGAAGATATGAAGGTGTGGCTTCAAGATACACAGAATTACTGCAGTTTCCAAATAAGGTGAGAGGAGGTATAAATAGTTGGCAATATGCCGTTCTGTGGGGAACAGTGGTACAACAGCAGCACCTGTATGTTAACCATAAATGCCAGATCAGGAAGTAAGCCCTTGAAGACACTAAGTAACTCTACATTAGCAAAAGCTAAGTTTCTTAACAATGTTTGGCTGAACCATGAGACAATTTGCCATATAGCCTCAGTAATACCAGTATGCTGTTATGAACAGCAGAAGAATCAAGTGAATGCATGTCTCATTCAAGCTGCAACATGCTTTTTAGAAAGGTGCTTAAGATGCTCAGAGGACTCCATTTAATAAATAAAGTTAAGCTCAACACTGCTAGTGCTCTGTGCATTAACACTGCTTCATACTCTGTCAAAGTAAATAACCTGGAACCGGAAATACCTACAGTAAACCGTATTAGCTCTATCCTTTGGTCACACCCTTTTTCTATTTTAAGCGGACACCTCCTTCAGTATTTGCTAATAAAATTTAGCAAGAAAATGAATGTCATCACTGGCATTTTCATCCAACATCCAGTCTACAAGTAAACACAGGATACTTCCGGACTTCAAAACCCACTCGTACCTTTGCAATAGCATCTAGCATTAATGCGGGTAGGTGTCCAGGAACACCTAACCAGAACAGGTAAAAAACTTTTATTAATACAGCTAAAGATTGGGCTCCACTGCCAGTCAGGTAAGTATGCACCACCAGAGCACACGTTTAGAGGGAGGGGAGAGTGACGGGGAAGAGTTTATTTTCAGTTAAAATTAGTCTTCCGTAAATGCCTATTAGGAATTTCTATAGCGCTGACTTGAAGCGGCCAGGACCCACCAACAATCCCTGCTTGGATAGCCACGCCGGTCACGACAGCTAGATCGGGGTCCACAGAAGTGTTGGGCTCCTTGCCAAAGAAGTCCTGAATAACTCTGCGTATTCGAGGAATCCGGGTAGAACCTCCAACTAACACAATTTCATCCACTTCCGCTTTGCTTAGGTGGCCTTCCTTCAACACTTCCTCAATAGGCACAAGGATCTTCTCGAAAAGGTCCTCGTTTAACATCTCAAAAAGCTTCCTGGAGATTTCTGTTTCAAACAGGACTGGGACAAAGTTGTTCTCTGCTTTTGGAGTGGCTCCAAAATTCTTCAGATCTGTTTTTTGTGAAGGCTTTTCTTTCAGCACGGTGTTTGTTTTTACCTCACTTTCGGGAACTTCCTTTGTAAGCTTCCTTTCTGGTAAAGTCAACAAGACCCTTAGTGTAGCTGCCTCATGAACAGTCAGGTTTAGTTTAACTGCTTCCACAGCCTGTCTGAGGCGATGGATTTCTTCTTTTCTGGTTGGCAGAGCGCCGTACGTTTGATGGAGCTGGTCGTATAAATACAGCATCAACCTCTGGTTAAAATCCTGTCCTCCAAGTTTGTTGTTACCTGAAACATCAGAATAGAAGGCATCAGACATCGCTTCAAAACTTCAGAAAGCGGCTCACACCATCTCATTAAATAGTGCCCGAGGGCCAGAACAATGATACTAGGACCTTAAACATAACAAGAGCTCACAGAGCTGTGAAAATAGACATAATTTTTGTCCACTGCAGAGTGCATGACTGCGGCAGTTTAGGCGAAGTGCCTCCTGCTGCTGCCACACAAGATACACCTCTGGTGCCACAAGTGTCCAGCCCAGTGGGGGGACACAGGAAATAGCGTATTTCATACCCATAATGTCCTGCTCCCTATAAATCTATCAGCAAGGTCGCACACTTCCTCTTTCTTCTCTCCCTACTCCTGTGAGAGATGCTTCCCTATCTGGTAATGGTGGGGGAGTATTTCAAGGCCTCTTAGGCC
Organism: Picus viridis; assembly: GCA_033816785.1. Lineage (NCBI taxonomy): Eukaryota > Metazoa > Chordata > Aves > Piciformes > Picidae > Picus > Picus viridis. The sequence continues at coordinate 5,752,064 of CM066570.1, forward strand.
TGGCTAGGCCTAATGCCAGGAAGAGAAAAGGGAGGGGCAGTCTCAGACCTGGCCAGCCTGAGACTAGCCTAGTAGTGGAGGTGGCGGGGGAAGAAAAAGCCCCGGGGGTTTTGGGTGTACCCTCAGGTAGGGAGAAAGGGCAATGCTGGGAGGCTTCTGGGCATGCTGTAAGGGACTCTCTATGCTTTGGGATTGTCACTATGCTTGTAGCTTCTGTAAAGCACTTTACTGCTTTTCCATTTAAATTTTCCATCACTTCTGCCATCCATTTGTGTGAATCTCATTTTTCTGCCCTGGTGGGAGGCAAGAGAGGATCTGCCTGGCCTCAAACCGGGACAATGACAGACAGTAATTTATGGATTTTTATTTAGCCCTCTGCTTTTCCTCTGGAACTGTTCTGCTACACTGCAGCAGGAAAAGGCATTGGTTGTTTACTCAGACATTTAGGGCACCTTCCCCCAGTTCCTGGAGAAAGTAAAGACTTTTTCTCACCTGCCATAGCTCGTGTGAGGAACATCCCTCCCTGCTTGTTCAACAGAGATACATCCAAAGTTCCTCCACCCAAATCCACCACCAGAACATTAAACACATCAGCTTTGTGGAGTCCATAAGCCATGGCTGCAGCTGTGGGTTCATTAATTACTCGTAAAATGTTTAGACCTACAAAGAGCAAAACACACCAAGCAACACTTAGTTAAAGTTTGGAACAAACTACAGTTCTCACATCATAATGACATTTACCATTAGTTGGTTTTGTTGTCTTGGAGTTGTGGATTTTGGTTTGGTTTTTTTGATTGCTTGGGGTTTTTTTTTTGTATGTTGGTTTGTGTTTCAACCCCCATTTTGCCTTATTAAATGTCAGATGTAAAGGAAGTAGTTTTCTATGCAGTAATACTCAATGGACTTCCCTTATTTAAGTACAAGTAGTATTACTTCACTGTCAGGGTGAAGTCATAAACCACCATTTGCTCAAACACAAGAGAAACTTTGCTGAGAAAACCTATTTCAGATGCTGCATTTCTGTTTAAACTATTGTCCAAGAGTGCTCTGTGCAGTCTCTCTATTTGAGACTAACAAAAAGGCTATTTTCCCTGAAGTAAAACTTGCTACTCTAGCTATCCATACTTGCATAAGTCAGCTGCACTTGTCAGTACTCAAGAGTTCTCTGCTGCGTCTCACAAATGCTAATGGCCTGTGAAAAAACCAAACACATAAAACCCAAACATATAAAATCCATTGTAAGGATCTGTCACCAATGCACTGTTTCTGTATGCTCCCCAAAGACTTTACTGTTAGTGAAATAGACCTGAAGGTTTCACAGAAAAATTCTGGAATGAGGAGACATTACCTGCAAGGTTAGCTGCCTTAATGGTAGAATTCCGTTGCCTTTCATCAAACTCTGCTGGCACAGAGATGACTGCCATTGAAATGGGCATGCCAAGAGAGTCTTCTGCCATTCTCTTCAGTTTCAGTAGCAGCTGAGCACCAATATGCTCTGGAGTGACGTGAAAGGTTTCATTAGTTGTCACAGAAAATTCAGCTGATCCATTGTTGTTGAAAATCTACAAGGAAAAAGCAACACAATCCACAAGTGAGAAGTCATTGTCTTTGGTTGGTTTGGGTTTTTTTAATGCTGTTCCACCCTACTCTCAACACAGATTTTATCAGCCCAGGGAGGTGGTGGAGTCACCATCACTACAGGTGTTTAGGAAGAGACTGGATGGGGTACTTGGTGCCATGGCTTAGTTAATAAGATAGTGTTGGGTGACAGGTTGGACTCGATCTCAAAGGTCTTTTCCAACCACCCTCCTGGGCAGCCCATTCCAATGGCCAATCACTCTTTCTGTGAAGAACTTCTTCCTAACATCCAGTCTAAACCTCCCCTGGTGCAGCTTGAGACTGTGTCCTCTTGTTCTGGTGCTGGTTGCCTGGGAGAAGAGACCAACCCCCGGATAGCTACAACCTCCCTTCAGGTAGTGGTAGATGGCAATAAGGTCTCCTATGAGCCTCCTCTTCTCCAGGCTAAGCAACCCCAGCTCCCTCAGCCTCTCCTCACAGGGCTGTGCTCCAGACCCCTCAACAGCTTTGTTGCCCTTCTCTGGACACCTTCCAGCAACTCAACATCTTTCCTAAACTCAGAGGTCCAGAACTGGACACAGTACTCAAGGTGTGGCCTGACCAGTGTTGAATACAGGGGCAGGATGAGTTCCCTCGTCCTGCTGGCCACACTGTTCCTGATACAGGCCAGGATGCCATTGGCCTTCTTGACCACCTGGGCACACTGCTAGCTTATGTTCAGCCTACTATCAACCAGTACCCCCAGGTCCCTTTCTGCTTGGCTGACTACTCTGTTTCAAGCATCCCATAGCATACTGCTCAAAAAGAGCTCAGGAAGATGGCCTTTACCTTAAAGGGATACCTGCTGCTTTCACTCTTCAGTTCTTCTGAAGAAAAGATTTTCCCAATAAATCTTTTTGCGTCAAATATGGTGTTCTGCGGATTGGAATCAGCCAGTTCTAGGCCATCATAGCCTACATACACATCTGTGTCTGTGAAAGAGACTATGCTTGGAATGCTGTTGTGCCCATTTTCATCTGCAATAACCTTCACCTGCCCCGTTCCAGGAAGGAAGACGCCAACGGAGCAGTAAGTTGTGCCGAGGTCAATCCCAATTACTTTTGGTGTAGGCATAGGTAAATATTGCTGTGCTAGATAGCCAGCTAAGAAAAGAGCCAGAATAGCTGAACCTGAAACAAACATTTAAAGAAGAAAAAAAAAAGGTTAAATTATCCACTGCTACAAACTTAGACGTCAATGCAAATTACACAGCATTATACATCACAACTCATGCAGTTTTACTTCATGCTCTGATGCCTGTGCAGCTACCAAATTAATTTTCAGTTTCTTCAAAGGTCACCAGCAAGTGTAGGTCTCTTAATTCAACAGAAAGCAGCTAGAAGATTTTTATCTTAGGCATTAAATACTTATCTGATTTTTAAAAAAGGCCCAAGAGATACAGCAACCCAAAAAACCATCACCAACCTGTAATAATAATTCTTCTCTCTGCAAGGTATTTGAAATAAATGAAATGCAAAATCACACTAACTGCCCCTATCTAAACCATAGCTCCAGAACGAGCATCCTCCCACACCACTGAAGCTTTTCTATGCCTTGAAATCAAGGGATAGACTAGCTTAAGTGCAAAGTAGATTGGGGGCAGGGGGGGAAAGGGGGTGAGTATTTTTTGTTGTTGGTGGTTTTGTTTGTTTGTTTTTTTTTTTTTTATTTTCTATGTAGTTAACAGACAGAGCGAGAATCCCCAAAAATCCAATTTTAGGCAATGCCTCTGAATAGGGGAGAAAAGGAAGAAACAAGGAAGTAAGCAAACAGACCGAAACAAAACCCAACAACGATGCACCATAAATAAAACCTCAACAGAATTAACTTCAAGTAGGGGATAAGGTCTTTTTTCGCAGCAGATAAGGCTGGTCAAGAGCGTGCTTCTAACGAAGTAGTGAGGAAAAAAACACCAGCTTTATTTTTCTGTCCGTAACTCTTCTCAGCAATATGCCAGCGAACGGCGCGACTTTCTAAAGACAGAAACACACCGAACCCATGACAGGAAGCTGCGCCATCCTGAAAAGCCTCTCCGGGACGGTAACGCTGGCAGAAAATCTGCGGAAGGCCCAGCAAACCTGGCCATTGTGGCCAGCGCCCATCATCTGAAGCAGGGTAACAAGCCGCGCTTGGGCCCTACTAGACAGAAGCTGCCACAGGGGAGGCGGGGCAGGGGATCGCCGGCGCTCTGCCTGCCCCACCGCCTCCCACTCAACCCCACGGCACAGTCCCCTCGGCAGCCTAGCTTCCTGTACCCCTGCTCACCCAGCGTAGCCATTTGCCCGGCCATCGTTGCTCGCCGGCTCCCGCAGCGCCTGCCGCCACTGCCGACTGATGACGGCTCCTTCCGGGCCGCGGGGCACGCCGGGACGAGTGTTCGGTGCCGCACAACCACCCCGCTCACATTGGCCTGCTGTAGGGGCGAGAAAACTACAGCTGCCGGAGGGGGCGAGGGTGGAAGCTGTTTCCGGCAGACACCAGCCAATGGGCTGAGAGAACGGTCGCGTAGCGCCAGGGGCTAAGAGGAACAGGTAGCGAGGCCGGATGCCCACTGCCGTTCAAGGCGCATGTGTAGGCCGGGCTGGCTGGGCCGCGGTGCCCCCTGGAAGCGGTAGTTCGGGTCGTGCTGGCGGGGCACCAGCTGAGCGCTGTGGCCGTGGCCGTGGCCGTGGCCGTGGCTGTGTGGGGAGCGCTGGGCGCCAACGGCAACGGCTTGGTGCCTACGAGGGTAACTTGCCCAGCCTCTCGCCGGCTCCGAGCATCCTTCTTCCCTGGGGCCCGGGCAGGCCGCAGTGCGGGGCAGGGTCGTGGGGCGGGGGCCCTGCTCGAGCAGCCGGCGCCCCGGCACCGTCCTGCCGGCGTGAGGCGTAAGAGACCGTGGATACGACACTGGCAATTTTACAGCCGTTGAAACTGTTAGGCCTTGAAAAAATAATTTTAAGAATTATTATATCTCTTATGTTGTTATTGTTGGCATTCGGGTTTCACAGCCTTTCGCGAAGGGGAGGTGGGCCAGGTCATTGCACAACAAGGGCTTCTCTCTGGAGAAGCGCCAGGTTCTGTGGTGAAATGTATCTGTTCCTCTGATAAGGTCCTCTGTCATAAGGAGTAACAGACTTGCGGGTTCTTGCAAATCAGGTTTCTGCTTCAGGCAAAACCTGGTTGTGAGAATGCAAAGTTTCGTTAATGCAGTTTAAGTGAGATGTTTTTGATAGAAAATATTCATAAATGAATAGCTGGTAACAAATAGCATAGTGGAGGAAAACTTAGTAGATTCAGTTGCAGTTACCATCTCCAGCACCTCTATTGCTCATAAGTGATGGAAAGACACAAAACCGAAAAGTAATTCCCGGGAACTTCTAAGCTGCTTCTTTAGGCAAAAAGTAGGAAGCACCACTTTATCCTAACTGTAAAAAACATGCATCCTCCATTTACTGTTAATATAGTGATGTGATTCATTCTCTGCACAAGAAGGTGGCAAGGAGATTAAAACATACATATCTAAATAGTTTCTTTTCCATGCATCAGAGTTCAATAGATTAATTATGTTTCTGGAAGTGGCACCGATGTAATTGTCACTCCTATTTAAGTTGGGGAAAACTTGCAATCATTGTTTACTGTATTACTTCACTTTTGTAACTCAAGTGCAAACAGTACTTTGTGCAAGTGTCAGTGGATAGTGAACAGAACAAAAAACATTTAGTGAAAACAAGGCATAAAATTGGAGGTGGATCATGATTTTGATATTTGATAGCAACCAGATGCTTTAATACATGGAAAAAATCTGTAATGTGACACGGTGGGACATAGATACGGAGGGAAGTTTTAAAAAATACTGATACAAAACCTCATTTCGGAGATTTCAACTTTATCTAAAGCATAGGCCAGGCTTAGCTTTTCATCCTACAGGTTAAAACTCTGAAAGACATTGGAATCACTTGATAATGTACTTGCTGAAGGACAGAATTCAAGTGTCCTTTCCTATATAGTTTCCATTCTATTTCTTCAAAACAAAGCTGCATAATGAATTCAGCATATCAGTCAATGCCTCCCCACCTGACTGACTGCCCAGAACCCTGGCTGTTCCCTGTAGCATTACACAGCACAGGTCACCTGCCTGGGAGTCAAATCAGGATCATCTCAGCAGGCTTTCTGTCCTGCAGCAAAGGCATATCATGCAAGAAACTCTTTCAGAAGCTATCTTCCTCCTTGTAACTGTTACTGGCTTTTGTGTATTTTGGAGGCTGGATGAACTCTTACGTCCTCTGTAGTCCCTTGAAGGCAACATTTGATCTTCAGCACCCATGCTCAGGTGAAGTCCAAAATGCCTGTTTCCCCCACACACGTTTTCTCCATGACATATTGGGACCTGCTCATGGATGCTCCTGGATTTTGCACAGAGATGCCTGACTTTTCTTGGATCTGCAAAACTGACAGAACTAAGGGTTGGTTACTCTCGACTGTCCTTGTTTTTCTGGCCATTACCAGGCTGTCTTCTGGATAAGCTTCTTTCACCTACCCTTGCAGATCTCTTGTTTAGGACAGTAAGACTTGTTTCCAGATAAGGAAATATATCTGGGAGGGTGCTACAAGCAGGAATAAGTAGTTCAGGAGCAGAAGGAACATGTTCCTGCTCACTGCAGTGTGGTTGGACTAGATGACCTTTGGAGATCCCTTCCAACCCAAACCATTCCATGATTCAGTGTTTCTGGAGAAAGTTCTTTGATTTTGCACAGAATAATTAAATATTCATCAGTCACTGGAAGGAGAGAGGCTTGTTTGGCTGGGAGGGAAAAAGGTATGGCTAGCATCAGTCCCACAGACTGCCTCGTAGGGAATTTATAGATGTGGTTGGGGGCAGACTCTGGAGCACAGGTAAATTTTCCTGAAATTGTGTAGTTTAGCTTGCTCCCTGTCATGGCAGGTGTCCCTTTCCAGTATCTCAGAGGACCATTCATGATTCACCCACAGTGACATCAAGACAGAAACAAGACAAAATGTTGCCCACTGGTTTATTGCTCTTATAAAAGTATCAAAAGAAGATAAGAAAGAGGAATGATAGAATAAGTATCAAAAAGGCTCATTCCTAAAATAACTGGTTTTAAAAGGAAGGCACAATCCATCTGGGGTTTATTTTGTGCTCCTTTCCCCAGGCATCTTCCACTTTCCAGGTATATTTGTTGAGAGACACTACAAGCAGAAGAGGAGCAAGTCCTATGGTGGGTAATTCTGCCAGCACTGGTTGGCTAGGGAAATAACTGGGATTTTCCTGATAGCTTGGATTCATAGCAGTGGGTACCAACAGTGGAGCCTTTGGACAGAAGGCTTTAATTTGAATTTATCCTCTCTTGGGCATTTACTGCATCCCAGAGTTTTCCCGTTCATTAAGAGCCATCCGATGGAGAGATGACTGAGTACAATCCTTCTCCAACTGACTTCCCAGAGGTGTAACCAAATCTCTCAATTACTATATAATCTGGGCTCCAATCATTGCTGAGTTCTAGCCTCCATGACTGCAGCTAGAGTCATGCCTAACACTGCACAAATAGTAGTCTTCCCCTTGCCCTTTTGGACTTCAGCCTCCTTTTGTAGCACTGTTATATAGTATGATACACCCTGTGTATTATACCAGTGTTTCTGTGCCCAGTCCAAACCCAGCAGGGAAAGCCAGGCACTATGTTTTTCCAATAAATCAAACAACACTTTGCTATCTGCCTTGGTGGTTTTAACACCTTCCATACTGATTGTCTTGGGAAGGTCACTTGTCTGTTACACAAAACCCACTCCTTAGGTCCCCGAGAAGTCCTCATGTAAAAGGTTTGTCTGCAGCAGAGTGGTTGTCTCAGGGAAGTTATTGTCTATTACCACACAAAATTCACTCCTTAAGTCCCTGAGAGGTCCTCACTTAGAAGGTTTAACTGGAGGTAACAACACTCTCACTTCTGAGTGAATCCTGTCCGTGATGGCAATATAAAATGTCCCATTCCCATCGCTCAGAGGCCCATTCGTGATTCGCCCACAATGAGATTAAGACACAGACAAGTCTGACGTTGCCCAGCAGTTTAGTGCTTTCATAGAAGTATCATAGGAGAAGCAAGAGGTAAGAAAGGAGAAGCAATAGAAAAAGGTATCAAAATGTGAGCAAAGCTGTCTTATAGATTGCATAGATAGTCACTACCGTGGATCCAGCAGTGTCCTGTTGGTCCGTTGTTCTCAATGGTTCAGCAGGGAGGGTCCCCCATGTCTTTAATAGTCCCTAGTGCCCCCTTGTGGTTCTGTCTTTAGCCAGACCCACTGCATGTGCTCTTGCCAGACCGTGCAGGACATGTAGCACTCGCACAGCTGTCATGTGGGCTCTGCCACATCATTGCACATGTGCCAACACACCTGGGCATCTGCCCCCTTAGAAGCAGCCCATGGACTCCTGCTCTCACTGGTCCTTGCCAGCTGCCCAACCACAAGGCCCTCTGCTCCCCTTTGATAGCAAAGCTTAGGTGGGTTTTGTTGCTAAATGGTAATGCAGCATTACAGTGTTTGAGACATAGCACAAGTGCTGTCTTCCACAGCAGGCAAGGCACATACCACTGTGTTGAGCAGCCCATCTGTGGGTGGGCTATGCAAGTTTGGACCCACAGAACTGCTTTCAAGAAGCCCATCACTATGATAAGGTTGAATGTAGCTGAATGAGGTTAAATGAGGTGCTGTGGTGACATGGACTTCTAGGACTGAACAGCTTGTGGTATCTTTGCTGATTTGGATACTTGGGCAGTACTGTCTGTATGGCATCAGCCAGCCCCTGGCAACAGCCCACTGGGCCATCAATACTCACCTGCTGCTGACTCGAGTGGAAGGTGCGCACACAGCTAAGTCTCTCTAAGGGTCTCAGCCAAGTGCTTGTTTATCCTTATTAATGCATCTATTCACTATGTTGGTAAGCTGTTTGTAACATTTCAAAAGCTTTTCAGGGATTAATTTCCTTCAAGGGGCTGTTGTTTTCCCTAGGTGCTTTGATAGGTGGAGGTAAACATGTTTTTGTCTGCAAGTAGCTTTAGGGGAAAAGTTGTTCTTACAATGTAAGAGCAGAGGTTGGTTTTAAAGTGGTCTCCCATCAGATGTGAACTGGCATCTTCAGGAAAAAACCTACTACACTAGGGAGTATTGCTTAAAAAATAGACCTGTGACGTGCTAAACACAGTTCAAACATTTGGTATGCATGGAATGAAATGCAGCTCGTTTTCATTTGTAGGATGCTCTGCATCAGCTGTATCGCCACACTTAGAGAAAAGGGAATTGAATTTGCAAAGTATCCCCTTTTCTGCTGTTGTATAAAACAGAGGTTCCTCTTTCTAGGGTGGACTCAGTGAATGCTTCCTGTACTGTCTCAATCATTTCCAAGCCAGTATCCAAAACCAAAACACAGGATGCCAGGGTATAGTCAAAACATGCCGTGATCCCAGCAGCACAGTATTATTAAACTGTGTTTTCCCACTCTGAAGGAGAAAGGAATTTGGATCTTCTTCTTAGATGGAGAGTGTGTGAGAAGGAAGGCTGTTTAGATGTTAAAATATCAAACCTCAATTTCTGTTTTTAACCTAAGTAAAAGTAAGTTCTTAGCCTTAGTGTAGTCACATTGTCAAAACTGCAGGGAACTTTACTGACAGTTCCTTTCCCTGATTAAAATGTTGATCTCCTCCTGCTGTATGTGGTTGGGAAAGGGAAGAATTTCATCAGTGCTCGGTTTTCCTCTGACAGACAGTTCAATGTCAGGCAGCTGTAAGAGAAGTGTAATTTTAAATTTAGATGCACAAGTTTCAATTTAAATTCCAGCTTATAGCTTTAAGATTTCCAGCTCACGTTAGAGGTGGCTTCTGGCCACTGCCATTCAGGTATATGCTGAATTCTTCTTTAGCTAGAAACCTGCTCCCCAGCCAGAGGCAGCAAGAGCAGCCTGGGGCTGCTTGAAGGATTCCTAGCACCAGAGGTGGGAGACAAGGGCGAGAAGCTTCCAGCAGATGTCTCTGTCATGCAGTGTTGCTTCTCTGGACCACTTTTGGTGTTTGACACATACGTGCAGATTCATATAAAGCATTTTAACCTTTTGAAATTGCTATCCAAATTCTTATCAATGTCTAACTCATGAAAACAGTGCCTCGGTTTCCATTGTACTGTATTTAATTCCTAACAATAGAATTACAGTTTTCCCTTTCACAAATACAGATGCAGTGATAACAGTAGAGCATAACCCTGTAGATGTCCAGGAAAAACATTCTGGAAGATTTTCACGGGTCTCTTCCACTTCTCTACTTGAATTTCAGTTGGTCTACATGCTGACAGATCTTACTGTCATGTGAAAGAAAGCAATAACAAAAAAGGCAGAAACTTCTTATGGAAGAGACAAAGCGGGTTTGATGCTTGCTTGTCTGGTAACTGAGAGTTTGTCTTCCTGCTTCACTATAGTGCCATTTTGGGTTGGTGTTGCAAGGACAGCTGCTGCATGGCAACTGTGAGATTGGCTGAATTATGCTCAGGCATCAGCAGCCTGAGTTATAGTGGGGCACAACTGTGTCTTGGCTTGGATTTGTGCTAAAGCCTGGAGGACATCATCCACCTTCTTCTTGACTTGCATGTCCAGTGTGGAAGCAGAGAGGATGATACCCCAGAAACTCTGGGGATGACAGGAAAGCTGGTGGCTTCTACAACTGTTTGATGAAAAAGTGCTGCAAAGCACAGCCTAGAGCACAAGGAGGAGGATATGGCTGTGAGTCTCATCATCTGCATGAATCATGATAGCAATAATGATAATGAATAAGAGTGCCAGCAGTCTCCCAGGAGGCCATTTTCTCATTCTCATTGTTGCAATGTATATGAAATCCATACAGATGTCAGTCAGGCTTGTCAGGTGTGTCCGTTATAAATGGCAACAAAAGGATAAACAGAGGAATGTACTCAAATATAGTTTGTATGGATAGGAAAAAGTTCTGCTTTTGTTCTTGTGGGGTGCTGAGGCGAGTCTCAGAATATCTATTTTATGATTGCTCTTTTCCTGAAGGTATCACTTAGAGTACATCAGTGGGTTTGTATACTGAATAAGAACTTTTGGGCCTTTTACAGTAATTTTTTCCACTGACACAGAAGATCTATTTCAAATATCCTTTATAGGTAGTGTTATGTTACTCTATGAGTGACTATGCTCTGCCTGTTTTCATTGAAGTGCTAGTCCCTGATTCTAATTATTACCAGTCCAAATATACAGGAGAAATAACAGTTAAGACAATCTAATACTCCTCTCTACACAGTATTAAGCAGAGCAATACAGAAATTGAGTGACTCAATAGCAAGCAAGGAGGCCAAAACCTTTTAGAAGCAAGATTTCTCAAACCCTGTTCCAGAAAGCTCACAACATCAGCTGCCTTTCATTCTTTTAAGGAAAGGAATCTGTGTGAAGGAGGGTGAGAAAAGTTTTGATGAGAGAGGACTGTCCTCACTTGTAATTACTGTTTGGGCAGACTGGTCATGGCATTTTCCTTACAGCATATATCTGTCCTGCAGGAACCAGAGTTGTCATTGTTGTATGAATACCCAATACACTTCAGTTTGGTGGATGTGTAGTTCAAATATGACTAAGATGTGAGCAAGCTCATCTAGTGTTACACAAACTCAGTTTGGTTTTATATCTGAGTGCTGTACGTGAAACCAATAGCACTAGACAGCATATCCCACAATGCTCTTATCTACTCTAGTTCATCTGAAACAGGGGAAGAAATGTTGAGAACACAGAAGAAAATTCAGGCTCATCAGCCTAAGTCAAGGTCCTTTGTGTTGCTTCATACCTTCCTAGAACTCTGGTTAGTTGGCATCCACTTTGCATTAGTTGTTGCTGTGCCAAGGCTTGCAACGTACCTGGAGGGCTCTTAAACCTATTTCTGCCAATATTGATGGAATCATTCCGACGTTAGTCAGATTACTCCTACAAGACAAGCAAAGATGTTAGCCACAGCATGTCTTCTTTTCTCAGCATCACTCCCCCTTGCACTGTCATGTGAGTAGCAAGTGTCTGTTTAGCCTGGAGAGAAGTTTGTTGGAAGCAGATACTGTAAAGTTAGAGCCATTCTAGAAGTGCATGCTGCTACAGAAAATGATCCATCCACAGAAGCAGAAATTACTTTCTGTGCAATCTCAATAAAATAGAAGTCTTATGCCAGCTTCCTCTCTCTTTCTTGAATGATTGTGCTGTGTATAGGTCTGCTGGACTGCATCAATACCTTCTTGCACGCCAATAATTCATTGCCATGCTTTTGGCTCAGTCCTGCTGCTCAGATATGCAAGTGCATGCTTTTGCCTATTTGAAAAATCAGCTACTGCATATGCACACTTTACAGTAGCAGACTTTACAAGATATGTGAAATCTGTGTGCCAGCATTATTTGTGGGCACTGAGCCCTTAAGCTTCAGAATATTTTTATCAGATACAAAATACTGATAAAAATGCAGCAGTATGTTTCTGTCATGGGTCTAAGAAACATTTGTGACTATGTGCAAACAGCCTCATTGGGCAGGACTGCCTTTTTTTTTTCCCCCTCCTGTTCTTAGCGCATAGCAGAAAGGGGCTGGGGCCATCAGCATGCTGAGGTGCTCCCACATTACCAATAACTACAATTAAAGAGCTGTGAAAGGAATGGATTTTTTAATCTCAGAAAGATGTGATAGAAGTATGTTAATTTCTGTTGAATTTTTGGGACAGTGAATGCCTGTCTTCATGTGTTTTGGAGAAGCCCCAGATGTTTCCAGTCTCAGTGTAATAGCTCTTTTTTTTTTGCTGTCAGTCAGTCCCAAAGTGAGCAGAGCTGACAGATGTCGATTCTTTCAGATTTTCCGTTTCCTAAGAACCTTGACAGCTTCAGCTGCAGGAACAACAAACTTACTCCTTCCACACACCCCCCACCCCTCAAGCCCCTCTTACCTGTTTGCTCCCACTGTAGCTGCCTTCTCTCTCACAAGCAGAGAGAGATTCAGACCATATCATGCAGCATCAATACTTTACCCTTGCTTGGCTGAAAAGGATCCAAGAAACAATACATGCTATCTGTCCTTCTCTGTCTGCCATATGCTGTGGTAACTATCTTTTATGCTTTCATTTCAGAAGCAGTTAAGTGTGACAGAAGAACTGTAGGATAGATACAGATATATAATGATGTGCTACTCAAAAAGAATATATTTAGGGAACTGCTATACATCTACAATACTTGCAATATGCTTATCAACAAAACAAATTGTGAAGAAATTGAAAAGAAAGGCTTTGCATTTTCAGTGGTAATGAATAATCCAAACTGCAAGATCTGTGGCAGTCTCCTTGTTGCTATTACCTTCATTTAAAGCAAAACAATAGTTGTATATCATGCTGTGTATATACACGGTTAGTAATAAGCAGCTGTTTGAAGTTGGATTACACATTCAGGCTCAATAGGGAAAATATGACATCTCTGAATAGTTCCAGGGGGTGTTTATGTGATTGAGAGTCAAATAGTTAAACCTCTTTGGTAATTTGGTTGTGTGCAGTAGATCTTCCATAAAATAACATTGAATTGACTGTTACCTGCAGTCACTGAGGGCTAGTAATGCATTGCCATTTTATTTCTTCGTTCAATTTCTGGGGGGGGAGGTGAGAACGCTGTGGATAAACCTGTTTCTGTGTGACCGGTTTGTATATTTCAGTTTTGAACTGTGCAACCCTAAAATCTGATCAGAACAAGCAATTCATTATGTATTTTTTTTTTCTGGAAAGTTCATTAGCCAAAAAGCTTTACCAGCTGAAACCTTTCCCCAGTTCTCAGAACTCTTTAATTTTTTTAATGCAGATTGCTAGATTTTAGCTCAAGTGTGTAATAAGCAGGAGCAGGGCTCTTCTTGTAGCAGGCAGGCCTAGGAAAAATGTGGTTTAGTTTTCAGCCTACAAAAAAACTTAATGAGGTAATTAATTGAGGGCATGTCACAAAAAATCAGCTCACCATCTCTATACTATTTAAAATCACATCTGTTTATCTATCCTATTTCCCTCTTTTGACAGAAACATGAAGCGCTCTCTCTCCTATACTGTATGTCCTCTGGGACAGCAAAAGGAATTGAGGGACACATGCACACACAAAAGTATACTTTTAAAGCACAAACATTTTAAATTACTTGGGAGAAGTGATTGCTGGTGGGAAACTGATCCACCTCCCAGTGCCTTCTGCTGCTGATCTGTGTCCAGCTGGGTGCTTTGCAGTCCCCCTCGCATGGTGTTGTGTGGCACCTGCTGGCTTTTTCCAGCCGATGGAGAATCAGGAGAGCCCTGCACTTGAAATATGGTGAATCACAAGCTTGCCCCTCTTGAGGGACTGCACAGTCCAGTAATGCTGCCCAATCACATAGTCTTCCTGGCTCATTTTCAGCAGTTACTCAAAAGGTCCGTTGCAAACCTATCTGTGCAACAATATTTAGTGCTAAACCAAACTGAGGAAATCAGTATCACAGTACACTAAGGTTGGAAGAGACCTCGAAGATCATCGAGTCCAACCTGTCACCACAGACCCCAACAGAACTGGGGAGAAAACTGTCCATGATGAAAGAAAAAAGTTGCATTTGTTGGATAGTGCTTTAACTAGCCAAACAGCCTAGTTCAGCCTGCTCTCACCACTGTTGTGCCTTTCCATGCTTGTTATTCAGATGTTTTTTGGTTGTTTTTATGTATGTATATATGCATGCATTTGTTTATTAATATAGAATAAATGCTCTGTCATCACAGTTAAGTTATTCTATGTGACTATAACATTCTGCTTTTCTGTCTGAGCAGGACCTGTTCCATGTGAACAGCAAAATGGATATAGGTTGCAGTAGTTAGAGGAAGAAAAGTCATATTAGACTAGAGTCCATCATCCTGTAAGGTACAATACTGTGGCAAAGGCTGTATCAGGTATTAACACAGAAGTGTATTACACTATCTGAAATGATGAGAGTGAACAGCCTAGGAGTGGATTTCTTACTGATGCAATAGCTGGATTACCCTAGAAACAAAAGGCATGTACAGACTACTAAAAGAAACAGACCATCGAGTTAGTTTGTGCATGATAAGTCTTCTCCAGCATCAGTCTTGTGTGTTTGGGACTATAAGGTCCTGAGTGACATGCTCTTGGACCACCGGGTGGCATGCTGTGATCCTGTTGGCTCTCACTAGCCAAGTGGCAAAGGGCTAACACAGTTCTTAGGGCTTGAAACAAGATCCTTCAAAGTTAAGGGGATATTTGTCTGTGGTTTCAAAGCAAACTGATTTCACACTCTGCACAGCCCCGGAGGGAAGGACTGGGCTCGGTGCTGCGGTAGGTGGCACTCTGTCCCCAGTCAGCCCAGCCTCTGTCCCTGCACCCTCGCAGGAGGCTCTGTGCAGCTAGAGGTGGTAAATTTCTGCTCAGCATCTGAAGGCAAACCTCATGTCTTGCTGGGAGGATGAGAAATCCCATGTCATATTTGCAGAAGGGGTATAAACCTTTTGTCGTCCTGGCTGTACCCAAAATTAAATAGATCTATTTTGCTTAATTTCTCCTGCATTTTAACTGTGCTGCAGTAACTGATGCTTTACTTCTCCCAGAGTGAAGTAGGCTTTGAAATAGCCTTTTAAATGTATATTCCTTCCTTCCCCCTGTCCCACCAAATGTCAGATGAAACAGCATTTAACAGTGCTTGCTAACTTTGTACTTGCATATTAATACAGATGTGGAAACTGGCACTAGAAATATCCTCTTTCATAACTGTTTTCTGTAGAATTTTTCATCAGAATATGAAACCATGGAATAGAAATGCTTTCACACTGTTCTGCTGCCCAAGGTGTAATTGTGAGACAAGGAATATCTTTAGTGCAGTGCTTTAAACTCTCACAACAGTTTTGTCTCTCAAAATACTTTTTACATAAATACATTGCACCAGGTGCCCTGGTTTCATTTCTGCATGCTCTCTTCGCAGAGGTTTTACATAACTCAGAAATGGAAAGTCAAACTGCACAGCATGATTTTGCTGCTGATGGCCATGTACTCAGGAGCAGACTAAAGAAAATACCACATTTATTCTCTATACAGTGTGCATTTCTAGTGCTGAGTAAATACTAAACACAATGGCTGAAAGATCCTGTTACTAAGGCAACCAACTCCTGTGTTATCTTTAAATATATACACATACTCCCTATGCTACTTGACAAAAAAACCCTGAATTTTTGCTGAGATTTGTCTTATAAAAGGCTAAATGTTGTGTTTATCTCAGATTGGGTATTCAGGTCGACAAAAAGAGTAATACCAGAAGCTTACAGAAAAGATAATTGTTTTCAGGCTGCAGAGTTGTACAAAATAGGTGTTAGGACAAAACTTTTCTAAGGCTTATGTATGCAGTGAGTGCTTTCTCAGAATTAATGTATGTAAATATTTCATAGTGCCTTCTTCTGAGACGGCTCTTTTTGCTTGCTGTGTTAGGCAGACCGCTGTATTTCTCTATCATGGTAACTCTAAGCCTCAGAAAAGGAATGACCAGCAGCATGGAATATGGTATGTAGCCTCTACACCTTGCTCTTAGTATTTATTTCTATGTGCGTATTTTCAATATTAGAACTCAGTGTTGCTCCAAAGGAGGGAAGAGTGTAGTTTGAGGCACTGCTTGCACAGCGGTTCTCATCCAGCTGTCACAGCCACAACTGACGGTTTGTTTTTCTGTAAACGTTTATTTTGAGGGCCACCCAGCTGTATTTATACCCAGTGAAAAAAGAATAGATCTTTCAGAGAGAGTTTAATGCTCATGCTTATGCTTGTGCAGTGTCCATTTAATTCAGGGCTGAAAACTCAGTAACAACACCCCAGCAGGAAGGGTGTCTGAAAGCCAAGAATTTCATGGGCTGACCTAAACCATCCTTGGAAGCAATCTTTGATTTCGTGACATGTGGCCTGGGGAGTATATATACATGAGTAGACCTTGGACTGGACTTGCTTGCAGCTTCTTGCAACTCACCATGCTTTCAGCAAAGTACTACAAGTCTATACACG
This sequence comes from Picus viridis, assembly GCA_033816785.1. NCBI lineage: Eukaryota > Metazoa > Chordata > Aves > Piciformes > Picidae > Picus > Picus viridis. Next base: position 5,768,736 of record CM066570.1, read on the forward strand.
TTTATATTCAAGCTTTGAGGAGTGACTTTAAAAATAAATAAATATTAACACACTCTTGGGTTAATTTTCTCACAAGTTGTGAAGGGCCACACCTAGCATAGCCAGCTGAACCAGCCAGTGGGATATTCAATATCATGCTAACATCATACCTGTTACCGAAAGGGGGACTGGCCCAAGCAAGCACAGCGCTTTTTGGCATGTTGTGTCATCAAGTGAGTGGCCATGTTTTATATCACTCACTTTATATATTCATTAGTATTATTGTTATTCCTGTTGTTTCTTTATTCTTTGTATTGTTCTATTAACCTCTCCTTATGTCAGCCCACGGGGTTTTGCATTTTGTTCTTGATTTTCCTTCCCATCCTACTACAGGGGGTGGGGGCACCATGTGAGCAGCTGTGTGGGGCTGAGCTGCCAGCTGGCCCTAAGCCACAACACTCCATCTTAATGCACTATCCCAACAGCTTGGGACACTAAATAAAGTTGACTCTGAAGGTGTTATTCAGCTCCACATATTCACTGACAGTGTCTCTGAAGAGTCCGCTATAGGCAGGTATAAAAGGGGTCACAGAATAAGCTTGAGAATCAGTGAAATGGTATTAGATGAGACTTTTCCAAATGAAGTCTTAATCCCAGTCTGTCTCTCACAGATGTAAGTGTTGAGGCGATTTGCAAATGCTTTTGTTGTCTTCTCTGTTATGTCTAAAAAACTATTGTCCAGAATTGGGGAAATTCACCTGTGGGGCACAGAGATCTCTCACTCTTTTGTTTGTATGTTTTTTCCTTGTTTGTGTTCTTTTGTAACCCCTTCTCTCAGATCATACAGTAAGGAGGTCCTTATCCATGTCCCTTGGGTTACTCTCTCTCCATGGTTTGAGTCCAAGCGCTTTCAGCTCTTTTAGACATCTTAGAAGTGACATCATTCTGTTTGCATTTTAAGAAAATATCAGTGATACACTGAGGCTGAGAAAAATCCTTGTTCCTAAGTGAACTGCTCTAGAAGTAACTTTTGTCTCATTTCTTTCCAAGCCTTTTGAGAAGTTCCCCTTGTGTGGTCTTAAAGGCGATGCTTGCAATTAGAGAAATTCCTTGTTCCAAGCACAACTGATACAGTCCTTTTTGCCAATTATCCCCAACAGGGATAACAGAATTTTATTATCCTTCAATCCAAAGGTCAAACGTAGTTTAACCAAAGTGCCCAAACCCAGTGCTTAAACGCAATGTAAATGAGGTCTGTCCCATACAGTTTTCCTGGCTCACTAGCAGATGCTCAAGAAACGTACCCTCCCCTTGGAGGCCTCTGTCCATCTGGAGTTCCCTAGAAGCCCTTAGGCTTCGCTTCTCCTTTTCATCAACAATAAGCTTCTTGCTCTCAAAACCTTCAGGGAATATGGATTACAGATGCATGGAAACAGGATTTTTAGTAACAAGTGGCCAAATGTTCATCAGACGTCTCCTGTAAAGACATTTGTGCTTCTAGTGAAAAAAGGAGCCTGATCCTAATAGGGAATCTGTTTCTAAATTAATAATGATTTTAAAAACTCCTCAGGTCTGAAATACACTAAAATGCAAGGTGACATTTGAATATGTACTGTGGGTCAGACTCTGATGCTCTAAGGCACATTGAGTACAGTTTTACTTGGAAGTAGTTCCATTAATTTCAGTGACCCAGTTATGAAGTAAGACACCACTCAGCAAGAGAAAAGGTGTTAAAAATCTGCCCACAGTATGTGATGATAATTTGATTTCTGTACTGCTTCCCAGACCCAGTCACCCCATTCTGCTTTCACAAGTGCAGCATCATTTCATAGATGCTGACATCTCTAGATGTCTGTCAGCCTTTGTGATGAAGAATATTAGAGTAAGATTGTAGCTGTGTCAATAAAACAGATATGTATCTATTCATGAGGATGATGGATTTTTTTTTTTTCAGTGATTCTTGTAAAATTATTTCTTTTTTTCCCCTTTAAATTTGATATTCAGGTTTCTGTGATTATGGTAACTTCTGTGCATTTGCATATGGTAGGCTGTGCAGCTACAAAACGGCATTGGAGATAATTGATTTTCTCCCTGAAGTAATTTGGTGCTCTTCACTTCAGAGATCATCCTTTGGATTATTGACACCTTATTATTAGTCATTTGCAAAATTATTGCTATGGCTATGAGGTTCACAGCCTGTCAGACTTTTGGCTGCTTCTCCTCAGGGTTTACTTCCCAAGCAGGAAGATTTTAATCCTCTTCTACTTGGGGGAGGAAAAAAAAAAGAAAAGGCAAATAAAAGCTAATTCTGCCAGCACCTTTCTCCGTAAGGCTGACATTTCAAATCAGTGCTTCTTGCTTGCCTTTATGATAGCTTTGAAAAATGTTACAAAGAGCTTGGTCAGTGATGATAACCTCTGCAGAGCACTGACCTACAGCTAGGAGAGGAGTGTTTTCAGATGACTACAGTATATTAGCAAATAAGAAGTTTGTCCTTGCACTTGACTATGCTGTCACAAGTGTTTCACAGCTGGACTAACACTTTACGATAGCTCTACCCCATTTCCTCCCCCCACCCCGTTTCCAATGAAATTATAACTTCAGCATAAAACTTTGCTCTACCCTAAATGGTAATAAACTGTCTGCCTGTGATTATTTAGTCCAACTTTGTTGTTTAAATTCTCAGAATAGCCTTTGAATATTCAGAGTGTGAGCCTTTTCGTTTTGGGTTAGATGTGAAAACCATGGTTTAGAAAAATGTCACCAAGTGTATTGATGGCTCTTACATTTCCAAGGCACAGTGGTTGGTTATGTTGATTTTCAGAGCATTTAGGACTTTGTGGAAGTGACAGTGGTAATCTAAATATAAGGGAATGTTTAAGTCTCAGATACTGCTGTTTCTCAGTTTGCATTCTGTTTTCATAGCAAGAAAATGGTGTTTATCAGGCCTTGCAGTGTTCGAACACTGCACATAGTAGGAAGAGTGACTCAGTGCTTCCATTACCATCTGTGGTTCCCTGCTTGCACCTTTGATGATTTCTGGCTTTCATTTAAGGTAATCACTGAGTAGGTAAGACCTGCTTTTAATTACATGGTTGTATCTGAACTAGCTGTAGAGGTGAAAATGATGGAGCTGTTGCAGCGATATCCATGGCAGTAACATGGTAACTTCCACATTGTGCGTTCATTTCATTGTAAATCAAGCTTTGTAAGCTTCCTACCAAAATCATCATACTGTGGAAAAAAAATATGCAGAATTGGGACCCATAAATTTATATACATTTTTTCTGATGTCCCAGTCATAGTTTCCATAGTGCTGGAGGAAGACTGATGTAAAGGTTTGGTGTTGGTGGACAGAATATGAGATAACAATAAGAGCTGTGACTACTAATAAACCTCCTTCCATCGTGTTAATTTCAGCCGTGTTCAAATACATGCCCATGCATGTGTATATACACAGACATCTCTGTTTCTCTGAATTGATGGCTTTCTTTTTCTTAGGAACTCTTGTCATTTACCCATGAGGGGCTCAGGAATATTCCTGTGCACTGAAGAAGGATTCTGAGTTTCATTAATCTTACGCTAGCCCTGACAGATGAGCCTCTAATCTCAGACTCACATTTCTCTGGCAAGGGAGATTCTGCAACATGTTCTGTAAACTTGTTTCTTTGCCTGACTTTTCCCAGAGTTGTAACATTTACCTAATATTAAATCCAAATTCCCCCTTGCTGCATCTTAAACCCATTATTTCTTGTTCTGTCCTTGTTCTCTAATGAGAATATTTGGTCTACATCCTCTCTGTAACAGCCCTTTGCATATCTGTAGACAGTAATGCTTCCCCTTAGTCCTCTTTCCTCCAAACCCAGCAAGGCCTGCTCTCGTAACCTTTTCTCAGAGGTCTTATTTACTAACTCTTTAATCATTTTTGTTGCTCTCATCTGAACTCTCTCCAGTTTCTCTGTCTGTTTTAAAATGCGGTGCCCCAAACTGAATGCTGTTCTCTGAGTGAGGCCTAGCTGATGCTAAGTAGAGCAGAATAATTATCTTGCTTGTTTAACATGAGGTATTCCTCAGAGCAGCTTTTGCCTTGTCTGCCAGAGCTTGGTCCTCTGCCCTCTCCATCCATTTGTTATCCTTTATAACCCAAGAGGAAACAGAAACTTTCTAATGCAACATTTTAGGGCAAAGACAAATGAATTAAGCTCTGATGCCTTAATTAGTTCCCTTTCCAAAGGACAGGTACTCCCTTCCCCATCTACTTATAACATGGAGAAGCACCTAACAGCCAAGCTTTCCTGCCTTGGGGGATCCAGGAGGCACTGAGGTCACTCACCCCATGGATGCTTCTTTCCACAAGCCATTGCACTTTGGTGTTGTGTTCCCCTTCCCTATGCCTGCCCAAGGGCTGTGATGTCCCATGCCTTCCCCTCACCTGTGCTCCACATGTCAATCATACTGGCCCCTGCAGCTGGCACACTTTCCCTGTGTGCTGTTGATGGAGATGAGTGCTGCCATGACCAGGGACTGCCAGAGCACCCAGTCTCCAGATGTTGCTCAGTTTCAGCTTCTCTGTCCTCCTGCAGGCATGAGGCTGGCTCCACTGTCCCCCCACACAGTTCAAAGTTACTTCTCAGGCAAAACCAAGTGCTGAGGCTTGGATGGCTGATACAAGCCCCCAAATGGTGTGTGGGCAGCACTGCTGAGTGCCCAGCTTTGGGATGGATGACCCACACTATTTTTAGTGTGCCCACTGCCCTTTTGGTTTGCCAGGAAGCAAGCTTTGAGGTTTGGTCATTGAGTTTCCCAGTCCACTGCACCCCTGGAGAGACCTGCAGTGGGAGCAGGATGAGAAGGATGGGTCTGGGGTGTTGTGTATGGCTGCCAGCAGTATGCTGGTGAAAGAAATAGTGGGGTCAGAGGAGGAAGAGCACATAAGTTTTTGCAGTCACACACTGCGAGCAGAGGATGTATTTATCGTAGTTCAGAAACAGTTGTCAGGGCAAGGGGTTTTATTTTATTTTCATGCCTATACCATGAATGGTTTGCTTGAGCATGATTCCAAATACTTGTTTGGGCACTTGGTGTGGGAGATTCGAGGGACGAGGGAGAGAGGGAAGGATGAGGGATGAGGCCACGCTGCAAGGGCTGCCTGGTAGCCTGGGAACTTCTTGGGCCACATGGCCTCCCATGCACTCTTTTGAAGCTCTCTCGCAAATGGCAGCTAAGAGGTTATTTCCAAGTTCTGTGCCAGCTCACACCTCAGAAGTACATGATGCAGGGAGAACATAAGAAACAGGATATCACTCACAATAGCAGCCATCACCCTTTTGCATAGGAACCTTTTGCAAAACTTGGGTCTCTTTACATTACAGTTTTCATTCATAATACAGAGATAAATACACTTTCCAAGTGCCATGTGATATACTGTGGTGGTTTGGCCCTGGCTAGGGGCCATATGCCAACCAAAGCTGCTTTATCACTCTGATTCTCAGATGGTCAGGGGGAGGGAAAATATAACAAAAGTGCAGGCGTTGAGGTAGAAGCAATTTAATAGGATGCAAAAGCCAATGCAAAGGCCATGTGCAGAAGCAAAAGCAAACAAGGATGTTATCCTCTACTTCCCATCAAGCAGATGATGTTTTGGTCACTCCCTGGGAAGTAAGGCTTCAATGCACATAGTGGTTGCTCCAGAGGACAGACGCCATCAATGAATGTCTCCACACTTCCTTCTTTCATGTACCTTTTGTATCTGAGCTGACATCATACAGCATGAAATACAGCTTTGGTCAGTTTGGGTCAGCTGGCCTGGCTGTGTCCCCTCCCAAGATCCTGCCCATCCCTCAGCCTACTGTTGGGGGGAAATGCTGGAAAAGCACAGCCTTGGTGCTTGGCCTAGCAGCAGCCAAAACACCCATTACCAACACCCAGCTACATCACTGCAAAACACAGCACTAGAAAGATGCCCTGGGGAGAATTAACTCCAGCCTAGCCAAACCCAATACATATACTTAAAATGTCTGACAGGCTTTGAAGCTGAATCATCAGACCTCTCTGTGGCAGTTTAGGCTGGGTGCCTCCTGTTACTGCCACATAAACTACACCTGCAGTGTCCCAAGGGTCCAGCCCAGTAAGTGGACACAGGAAACAGTATATTTCGCACCCATAAATCCTGTACCCTATAAATCCATCTGCAAAGTCATTCCCTCTCTGCTCTCGTTGGAGATGCTCCCTATCGGGTAATGGTGGGGGAGTATCTCAAGGCCTCTTAGACCTGGCTTCTAGGCCTAATGCCAGGAGCGGGGAGGGGCAGTCTCAGATCTGTCCATCCTGAGTCCAGCCTAGTAGTGGGGGGGGGCGGGGGGGAGAGAAAGAGCTCTGGGGGTTTTGGATGTACCCTCAGGTGGGGAGATGGGAAATGTTGGGGACCTTTGGGTGTGCTGGAAGGGACTCTGAACGCTTTGGGGTACCTTTGTCACTGTACTTGTAGTTTCTGTAAAACACTAATTGCATTTCCATTTAAACTTTCCATCACTTTTGCAATCCATTTGTGTGAGTCTCATTCTTTTGCCCCTCTCAGGGGCAAGAGAGGATTTGCCTAGCCTCAAACCAGGACACTCTTTCAAGCATCCCCTTTGACCTGCAGAATTTGGAGTCAGGCCTGAAGACCTTCTGACTGGAAGCGCTGCTGAAAATGATTACTTCTTTCAGAGATCAAGACAATATCTGCTGACACACTATTTTACCTGAAAAAATAAACCCTAAAGGCTCAGTAAATGAATTCTGCATAAATGTTCCAGTCTCAGACTTTGAGGGAGAATGCAAGTGGTAAAAATACAATGACATCCCAGGCTCCACATTCAGCAAAGGCGCTGGGCCAAAGCTTCAGCTTTGCTGAATCCACATTTGCTGAAGCAGAGTGAGGAAATGATTATGGCTTCCTAAATCCTTGCCTGGCTCCTGGCCCACAGCCAGATTGGGGGACCCAGGGGGCTAACAACATCTCCAAAGCTTTAGTCACAATGAATACAGACAGACAGTTGGTATAACCTGGGCAAATCCCCTGAGCCCTTCTTTCTCCTTCTCTTCTCCCTCCCCTGCTGGCATGCCCCTTGGAGCAAAGGTGGCAAAGGAGCACCAGCACACTCTGAGGGAACGTTTCAGTGTTTGCAATCAATCATGCATGCAGGTAGCACAGCTTCTCTCTTTTATCTCAGCACTTCTTAAGCAATGCAGAGAACGTGCCCACAATTTACGAGGCTCACGCTGAATGCAGCCAGCATCATTGACTGCTACATTTTTCCAGATCGGTGCACCAGTATGCTGCTTAATAGACCTCTGGCATAACGTGCAACAGAACTGAGCTCTGTGCTTTAGAGCTAAAAATGAGGAGACAGGAAGAGACGAACAGCATAGTTGTCTTTCATGCTGCATGAAGTGAAATTACACAGGAAGCAAGTCACCTCTTGAAGACACAAGAGGAGTTATCTTTCTCAGTTAAATTAAGAAAAATGATTAAATGCCAGATAGTTAGAGCACATATGGCAGATACTGCACAAGCACTTTTCCTGCTAAGAAAGTCACCACTTAAGTCACCAACTGACTTTAAAATGACTGAGAAAGTGTAGTTTAAAAATCACTATTGTTAATTTACCTTTTGGCAGAAGCAGCAGCCAGCTTTTGCTGGGCATCTTATTTCACAGAATCACAGAACGTTAGGAGTTGGAAGGAACCTCAAAAGATCGTCTAGTCCAATCCCCCTGTCAGAGCAGGATCACCTAGAGTAGGTCATACAGGAATGTGTCCAGCTGGGTTTTGAATGTCTGCATACACATGTCTACACAACCTCTCTGGGCAGCCTGTTCCAGTGTTCTGCCACCCTCACAGTGAAAAAGTTTTTCCTTATATTTAGGTGGAACATCCCATGCTCCAGCTTGTCCTTGTCCTATCACTGGATATCACAGAGAAGAGCCTGGCTCTGTCCTCCCTACACTCACCCTTCACAGTATTAAAATGCTACAGCATGTAAAGAGCGCCTGAACACGTGAAGACGTGATGTCTGACTTGCTCCATGCTTTACTGATGAACTTGCACAGCCCTTGAAACAGCTTTCTGCATTGATCAAAGACCTGTGAAACCCAAACCCAGCTGACTGCAGTCTACTGTCTCTTTTGGCTTTGCAAAGGTATGAGACACTGGAGTCACATAAGCTAGCTGAAGATGGGGACACTGTAGCAAAGTCTCCTGAAATTTCTTCTCAAATCCAGCATCTCTGTGGTATTTTTTATTAGCCAGGGTCAATACACCTGTCAGAGTAAATTCTTTTCTCAGGGAATTTCTCTTGCTGTCCCATCACTAACCTTTTCTGCCTCAATCACAGTGGGTAAGCAGGACCAGAAATGTCCCTCCAAAGGTTTAGAGGGATTGAAATACAGCTTGCATAGCAAATATCTCTGTATCAGATCTTGTACCCAGTGAAAGACATTTTTTTTCACCTTTTTTAACCTTTCACTTCTCTCCAGCTAGCACATTACTCATATTTAAAGGAAAGGCACAATCAATTTTAAAGACTGTCCCACTCTGAATTTTTCCATTCATCATAGGAAACCTCAGTTGTAAACCAAACTACTAAGGTACAGTTCTACAGGGAGAGAGACCTGTCCCATCTCTAAACTCTGTGATTCTGGAGTTTAGCAATTTTGTCTTTGTGAAGAGTTAACTCTTTCAAGAACATATTCATGAAGGTTGTAATAGTTTTGGACTTATTTGAAACTTATCTCATGTACAAAACCTTCCTCTACAAGCCTAGTTTCTTTATAAAGAGGAAAGAATTACAGGATCACACAGGGTCACAGGATGTTAGAGGTTGGAAGGGACCTCTGGAGGTCTTCAAGTCTAACCCTGCTGCCAGAGCAGGACCATAGAAACTAGAGCAGGTTGCACAGGAATGCATCCAGACAGAATTGCTGTATTACAGCAGAGTAAAATTGTCTTCATGGAGACCTGGTGCAGTATTACTGCCCAATATGTAGTATGCCATGCAATCTAGCATTATGTTAGATCCTAATGCCTATGGTCCTTTCACCTCCCCAGTCAGTGGAAAGTTTGGGGGAATTTCTTCATAGACTCCTACTCTTTCAAGCTCCCAACATTACCACAAATTCTCTGACTCAGTGGAATAGTAGTTAAAAATAAATGAGAGTATGAACTCATCTCTCTTGTGTCCTAGGCCAGAGAAAGAAAATCAGAAAAACTTCATTATTCAACTCAATTGTTCACTGCTTGTCTTCACTTATTTCTGTCTGAGGGCAATAGGGGAAGGGGAACACAACAGCCTAACATTTTCACTTCACATAGCATCTTTTGCCACCACCCTTATGAAGGATTAGTGATAAATTTGATAGGATAGGATAGGATAGGTTAGGATAGGATAAGATAGTATAGGATAGGATAGGATGAGATCAAAATGTTGTTATTATTATAGCTTGCTCCTTTGAAATATATACTTCCTTTTGTCCATATCTACTTTGCTACTGAGCTCTTAGCAACATGATAGGCTATCTATAATGTGGTTGTTTGGGGGTTTTCCTTAATGTTTAAGGGATGAGTAGGACATGAAGCACCTATATCTTTTAGAGACCAACTCTAAAAAAGGTTTCCTTTTAAATCCAGCCATTTCAGTTAGTAGGGCTTGGCACAGCCACCGTGTCTGCTATCCCAGACCTTAAAAGATAATTTATAACAGAACTTTGAATGTTTCCTGGCTCAATGCATTTTTTAATATACTGGATCATTTGCATCAGTGTCTCTGTCCACCTTATATTTCATGAGTAAGTAAGTTGTGGAAGGTTAACCATTTCTATAAAAAAATAGGACTTTATGTGGAAGTCAATACTGGCACAATCTATAGAAGTACTGTGGTCAGCTGTCTGGGTAAACCTTTTGTCTGGCCTTTCTTGCAATTTGCTGTCATTCTCTTTTTCTTGTTCCTTTTTTCTTCTTTTTTTTTTTTTTTTTTCCCTAAAGCTAAAAAAAAAAAAACAAACAAAAAAAACCAAACAAACAAAAAAAAAACCCACAAGACATTTGATAAGCTAACATTAGCATCAATTCCTTTAAACTGTCAAGTCATACTCTGGCTAGCTCTCCCCCCTGTGTAGTGCTCCGTGCCATGGTGAACATTTATGCTTATGGCACATCCCTTCTTGCGTAATTTACAGCGTTTAAAAGCTTAGATGATCTTGTGGGCTTCTTGATTCCTTGGTGCTTAAGTGAACTCTTGGCTCTATAGCAGCAATTCCAGATCTAGCAGGCAGCAGTGTACCACCACAGTGCTTGATTGCTACCATACTCATCCAAGGACATAACTAGCAGTATGAAGAATTTCTCTGAAGAGTGATGCAAGCAATTAACTGAATTACTTCAACAGCATGTAGATAGGATAGATTTAAATTAGAACCCGTTACTGTGCCTGTGGCTGGATGAGGATCCTGCTGTACTAGCCAAGGGGGAAGAAAATTCTTCTCTGACAGTTCTCAATGAAGAAGTTCTTGCTGTGACAGCAGATCTAGCTCACACGCTTGATTTAATGCCCTCAATTACCATATCTTTGTAATTATCATCCATGTCTGATAAGTCTTGTGGAAACTATCAGGTCTTGAGTAGAGGATCTAGGAGTCTTGTAAGAATATAATGTCTTGAATTGATCTTTGTGTTTAATGTTTCATCACTCTGTTACCAATTGATCATTCTTTGAATAAAATGATTACATAGACGTATGCCAACACTTGTGATTCATTTTCACTTAGCTAATCAAAATGTTGTTTCACAAGACCCTGATGATGTTCAGGATACCTTTTAGGAGGTATTACCTTACTCCATGCTGGCTGACTCAGATGCTCTATTTCTTATAACATTACCAGACAAACCCCCATGATTTATGAGGCATGCTTTTGTCTAGCAAACACTTCTTATGGGGGTGCAAAACTGTTTCATTGCAAAGTTTTCCAACTAGTGAGAAATCATAGTTCTATCTATCTATCTATCTATCTATCTATCTATCTATCTATCTATCTATCTCTTAGTCTTTTTGAAAGAGCTGCAGCCCTGAGCAGAGAGACTTGGGGGTGCTGGTGGATGAGAAGCTCAACATGAGCTCTCAATGTGCACTTGCAGCCCAGAAAGCCAATCAGATCCTGGGCTGCATCATGAGAAGTGTGGCCAGCAGGTCAAGGGAGGTGATTCTGCCCCTCTACTCAGCTCTGGTGAGAGACCACCTGGAGTACTATGTACAATTCTGGAGCCCCTATTACAAGAGGGATATGGAGGTGCTGGAAGGTGTCCAGAGAAGGGCCACGAGGATGAGCAGAGGGCTGGAGCACCTCTCCTGTGAGGACAGACTTGAAGGGGTTGGGGCTGTTCAGTCTGGAGAAGAGAAGGCTCCCAGGTGACCTCATTGTGGCCTTCCAGTATCTGAAGGGGGCCGACAGGAAGGCTGGGGAGGGACTTCTCAGGCTATCAGGTAGTGATAGGACTAGGGGGAATGGAATGAAGCTGGAGGTGGGGAGATTCAGACTGGATGTGAGGAAGAAGTTCTTCACCATGAGAGTGGAATGGGTTGTCCAGGGAGGTGGTTGAGGCCCCATCCCTGGAGGTGTTTAAGAGCAGGCTGGATGAGTCTCTGGCCAGCCTGCTCTAGTGTGGGGTGTCCCTGCCCATGGCAGGGGGGTTGGAACTAGATGATCCTTGTGGTCCCTTCCAACCCTGACTGATACTATGATCTCAGCATGTCCTGCATCAATAACTACATGTTTTCTACTTTCACACAAAACATAGGGTTTAGCAGAAGATTTCTATTGTGGTCCATATAGATCAACCCTGTTCATCATTAGCTAACCAGGTCAAGCATCTGGTTTTGCTCTATTTCATGCTGAGACTATAATGTTTTTAGGAGTTGGTTTTAGTTTTTTTTTTTTTTTTGCTTCTCCTGTATTCATGTACTCTGTCATCCCATGTTTGTAGCTGAATTTTGAAAGTACAAACCCATCAGTCAGCGATATTACTCTTATTTTTGATGAATTCTACTTGCTCTTTTTACTGTTGTAATCACAGAATCACAGAATTAACCAGGCTGGAAAAGACCTTTGAGGTCATCAAGTCCAACCTATCACCCAACCCCATCTAATCAACTAAACCATGGCACCAAGTGCCTCATCCAGTCTTATTTTAAATGCTTCCAGGGACGGTGACTCCACCACCTCCCTGGGCAGCACATTCCAATGGCCAACAATTCTTTCTGTGAAGAATTCCTAACATCCAGGCTAAACACAGCTTCCCCTGGCACAGCTTTAGACTGTTCAGAGCAGCTTGCTCTGTTGGTGGTTGCCTGGGAGAAGAGACCAAACCCCACCTGGCTACAACTACTCTTCAGTTAGTTATAGAAGCAATAAGGACTCCCCTGAGCCTCCTTTTCTCCAGGCTAAGCAACCCCAGCTCCCTCAGCTTCTCCTCATAGGGCTTGTGCTCCAGATCCCTCACCAGCTTTGTTGCCCTAATAAGTTAAACAGTGTAATGGAGTTTGATGTTTGCTATAGCAATAAAGTGGTAAGTAAAGTTCACCTTTAGGAAGACTTAAGCAATGAAGCAGGATGAGCCAGCAAGTCAGGATACTCTAATGTGGTTAAAAGACTTGAGTTCTCAGACTGCAATAGTAAATGAGTGTTCCATGGGCTTTAGGGACACAGGTGAACTTTACCCACAAAGCTGAGCAATTTTCTGTAGTTTTGTGTCTGGTATAATTATGCTCCCAATTTTAGTATACATTTTTATATTCCATGAGCCTCAGTAGCAGTAGCATTGGGAAAATTGAACTCTAGCACTGAACATTGCCTGCCTACAGCAAAGATGAAGATCAGAAAGGACACAGAAAGCACAGAACCCCTGTTAACCTTCTGTGAATGGTTTGTTAGTACACTCCAAGAAAGCAATCTTTTTTCCTCCCTAGGTCTGTGTATAGTATTTTATGCATTCTAAAGAGAGAGATCATCGAAACCACTGTAGCCATTTTGCAACCACTATCATCTTCAAAAAGACTCTAGAAGTACCTGGTTGGGCCAGAATTGTGATTCATGGTGTCAGCCACTGCCTTTCATGTTATTTTTTAAAGAAGTGAGATAAATGGCCTCTCAGACACTGATAGACTGGCTGCAAACCTGACTCAAATGTTGGTGTGGTTAGCAGCTGGAATGGCCACTGGATGGTGTCAAGCAAAGTCATCAATAACCCACAGTGTCTTTTCTTTTGTTTGGTTTGTTTGTAATTAACATCTGAGCAAACAAGTGTTTCTCTAAGCCCAGTGATTCACTTATATTTTCCTGAGTGTGATTAAAAGGTTCTCATTTACTGTCTTGCATATGCCTCTTTCTAACCACTTGCCTTTTCTTTACACAACATTGATGGCCCTTTGAGTTAGTGATGCTTGTGCAATTCCAGATGAGAGCTCCCGGTGCCCACGTGGTACCATTTCTTCCTGATTAAGCAGAATAAGTGAGCACCTGATTGACTTTTACCATAAATGCTGACATTCTGCAGCCAAAGGGGAGGGGGGGGTGAGTGTGGAAAATCTTTGATAGTGTTTAAAGGACAGAGGGCACTTTCAGCAAGGATTTCCATTTCAGGGGATTTGTGAGTGTAGTCTTGGATTAGTGTATGTATTGGAAGCTTTACTTAGGAAGACTTTCATCCTTTGAGGCACATACACAGAATCACAGAATCACCAAGGTTGAAAGAGACCTCAAAGATCATCAAGTCCAACCTCTCACCACAGACCTCATGACTAAACCATGGCACCAAGTGCCACGTCCAATCTCCTCTTGAACACCTCCAGGATGGTGACTCCACCACCTCCCTGGGCAGCACATTCCAATGGATAATGACTTGTCCGTGAAGAACTTTCTCCTCACCTCCAGCCTAAACTTCCCCTGGTGCAGCTTGAGACTGTGTCCTCTTGTTCTGGTGCTGGTTGCCTGGGAGAAGAGACCAGCAACCTCCTGGCTACAACCACCCTTCAGGTAGTTGTAGAGAGCAATAAGGTCTCCTCTGAGCCTCCTCTTCTGCAGGCTAAGGAATCCCAGCTCCCTCAGCCTCTCCTCATAGGGGTTATGCTCAAGGCCTCTCCCCAGCCTCGTTGCCCTTCTCTGTCTCAATGTCCTTCTTAAAGCTCTTTGTTGTTCCCAATCTGGGTGACTATATACTGAACAATGAGGTTTTTTCACAAGCTTTGTGCAGCCACACTGTGACACCTCACCAATTTCAGCCAGTCTCACTCTTCTTCTTTTTTTTTTTTTTTTTTTTAGTTTGATTTTCCTTTTCTGACATTTCCTAACCTAAAACTTTCAGCAAAGACTTTCAGCAATGTAGAAGCTCTTTGGTGCCAAGCAATTGAATTGCTGAGATGCTGATTTAAAATTAAAAAAAAAAAAAAGTATCTTGTGCTGATTTTGTTTTAGAACAAGCTGACTAGCTGCAATTGAGGTTAATTGACCTTTATAATGGATACACAGGACAGTACTAAAGCTGGATACATAAACTGCAAGTTTATTTGAAAGCAAATTGTGTTAATTGACATTCATTGTGCATCTTTCTGTTGTTTATTGCTAGTTGCTCATGTGAATAGTTTGTTGATATTATATATAGGACGAGCATTTGTTTCAGATAAATAGGATTTTCACTTGAATAGGTTTTAATTAAATGATTCCCTGTAGTTGATTTCAAAACCATGAAGTACTACTGTACAGTATAGAGCTAATCCTGTTATCTAGGCTCTTAAACTATTGAGTCACATCTCATGCAAATTTGTTTATTTTGGGCAAATAATGTCTAAATTCTCTGCAAGCTGTGCAAGATTTAGGTCCCTTTCCAGAGTAAAACATGAAATTATGGTTCTGTAGAGACTGATGCAGAATGTGTGTGGAATAGGTGGTTGATCTGTCTTACAGGGCAAACCAATGTTATAGGAAACATATTTTTGCTGCTATATTTAAAGTGTATAGAATACAATAGAAATAGAATAGGAATAGGAATAGGAATAAGAATAGAATAGAATAGAATAGAATAGAATAGAATAGAATAGAATAGAATAGAATAGAATAGAATAGAATAGAATAGAATAGAATAGAATAGCATTAACCTGGTTGGAAAAGACCTCTGAGATCGTCAAGTCCAACCTCTCACCCAACACCATGTAATCAACTAAACCATGGCACCAAGCGCCCCATCCAGTCTCTTCCTAAACACCTCCAGTGTTGGTCACTCCACCACCTCCCTGGACAGCCCATTCCAATGGCCAATCATTCTTTCTATGAAGAACTTCTCCCTACCATCCAGACCAAACCTAAACTGAGGGGCCCAGAACTGGATACAGGACTCAAGGAGTGCCCTAGCCAGTGCTGAGTACAGGGGCAGAATGATTTCCCTGCTCCTGCTGGCCACACTGTTCCTGGTAAAGGCCAGGATGCCATTTGCCTTCTTGGCCACCTGGGCACACTGCTGGCTCATATTCAGCCTACTGTCAACCAGTACCCCCAGGTCCCTTTCTGCCTGGTTGCTCTCCAGCCACTCTGACCCCAGCCTGTAGCACTGCATGGGGTTGCTGTGGCCAATGTGTAGAACCCAGCACTTGGATGTATTAAATCTCATACCCTTGGACTCCACCCAAATCCAACGTTAGAGGACGTTAGAGTCCAATCGTAGAGGAGGTACACAATTCCTGTCTTTTTTTTTTTATAGACCTCGCCAGCCATCTGTAGGGCTTGGACAATATAGCCACAGTCTTTATGCTTTTCACAACATACCGTGTTTTGGGTTCCTTAGCTAAATTCTACAATACATCCACAAATTTAGTACATGCCAGTCCATTTCCCTGGTGTTTTTTGGTTTGGTTTGGTTTTGTTTGTGGTTTGGTGGTGGTGGGTTTTGTTGTTGCTTGCTTTGGTTGGTTGGTTTGAGGGTTTTTAATTAATGAAGGGAAACCATTGCAGACAAAGTCACTGGTCATACAAACGTTTCCACTCATGATGGTTTTCCCTTCATTCTGACTAATCTAATAGCCTCCTGTGATGTTGTAACTAGCTGGGTAGATGAGGGAAGAGCAGCAGATATTGTTTACCTTGATTTTAGCAAGGCTTTTGGTACTTTCTCCCATAACACTCCCAAAGGTAATCATAGGAAGTGTGGTTAGATGAGTGGACAGTGACGTGGACTGAGAACAGACTGAGTGACAGAGCTCAAAGGGACAGAGTTTAGTTGGAGATCTATAGCTAGCAGCGTTCTGTAAGAGTCAGTACTGGGTCCAGTCTTGTTCAATGTCTTTGTCAACAACCTGGATGAAGGGGCGGAGTGCACTCAGCAGGTTTGCTGATGGTACAAAACTGGAAGGAGTGGCTGACACACCAGATAGTTGTGGTGCCATTCAGCAAGACCTGCATAGACTGAAGAGCCAGGAAGATGGAAATTTATTGAAGTTCAACAACAGCAAGAGTAGAGTCCTGCCTCTGGAGAGGAATAACTCCACCAGTACAGGTTAGGGGTTGGAAAGCAGCTCTCTGGTGAAGGACCTGGGAGTCCTGGTGGACAAGAAGTTAGCCATGAGTCAACACTGTGCTTTTGTATCCAAGAAGGCAAATGGTGTCATTAAGAAGAGTGTGACCAACAGGTTGAGGGAGGTTTTCCCCCTGTACTCTGCCCTAGTGAGGCCACATCTGGAGTACTGTGTCCAGTTCAGGACTCGTTAATTCAAGAGAGACAGGGAACTGCTGGAAAGAGTTCAACAAACAGCTACGAATATGATTGCAGGACTGGAGCATTTCTCTGACAAGAAGCTGAGAGATCTAGGGCACTTTAGCCTGCAAAAGATTGGCAGGAGATCTTATCAATGCTTGTAAATATGTAAGGAGCAGATGTCAAGAGGGTGGGGCTGGTCTCTTTTCACTAACAGGACAAGGGGCAACAGGCACATAGTGTAACACAGGAATTTCCACCTAAGCATAAGGAAAAACTTCTTTACTTTGAGGATGACGGAGCACTGTATCAGGCTGCCTAGAGAGGTTGTGGACTCTCCCTGGAGATATTCAAAACCCATCCAGATGCATTCTTGTGCAACCTGATCTAGGTGAATGTGCTCTAGCAGGAGGGTTGGACTAGATGATAGCACATGTCCCTTCCAACCCTTACCACTCTGTGATTCTGTGAAAATGGGAAAGCAACTCCTACAAAGCCCCTGATGGAAGCCTTTTCTGGGTTACAAAGCACATTTTGCTTAACAAAGGTAAAATGACCAAAAATGGCCAATACATTTTGTCTACAAATAATGCAGAACTAAGACATGTAGATGTCCCCTAAGCATGTTCATAGCATTTATTGAGTGGTACAGAGCTATCAGTTATTCAAGTAATCTTCTAGTTCCTTCTGATACTTCATTGCTGTCATTAAGTAGCTAGACAGATAAGCAAGGAAATAAAGTAAGTATTTACTGGATATTTTAAACACAAAGGTATTTAAAGAGAAGTAACTGTTCTTCTAGGAAGTTACATTTCATTTTAATATGCTGGTGTAAAGAATGGTGTGTTATTTACCTCTTAATGTTAGAGATGAGAGCAAAGTTAGGAAGCAAAGTAGTTAGGCAATATGCAGAGATTTGTCTGAAAGCATGCAAGTTCCTCAGTTTTGCTGTATTCATTTTCCCCACATGAGTGGCCTTCTCTTTCCATTTCTTTTACATTTGCACTCTGCAAAGCATAAGGTTATTGCTGATACTATTTTAAGAAGTGCTTTTCCTGGAGGATGCTTTTATGACAGCCAGCAAGGGATTGCTCTCTAATGTGATGGTGAATATTTTAGAGAGGTTTGTGATATAATGTTTGTCGCAGGCACAACTCAAAAGCACCCTGTTTCTTTTCACAGAAAAGTGGCAAAAAGCTGGGGCCTGATTTTCGGCTCTGTCTGAGCTAATGAGCTCCAGAAGCAGTGACTGAGACTTGCACTGAATAGCAGGCATCCAAGCAAAGCAGAGCAGTAGTATTCAGGTGAAGGTGCTTTGAGAACTGAGACAGTAGAAGCAGCGGAGGCTCTCTGCCACAATGGTGGGGTATATACTGCTCTATTCAAACTCAGTCCCAACTCACTGAGTAACTCTTAGCACTTGTATGTTAGCTTGTAGTAAGGGTAGCTACAATTCACACAATTTGGTTCTGTCTGCAGGAAAGCTAAGACTTGAGAATGATTCATATTGAAGTCCCTCCATGTCTTGCCTCAGCCATATGGCCATGACTGGTATCCAAACAGTGTCAAACAGCTTCCCCACAGTCTGTCAAAACTACACTGTGGGCCCACACACTCTTGACCTGTTTCCATGGCCCAGTTCTGAGTTGCACAACATGCCTATTTTACTGTTATTCCAGCCTAAAAAACCCTCATATGACACACCACAAGAGAGCTTTTCTGTATGTGGAGAACGCCTCTGGCAACCATGATTGAGGATGGGCAGACTTGGAAACCCAAAAACTGGGCTGCACAGCTTCTGTAATGGGAAAGTAATGGAACAGTAGTAAGGATGCATCTAACCCTCACTCACTGTGAGCACAGAGGAGCCATGAAGAATCAGACTTTGAAATCTGAGAGCTCTGAACAAGAATCATTTGAGAAAGCCCCACATCAGAGCACCACTCATTAGGGGGACATTAATGCAGTTGGTTGGCATGGGGAATAAGCCTTTGGAGGTGAGGACACATGGGCTCTGCCCAGGAAACACATGCATTATGGGATGCTGGCCAAGTTTAAATTAAGCAACACCACTTCCCCTCCATCCTGCTTGACTCTTATGTGTGCACAACGCTTTGGCACAGGCAGATTTTCTGTCCTCTTGCTGTCAGCAGACAGAATGCCTAGCAGAGACTGCTGGGCATGTCAGAGCAAATTCTGCCTAGCCACAACAAATCAAATGACCACCTGAGATCCCCATAGCCTAACACGGACCTCCTCCCACCTGTTTCCTCCTCCTAGAGAATGTGTATTTTTCAAGAAATTCAGGGTCGTTGCAATGGCTGCAGTTTGGGGTGACAGTGTAGCTGTGTTTCCCTGGATTAATTACTATTCCCCAGTCCCTTTTGCCATGTGCTTGTAGTGTCATTTCTTGGCCTTTCCTAGCCAGGAGGAAAGAGAAGATTTGACACCACTTTTGTTGATCTTCCAGTAAGCAAGCAAGCCCTTCTTCTTGGGCCAGGTGAAATACAGAGCCTGACAGAATCACTGGCTGGTTGTCAACCTGTGGCAAGGATGCTAGCTAGTGCCAGCCCTCTGGCCAGCCCTTGGGGATTCAGAGGCAGATAAGGAGCTACAGACTGGTGTGTTTATCAGGAAAGACACACACTGGAGACATGCAGACTGAATACTCTACACAGTCATAACATAGCCTCTTTCACATTCTCCTCTGAATTGTAAGGAAAAAACCTGCTCATTGCCTGGCAGGATTAAAAGATCAGGGATGCAAGCGAGCACCTCATACACAAGCTCTTACACACAAAAAAGATTCTCATACCATCCTATACAACAAATTCCTGGAAGCAACCAAAGAGCATCATTGCACAAATCAGCATACAACACCGCACAGCCAGCAGACATCAGAGCATGATGCAAAGAACCTCTTCAATGGCTAACCTAACCCAAAACCTCAACTGCAAGCTGTGAAAAAGAGGCAGAAGGTTTGCCACACTGTTACAAGATATGATGGAGCTCCATCCCTCTGACATGAAGAAAGACTCAGCCATGTGACTTAGTTAACTGCAGTTGAGGTTTTCTTAGGGCAGAAGAATGTGCTGCTAGTGTGGCTTAAGGCACTGAAAGAGTCTGCAGCATGTCTTCCTTTAATTGTTGAGACACAGTGTGTGTAGATATGTTTGCATCTGTGGACAGAAAGAATTGTACTGACCTTGGCTTGCTCACAGAATCACACAGAATCACCAAGTTTGGAAGAGACCTCAAAGATCATCAAGTCCAACCTCTCACCACAGACCTCATGACTAAACCATGGCACCAAGTGCCACGTCCAATCCCCACTTTAACACCTCCAGGGATAGTGACTCCACCATCTCCCTGGGCAGCACATTCCAATGGCTAACAACTCTCTCTGTGAAGAACTTTCTCCTCACCTCCAGCCTAAACTTCCCCTGGCACAGCTTGAGACTGTGTCCTCTTGTACTAATTTCCAGAGAAAGAGTCAGATTGTTCTCATTCTGTGAACCTAGTGACACCTAGGAACTGGCCTGTATGGTTCACAGCAAGGTATCCTTTTTTCTTTCTTGTGCTCTCTGCCTCGGCCTTCTTCTCTAATGGCTCCACCAGTGTCATTCCATGATAATGCCAGGAATAACTGTAATTGCCACTACCTGGGAGAAAAGGCTATGGTTTAAAGGCCCCTTTTATATCACAGCTTGTGAGCTGTAGGCTTTCCACGTGAAAGGAGTGCCTGGCCACTCAATAAGATTGATGAAGTATGGGCTAGATATCCAGACAGTCAGATGGCTGGAAAATTGTCTGGACCCCTGGGTTCAGAGGTTAGTGTGAGGGCTGCAACGTCCAGCTGGCAGCCAGTAGTTGAGTCCCTCAGAGATCAGTCTTCTCCAGAATTTCCACAGATATGTCCCTGTTCTAACTTATTCTTCTTGTGCTCATTCTTGTGCTTCTTCTTGTGCTTCTTCTTGTGCTCATTCACACCAGTGAACGCAAAAGTGGCTTTGTTACTAACCTCTACACTGGTGCATTTATGCACATTGGCTTCCAGAATCTTCCCTCCCACCCTGGAGAGCAGGGTGCTGACTCTTGGGACCTGCAGGCCAGTCTTCAAGGATGGCAGGGTTGCTTCTTCTTTCCCTTGTTCTGTGGTAGAGCAGCACTCTAACATGGTGCTAGATGTGAAAGGCAGTCAGACAGGGCTGAGCATGAGGCAACATTACGAAAAGCAACATTAACTTTGACCAAAGGGAGTTTTTCCCTAAGTATGAAGCTGCTCACTAGCACCAGAGTTTTCCTTTGGGTCATCTGAGCCTTTGCGTGTCGCTGGTTTTCTCTCATGGGCAGGTGGCAGCGCACATGCCAGCAGCCGGATTAGGGCTGCAGCCCTGGGAGGAAACCTGCCGCACCTGCACTGTGGAAGGGGAAATCCCCGCTGGCTGAAGGCTAGGCGGTCTGACCTTGTTAGCTTCGCCTCTATTATTACAGACTGGGTTTGCATCTTTTTGCATGCTTTTGTAACCACGAGAAGCAGCAGGCTCTCAATTATCTTTGAATAAGAGACTCACCACCATTACAGTCCTCCTTAACTCTAGAGGAAGGTTATGAAACATGAAAAGGGACACGACACCACTGAGCAAGTGACAGAGAGGAACATAACCTCTGTTCCTTGCTTCTCTTCCATGTCTCAAAAGTATCTCAGATTCCTCAAAACTATCTCAGTTCTCCACTAGACTGTTCCACGGTTCATAAGATTATCAGTTCTACTTTTTAGAATAGAATAGGATAGAATTAACCAGGTTGGAAAAGACCTCCGAGATCATCAAGTCCAACCTATCATCCAACACCATCTAATCAACTAAACCATGTCACCAAGCACCTCATCCAGTCTCTTCCTAAACACCTCCAGTGATGGTGACCCCACCACCTCCCTGGGCAGCACATTCCAATGGCCACTCACTCTTTATGTGAAGAACTTCTTCCTAACATCCAGCCTAAACCTTCCCTGGCACAGCTTGAGACTGTGTCCTCTTGTTCTGGTGCTGGTTGCCTGGGAGAAGAGACCAACCCCCCACCTGGCTACAACCTCCCTTCAGGGAGTTGTAGAGAGCAAGAAAGGTCTCCCCTGAGCCTCCTCTTCTCCAGACTAAGCAACCCCAGCTCCCTCAGCCTCTCCTCACAGGGCTGTGCTCCAAACCCCTCTTCAGCTTTGTTGCCCTTCTCTGGACACCTTCCAGCAAGTCAACATCTTTCCTAAACTGAGGGGCCCAGAACTGGACACAGGACCCAAGGTGTGGAATAGCCAGTGCTGAGTACAGGGGCAGAATGACCTCCCTGCTCCTGCTGGCCACACTGTTCCTGATGTGGGCCAGGATGCCATTGGCCTTCTTGGCCACCTGGGCACACTGCTGGCTCATGTTCAGCCAACTATTGACCAGTACCCCCAGGTCCCTTGTTGCCTGGCTGCTGTCCAGCCACTCTGACCCCAGCCTGTAGCACTGCATGGAGTTGTTGTACCCAATGTGTAGAACCTGGCACTTGGGTGTGTTAAATCTCATGCTCTTGGACCCTGCCCTTCTGTCCAGCCTGTCAAAGTCCCTCTGCAGAGCTCTCCTACCCTCTAACAGATCAACTCCTGCCCTCAGCTGGGTGTCATCTGCAAATTTACTGATGATGGACTAAATCCCCTCATCCAGATCATCAGTAAAGATATTAAAGAGCATGGGGCCCAGCACTGATCCCTGCGGGACACCACAAGTGACAGGCCACCAGCTGGATGTGGCACCATTCACCACCACTCTCTGGGCTCGGCCCTCCAGCCAGTTCCTAACCCAGTGCAGAGTGCTGCTGTCCAAGGCAGGGGCTGACAGCTTGGCCAGGAGTTTGCTATGGGGAACGGCGTCAAAGGCCTTGCTGAAGTCCAGGTAGACCACATCCACAGCCTGCCCCACATCCACCAGATGGCTGAGTGATAAAGCTAGTCAGAGAATGGTTTGTGCTGTTACAGATCAGTGCGATTAACGAGAGCAGTGAAAAACAAAATAACATTGGGTATACTTCTTGTAGGAAATATGCTGCTGGGTTTTTTTCTTTCTTTTTTTTAATTTGTGGTACAAAATTTCCTCATTCTTTTTCTCAGAATAGCTCGAGATGACGGAACCATCTCAGTTTGAGATCTAATCTGCTCTGCCTCTGCAGGAAGTCACAAATGTCTTGAGCAAGCTTTCAGTTAACACATTTCTCTGAGCAAGAGGCTTCTTGGACAAAGCCCTGCTGATTAGGGCAGGAGTGTTTAAACCACAGCTCATGCCCATAGTTGCCAACTAGTTAACCCTTCACCTTTATCCTCTTGCCATCAGCCCAAGTGAAACAGGATTTCACTCCTGTAAAATAATAGGAGCTGTTGGGTATTTTGCTCTGTTGAAAGCCTTGCCTGTCTTGCTGTAACTAGTTAGGGGTGGCCTATTTTCATTTGCAAAGCTATGCAAGTAAATATTTCTCAGAGTATTTATATCATGGTACATCTCTGGTCTCTGTGGTTGTTAGTCCTTGACCCAGCTAACTTAGCTATTTCTTGACAGTCATAATGGTATTTAAACTCACCTCAACATATTTTTACAGGTTCAGCATTTTCACAGATGTTTAGACAGAAGCAGCCTGAAGACTAAGTGCTTCTGCCTCAAAAGCCTCTCTTAGAGGAAGCCAGACTGACTTTAGTCCTTCTCTAAAAAGAGAAGATGATAGAACCCAATCTAAATACATTATTTCCGAAGTAATTAAAGTCATGTTATGTAAAATCAGTATTGCACGGGATGACACACTGCTGGTTACAACAATCTTCAAGAAACAAATATAGCTGCTTGATACAAGCTCTCACTCCATCTCACAAAGGGATTCTGCATTCTCACTATTCCTTACAGTGCCATTGCTGCTAAATGATAGTTTTTGCTGCCAGCCTAAAAAGTAAGCTGAAACCAGAAATAAATTTTAGCATCTCCAATTCCTATTTAATTTTCTAACCAGAATTTGTTTGCTTAAAACCCTTGAAATCTTTCTAAAATTCCCATTTTTTTTCTACTATAGCCTTCAAAACAAATCTTTGTGTTAGGAGTCTGACAGCAGTAACCATTTGAGGGGTCATAAACGCTAAAGAAAGCATTTATGTTGGAAAACAAACAAAAAGAAAGAGAAAAGATTCCCATTTCTTTGCAGCTTCTTCAGAACTTTCCGTGTTTTGTGGCTAATTATTGAGCAAAATGTTTCCCTACTGATTGGATATGAAGATTCTAATGTATGATAAAAGCGCTCAGTGAAGTTGCCACCTTCTACGTTAATCTTAGAGCCGAGTTTGATGTGTAATGACGGGCAATGATGTGGAATTGTTTAGCCTGGAGAATTGGAGGCTCAGGGGAGACCTTATTGCTGTCTACAACTACCTGGAGGGAGGTTGTAGCCGGGTGGGGGCTGGTCTCTTCTCCCAGGCAACCAGCACCAGAACAAGAGGACACAGTCTCAAGCTGTGCCAGGGGAAGTTGAGGCTGGAGGTGAGGAGAAAGTTCTTCACAGAGAGAGCTGTTAGCCATTGTAATGGGCTTCCCAGGGAGATGGGGGAGTCACCATCCCTGGAGGTGTTCAAGAGGGGATTGGATGTGGTGTTTGAAGCCATGGTCTAGTAGTCATGAGGTGTTGGGTGATAGGTTGGACTTGATGATCTTTGAGGTCTTTTCCAACCTTATGGATTTTATGATTCTATGACTACATTAAAAATCAAGTAGTTTGTAAAGGGCTCAATCACACGATTCTGTTTATTAATGAAGGAACTACCCTAAAAGAGTTAAAATGTGTATTCCAGTGCAAAATATAGTGGCACATGACAACAAAATCTCATATGAAAGACAATAGTGCACAATAACCATGTTAGCTTCTGAGATTTGTATACAACCATAATTAACAAAGTTCACACCACACACACAAAAGGCAAGAGCTTCACAAAAAGAAATGATCATAAAAACATAGCTCTGATAGTGATTTATTTATTTTTTTCCCTCCAAGCTTGCATTCTTTGTACAATGCTTGGGAAGAATGAGAACAGGAGTGAAAACAATACTAAAGAAATGCCAATACATAAGGCATCCAGACAGCTATGCTCTCTAAAAGACAATGAACAAAGAGAGATTGATTCAGATCCTTACATATCTCCACAACAAAGCGAGGGAGATGATAGTCTACTTTAGAGCCCATTTTGGAGAAGAATGGTGTGAAACAGCCTTAATATTAATGAGCATTAACTTGGTACTTTTCCAAATAGGATGTGAATGTATTCACTTTTTTTTTTTAATGACAATACATCAATGAAAATGCATCTGTATAAATATCAGCAAAACACATCTGAAAATAAACACAGTGTGATCAAACTGTGTATTTTCAAAATAAATATGTACAGTATTTACATTTGGGACAGTTCAAGAAATGAACATGTCCAGAGTGTGTCCCACGACCTAAACCGATTTTCTGTGGTTGTAGAAAATACATTTGCTTTACAAATATTCTTAAATATATATGTATAAACTTTTCCAGTGAAATGCCTGTGGATTCATTGAAAACAAAAGCATGAGATATCATCAGGTCATGTATAGCTATCAAGTCTCCACATATTCAACAGTCCAGAGTGTCACACATCAGACAGAAGTGGGTTTCCGGCGTTGAGAATGCTTTGTGTACTGCTTCTGTGCTGTCACACCAGCAAGGCTGCAGAAAAGCAGCAGGACTCAGTTTGATTCAGTGATCGATACTGACTGCACCATGTCAGACAGTGTTTCTGGGTCTACTTCTTCTTTACCATTATCTGAATTTTCTGATGAGATGTAGCAGCCAGAATCTCTTGGGCAGTCTTTTAACTGTGATTTGTCAAAGCCGTGGTGAGGGCTTAAGTTCTGCATCTCCTGCCCGTCCTCACTTTTCTGCTGTTGTTCAACTAGAAGGATCAGAAGAAGAAAGACAAAAATTGTCAAAATAAGCATCCTGGCAAAGAGATTGAGATAACAATATGACTGATCTTGAAGAACTGTAGAAACAGATCTGGTAATATACCCATGGCAGATCAGTATTTTTTGTCTGTTAGAAACAGAAACCTCAGTATCAAAGAACAGAAAATATGATTACGTGAGTATCACAACATCTAAGTTAATGCTGAGGTTGGCTTTGATTCTGCAGGATGTTGCTCAGACATGAATGCCAGAGACTTTGGCTTCACCCTGTAGATGGAGGTCCTTTAGGATGTTCCAACAGGGATGTTCCCAACCAGGGAAGGGAAGGGAAGGGAAGGGAAGGGAAGGGAAGGGAAGGGAAGGGAAGGGAAGGGAAGGGAAGGGAAGGGAAGGGAAGGGAAGGGAAGGGAAGGAAGGGAAGGGAAGGGAAGGGAAGGGAAGGGAAGGGAAGGGAAGGGAAGGGAAGGGAAGGGAAGGGAAGGGGGAAGGGAAGGAAGGGAAGGGAAGGGAAGGGAAGGGAAGGGAAGGGAAGGGAAGGGAAGGGAAGGGAAGGGAAGGAAGGGAAGGGAAGGGAAGGGAAGGGAAGGGAAGGGAAGGGAAGGGAAGGGAAGGGAAGGGAAGGGAAGGGAAGGGAAGAGAAGAGAAGAGAAGAGAAGAGAAGAGAAGAGAAGAGAAGAGAAGAGAAGAGAAGAGAAGAGAAGAGAAGAGAAGAGAAGAGAAGAGAAGAGAAGAGAAGAGAAGAGAAGAGAAGAGAAAGAGAAGAGAAGAGAAGAGAAGAGAGGAGAGAGAGAAGAGAAGAGAAGAGAAGAGAAAAGAGAAGAGAAGAGAAGAGAAGAGAAGAGAAGAGAAGAGAAGAGAAGAGAAGAGAAGAGAAGAGAAGAGAAGAAGAGAAGAGAAGAGAAGAGAAGAGAAGAGAAGAGAAGAGAAGAGAAGAGAAGAGAAGAGAAGAGAAGAGAAGAGGAAAGGAGAAAAGAAAGGAAGGTTTGTGAAGGAGAGGAGAGGTTTGGAGGGGAGGGGAGGGCAGGGGCTGGTCTCTTCTCCCAGGCAACCAGCACCAGAACAAGAGGACACAGGACAAGAGTCTCAAGTTGCACCAGGGGAGGTTTAGGCTGGATGTTAGGAAGAAGTTCTTCATAGAGAGAGTGATTGCCCATGCTGTTTAATATTTTATTTCAGTTGCCTAATAAAGTTAATTTGATTTTGAAGTAAAGAATCCAACATCTCAATTTAGTAATTTTTGCACTAATAGGTTTCAGGCACAAGATTATGTATGAAAAATTAAGTAAATAGCTAACAAATTTCTGATTACCTTAAATACTTTCTGAAGAACAGCAATCCCACCTCGTTCCCAAATAAATGAATGGCTAATTGCACTTTTGTGAAAAAGTACACTTTTCATCAGATTTAATTGATAACTGCAACTGTTTGATCTCCTTCTCACCTTACACAGCATAGTTTGGCATGTCAAGTGCTATCTCCCTTTCCAGAGGAAATATTTGATCTCATAGGGTCCAATTGATTTCTGATTTAAGTCAAGATGGAATTACAAAAGATGTTACAGCAGGGAAGGTATTACTGCTGCTTTTAGCAACAGAAGCAGTTTAGCACAAATAACAGCAGATGCCCCAGTAAAGCCTCGTCTAAACTGTGTCATTAGCTCCTTGCACCCATCCCACCATCACCAAGATGACCCAGGTCTTGGTCGCTGTGGCTCAGCCCATCCCTGAGTTCAGTCCTCCTGTGCAGCTATAGGCAGGACTCCCCTGCCCTCCACCGTAATCCCCTCATCAGCCTAATGCTGCTTGCTGGTACTTCCATCAGCTTCTCTAGCATCATCTGCTGCCCTGGAAAGCAGTGACCTAAAAAGTGTTAATCCTGTTTACGTTTTCAAGGTCAAAGAGGAACCTCGATCCACTTCGTTTGTTTTACAATGTAAAGAAGACCAAGTAACTAGCGGATTAAAAAGAAAATGCAGGTCCAATCAGCGTATTAGTGCCATGTAACTAGTTGTGATAATCTGAGCACTTCCGCGGTGAAAAGCAGATCCTCAGTTCCTTTGTAGCAACGTCTTTCCCTTGTGTGTTTCAGGGGAAAAGACACAGGGAAGCCTGGAACTGAGTTTTGTTTTGTGGCTTTTCTTTTGTTTTGTTTTGGTTTTCTTGGGGGGTTTGGGTTCTTGTTTATTTGTTGTAATCCGAATTCAGGAGAAGAAGAAATCTCTCTTCAAAGAACATACAGAAGAGTAAAGGTTCTATCTCCTCCAGTAACATTATAGGTTTTCTTTTTATGTGAAAAACTGAAAACCAAAAGCATTTGAGGCAGTGAAAATACCATTTCTATTTTTCATTCTGAGCAGAAAAAGCTAAGAACACCCTCCCCCTGTTTAAGAAGGAAAGACTGAAAGCAAACTTGAGTGGGCTTTTTCCTCTCTTTAAGGCAGCCTTAAATATCAAGCACTAGCTACTAAACCACTAGAACAGGATGCTGAGTACTATAAATATATGTAGCATGCAACATTAGATGCTGCCTCACAAGAAAAGCAGCTATGCTTTTCTTTTAGGTTTTTTTCTTCTCAGCTTTTGGTCTTACATTCAGTTCTGCTTAATTCCTTCCTCTAACACCTACGTGCTGAAGTTCCACATTAGTAAAAGCAACTTTGCTGTCTTAATCTTTGGACATCAGAAGAAAGATACAATGCCCAGGAAAGGGGAAATGATAAAATTAAACTGCTGATAGATGTTGCAGAGTCATCAGAAAGAACTGTCTTATCAACAAATGGAAGTCCTATCATTTTTCTTCAGTAAAGCAGTTTCATGTAAGATAAATAGTTTACAGTCATTGTTGTCTATGATATGGCCAGAAGAGTCCAAGATATGCATCATTTTGACACATATTCTAACACTACTTTAGTTGGTAGGATTATATTCAGACTTCTGAGCAAAATGTGAGGCTTTTAGCCTTAGTAATGTATGTGTGATGCACACTTTTCTTCCTTGCTGTTCAGACCCTTGAAACGAACATTTGTTATTCAGTGACATAGTTGTGCATGACACATGCAGAGATAGACTGCTTTTTTCCCTTCACCAGCTTTTTCCCCCTTTTTTAATGAGTTTAAAATCCTGATTAGGAAAGCACTTTAAGCTTAGGTTTAAGGCAATTCAGCTCAAGAGTGTACAGGGGTCACGCTGACTCCTGTGTGGTTATGGCAGTTTAAACCAGATGAATGGCAGGAGGCTTGGATTTTATCCTGGAAAAAGGTCACAGAACAGCAAGCCACACTTCTTGAGTGTGCCTTCTGAGAGCTTGCCTTCATGAGTTTTGCCCAGAAGAAGAACTGGTCTAGGACCACAATGCATTAGGCTGAGTCACTTGTGCGCCTTCCTGGAAGGTGCAGCAGTGACATGCTGAGCAGCACCATACAACTGAATAAAACAAAGTGTGTCTTCAAGGCTGATGTTAGACCTCCTAAGTACACTATGCAGACCATGTATCAACCTGTACTGCCTGCATGGGTTAGACCACCTAAGTGTTGAAGTGAAATGAAACTCATCAAACTCAGACAGGATCATTCTGAAGCAGTAAATGGCAATGCTTATTGAAAAAGCAGCAGAGAAACCTCGAGTGGTTCTGGGCTGGCAGCGTTTTGGGGACTCACAGGAGGAATTCTTTTGAGGACATTTACAAATACTGAAGTCAGTGGCATAGCTTTTCTGGGAAGGATACTGAACTGATGTGAGAGGAGAGTCTGTGGTGAAATCAGAGATTAAAATATTTTTTCTTTAAAATTTGGAAGCAAACATGTGCCTGGAAAAAAAAAGGTGACTACTAAGACTCATGCAAAGATTAAGTCCCTTGAGAAATCTGGAAATATTATGCCCAGGTCAATGAGTTGTGCCAGAGTACAGAAGGGGAGTTGAGCATTGTTTGACTTTGACATGATACCGTGCAATCCCAGGTACTTAAAGGGACTGCAGAGTGTAAAATGCTACCCTTGATGCTACATTTTCACGTAAGAAATGCAACTAAGAACTGAAAGTCATGTCCTCAGCTATCTACTATCTTGCTGTCAAGGTACAATAAATAAGGAACAAACCTTATCTGGTACAGACAGTGGAATTTAGACTATGAGCTGGCACTTAAATATGAAAAGTAAGCAAAGGAAGTGGATTTGGGGAGATAAGCATAAACTATTATCCCCCCCAAATTGCACGTATGCACCTTTTTTGGTTTCCTTTTTACTTTTTTTTTTTCCTTAGAAAATAAACTATAGGCACATATTCAGTGAAGTCTGATTCTTGTTTAACTCAGAATAGCTCCAGACTACTGTAACTGACTGAACTTTAGGAACGGACCTCTTGATTTACGTCGCCTAAGGGAGAAGATAATCAGGGCTACTTTGCACACATGAAAACATGTGTCCTGGGATGCAGGCAAAAAAAAAAGTTCCAAACTTCTTTTATTACTTTATTCATTAACCATCCAGCAACTGCCTCGGTTTAAAAATAGCATCTTACAAAAGCACATCCATCCATCTCCTGTCTAGGAGTCATCTGGGAGTAGAATGGGAAGCTATTAAGAAATACTTTATGAACAAGAACTTTTTTTTTCTCCTCTGCAGCCATGAATTCATGAAAACCAATCACTTTGTCTCATATATATATAGGGCTGATCAACTTGTAGAAAATCTAAAAAGAGATCTGGGAAGGAGGAAAGGGTCACTTACAAGACTCTACAGTTCTAGGAGTGCCTTGCCACCTAAAGTTCTTGAAGATGATGAATTTGGGCTAGACTTCCAGGAAAGGTCAAAAGAAGATATTGCAGTATCAGGAAGCAAAATGTGCTTAAAAAACCACTATGTGGTAGCTTCTGCTAAATAAAACTTACTTTTTAATTCCCAGTATAAGATGGGCAAGGTTTTTCTTTTCAAATTTATTCAAGTCTAAATCAAATGTAAGATGAAACAAATTCTCGCTGCCAGAAGGTCCTGCATTTTGGACAGGTTTAAGAAGCATATAAAGTGGAAGCTATTGCTGCAGGTCTTTTGGTTAGAAAACTCAATAACCCAATATTCTGCAGCATGAATTGTACAGTCACAAGTACGCAGCACGAAGAAGTCGTTTAGTGTAGCATACAACAAATGTCAAGAAAAAGCAAGAAAAGAAAAAGAAATTAAAACCCCTGTAAAAACACCTGGTATCAGGTATCACATTAATGAAGCAATAAATCTTGGGTTACTATATTTTTATAGTAGAATCTAGGAACATGAGGCTCTGTTCTAGCATGCTTGCCTGTTCTAAATAATAGCAGAGTCATAAAAACTCAGAAATCCTTTAATTTCAACTCTGGACCGTAATTAAGACTCCATCCGTTAACCAAAGACTAACTTCATGAAAGTACAAATACAATATGAAGATCTGGAATTCTTTCAAGCTCTATGAGACAGATGGGCTTAGAATAGTAAGATATAGTCAATGGCCTTGGTATATTTTTTTCACCAAGCTTATAAAAAGAGTCGACTTTTACCTGGAAAAATGCTGAACTTATCATAGAATTGTAGAATCAATAAGGTTGGAAGAGACCTCAAAGATCATCAAGTCCAACCTGTCACCAAACACCTCATGACTACTAAACCATGGCTCCAAATGCCATGTCCATTCCCCTATTGAACATCTCCAGTGATGGTGACTCTACCACCTCCCTGGGCAGCATATTCCAATGGCCAATCACTCTTTCTGTGAAGAATTTCTTCCTAACATCCAGCCTAAACCTCCCTTGGTGCAGCTTGAGACTGTGTCCTCTTGTTCTGGTGCTGATTGCCTAGGAGAAGAGACCAGCCCCCCATGGCTACAACGACCCTTCGGGTAGTTGTAGAGAGCAATGATGTCTGAGTCTCCTCATATATCTAGAATGCTTTTGGCCAGTAAAAACAGATTACTTGGTAGCTGTGGGTAATTATGCTGCTCACTTCTAAGCAATGCAGAAAATCCATTTTAATTAAAGAAATCATTTCTGCTGGACTGAGCTGTGCCCATTTAGGAAAAAAATAAAATATTGACCTATAAAAGTTTGGTTCAGATGCAGAATTCTCTTTCACAGTAGCACCCAGTCCTTTCAACACAATTTTCCAATTGGATTGACAGAAGGACAAAGAGGTCAAATGATTCAGACGAAGTCAGACTCATGCTGAGCTTATCCCCAAGATCATCTTGACTCCTCATCTTTCATTATAACGACTTAACAGATAGCTTCTATCAATTTTAGTCTTGAGTATCATTCTTTTTAGAACAGTTGTTAAATTCTGTTCTGTCTCTAGCAGTCATATGACAAATGCTATGAACCTTTGGCAACCAGACAAGGCATGGATTTGATTCAGTCCTGATTCAAGACAGTGTTCCAAACCAGGAGAGTGTATATGCATGGCTTAACTTAAAATATACCTAAGCATATAAATGAATGTGCACCGACACTGTCTTGGTGTGTAGTGATGCAGTCAGGAAGGCCAAGGTACAGCAGGAGCTTGACTGGGCAAGGGATGCAAAGAATAACTAAAAGGGCTTCCACAGGTATGTCAACCATTAAAGGAAAGCCAAAGGAAGTGTATCCCCTCATCAAGGAAGACTAATAAGCTGGTAACAGCAGACAAAGAGAAGGCTGACATGCTCAACAAGCTTTGTCTCAGTCTTCAACAGCAACATCTCTTACACATCATGACTTGATAGACCACAACATGGAGACCAGGTCCTTCCCACTCTAAGAGATCAGGTTTGTGATCACCCAAGACAACTGACCATGCATAACTTTATGCAACCTGATAAGATGTATCTGGACTGAAAGAAATTGGCTGAAGTGGTTGACAATCCATCCTTGGTATTTGGAAAGTCATGGCAGTCAGCTGAAGCCCCTGGTGACTGAAAAAGGGAAACATGAGACCCATTTTTTAAAGGGTAGAAAGGAGGACCTCGGGAACTGCTGACCTCTCAGCCTCACCACTATGCCTGAGAAGATTATGAAAAAGGTCCTCCATGAAGCTATGGTAAAGCACATGAACAACAGGAAGATGATTTGGACAGCCAGCATGGCTTCACCGAGGGCAAGTCCTACCTGACCAACCTAACAGCCTTCTATGAGGGAGTCACTACATCAATGGACAAGAGACGATGAGATTGTTCTCTATCTGGATTTCTGTAGAAGTCAGTCCCCTACAACATTCTTCTCTCCAAATTGGAGAGGTATGGATTTGATGGATAGACCATTTGGCAGATAAGGAATTGGTTGGACGGTCACATCCAGAGGGTAGTGGTCAAGAACTCAATGTCCAGATGGAGACTGGTAACAAGTGGGGGTCCTCAGGGGTCCATACTGGGACATAGAGGGTGGGATCAAGTGCACCCTCAGTAAATCTGCAGATGACACCAAGCTGAGTGGTGCAGTTGGCAAGCCAGAGGGATGGGATGCCATCCAGAGGGACCTGGGTAAGCTGGAGAAGTGGGTCTGTGTGAACTTCATGAGGTTCAACAAAGCCAAGTTCAAGGTCCTACACATGGGTCAGAGGAATTCTTGGTGTCAATACAGGCTAGGAGATGATGGGATTGCAAGCAGCCCTGCAGAGAAGGGCTTGAGAGTGCTGGTGGAGGAAAAGCTGGCAACATGCACTCACAGCCCAGAAGGCAAATCATATCCTGGACTGCACAAAAGAAGTGTGGCCAGTAGGTCAAAGGAGGTGATTCTGTTGCCTGACTGCACTCTAGTGGGACCTCACCTGGAGTACTGCTCTCAGTTCTGAAGTCCTCAGTGCAAGAAGTAATGAACCTGTTCGAGCGGGTCTGAGGAAGGGCCATAAAAATTATTACAGACCTGGAGAACTCTCTGCAGGATGAGAAAGTTGGGGTTGTTCAGTCTGGAGAAGACTCCAGGGAGAACTTATTTGTGACCTTTCAGTACTTAAAGGGAGCCTATAGGAAAGGTGGGGACAGGTGGTTTTAGAAGGGCCTGGTGTGGCAGGACAAAGGGCAATGGTTTTAAATTGAAAGAGAGTAGATCTAGTCTATACGTATGGAAGAACAATGAGAATGGTGAAACACTCCACAAATGACTGCCCAGAGAGGTGATAAATGTCCCATCTCTGGAAACATTCAAGGTCAGGTTAGATGGGGCTCTGAGCAACCTGATCTAGCTAACAGTGTCCCTGCTCACTGCAAGGGGGTTGGCCTAGATGAACTTTCAAGGTCACTTCTAACTCAAACCATCCTATGGTTCTCTGAATGCTTATAGCTGGCATGGTACATAAAGATGCCTTGCTTCTGGTCCCTGTTAGTATTCATAAATTCTGGCAATGTTAATACATTTATTTGAATACTAGGAAGATTGGCTATACCTATCTAAAGTGAATGTGAAACAAATATCCATTTCATCTCCTGTTCTAAGACTACAGTGTCATCTGATTTTGAAGCATGGGCCACTTTGTAAGATTTACTGTTATTATTTCCAGAAGCATTACAGGAATTTAAACTATTAGACTACCAAACAGATAACATCATGGGAATTGTTTTGCCTGGAGAAGTGACTGAATCCCATGCTGCCAGTTAGGAAGAACCTTATTTGGATAATTAAGGTAAATTTATGAATTTTCAGGGCACGGATCATGTAAGGACATTGCTAGGTTTGCTCCTTGCACAGGTGTATGCAGAATATTAAGTGTTAAGACACCTTCAAAAGAAAAGAAAAACATTTATGTCATCTCCTAGACAGGTTAGAGGTCTAAGGCTGTTTGCTCTGCTTGCTGTGCTTTTTGTTACCCAGGGAGTAGAAATATAAACCATATCCTCACTACTCCAGAACAGTTTCCCATTCACATGGTCTGTTAGAAGCCATTATGTTTTGGGTTTGTTTTTCACACTGATGCAAACCTGCAAAAATATAACATAGCATTTTTTCTTGCCTTTTGTGGTAGTGTGAAGGTTTAATCCTCCCACCGTACAAAGCACAGCTAAACTCAGTCAGGGAAGCGAATGAAAAGCTGTATTTTACAAGCAGAATGAAATGCCATGAATACATACCAAATATGCAGTATTTACAATATATACAAAATTCACAGGAAAGAATGC
Organism: Picus viridis; assembly: GCA_033816785.1. Classification (NCBI taxonomy): domain Eukaryota; kingdom Metazoa; phylum Chordata; class Aves; order Piciformes; family Picidae; genus Picus; species Picus viridis. Next base: position 5,803,585 of record CM066570.1, read on the forward strand.
AACACAGAGAAACCCTCCAAGGACAATCCCCCCTCAGGTTCCCCTCAAGACCCCTCTCCCTCCACCCCTTTCTTGTCCAAGCTAACAGGACGGGAAAAGGAGAGAAAAGAGAAATGGATACTAAGGGGAAATCGTTAGTTCAAAGCAGTTGTTAAGAAAGTTAGTTTTCTTATCCCATAAGTTTCAGTCCAAGGTCAGTTGCATGCAGGCTGGCCAAGAACAGAAAGAAAAACTGAAGACAGATTGTAAGTTCTTAAAGCTACATTCTACTGATCTACCAATGAAATTTGTTGGGAATGATCTTTGCTTTCCCTTTTACACCTAAACACTCAGCTAGGGAATTCTGGAGCTGTCCCATTCTTAAAGGCACAGCCTAAAACTGTCACACCTTTTGTGTGTGTGTGTCTGTGTTAAATACTGATATAAAAAAACCCCAACATACACAAATAGGCTAGTTGCTGAGAAGCACACACAAATATACATGTACTCAGTTTAAGGGCAGGCAAGAGTAACAAATTTATTTGCAGATGATTTCCAGCTAAATCCCTGCAATACAATTATTGGAAAATGCAACCCTGTTTTTCCCTGGATTCACCCTTCCAATCACTATTTCTACACAGACACTCCTTCAAGAGTCCATTTCTAGCCTGTAATTTCATGAAGTATAGACCAAAAAGAACTATTGAACCTGCTGAGAATAAAAAAAACCACAGCCTCTCCAGTGGATTTGCAAGAAAGTTACCTTTCTCTGGAAGCTAAGAACAGGAAAGACCATTTGTACAAAAGTCCAAATGTGCAGTAAAAACAAGATCAGCAAAGACATAAAGATGGAGATTAGAGAATATCCAAGTGCTGGGTTCTAGACATTGGCCACAGCAACCCCAGGCAGTGCTACAGGCTGGGGTCAGAGTGGCTGGACAGCAGCCAGGCAACAAGGGACCTGGGGGTACTGGTTGATGGTAGGCAGAATATGAGCCTGCAGTGTGCCCAGGTGGCCAAGAAGGCAAATGGCATCCTGGCCCACATCAGGAACAGTGTGGCCAGCAGGAGCAGGGAGGTCATTCTGCCCCTGTACTCAGCACTGGTTATTCTACACCTTGAGTCCTGTGTCCAGTTCTGGGCCCCTCAGTTTAGGAAAGATATTGAGTTGCTGGAAGGTGTCCAGAGAAGGGCAACAAAGCTGAAGAGGGGTTTGGAGCACAAGCCCTATGAGGAGAGGCTGAGGGAGCTGGGGTTGCTTAGCCTGGAGAAGAGGAGGCTCAGGGGAGACCTTCTTGCTCTCTACAACTCCCTGAAGGGAGGTTGTAGCCAGGTGGGGGGTTGGTGTCTTCTCCCAGGCAACCAGCACCAGAACAAGAGGACACAGTCTCAAGCTGCACCAAGGGAGGTTTAGGCTGGATGTTAGGAAGAAGTTCTTCACATAAAGAGTGATTAGCCATTGGAATGTGCTGCCCAGGGAGGTGGTGGAGTCACCATCACTGGAGGTGTTCATAAAGGGATTGGACTTGGCACTTGGTGCCATGATTTAGTAGTCGTGAAGTGCTGGGTGACAGGTTGGACTTGATGGTCTTTGAGATCTTTTCCAACCTTATTGATTCTATGATTCTATAGACACATACATACGTATATATGTATATTGTTTTGGTTTTTATTCCCTCCCCAGACTTTCCATCAGAAGACACTGAGTTGGATAAAGATTTAAATGTGAAATGAAGTGAGAGAAGGAAAACCATATTCTTCTGCAGAATGATGTTTAAAAACATGTTAAGAGGGGGGTGTTGGACTAGATGACCTTTGGAGGTCCCTTCCAACCGAAACCATTCTATGATTCTATTTGAAATAATCTCTGTTTTGGTTAAAATACCAGCGCACTATTTAGGGCGTTTTATTTTCTGCTCCTTCACAGACCTTGTGACTTTCAAGAAGTCACTCAACCTTTCTGGTGTTTGGGTCCCCAAACATAAATAGAGTTGTTCTTAAGCATTAGTTTCTAGCAAACACTAGTGTGAGACCTAAAAATAAAGAAGTAAATAAAGTATTAATTTGTTAGCAAGCCTAGATGGATAATCATGTACATCTCTAGAAGAGATAGAGAGTTTGCATCCTGGACAGATGAGAAAACCATCGGACTCCATGTCATACCTAAAAGAAAATTCATTTAACAGATCTTTGTGAGAATTACTATTTCTTTACATGTGTGTCTTTGGTTAAAACTTGCACATGACTCTTAACAAAGCTTAAATGCTTACTCTCATAGTCCTGCAGATTTTCAATCGCTGATAAAAGTCTTGTCCTGTCTTCTGGATTTGAAATATTTAATTCGATCAGGTGGCTCTCCTGCAGATCCTTTAAGTCCTCTAACGTTTCATAGCCATTTAGCAAAAGGGTTGAGGCATACTCCTACAAAAAGAAACGAGCAAATCCTGTCATGTAGCAAGCACTATGTTTAGTAGAGGACTAGACACAATCTCTCTCGCTTCCTTTTTCCTTTTCTTTTTTTGTGAGGTTGAAACAGGCTCCATTCTCTAGTCTGACAGACCTGCCTTTGGCATAAAAACAAACATGGAAAGGACAGAGGCAGAGATGCTAGGGGGTCCCCTGGCCATCCAGGCATGTGTGCCTGGGTTGTCTTAACAGAGTCTGGCAGAAAATTGGACTAGGACAAAGCCCTGACAGAAAATATTTAATCTGCTGTCTGGCGTTTTGGTGGGTCACCCCATGAATGCCTCTCATGCTGGGTCCAGAAGGACCTCTGAGATAAGGTGTGCTCTGCCTTTGTACAGAAGGAGCCCATTAATAGACATAAGGGATAGAAGCTGAGGGATCTCTCAGCTGTGCTGTGTCACATATTGTCCCCCTTTAGCCGTGTGTCAACGCAGTACGCAACTCTGCACACACTCGAGGGGAAGGAGTGTTTGCATCAGCACCAAAGCAATACCATTATTAAAAATTCTACCTGTAAATCATGACCTAATTAGGCTTTGACACTCAGTTGAGAACTAGAGTTGCGCAGAGGGAACTAGGCACAACATGAGCATAGTGCAAAAAGACCTTTGCTTCCTGAATTGGAAGGCTGAATTCTAAATGTTGGCACTGAAGTCAGACTGCAGTCCTCTCCCCGACGTGTTCACAGTCACCTACCTCCTTCCGTTAGGCACACAATGCAGGCAACTTACAGGGACTTGACAAGTCACCACTGTGTATCTTTGTGTGGAGTCTCTTAGCTGAAACAAGTGATGTGCTAAAATGTAGTTCTACAAGCCACTCACATCAGATAAAAACCCAGACATGATGCTGCTTTGCTTCGCTGCCTTCAAAACTGCTGAAACCTGCCTTTTGGCTTTTGCCTGTAAATGACATCCAAACCCAAGTGTACAGAAGTGAAATGTTTCAAATGCAGCTGGGAAACTCATTGGCTGACCTGCAGGTGGATGCAATCCAGGAGCTCTTGCAATGTTTTAGGCTTGGTCCTTTTGCTTCCTCTGTGCGGCTTTATCTTTCTGGGTGCAGCTTCCTCTTCCAAGATAATATCCACATAAATGAACTTGAAGTTTCCTACTTTGTTGTTCAGCATGCCTGTCCATATGCCCATGGGGGTTTTACAGATGATATCTATAATGTCTCCTTTCTAGAGCAATAAAAAAAAAGCACACCACTGCTTACACATCTTGTTTGTTACAGGTAGCTTTTCCTATATGGACCAAAGCCAGCAAAGACAGTACAGATCTTAACTAGTCAGTGCAAACTTAACACCTTAAAAATACCTTGATGTATCTCTTTTCTTTTGTAAAATCCCAGCAAAATGGAAAATGGAGTTAGTCCTTATCTCATAGAATGAGCCAGGTTGGAAAAGACCTCAGAGATCATCAAGTCCAAACTATTACCTAATACCTAACATTTCCTGACAACTAAACCACGGCTCCAAGTGCCACATCCAATCCTTTTTTGAACACCTCCAGGGTCAGTGACTCCACCACCTCCCTGGGCAGCACATTCCAATGGCAAATCTCTTTCTGCAATGAATTTCTTCTTAACATCCAGCCCAAACCTCCCCTGGCACAGCTTGAGACTGTGTCTTCTTGTTCTAGTGCTGGTTGCCTGGGAGAAGAGACCAACCCCCACCTGGCTACAACCTCCCTTCAGGGAGTTGTAGAGAGCAAGAAGGTCTCCCTGAGCCTCCTCTTCTGCAGGCTAAGCAACCCCAGCTCCCTCAGCCTCTCCTCATAGGGCTGTGCTCCAAAACCCTCCCCAGCTTTGTTGCCCTTCTCTGGACACCTTCCAGCAAGTCAACATCTTTCCTAAACTGAGGGTCCCAGAACAGGACACAGGACTCAAGGTGTGGAATAACCAGTGCTGAGTACAGGGGCACAATGACTTCCCTGCTCCTGCTGGCCACAAGAGCTGCAAGTACATTTGAAATGGAAACTAAATAGACATTTATTTAAAGCTCTATAAGTATAAATATTACTCTACATGCTCATGGAGACTCAGGAACTTCAGTTGTGGATGTAGATCAGGAGTAGGCAGTGGCACTGAAACAAGATGCAGATGCACTTTGAATTCAGATTCAGGGATACTGAATTTTTGTGAGAAAAATTTAGGGGTTTCCATCCTGAGTATTAGTTTATAATTCTAAAATACACCACCTTGAGGAGTAAAAAATAAACCTGTGTGAACCAGTGGACATTTGCCATTTTGTGACTGGTTAAACTGTTTTGAAACCAATACCCTGGGTGTGGGTGGAAGTGGCAGGCCACCACCAACAGAACAAGAGGACATAGTCTCAAGCTGCACCAGGGGAGGTTTAGGCTGGATGTTAGGGAGAAGTTCTTCACAGAAAGAGTGATTGGCCATTGGAATGTGCTGTCCAGGGAGGTGATGGAGTCACCGGTACTGGAGGTATTTAGGAGGAGACTGGATGAGGCAATTGGTGCCATGGTTTAGTTGATAAGATAGTGTTGGGTGATAGGTTGGACTTAATGATCTCAAAGGTCTTTTCCAACCTGGTTAATTCTATTCTAAGTGGAGGGTAGTGGCGAAGACTCCAAGTGCTAGCAGAGCACTGGCTGTAATGCAGGTCAGAGAGGAGGAGTGGAAGACTTTAGTGAGAGATACAGATGAGGATTTTGACAAAAATAAAAGGTTGTGAAGAAGAAAAGATTCTGCATTGTGAATGTAATCTGGATATGGAGGTATTTACAAAGAGGGAAAAGATATTAAATCTGTCTGTGCATAGAAGGAAAAGAAAAGGGTTGGGCTTTTTCAGCAGTGTTAAACTGGACCCATGTCTGGAGCTCCTTTTTCTCACTTGCACATCCTGGACACCCTTGCCATGTTGTTAGGGCCAGAAGAAATTCATAGCTCAAAGGTATGTTTGAAGAATAGCTTATTGGAAAGGCAAACAGTTGTCATTAAAGACAATGGATGCCACTGAGCTTTTGAGATATCCTAGTTGTGACTGAAAAAGCTGGGGAGGCAACTTCACATCCCATGAGACTCAAGTTTTTCTTACTCCACAGGAAGTATGTGGGAAGCAACACATATTTGGTCTGAGGAAAGCTGTAGTATCCAGGTACGTACTGCAGTGGGATACCTACTTGGAGCCTATGCCTTTAAAACCCTTTAGCAGCAGTTGGCTTTGAAGCGTAGTTTGAAGTAAGTCCTTAAAGAAGCACTGCAAAACCAGATCAGCCTCACTTCTAGGGTGCTACATGTGCTTAACCTTTAAAAATGCACTAGAAAACATATTCTTCTTATTTAAAAAATGTCCCCCTGGCATTCTTACCAGGAAAGAAGAAATCCTGCCAGTTGTCTTACCTTGATTTTCAGGGAATCGGTGTCGTATGGACTTGGTGTGAAGTCAGTGTGAACTTTGGCTCGACCGCAGAAGGGCCCGCTGTAAGGGACTTCGTCATCAAACCGCAGGCTGTCCCTGTTGCTTGTTCCATCTGAGCAGCTGGTTACCCCACCTGAAAGAGAGCCAAGCTGAGAGATCTACACCAAATGCCCAGAGATGCAATTCTGCACAGCAGCCGAGAGGAAAGCGTTCAAGAGCACAGATTAAGCAAGAGTGTGCTCTGCGTGGTTTTGACACATTGCAGGAAAAATACGTTCAAGAAAAAGCGTATTGCAAGAGACCCCAAAAAAATAGTAGGAGATCTTTCATCTACATCTTCCCTACAATAATCTTTTCTGGTGATGATACTTAATAGACTAAAAATTTTACTTACAGATTTTTTGAGATATTGCCCCTGTAGTTTAATAAAATGTACTTTAAAAGTGCAATTTAGGGAATTAATTCTGCTGAACCTCTCCTGTTTATTCAGAGAAATGAAAACAAGTGCTGTAGAAGTTATTTTATTTCATTACAGAGCTAGCTGAAACATCAAAGAAACCTGCATTGCAGAAGGAAATTTTAATCTTATCAACATTTCTCCCTGTCATTTTATCCAAGTTGAGCAATAAAATATCAGCAGAGTAATTCGAGCAAATTTGAGCAAGCTCTGCAATATCCCATCCAAATATGTTTTTAGATAAGAGCTGCAGTGTGTTGGAAGTAAGCTCCCATATACAATTTTCACAAATCACATCATAGGAAGTGATCATAAAAATGGTTTTGTTTGCGGTGATTGCTTAAGTGCACAGCTTCATCACAGGGCTAGATTAACTACTAAAAGCAAATGGTCTGAACAGCAGCTCGAATCCCCTCTTAGGGCTTACATGGTGCCTGCAGTGATGACACAACAACATCATCATGGACAGGATGCCTGGCACCCAGCACATGTCCATAGCAGGGCAGCAAACAGAAGTGGAGGCAAAGTACTCATCAGAAATTCGTCTGCCCTCTGACTGAGACTACACTGTTGGGGGAGGGTTTTCAGTGGGTTTGCAAAGTAGACTGTGTCTCTCTGCATCATGATTTGAAGCTGTCAGGTCAGGCCCCCATTACCCATCATCTCAGAGATACTCTCACTTTGTCTGCATCACGTCTTCAGGGTGAAGGACTCACAGACATTATCACCAGAAAGGATGCTTGTGTGGCTGTGCCCAGTGATTGCAATCCTGTGGATATCAGCACCACAGCAGTGATAACCCCCACCCCCAAATTTATGGCTTATATCCCAGCAACATCCCTTGTAATTCATGGGAATTTTTTGGTTTGGCTTTTTACTTCAATTAGTATTTCCCACTCTTAAAAGCAGCTATCTTATTTCTGGAAAGAGGCATATCTACCCTAGCTGCCATCCATTTAATCAAATTGCACTTTTGTTTGCCAGACTGGAAAGCTCACTCCTATCACATTTTTGATCACCAGCTCTGATAATTCAGACTTAAACAATAACAGTGTTGATCCAGTGACTGAATAAGAAGTATGGATATCTTGTACTTACTAGATGAGCTCTGGCCACTGTTCAGACTGTAGAGACTTTCCATAGAGTCACTGGCTTTTAAAGAGAACTTCTCAGTGTGTATTCCACCACCAGGATCACTGTCATCTTTTTCTTCTTCATTCTTTAAAACAAAAAAACAGATATTAACCATTAAGAGATGTATTTTAGATGAAATTTTTATTTCTTCTTTTTTTTTTTTAAATGATCATTGGTGATTAAGTCATTACACTTTATAAAGAACCACTCTGTGGGAGAAATCATTTCAGAAGTTGACACCTGGTACTAAAGATGCTCAGAACCATCCTTAGTGTCTTGAGGAAATCCCCTGTTTCCAGTATGCTCCACTCACTTCATACCACTCCTGCTCAAGCAGCTAAATTGATTCTCCATCTCAGAAGACTGCAATATACCAGAGCAACAACAAAGACTTGCAGTGGGAAATTTGCAGGTAGCCAGACAAGATAGAATAGAATAGAATAGAATAGAATAGAATAGAATAGAATAGAATAGAATAGAATAGAATAGAATAGAATAGAATAGAATAGAATAGAATAGAATAGAATAGAATAGAATAGAACAGAACTGACCAGGTTGGAAAAAAACATCAAGATCAAGTCCAACCTATCACCCAACCGCATCTAATCAGCTAAACCATGGCACCAAGTGCCTCATCCAGTCTCTTCTTAAACACCCCCAGTGAAGGTGATTCCACCACGTCCCTGGGCAGCCCATTCCCTGACTGTCCCACAGGAGAACATAAAAGTTTAATTCTGAAAGCACATGGTGAAGTTCTAGTTGATGCAGTTGTGCTGTGAGCTGAACTGCTGAAAATTATAGGTGCTTGGTGGCAGGCTGGCACCCAGGCCAGGGTGTTCTGGAGACAGATTGCACAATATGCATGGCTTTGGTGTGTTCTAGCACCATGCTCACCACATAGCTCGAACTTTGGCCTCAAAATCCAATTCATTTCAGAATTAACAGATGTGTGTTTCTTTCACAAAATCTAACAGTGTAAGAAATTGACCTCTTGAGTTTATGACATTAAATCACACCTCAGGAATCACAGCCCATTCAAAGCAATAAGATCCATATTACAGTCACAGGGAAGCTAGGAATTAGGTAATAATAAGTGAATGAAATATTTATGAGCTTTCAAAGGAAGGAGTTTCTTCAGCAGATTTCATTGCTTTCACAGCAATTTATGTGGTACTCTGACATAATTATAACATCTTGCTGTACTTGGGATGTTATGCTGTATTTGGGGAAATATTAATGAATCAACTGGCTTATGAAGTCGAGCAAAGATGGTTGTGCATGTATGAAGCAGAGACCCATACAGGTATGTACAAGGCATAGAGCTGAAATTAAAGACTATCTTGGTTTTCAACAAGGACAGTGCTTGGTACATCAGTCAGCAGCACAACCCATGGATTAATCAGTAGGCTGGAATTGATTGCCATCATCTCCTGCAGGAATGAAGATTATGCCACATGTGTGTCCAGTCAGATAATTCATTGAATTTCTGTCATGTGAATCTCACTTGTAAGTGTGCAGAAGGTAAAGGTTGAAAGTCTGAATTGCAGTTAAAAGTGCAAACTAAACTAATGAATTAGGAATCCTGGTCTCTCACCTCCAAAAACTATCTAAGCTGTGAAACATTGTTTTCTCCTTGTGAAGTTTCTCATTTATTATCCCTACATGTGTGAGATAGGATAGGATAGGATAGGATAGGATAGGATAGGATAGGATAGGATAGGATAGGATAGGATAGGATAGGATAGGATAGGATAGGATAGGGTAGGGTAGGGTAGGGTAGGGTAGGGTAGGGTAGGGTAGGGTAGGGTAGGGTAGGGTAGGGTAGGGTAGAATAGAATAGAATAGAATAGAATAGAATAGAATAGAATAGAATAGAATAGAATAGAATAGAATAGAATAGACCAGGTTGGAAGAGACCTTGAAGATCATCGAGTCCAACCTGTAACCACAACCTCACAACTAGACCATGGCACCAAGTGCCACATCCAGTCCCCTCCTGAACGCCTCCAGGGACGGAGACTCAACCACCTCCCGGGCAGCCCATTCCAGTGACGAATCACTCTCTCGGTGAAGAACTTTCTCCTCACCTCGAGCCTAAACTTCCCCTGGTGCAGCTTGAGACTGTGTCCCCTTGTTCTGGTGCTGGTTGCTAGGGAGAAGAGGCCAACCCCCTCCTGGCTACAACCACCCTTCAGGTAGTTGTAGAGAGCAATGAGGTCGCCCCTGAGCCTCCTCTTCTCCAGGCTAAACAGCCCCAGCTCCCTCAGCCTCTCCTCATAGGGAGGTAGGATAGGATAGGATAGGATAGGATAGGATAGGATAGGATAGGATAGGATAGGATAGGATAGGATAGGATAGGATAGGATAGGATAGGATAGGATAGGATTAACCAGGTTGGAAGAGACCTTTGAGATCATCAAGTCCAACCTATCATCCAACACCATCTAATCAATTAAACCATGGCACTAAGCACCCCATCCAGTCTCTCTCTCAACTAAATCACTCTTTCTATGAAGAACTTCTTCCTAACATCCAGCTTAAACCTCCCCTGGTGCAGCTTGAGACTGTGTCCTCTTGTTCTGGTGCTGGGTGCCTGGGAGAAGAGACCAGACCCCACTTGTCTACAACCTCCCTTCAGGTAGTTGTAGAGAGCAAGGAGGTCTCCCCTGAGCCTCCTCTTCTCCAGACTAAGCAACCTCAGTTCCCTCAGCCTCTCCTCATAGGCCTTGTGCTCCAAACCCCTCCCCAGCTTTGTTGCCCTTCTCTGGACATGTTCCAGCAAGTCAACATCTTTCCTATAATGAGGGGCCCAGAACTGGACACAGGACTCAAGGTGTGGCCTAACCAGCATTGTGTACAGGGTCAGAATGACTTACTGATGATGGACTCAATGCCCTCATCCAGATCATCAGTAAATATATTGAACAGGATGGGGCCCAGCAGTGATCTCTGGGGGACAGCACTAGCGACTGGCTGCCAGTTGGATGTGGCACAATTCACCACCACTCTCTGGGCTCAGCCCTCCAGCCAGTTCTGCAGACTAGGCAGATTTTTTTAGGATGATTAAATGTGGCAAGTCCTTTTTCCTAATGTTTTGGTTTGTGCGTTTGGTTTGGGATTTTTTTCTGTGTGGGTTTGTTTGTTTTGTTTTGTTTTGTAATTTGGAACTCACTGGTACAACATATACTGACAAAACAGGGTTTGCAGCCTGTGGAACATATTTTTTTATGTTTAATAAAGATAGGTCCACTAAGATTAGATAAGGTAAAAGCAGTCAATGCACACAACTTCTCAAACTCTAGGATGATGGGTATACCATTCAAAACGGACTTTGCAAATAACTTTTATATTGAAAGACAAATTCTTCTAATGCAGTGTGTTGTGCCGGTTGAATATCAGGCTGCTAATGGGGTTCATCCAATATTCCCTTGTGTCCATGTTAGGAGAATCTTTGGTGATGTTCATACAAATGCTCCTTGATGCCAAAGCAAAATTCAGCAATGTAAAACTCAACAATATGAACCCCCTGTGTCTATCTTGGGCCCTCCCTTACTGTGCAATGCATTCATTTAATATGTGTGTGTGTAAGCTAACATGCACATGAAAGAAAGGGTACATTCTAAAAGCTGTTGAAGTTCAGTACGTTACTTTGCCTTTATGGATTGTTATAACTGATGACAGCTGAAACATGGACAGGAAAAATGTACATAACAATTTTACTTCACATGCATTCTCATCAAACACAAGATTCTTAAGGTGTATTTACCATCTCCTCAGAGAGTGCTTTGATGTACTTTTTGCCCATCTTTTTCTTCATGGTAAGGGAAATGGCTCTCATCTTCTTACCCAAACTTCCTCCATTATTTGCTGCTTTAGTTTGCACTGCATCTCCAGTGTCACTTATAGTCTCCAATTCAGAGATCTAATTCAAAATCAAAAAAGGGAAGGAACAAGTTAGTGTGAAAATCAAATTCAGTGTAGAATAGAATAGAATAGAATAGAATAGAATAGAATAGAATAGAATAGAATAGAATAGAATAGAATAGAATAGAATAGAATAGGTTGGAAAAGACCTTTAAGATCATTGAGTCCAACCTATAATCCAAACCATCTAATCAACTAAACAATGGCACCATGTGCCCCATTGAGTCTCTTCCTAAACACCTCCAGTGATGGTGACTCCACCACCTCCCTGGGCAGCCCATTCCAATGGCAAATCACTCTTTCTGTGAAGAACTTCTTCCTAACATCCAGCCTAAACCTCTACTGGTGCAGCTAGAGACTGTGTCCTCTTGTTCTGTTGGTGGTTGTCTGGGAAAAGAGACCAACCCCCACCTGGCTGCAACCTCCCTTCAGGTACTTGTAGAGAGCAAGAAGGTCTCCCCTGAGCCTCCTCTTCTGCAGGCTCAGCAACCCCAGCTCCCTCAGCCTCTCCTCACAGGGCTGTGCTGCCTACCCCTCTCCAGCTTTGTTGCCCTTCTCTGGACACGTTCCAGCAAGTCAACATGTTTCCTAAACTGAGGGGCCCAGAGCTGGACACAGGACTCAAGGTGTAGTGGAATAGGAATTAGAGGAAAACATTAAGGACACCAATACAGATAGGATGACTAAATTCAGTCGTAGCTTTTTTTTGTTTCTGGGGAATTGTGTACTTAAGCAGGTTTGTAGCAAACCACTATATGTGCAAATTACATAAAGAAAATATATTTTATGCTAGAAATGTTGTCTTCCTTATTTTCTTTATGTTTTTCTTAATCCAGTCAGGAACTGAGGGGATTCTATGCAGGGTCTTGAAAAGAAAGACACGTCTGTGGCTTGCACACATGTGCCTATGACTTTGGACATACACCAACCTGAAGTGTACTTTCATATTAGATGGTGTTGGGTGATAGCTTGGACTTGATGATCTTGAAGGTCTCTTCCAACCTGATCTATTCTATTCTATTCTATTCTATTCTATTCTATTCTATTCTATTCTATTCTATTCTATTCTATTCTATTCTATTCTATTCTATTCTATTCTATTCTATTCTATTCTATTCTATTCCATTCCATTCCATTTCATTCCATTCTATTCCATTCCATTCCACTCATCTTTTGAAAAATTGTTTCTAATCTTCCCACAAAGAACCAGAGTTTAGGTGTGTTTTTCATGTCCATCTTGGCAAAAACTCAAGCACCTGGGCAGATCCAGGTCCACAAGCAAAGTTCTTACCAGAGTAAAATTTACACAATAGTTTCTCAATCTTTTTGCATAACCATCACAGGAAAGGAAACTGAAGACAGCAAAAGTTTGTGTTATACTAACCTCAGCTGAATCATCTGTCTTTGATATTGAGTGATGTCTGAAACGGTCGAACTTTCCAAAGCTGCTTGTGCGCTGTTAAAACATAACAGAAGACAAACCTTGACTCACTTATAGTGTTTTGACTTAAATACAACTGTCAAGTCATCCATTTGGGTTAAAAAATCCTCCTAAACCAGTGGACCATGAACTGCTGCATCCAGCTAGAAATAAACTAGGGTGTCTATAGGGAAAAGAAAAATTGTGATTGTACAGCCAGAAGCAGAACAATTAATAGTAGAAGTAATGCTGATTCAAATGCTAACTAGAGGAGGGTATGACTGGCTTCTTTTACATCAGTTTCACATTTATTGTAGACAGGTACCTAGGAATTACTTCTAGATAAGACTGAGCTTAGAAAAAAAAAAAAAAAAAAAGAGGCATTTCCATACATAGTATACAAGCTACAGCATTGGTTATGGTGGTGTCACCTGTGGAAAGTCACACAGGTTACTTTCTCAGCTGGGAAGACTGTGTACAGTCCTTTACCAATAGGAATCGGCAAGCGCCACTGAGAATCTCAAGTACCTTTTTGGTTTTCCCCCAAATGCATATGCTGTTGAGGGGGCAAGCAGCAGAATAACCAGGCAGGCCCTGTCCTCTACTCCCCAGGCGCCCAGTTCAAAAATCTGTTTTCCTTTCCTCGTGCCACAGTGTGTAAGAATGGCTGCATCACCTGAGCTGTGCATAAAGAGACCGTGAAGGGATTGCTTTCACTTCTAATTTCCACCCTTTCTGTGTGTGGATGATTGACATGGTAAGGAGGGATATCTCACAGCAGATTTTTGCAAGAGAGGTCGCAGAGAAATGCCTGCCAACCATGCCCAGGCAAAATTGTCTGACACTGCACTGCCCACAGTGGCAAACTGCATAAAACAGGCATTGATGGATGAGTCAGAAGTCCCTTTAGGTGTGGCTCTAATATCAGTAAGAACTTGGACATGTATCAGCTCTACAGTGTATTCAAGAGCTTGTTTTATATCTTCACCGATACTCAAAGCTAAATGAAGAATGACTCCTCTTTTAAAAGTTCTTTTCTCTGCCACACTAAATGAATGTCTTTTAATGCAGCATCAGATTTCTTGAAGCAGGGTTTACTATTGTAGATTATGCAATCATCTCCCTGTATTTCAGACTATTCATTAAGTGATTTCAGACTACCAGTTCTTTGCTCCATTTCTTTCTTCCCTTTGAGGCACATAAGCTATCTTTTCATCTCCCCCCAGGTTTCTAACACACCCATCCTGCCCCCTTCCTCTGGCATCTCTAGCTGCCTCCTTTCACTCTCCGTCCGGGAATGTCAGAAGCTGCGAAAGGACCTGCAAACTCCTGGCTTTGCCCTACCATTACAGCTTTCCAATCTTCTCTACCAGGTAAGAATTTTCACAGGGTGGCATCTGAGGTAGACTATCTTTGGGTCAATAAAAGAGGAGGAGAAAAGGCCTGGTTTAACCAACTATCCTGTTGCCTGTCTTCACATCACAGACATGCTTAATGCTGGCATGAACGTGCTTCTGGAGAAGTTAAGGAGAAATCTCTCAATAATGGTAAGAGGAGAACTGCCCAAACACTGAGCTCTGCAGGGACCACCCATGCTGTACCTGCCCTTCAGTTCCCTACCCAGGTGGCATGGCAAGTAGCACTGGGCCAAGTCCTGTGTAACAATTTCAGCTGCTGGCAAGTTTCTGAGTGCCAGTATGGCATACCTCTTCTGCCCACAACTAACAAGCTGCTCTTTGCTGCTCTGTCTCCTCATGCTCTCAATTCTTGGTAGCAGTTAGTCCTCTGAGGGACTCATCACAAACAGTGTCAGGTTCTTGATGCTGCACAGGGTGGCAAGGTGGCATTCAGGCTTCACAACTGTGATGCCAAGGAGGGAGTTCATCAAAATGATACCAGCTACATGGAGCACACACATACCTCCCCCTGGGTGTTCTCATCCAGGAAGGATCCCATCTTATTTTGTCTCTGCTCATAAATCACAGAGTTACTAAACATATTAGCTCCTTTATCTCTTACATGCAGTCACTTATAAACCAAAAATAGCTTGCAAAGAGGAAAAAAAAAAAGATAGGACAAAGAAAAGCTACAGGAAACCATGTGGAAAAAACTTTGTCTTGAAATCTCATTTGAGTAGAAGAAAATCAGCATCCCTTGGAACATGACTGAAACTAAAAGCTCCTTGCTCTTTTATTTCCCTGCTTTCCCACATTTATTTATTAGCCAGCTCTTCCCACCTTCCCTCCCCCCCCAAAAAAAGTAATAGGGGCTTAGTAGTGAGGGAGTCCAGAGCACAGCCAGATGGAAGACATTTTACCCACATTTTGGATCCATGTTCTGAGTACTGTGGCTAAAGAGAAAAAGAAATAGAATATTTTTTTTCACCCACAGCATTTCTGGACACATCTAACCTGAAAAATATTTCCAGTCAAAGGTTATTTGAAGATGATGATGACACAGATCTGTGGATGTTTATAGACAAGTAAAGTGCCCGGTACTTGGGGAAACAAACAAACCAAAACAATTAAAAAAACCCAACAAAAAAAGCCAGTAACACAGATCTCCTCTTAATTGATTGTAATCTCCTAGAAAATCTCTGTTGGGTAAACATTGTGGTTTATATGTCTGTTTTTACCTTGTGAAACTGAAAAGGACAATTTGGATAGTACACTTCAATTTTATCTAAAATTACCCTAAAGAACTTTGCTGTTAAGTAGATGAACAATAGCCTGTGACAGGGGGGTAGCTCAATACATGATGGAAAAACACAGCCCCAAGGATTATTGTTCTATTAGACAAGATTAACACCTTTCACTGTCTTGTCAACCCAGCCAAATGTGCCCTGCAGCATGGAGCAGGAGGGATATAAAGGAGGAGGCTGGGAATCACAGCAATATTGGGAAAGTATGAAATAGTCTCACACAGCGATCTCTAAACAGACGCTGACCTTTCTGTTGCATTCAATCAATTCAAGATGTCTGGTAGGAATAACTGTGTATTAAAGTGCAGATGTGCTGCAAATACTTTAAAAGGAACATGAGGAGAAACATTGTTTATTGTTGGTCTTACCTATAAACAGCTCGAGCACAGGGAAATCAGTTATTCTTCTTTGACCCTTCAAACAATCTTATATCCTACATGTGCAGAAGCCTTGGGCTATTTTGTAGTGTACTTCAGTGTTGCTTCAGCCCTATTAAATATTCATAAGGGTTACAGGATGATTTCCACTATTCTAGATAATGGTCTTGTTGCACTGGAGAGCACTAAATAGGGCTGCTTCAGCAATTCTCTATACTAACTTTTTTCCATTAAGTAATCAATAGCTACCACCTTTTAAAAATGTATTCAACCCCATTACACTGATAACGAAAAGCAGATTTAGGAGCTCCGGGCTGCAATGGGAGCAGGACTATTACTTTCACCAGTGTCAGTCCACTGCATTAGTGTCAAGGAACACCTCCTTGGTGAAGATACAGCCAGGCCTTATTTCCAGAAGAAGGGGTGCTTTTAAAGTAAATGCAAAGCGACGGGAAGAAAATATGCTACTGACTTTTGATACCAAGATTCAGCATCCTATGAAGTGAAGCGATTTTTCTGGCTGGATTCATGCAATGGATGCATTCAGCAAATATGAATTGCACAGTAAAATCTAATGGAGGCATGGGCAGAGGGAAGAACACTTATTTTCTCACACAAAGACTGATGAAATAATTTCTATGAATCAATGAATTAACTTTCATCCCTTCCCCTCTGTAATACTAAATTAACATGGATTTAGGAAGGGCAGGTCCTGCCTCACCAACCTGATCTCCTTCTATGATCAGGTGACCACCTGGTGGATGTGGGGCAGGCTGTGGATGTGGTCTACCTGGACTTCAGCAAGGTCTTTGACACTGTTCCCCACAGCAATCTCCTGGCCAAGCTGTCAGCCCATGGCTTGGACAGCAGCACTCTGAGCTGGGTTAGGAACTGGCTGGAGCGCCAAGCCCAGAGAGTGATGGTGAATGGTGCCACATCCAGCTGGCAGCCTGTCACTAGTGGTGTCCCCCAGGCATCAGTTCTGGGCCCCATCCTGTTCAATATCTTTATTGATGATCTGGAGGAGGGGATGGAGTCCATCATCAGGAAGTTTGCAGATGACAACAAGCTGGGGGCAGGATTTGATCTGTTAGAGGGTAGAAGGGCTGTCCAGAGGGACCTTGACTGCCTGGACAGATGGGCAGAGTCTAACATGATGGCATTCAACAAATCCAAGTGCCGGGTGCCGCACTTTGGCCACAACAACCCTATGAAGTGCTACAGGCTGGGGTGAGAGTGGCTGCAGAGCAGCCACACAGAAAGGGACCTGGGGGTGCTGATTTACAGCTGGCGGAACATGAGCCAGCAGTGTGCCCAGGTGGCCAAGAAGGCCAATGGCATCCTGGCCTGCATCAAGAATAGTGTGGCCAGTAGGAGCAGGGACAGTCTGTGCTTGTTGCTTTGATCAATGGAGATAGGTGGAACTCTGGATTTGATTATTTTTTTCTATTCTCTGGTGCTCCTTGTCCTTTCAGGCAGAGACTGCTCTGAGAGTGAAATTAAGAGGTACCAAGGTAGAGATGAATATTGTCACTCTGCTAACTTCTCTTCTTGCACTGACAATCAAAGAAATGGTCTCCTGCTTTCTCAGAAGGTGAGGTAGCAATCTTTACATTTTGGGATGTTCTGGGGGGAAAAAAATCCCCTGCAACAACAAAACCCCCTCACTTCTGTATCAAGACTGAGAATTTGCATACCAGATTCAGTAATCTCCAAAGAGTAATACAGAATTAAACAAGCAAAGGAAGACATCGTGACCTCCCTACCTCAGGGATTTTTTTCCCCCTGTTTACACATATAGAAATTCTGGCCACTAACCAGGCTATTAATATAACTTACAGCACCCTCAAAACATGGCCTAAACCTTGTACTTCACCAGCCAAAAGCAATAAAAAAGATACAGCTTGTTCTTGCTAACTCAAATAGGGCAATCTACTGAAATGGCATTTTTAACTGGCTTAAAAATGACTCTATAAAAGGCTGATTGTTACTGTGGTCTAGTATTCAGTCTGCATGGAAGTGGGAAGAGGGGAGAGCAAAGTGGTCTTTGAACAAAAGTGCTGCAGAGCAAACACTCTAACTTTAATGGCAGAAAATGAGTGGGAAAGAAAAGCTGTATAAAATAACGAGTTAATCGTACTTAACACGGGTCAACAAACTTTACTCTCCAAAGCAAACACTGAGCAGCTGCTTTAGCAGTACTTCTGTCTGGTACCAGGCTTGGTCTCTCAAGCCTGAACCAGTGCTGACACAAAGCACGTAGTTCAGGATAACCAGGGCTACCCATCCGAGTTTCCACTAGAAGCTCAGTTCTGGAGCTCTTTCAAAGGCCACCTCACGCAGGGCAGGCACCAATGCAGCTGAGAGCGAGGGGGAAGCTGCTGTTAATGAAGTTAAATGAGGGTGAGAGAGTTTGCAAAGCCTGTAAGTCTTTCTCGGGAAGAGGCAAGGCATGTAGGAAGTCTGAGCAAGAAAGGCAATTTGATCTGGCAAAAAATGTTCAGTGTTGATTAAACAAGTTTGTGAGGAACTAAATACGCAAGCAAAGAACCAGTGACACTAGGAAAGTCTCTTCCAAATGAATTGTAAAATGTGCAAGGCAGGAGGGACCTGACTCTTCCTTTGAATGCACATTGACCCTGAGTTCTAAGCACCAGTGTTTCTAGCCAGTGGCTGCACAGAACTCTCAGTTCCCAGTGAGAAAAGTCACTCCAAGTGCTTCTCTAGCAGTCTCTCCAATTCTGGGAGTGTGCACACAGGTATTTGCAATAATTATGTAATTAAGACTTTATTATTTATATGACATTTAATTAAAAGTGACTTTCAGTGGCACACAAAACCATGAAAAGAAAATGACTTTAAAAGAAGGTTAAGGATGTATGACAAACTCAGAGGAGCTCTGAAAATGACAGTTAAGGACTTGGCATGATGTGCACTTCTACCTCCCTGCTATCCTTTTTTACCCTTCAGTTACACAGAGGCAGAAGCATTGACGGACAAGCCTGGAAATCCACCCTCCACAGAATCAGGATTGCAGTAAAGGGAAGTACTGTCTGAGTAAAGACTGGTTAAACACTGCATAAGAATTGCAGGCTTTATCTTTAATCCCTTAAGTACCAACATCTTTGCTCTCCTGAAATTTTCTCCTCTCCAATTCACAAATTCTCGTATTTAAAAAGTGAATCACCTTGCCTCAATTAAAGTCCATTCCCAGATTACTTATACAGCAGAACTTTATTAATGCTCTGTGTTACCTAGGTCCTGACCTTGCAGGATTCAGACGAATTTCTTGTGGGAGAGAAATTACTCACAAACATGTTTGCAAAGTGGGCTTTATGTGAAGAGGAAAATATGTATGCTCAGAGATGAGCCAAGGAGTATGCAGCCCCCAAGGGCTCAGTTTTAAATAGAGCCTTATGTCTGTCTAACACACATGGAGTGGGTCAGCTAGCATACTCCCTCAGAGAATGTAGGAATGTGACTAGAATGAATGCTCCCACACCAGAGCAGAAGAGGTGATGAGGAGCCTACCACCTCACTGTGCCACACATAGACAACACATGGAATAGCACAGGGAGACAAAGCATAGCTGAGGGCTTTGCTGTTCCTTTCAGCAATCCTAAGAGGTGGACAGAGATGCCAGCTGCAGCACACTCACCTGCCAACCCCAAAGAGAACAGAATAGGATAGGATAGGATAGGATAGGATAGGATAGGATAGGATAGGGTAGGGTAGGGTAGGATAGGATAGGATAGGATAGGATAGGATAGGATAGGATAGGATAGGATAGGATAGGATAGGATAGGATAGGATAGGGTAGGGTAGGGTAGGGTAGGGTAGGGTGGGATGGGATGGGATGGGATGGGGGATGGGATGGGATAGCATAGGATAGGATAGGATAGAATAGAATAGAATAGAATAGAATAGAATAGAATAGAATAGAATAGAATAGAATAGAATAGAATAGAATAGAATAGACCAGACCAGACCAGGTTGGAAGAGACCTCCAAGATCATTGTGTCCAACTCATCATCCAACACCATCCAATCAACTAAACCATGGCACCAAGCACTCCATCAAGTCCCCTCCTAAACACCTCCAGTGATGGTGATTCCACCACCTCCCCAGGCAGCCCATTCCAATGGGCAATCACTCTCTCTATGAAGAATTTCTCCCTAACATTAAGGGATTGGCAGAAAATACTCCTGCCTGCAGTGGCAGTGTTTTAGTCAGAGCATTTGGTCATACAGCAACTAAACTGCTGTACCCCAGGCATACAGCAATTATTTCGATGACAGTGAGAGCCTCCTTTCCTATCTTAGGTTTCATTCATGCGTGAAGTGGGAGCTGGTCCTGCTCCCAGGGAGTCATTGAGACTGAAAGGCAGCTTCTGCATTCCTTGCTAGGGAGGCGTGTTTTCAGGGGAAGGTGTTCCTTCAAATGACCTTCCAGAGGGAAACAAGATTAAAAGCTAACCTCTAAGTCACCGTTAAATCTGACCATCCCAAAAGCTCATTTGTTTTTTCTGAAGAGTAAGCAAACTTAACCCCCCCTTGTACAAGTTTCACTGCCATCCTGCAGTCTTACCCTTCAAAACAGGTAATGACCAACAATAAGCTAATTCTGAAAAACTTGGGGGGGGGGGGGGAGAAAAAGAGAGTTAGTTTTTATTACTTTTAAATGAGTGTTTGATACATCATGTTGGTTCCCCTGATTAATGTTCATAGCAAACTCAGCCATTGGAGTTGTAATGTTTCTGCAAGCTTCCCCACAGCAAAGCTTAGCCATTAATTCAGTGGCATATGTCAGCTCAGCAGAGCAAGGTCACTCTTCTCTTTCAAGGGGAACCTTTTTAGAAATAATAAAACTGACAGAAAGTTCTTTTTTGCATGCTTTATGTCACCTGAGGTTGAGTGCTGCAGTTAATATCACAGAGCTTATAAACATTCGCATCTGCAGCAGTCTCCAACACCACTGAGCTATTGGAACCCCGAAGTTGGGTTTTGGGGGTTTTGTTGTTTATTTGGGGGGGGGGGGGAGAATGTTTTTTTCTTAACAAAGTAATACAGTGGCAGCTTTATGTGGTGCAGATATACAGGATGTAATCCTAAATAAGTTTAAAAAAGAGTGAAAAATGAAGAAACCTTTTCTTACAGTCTTTAGAGGATAAATTTTGGAAGGCATTCAGAGACTGCTGACACTGCAGGATGCATTTAGGATGTTAGGGCTTCAGGAAGAAGATGTAGGATTAAGGACTTCCTGGATGCTTGCACCATTGGCTTAAAGGAAGAAAATATTTAAATTCTACTGGTCCACCTCGTTTCCATTTCATTGTTAACTGATACTGGAGGCATGTGATGCAAAGAGAACACAAAGTTAATTGATCTATTTATGGAATAATTCTGATCCGGAATATTGTGTCCAGTTCTGGGCCCATCAGTTCAAGAAAGACAATGAGTTGCTTGAAAGAGTCCAGCACAGAGCCATGAGGATGATTAAGGGCGTGGAACATCTCCCATATGAGGAGACACTGAGGGAGCTGAGGGCTGTTTAGCTCAGAGAAAAAGAGTCTGAGAGGTGACCTCACCAATGTTTATAAATATGTAAAGGGTGAGTCCCGAGAGGATGGAGCCAGGCTCTTCCCGGTGGTGCCCAGTGACAGAACGAGGGACAATGGGTGGAAGCTGAGGGACAGGAAGTTTAATGTAAATATGAGGAAAAAATTTTTCACTGTGAGGGTGACAGAGCACTGTAACAGGCTGCCCAGGGAGGTTGTGGAGTCTCCCTCTCTGGAGATATTCAAAGCTTGCCTGATGCGTTCCTGTGTAATCTGGTATAGATGATCCTACCCTGGCAGGGGGCGTTAGACTAGATGATCTTTTGAGGTCCCTTCCAGCCCCTAACATTCTATGATTCTGTCATTCTGTGGTGATGTTGAATAAAACTTGTAAGCAGATGAAGATATCTTAGTCATCTGTTACAATAACTAATTGTGACTGGAACTTATTTATGGGGATACAAATATTATGGGGCATTATAAACAAACTAATTAGCTGAAGACTAAGGTCCAAACAATAGGCCAATTTTTCCCCCTTCATTGTCTTCTTTCAGACATCCTGACTACACTTGATTAATGAATCCATAGTGAGATTAGCTGAAATTGCCTTAATGGAGATGCACTAGAGTAGAGAACTAAAATTCAGTGCAGTATCTATCATCAGTCACTGTGAGTTTTAGTGTTTCATCAGATCTATATGTCCATTTATTTACACTATTTTTATCCTAGGGAAAAAGAAAAAAAAATATATTACAGTGGGTGAACTTTTGACTCCTTTAAAAGTATGATTAAGGCCAACATTTTTTCCCCCTTCACATATCCTCTCTTTTCAGAAGGCTGAGCTTCAGTATTGGCATGTGGCCATCAATGGGCCAAAGTTATCCTTAATGTCCAGCTGAAGAAGGCATATGTGGCACTTTATTACAACCTCACAGGTGTTAAGAACTGTATGTGCTTGCGAAGCAGAAGCCTTGGAATCTAAAACCTGCTCCTTGAAGATTTGCACTTAGAAAATAAATTGAGTAACTTTTGGTTTTGGACCAGTGTGGAAGCTGAAAGAAGGTTTGCTAGTGATTTAGCACTGTGTGAGAACATTTAGTGCAGAACTTAAGATGTGCTAAATTCTGGGTATTCCCTGTAGCATAAGTTGTATTACTGCAATCCCAGGGGGAAAAAATGTAGTCATCTGAAGACAAGATAGCATCCTGATTGGGTCACTCTATAGCAGAAAGGAATGAGCACAATCAACAGCTGCCTGTGAGTACCAAGTACAGAAAATAGTGCTAGTCTAGTCTGGGCAGATCAGTTTCTCTCTGTTAGATTCTCTTTGTGGCATGAAGTTATTATGATCACTGCTCAGTGGAAAACTACAGTTTCATCTCATGGAAAACAAATATGCCACATGTTTGAAGTCTGTTTTCAGTGTTTTTAGTCTGACAAAATTGAGACTAAGCTTATTCACCCCTACCCTGCTCCTGCAACCTCCCTGACAGCCATGCATGGTTGAAAGACACTCAGTGATGAGATGATGCTATCAAGACACAGTCAACAGGGAGGGCTTTGAGGTGAAGCTCAGATTCAAGGGCACACTCCAAACTCTACTCAAATTTGGCCTTTCATTGTGCCAGCTATGAGGTTTAATGAAGTGGTAGGAACACATGTGCTGTTCCCATTTCCTCAGATAAGAACCAGAATCCCAAGCCCATAGTTTTCAAAAAAATCTACACATGTAGACACAATTACCAAGAGAGTGAAAAAGAGAAAGAAAACTGTGGAAACACCTAAACAGGTGAGCTTTGCCATATACTTGTGATTAGATTCAACTCCCTGCTCTAGCATCATCAGTCATTTCATGCTCCTTCTACACAGGCTCTGAGCTATTCATACATCAGTGAACTACGTCCCCTTTACAGCTCTGGAAGGGGCTTGTGGACTTAACATCTGACCTTATAAAAGAAGTAGATGAACAGCAGTATAGGAGAAAAAGAATACAGTTTGGGGAATGAAAGCAATTTGTGCGTGGTCAAGCTCAGCATCGACTTTGCACAGGTGAAGGCAGCAGAGAGTCATGCTGTGTGAGCTGGTTCAGCTGTCTCACTCTGCCAGCTCATCTTCATGCATCTCCTTTTGGCTGTGCTATTTCTAAGTGAAGCTGATTTTTTTTTTCCCTTTTAATCTCCAGGCTCCAGGCTGTCAGTGACAAAGCTCCAGCTCTATTTCAAACATAATGGTAAAGGGAAGACACAAAACAGCACCATAGCTTCTGCATGCTTTCTGGTTGAACAGCATTCTTATAAGGCTCCTGTGCTCTTCTTCCTGAAGAAGCCGAGAGAAACCCTGCAGAAAGTCCTTAACCCAGGTACTCAAGTATTCCAGTGACCCCATACCTCACTTGCTTTTCAATATGCCTGAAAGAACAGCAAACCTGTGATACCTCCTGAATGAGACCAGCATGACCAAGTAGCATGGCCTTACAACTTCCTGTGGTTCTCAGGGAAATTCAGCATCCCAGGGAAATCGAGGACAGGAGTGTGAGGTTGCTTTGTTGTTCTTGTGAAGATTATAAAAGAGATGAAAACATAAATGGGTGTTAGAAAAGACCTTTAAGATCATCCAGTCCAACCTATCATCCAACACTATCTAATCTACTAAACCCTGGCACCAAGCGCCCCATCCAGTCTCTTCCTAAACACCTCCAGTGATGGTGACTCCACCACCTCCCTGGGCAGCACATTCCAATGGCCAATCACTCTTTCTGTGAAGAACTTCTTCCTAACATCCAGCCTAAACCTCCCTGGTGCAACTTGAGACTGTGTCCTCTTGTTCTGGTGATGAAGAAGCCTGAAGACCGTGTACAGGTGAAGTCATTATCCAGCTTTTTGCTTTAATCCATGGATGCAGGAAGCTGGATAGTGAGGTAAGGGGAACCAGTGGTAATATGATATATAATATGCATAATCAAAGCAGCAGCTTCTCTGAAGAAGGTAAAAATCTCCAGACTTGTTGCTATGATAGCCTTTTAGTCTCAAGTCTGGGAAAAACAACGTAAAGATATGCTCTTGGGTACACTGTAAGTGGAATAAGATATTAAAATCTAGAAAGATAAAAGCAAGCAGGTATACAGGAGAGCTTTCTCTTGAGGGAAAAAGGTACATGGTCATTCATCTTCCTGTGGAATATGAACATGTGTACACTGAAGCCTTCATCTGAGGTACGAAACAGACTTTTCCATTAAGATGGATTAAAGCACATGTGACTTGTTAAATATTCAGAGCATACACAATCTGTAGCCTTGTGCCAAGAAGCAAAATGTCTAGAGTAAAAATATTAATATTGCTAATGTGTAGAAGAGAGTATAAGTATTTCTGAGAATTGCAGAATTGCAGTAACTCTGCAGTCTCTATTGCAAACTTCCAGAAGATAAAGATATTGTGGTTACAGAGGCCCACAAGAGTTTTTTTATTTTCCTTCTCTGCAGTGGGTATTGGACTTCTGTCCACACATCAAGGGGTTGATTCTTCTGGCCACCCACAAACTGCTTATACCAGTTGGCCAGCAATGGCTTTATAGTGACGTCAGTATGGATTTGTGCTATGACACAGATTACTAGAAAAGTGTTGAAACCTACAGAAAACTGCAGACTGCAATGTCTGCCTGTCCTGCCCAGACACTATTACTGCTTTTATCCAGCCAGGAGGGAGGTGGTGGAGTCACCATCACTGGAGGTGTTTAGGAAGAGACTGGATGGGGCGCTTGGTGCCATGGTTTAGTTGATTAGATAGTGTTGGATGATAGGTTGGACTTGATGATCTCAAAGGTCTTTTCCAACCTGGTCTATTCTATTCTATTCTATTCTATTCTATTCTATTCTATTCTATTCTATTCTATTCTATTCTATTCCATTCCATTCCATTCCATTCCATTCCATTCCATTCCATTCCATTCCATTCCATTCCATGTTTAATTTGGGGTAGTTTGGGTTTCCTAGAAACACAATATTGGAGTGAGGCAACTGCTCTCTAAAGCTAAAGAATTAGCAACTAATTATGATTGATGCCACCTTGATAGCTGTCCTACAGTGTTTATCAGATGCTAGTTATAAATGGTATGGTTGATAGTCTGATTTGTCAAAATGGCTAGATAAGGTGGAGTGTGGACATTATAACAGCCTCCTAGCAAGGGGCAGGAGAGAGATGGCTCTTCTCTCCCCACTGGACCCTTACTTTCTGGTGAGAAACCAAAATTCCTCAAATTTCAAGAACTTCTTAGAAGAGGTATGCTAACATATATGTTAAGATGCAAGCAACTTTCTGAAACTGATGTTGAAAAAAACAAACAAACCAATAATCAGGGAGCAAGATAATAACATAAATGAAGAAGGAAAAAATACCAGAGGAGGAGTGGTAACATGGCTGCAGAACTTTATGTACACACACACAAGAGAAATAACCCAAGGTTCATTCTAACCTTGTTCTAGTTTTTTTCATCCAAGCCTGAGGCAGACAGAGAACACCTTCTGAAGTGACATCTGCAATCCTTTTCCCCCCATCTACACATACATGCTTATTACAAGCATTGTTTTTCCTTTCTCTGAACCCTCCCTGATAAAGACCCACAGGTATTTCCACTACAAGCCACGCTCTCAAAACTACTTCCCTGGAGTTGTTATGTGTTTCTGATTATTTAACCGAGTACAAATGGATCTTGACAAACAGTCTTTCTTCAAGATGCAAGGCAGTAAAGACCTTTAATGACAGAACTATGTGTCATCTTTGCCTATAAGCATAAATTTGCACAGCGGGCAGTACGGTGAAAACAGCTTATCATCAACTCATCACCTCTCATCATTGTTAGAATGAAATGCAAATGGAAAGGAACATCACTTCACTCATGGTCGTGAAAATTAGCATCTGCGACATTAGCGGTGGCTCATGTATTATGCACACAAAATTTCAGGGGGAAGGAAAAGAATATAAAACTTGCTATTTTCAGAAGTCTACCAGTCTTTTACCTTTGAAATAAATTAAACCCCTCAGCTTTCCCCACTCAAGTATAAATCCTAGTTAATATTCATTAACACTGAGCAATCTCTTCACTGCAGATCTTGTCCTACAGAAGATTTAATTATGCCCTGAATTAGTTTTGGTGTACCTATTTCCTATTTTCTTCTCTTTCCTAAGTATTTCCCATTAGAGTCACAAGCCACCGCCTACTAAAAAAAATAACAACAAAACCTTTGCTTGCAGCATCTGTCTGCACTACAGGCGGCAAACACTCAAGCAATAAACTTTACTCGGATGACAAATCCCATTGAAATCAATGGGATCACAGCTAATTTATTCGTTTGTTATCAGAACCAGGATTGTGCCTTCTGTGAAGAATATATATATATAAAGGGGAAATTCTGTCCTCAAGTCTATGGCAAAAATGTGCATTGATTTCCATGGAGGCAGGATTTCATTTAAAGCTTCTAAAAGGGGAAATTATTGGTAGGAAGTAGTGCCAGAGCACAAAGTTGCACGTTAAAATATTTCCTCCCATTGGATTTGCCACTATTTTCTCATAACCCTGAAAATAAATAATAGTTTATCACCTAAGAGAATATTGATTTAATTAAAAACTTGGACATATTTTTCCTAAACAAAATGCACAGTCGTTGACCCTGAATTGTCTTACACACCAGAAGTAATCTGAGTTTCAAGCACCAAGCACATTTCGAAGCAGAATAAGGAAACAAAAATGTCTCAAACCTTTAGCATAAACACAGATCAACTGTCATGTAGAATAATGACACAAGACTTCCTTCAGTCAAGCCAGAAAAACAGCACAAAGTTGTCTTTGCTTCAGCTTGAAGTAAAGCCAAGAATCATCAGGCAGTTCTCAAGTTTGCTGTGTCCGTGGGAATTTGAGAGAGAGAGAGAGAGAGAGAGAAAGGAGCAGGCTCTGCCCAGCACATTACATCCTGTGAAGTGGGCAAGACAATGCAAAGATGTTTTACAGATTATTAGCACCTTCCATTGCCATTTGCACCTGGTCAAATGTGTAAAACTTTGCAAAGTGGAATTCCAAATAGCTGTGAAATGCTTTAGAAGTGTTTCATTTGTTTCATGACAGAAAAAGGTGCTGCCTGAAGCATATGCAAAAGAGAATACTGGATACTGCATAATTTCTTAGCATGGTTTAGAAAAATGGTAATCTTTCTAAATCTGCTTCACGCCACTCCCCAGACGCACTGACATCGCTAAGTCATAAGGGCCAAAGAGGAGAGAATAAAAGACGGTTTTAAGGGTCCTTCTTTCATCCTCGAAGTCAACTGCTCTTCTCTTCCCCAGCTCTTTAAGGCATGCTGCGACAAACTGCACAAACTCTTCGCTGAAACACATCTAATAAAATTATCCTTCCTCCCACTTGCTGCAGTGCTTTTCTTCTTTGCAACTAAAACCTCCAGTAATGCAGGAAATGTGCTTTCCCTGAAGTGAGCTTACAATGCACCTGAGTCTGACTCTGGCCATAAGCATGACAGAAACCTCAGGGCTAAGGTGCAAGACTTTGTTTGTTTGACCTGACCTGCCCACAAATAACATCTCGAAACAGCTATGCCACATAAATCAAGCTATGCCCTGTTTCACAGAAGGAAAAAAACGGGGGGGGGGGCAGGTGAGTACTGAAAGAAAGTGCTGAGAGAGCTGCCTCTTGGTGGATGCACATCCTCTGCCCTGAAAGAAAGTCATTTAAGGTCCTGGATAGACAGATAGGTTAGATTAGACAGGCTTGAAATAGAGAGCTTCGATTTGTTGGATTTCTTCAATATTTAGCAAGGCATTTTTAAGCCTTAGGACTTTTCCTTTATAGTTCAACTACCTTGGTCCTCAGCTGATGTGCAAAACATAAATGTATAGTTCCATGGCAGCATGTGCAGCTACAATGATAAATATTGGCAAAGGATCAGAATCCTTCCAGTATGACTTTTGTAAACATTTCTCTTGCATTTCTCTCCTGATCTCTGAGATGACACCAAGTGGAGATTTATTTTTTTGCCAGGCAATTACTGTTTATTTGCTTAGTTTTCATACAGAGCATACAGCTGTTACACGTATATCAATGCACATGCAAAACCTGCCAGATATGCAACAAAATCAGTAACATGACTGCAGCACTACGGAGATCCTGCAGTATAATGAAACACGTTGCAGCTCCACTAGTTTTGAAGCTTGAACTGGATGACCTTTAAAGGTCCTTTCCAACCTAAGGCAGTCTATGATTCTATTTCATGGCAATGGACAAGGATCAACCCTTTCATAGCAGATACTGAGAGTTCTGAGATGCTGCTTTTCATCTGTGTAGCACCTAATGCATCTGCAGAAGTCTTCAGCACCACAGTAATCTATAAAGTAAAGTAAATGCATTGCACGCAGAGAACTGGCAGTCAGATACTGAAAATATGCATTAGTCCTGCATTGCTTATTGACTTGCCAACCACTACTAGAGAGTATATACAGGAAAAGCAAATTGCCTTGAGAAGGTTTTTAACACCAGCTTTGCACAGTGTTCCTTCATCTTTATCAAAAGGTGTAACTGGATGCTGATATTTTTCAAATTAGTAATAAAAACAAAAGGATTAAAAAGAAAGTCCTGGAGAAACACTTGAAATTCATTCCATTGTGATAAAGACAACTGGTCACTATGGGTAAGATTCAGTCACCTAAAAATATCTCCTTGGTGTCATCTTTGAGGGCCTAAGGTAGCAAATGTGATTTTTTGCTTAACATGCAATACCTTATGTCTGTCCCATAGGTCTTATGTAATCCCCATGTGGATATTAGAGACACTGGGACATTATAAGTCTCTTAAAGGCAAGGGTCAGTGTCCCTGGAGGTATTTAAGAAAAGACTGGATGAGGCAATTAGTGCAATGGTCTAGTTGATTAGTCAGGGTTGGGTGATCAGGTGGACTTGATAATTTTGGAGGTCTCTTCCAACCTGGTTGATTCTGTGATTCTAAGACCTTCACAGTGACAACTGCATCCTGCCTGCATGCAGAGTACGTGGAGGTACCAAATGATGTCCATGCAGAGCATGGCAACCAGGAAGTGACCTCGGGAAGTCACTTTTGAAATCTTGAATCGTCTGTTAGGAGGTAAGGACCTGTGCCCCACGTTACCCAATTCATTATTAAGCAACTTCAGTATTTTCTTGGCTCCCATGGGGAATGTTTCGAAACATGATGCAACAAGCTAAGACTCCTGTTCCGTGTCACGTGGGACTGGACCATCTCATGCCCTTTTTCTAAGCAGCACATTCAACAGAAGCTTTCTCTTTGTGGAATGTTTACATATTCCTGTGCAAAAGACTACAGCAGGTGAAATGTTTCACAGCACACTTTGCTTTACATGTACAGTGAAACAACCCCAGGAGCACAAATTTATACTGATTTATTTATTTATGGTGGATGTCATAGTGCCAGCATTTTAATAGCATGGACTGCATGCAGTGCATTCTCAGACTGTTGTTCTGCTGTTCAGGAATGCATTACTCTGAAAGGACAGTGACCAAAATCTGCTCTTCAAATTATTTAACAGACAGGAAAACAAAGCCCATCCAAAGAGTCTCTCACAGTCCTTTCTTTCTTAACCTGTGGTGGAATTAGATATTAATTACACTGCTGCCTGTGGTTTTTTCAAAGCAGTATAATGATTGAATCAAAGAAAATACATGCCATAACAAATGCTTAAAAAACATTCAACCCCATGGGAAAACAGATTTAGAATGTTTCAAATCCACGGGGAGAACAAACAAACAAACAAACAACCCACATTAATTTTAACTGTTAGTAAGTCACAGCTGAAAACTGCAAGTGCAATGCACAAAAGCTAATGGCAAGTAAAACCAGAAGACTGAAATAGTGCCTGCAGTATTTATTATTCAGGACCCAGAAATCACAGTGAGGTGTATTCCCAAACAAGGAGAAGATGAATCTGTAAACTAGGAGAAAATGAGTTACTAAGATCAGACATGTACTGGAAGGCACTGGCGAACTGTAATACAAACGGATACTGATGTGCTCAGGTCTAGCAGTAGCCATTTCTCTTCAGGCTTACAATACACCTGCAGAGGTCATTCCGTACCCATTGCAGGGACTGAAAATAAACTTCTAGTGCAGGATACATCCTTATGCATTTTGGAAAGCTCTCACTTTCTTTCTTGCAATTCCAGCATAGCAGGTTATCAATTTGTTCTGAGGTTTTTTTTTTTCCAGCATGAAAATTTAATCATTCCCAGAAACGTTAAGGTGGCAAACACTAATTGCTAAGGGCCCTCTCCTCCTTTGGCTATGATGATGTGGAAGGAAATTTATTAAAATAAGGAAAAAATGTAATAACTTTCCTAATTCTTCATTTATTCTCACAGTCCTGTGTGGGACATCATCAGTTTATCACAGATGAAAGGGACAGAGGGGGATTTTTGTAAGCCCCTCTGTTAAAAGGCTGATACAGAGCATATAAGAGCAGACAAAGTCCAGTACTGGGTCACTTTAGCACAGCTTCACAATGAGGATTCCTTGAAGCACATCATTACTTTTATAAAGTGGGTAGATACAAATAGATTCCTGAGATTGTAGCACTGAGGCACTTGCTAGCACACCAGGGAATCCTGAAGCTAGGATTCAAAAGGAAATCTTCCGTCTGAAAATTGTTAAGAATTCCTGCTATTGTTTATCAACAATAACAATTAAGCATTCTTACCTTTGGCTTTTGACTTTTCCCTTTATCAGACACATTAGATGGTTTTCTCTTCAGCATTTTTAGTTCAGATTTATCCAGTTGTAACTGCCACTAGCTTGTAACTGCACTAAGTACAATGAAGGGTAACTTAAAAGAGTAACTTAAAAGGGTAACTTAAAACATTTACGCACTTCCTTAGTCTGTCAGGATGTGACTTCACAGCTGCTTTGTGGCACGATTGAGTGATCTGAAATCGTTTGAGGAGTGTGTGAGGAAGGAGGGGAGGAAGTGATAGGGGAAAGAAATTACTGCACTAAGGAGACAGCTGAAAATGAGGCTTGGAGTGAAAAAAAGTTTTAAGACACATCTCCTTCTATGTCACCATTAGTAAGACTTTAGACAACCTCAAGAAAATTAGCCTCTTTTCCTCTCTCATTTTTCCCCACTCAACCTTGTAGTAGTAACTATACCCTTCATTTTAACTCCTGCTGGGACTCGAATGTGAAGGTCTGCTGCTGTCCAGAGGACCTGGCAGACTCTCACTGTTCTGTTACATGGTATAGTTGGTCCCTAATACTTCCCTTTCTCACTAAACTCTACAGTAATGAAGTAAAAGCAATGAGAGCAAAGGTCACTGTCTGGACGAGAACAGGAACAGGGAGGTCATTCTGCCCCTGTACTCAGCACTGGTTAGGCCACACCACTTCTGGGCCCCTCAATTTAAGAAGGATATTGAGACACCTGAACGTGTCCAGAGAAGGGCAAAGAGGCTGGGGAGAGGTCTTGAGCACAGCCCTATGAGGAGAGGCTGAGGGAGCTGGGGTTGTTTAGCCTGGAGAAGAGGAGGCTCAGGGGTGACTTTATTGCTCTCTACAACTACCTGAAGGGAGGTTGTAGCCAGGTAGGGGTTGGTCTCTTCTCCCAGGCAGCCAGCACCAGAACAAGAGGACACAGTCTCAAGCTGCACCAGGGGAAGTTTAGGCTGGAGGTGAGGAGAAAGTTCTTCACAGAGAGAGTTGTTAGCCATTGGAATGTGCTGCCCAGGGAGGTGGTGGAGTCACCATCCCTGGAGGTGTTCAAGAGGGGATTGGACATGGCACTTGGTACCATGGTCTAGTAGTCATGAGGTGTTGGGCGACAGGTTAGACTTGATGATCTTTGAGGTCTTTTCCAACCTTATTGATTCTATGATTTGAACTTCTGTTTATATATTTAAGGAATGTTTTGGAGGCCTTCTTGGATTGTCATGGATGGGCAACTGAATGAACTAACACTGACTGATGAAAGAATAATCATTGTATGTTAATGGTATAACAAGGCTTTCCTTTCCAAATACAATGCAAGACTGCTCTCCAGTGTGTTGGATTGCAGCAGAATATGTGTTAAACCTCAATTCATTAACCAAGATGTTTCACTCCACATTTTAGAATAGAATAAAATAGAATAGAATTAACCAGGTTGGAAAAGTCCTCCAAGATCATCGAGTCCAACCTATCATCCAACACCATCTAATCAACTAAACCATGGCATCAAGTGCCACATCCAGTCTCTTCCTAAACACTTCCAGTGATGGTGACTCCACCACCTCCATGGGCAGCACATTCCAATGGGCAATCACTCTTTCTGTGAAGAACTTCTTCCTAACATCCAGCCTGAACCTCCCCTGGTGCAGCTTGAAACTTTGTCCTCTTGTTCTGGTGCTGGTTGCCTGGGAGAAGAGACCAACCCCCACCTGGCTACAACCTCCCTTCAGGTAGTTGTAGAGAGCAATAAGATCTCCCCTGAGTCTCCTCTTCTCCAGGCCATTTAGGTTTTTAGCCATAAGGAAATGTTACCATGGATATTGAATCAGCCTTAGCAATTGAGTAGGGCCACATATTGTTATAAAAGCTGTATGTATGTTTAACAACAATTAAACCTGATTATTCATCTACATAGATGCACATTGCAGTATATTGGTTTTTCTTTTTAATCTAATCTAAATGTGAGGATTAAATCAGACTCTGCTGCACATTAGCCTGTGATTTCCTGTCTCAGGCCACCGTTAAAACCTTCATGATTAATAAAATGGGAACTCATCTGAGGAGTAATATATGAGCTTCCTTTCTGCAGAATATTTATTGTTAAACAGGAAGAAAGAGGCCATTTCCAGAGATATAGTACCCACCCATATCTATTTCCTTTCCTCATCCACATATCAGAAAAATTATAGCAGCTTGAAAGCTGACCTGATTATGTTCTTGCCCTTGGAAGGTTGACCCACAATAGTTTTAGAAAGTAACAAAGTGAAGAAAATCAAGCATACACAACATTAAGCTAGCTTAATTTAATTAACCAATACATTGAAAAATGAGCTTTTTTTGAATTAAAAATTAATAATAATCTTAGTGCCTATATATTCTGTATTTGAATCTAATTTTCCACCGGGGAATGAATATCCATGTAAAAGAGAAAGACGAATTCTCATACCTAGCTTTCCACTGGTCATAACTGCAGGTAACTTATGCCATTTCCTTGCTGATCTTTGAGCCTGATCCAAACCCCACTAAAATCAATACAAGTTTTTCAAGTGACTTTTATGGGGCTTGGATTGATTTCTCCATCCTGAAATACCCAGGAAATGTCACTCTGGTATCTGTGAGGTCCCATGGGGAAAAGGGCTGCCCACTTCAAAATAATTAAGATGATCTCATGAGAATGATTCCCACTGTCATTATATTTATAAAAGGCAACATACCTTATAGATTATTATTATCATTATCCAGTTGTAATGAATGGACCATGATGAATTGTTCTGGATATTCAAATGCTTTATGTGCTTCTCTCCCACACAGTACCAAGTGATGCAACAGATCTGTATCCCCTCTGTGGCCAGCAAAAAACAAGCGAAATTTGACTCTCTTTTTTTATCATGTTAAGCAACTTGTTTCACATTGTCCATTGGACAAATCTAGTCCAAGCTGAACCAGAGACTCAGAGATTCCTTGGGTCTGTTCCTTGCTTTCCCTAATGCTAAGCAATCCTAGAGCGTGTTAATTTGTTCATTTTAATTAAAATAAGACTCTGTGTGTGTGTGTGTGTGTGTGTGTGTGTGTGTGTGTGTGTGTGTGTGTGTGTGTGTGCAAGAAAAGAATTCTGCCTTCAGCCTCTGTTTTTAGGGCAATGTCTCCCCCTGTATGATTTAACTCCCTTAGATGTTGCAGAAATCTCAAAATAGTAAGTGGAACTGAGTGAATAATTTGTGGTGAATAATTTACTTAACAAATTCAATCTTTATTTCCTCAAGGAATGTTCATGAGCAGAACACCATTTCCTCATATGTATTAATTATGGGCCAGAGCATAGCTAGATATTTCCCTCTCCTGGTCTAATCGGAGCAAGGGCCAGTTGTAATTATAGTCACAGGTACTCCTTGGCAGAGCTCTCTTCATGGACTACAATGGCAAAAACTCTATGAAAACTTAAAGAAAAACACAGGAAAAGATGAAGCTAAGCCCTCTCTGCCCTGCCAGATGTTGCAGGCTGGGCTGTCTTTATAACTATTTAAACTAAACCTTTGGTTTTTGTTTTAACTACATAGATTGAGGATGTGATTTCCCATTAGGATATTGGGAAATGGAGCTGGATGCTTAAGGTCCCCTCTTTGAAATGCCCACACTCACTGCAAAGTTAACAGTGGAAGCATCCTGAAGTTAGTACTCTAAATTTGTCCAAGATGTTTAGGGGCTTTGTGGAACAAGGTGCATAATTTCCTGCTGAGTAAGCTCCTATGTGAACTTCATCAGCAATAAAAAATGAAGAAGCTTCTGAAACTGAGAGTCGTTGAGAGACAAAACAGGATTAAAGAGTATTTGAAGCTTGCACCCTCAATTTGGCAAAGGGTTGACGCTATAACAAGGCACCTATCCTGTACAAAGCATAATCACAGAATCACCCAGAATCACCAAGGTTGGAAGAGACCTCAAAGATCATTAGGCCCAACCTGTCACCACAGACCTCATGACTAAACCATGGCACCAAGTGCCACGTCCAATCCCCTCTTGAACACCTCCAGTCTTATGAAGCCTGCAGAAGCTGGCTATTCAGCAAAGCTGTATGACTAATATCTGAAGTGAACTTCAAAAATTTAACCTTTGGTAAATAATTCATGCCAGGGAGAAGTTTTAATGCCATGCATCCACTGGAACAGCATGCAGGACCAACAGCAGAGCGGACTCTGCTTGCTTAAGCAACTGTCATGGTGCAGACCTGCAGGAATACCCTCACCACGCCAGGAATTCGGAATTTGGCCCCTTTCAGACTATTGCATTTTATTCCCCTCATGGGGGGGGGCAGGGGGGAAAGTAATTTTTCCTTCTGTTATGTTAATCCTTTGCCACTAAAGTCAATGGAGTCACAAAGAAATATGGCAGGGACAAGCTATAGAGCATCACTACCCAAGCTCCTACTAAATTTAAAGATGTGTCTGGTACAAAAGTTGTTGCTGCTCTGTGAACAAGAAAAAGTGTCTCATTGCCAGGCCCTCTGACCACGTCCTTGGCATGCTCCCAGCACTACCTGGCCTAAGGGGAAAATGAAGTACCAAGAACTTGTCTCAAACTTTGATCCCAACACATTCTCTTGCATTAGCAGTAGATGAACAGATCAGTCATAGCTACACTATGTCAGGTTAGCACCAACACTAATAAAAATCTATGCTATTGTGACAGAAGGATTCTCAAGGAGATTGTCTTTCACCTGTGGAACAAATTCCTTTCTTATTACCTTGAAGAGCAAGAACCAAAGTTGTACCTATATCTTCTATCTATTCTTGTTGCAAAAATTCTTAGTCAGCAAGGTTGGTGTCCTGTAAAACACAGCCCCAGGCTTATCCAGCATCCATGTAATAATTTCCAACAGAAATGCATGTCACTGGTGGTTTTCCTGCACAATTTATTGCGAGAAGAATACACGTTTGCTATCTCTGATGAATAACAGAAAGCAACTGGCAGAGCAACACTGCTGTGGGTTCAGGCATGTAAGTGTACAGCATGCTGTTTCTCAGAGCAAATGTTAAAATATAGCTCAAAGCTTGTGGTAGTTTTAGGCTGTAACTTTAAAATTTTCCACAGATCTTGAACAGAAAGTAATAAAATGTAAATAAATCACTAGTGGGTGTAGAAAGGAAAATAATGACAAGTTCTAAACAATCCATTGGAGAGATAACAGACTTAAACTAGCTCTACAAAACCAATCTTTCTCTCTCTTTTTGCTTCTTCAGCTCTGGCTGATGCTTCTCCTGGCTTTACTGACCTTGACTGCTCTGTTGTGACTGGTATTAACAACAACTTCTCTCTGCTCTTTTCTCTTGTCCCTTTGTGTACAGGGGGTAAAGAGGGGGCAGGGAGTGGAGAAGCTGTTGCAGCTTCCCTGATCTTAGGCCAGGGGGTTCTTGTGCTGCTTATAAATTGTAAATACCTGTAAATATTTGTAAATACTATATATTTTGTACACATCCATTGCATTTCACGTAGATTGTAGTCTTGCTTGTAAATACAGCTTCGTTTCCTTCCAGTAGAGCTGGTCTGGCAAATTTAAGGATGGGGGAGGGGGGGGAATTTTCAATCCACCACAAAGCTACACCACAATGTTCATGACTAGAACATCTCAATGGATTCCATTAGTGAACACTGTGATTACAAATCAGCTACAAGAGCATTTTATCCTATGTAATTTTCAGGTTATATGACTGTTGTCCCATAGTTATCCAGCTGAAACTCACCCTCCCTGAAATGAAATTTATTTGCTGGTACAGAGTAGTAGTCACCTTGCATGTCCATTCAGGAAGATCAAATATGAGATTTTTTGATAAAGGGAATTGATGCAAAAATAAATTTAGGCTCTCTGTTGTAATCTCATACACACAAAAAAAGACATGGCTTCATTTGGCATTTAGAAGAGCAGCTTAACGCACAAGCTCTTGGCCGTGCAGCAGGGGATTTTTTCAAGGTATGTACGTGATGCCTGCCAGCCTATCTCTGATTAGAATGAAGATCAACAGAAGTAAATTCTGATTAATTCTAATGCGCAGCTTGCTGTCAGGAAACTCTTTGTAGTTTGAACCATCTTTTACCAGTAAACACCTCCTGCTGAATTCAGTCACTGATGTCAGAGTGTCAAATTGCATGGCCATCATGGCATTAGGACTGCTGTGCAAATGCTAACATGAAAGGGAATAAAGTGCGGCACACTGTTTATCCACTTGCAGGGCTTCGATTTCATTTGGCTTCTAGAGGAGAAAGCTATTCTTCCTTGCTCCTTGAGTGTAGTTTCAAGTATGTGAAAATCATAACTTGGAAGTGAAGAGAGGAGGGACACGATAGGATGGAATAGAATGGAATTAACCAGGATGGAAAACACTGTCGAGATCATCAGTCCAACCTATCATCCAACACCATCTAATCAACTAAACCATGGCACCAAGAGCCTCATCCAGTCTCCTCCTAAACACCTCCAGTGATGGTGACTCCACCGCCTCCCTGGGCAGCACATTCCAATGGCCAATCACTTTTTCTGTGAAGAACTTCTTCCTAACATCCAGCCTAAACCTCCCCTGGTGCACTTTGAGACTTGAGATAGCTTTATTCATAGCTGGTTTTAAAACTTTCTATTCATCTAACTGATGTGATACCTGATTGATAGCCAGCAGAAATGCCAAAGTGATCCATCATCAAGAACAGGTGATCAGCTTTAATCTTACATTTTGTTTTCTTAGAACATTCTGCACCAGACCCATGGGTTTATCTGTTGCCATGCTTGATTCAGATGCTAACATTAGTGGAGATACCTTCCAAACTGAGCCATATGTGGGTCAAGCTAGCTCAGCACACCTGCAAATCATAATCTTGGGAATGACACTTGAGCAGTTGATTTGTTCTCATTCTCCCTTCCAGGCCTGAACTTCAATGCAGAGAGGTCTGGCTCCTGTTCTGCACGTCTGTCTGGCAGAGGTAGGTAGTGACCTCGATCCATCAGCCACTTGCTCCAGGGCAGAAACGACAGAGGTTGGGCAAGTTGCAGCCATACTGAGCTCCCCATAAAGAAAAGGAAACACTTTTTCTGCTGGACTTCAGCACCTTGTGCCTCACTAATGAGAACTGGCAAGATGATTGCTGCACCCTGTTCTGTTCATGGTTAGTGCCCTGCTTGTCTGGCTTGGGATGCTTTGGGCTGTAGTCATAATAAGTAAGTTGCCTGAGCTGAGCTGAGCCTCTCTGATGAGGTGGGAACTTGCTCTTAGTCTACCAACAAGATAAAGTGAAGCACAGTCAGGTAAATTTAATTCATTAAGGATTTAAGATAGCAAACTTTATTTCAGGCTGTGGGCATAAAGCACTTACATGGAGAGTCAGTGTCAGTAACTCTTTGGGAAAAGAAGGCAATGGAAAGAAGAGGCTGTCTCTGAAACTGCTCTGTGGAAAGAGAAATGGATGCTCTGTCTCTTCACAAACACTGCACTTTTCCTTTGTATTTGCTCTACTGATATTGATCTTTTTTCACTGTATTCACTGACTTGTGCCCAGAGTGTATGATCTTTTGACTCACCTTGCATACCTCTAAATAATCTTTTGATGCATGCCACTCTCAGCTTTTTACTTGTTTCACACATATTATCTTGAGTTCTTTCTGCTTCCTTTGTCTTGCTGCTGTCACAGAAAGCAGAGGTTGATGAAAAGGCAACAAAAGTTTTCCCTCCACCATGATCTACAGAAGTCCTACTGACATACAGACAGCAAACTGGAGAGGAGTCTCACTCCAGGATCAGCAAAACTCTGAAGCTATATATGTTAGTTTACACCAAATAGTCAGTTAGTTAGTTAGTTAGTTAGTTAGTTAGTTACTTAGTTACTTAGTTAGTTAAATAGATGTAGAAACTCATGGAAAAAAAATATTAAGATTATGGTCCTCTAGTTTGAAACAGTTTTCTGTTTGAACATCCCTGTAAACCTAAATGATAATAGCCCTAGAAAATGACACCCTCAGATACCATGCACACATAAACCCGTTAGATTAAGATAACAAGGTTTTAAAGCCAAGGGAAGGCAGAATTAATGCTATCTGTGATAACTCAATCTCGCCTGTATGCCTCTGTGGTTTATGATGCAGTTTTAATGATGCAGCTTTAATATTTACCACATTTTCTCTGTTGAATGTCTCAGTGCAGAGGATGAATCTGAATGGAGGCATTAGAGCCTGCAAATAAACAGTCTGAATTCCTACTCTTCTGGTGCACAAGTTGGTATGTGTATTCTTGCTCATGCAACAACTGTATCAGGTGTAAAGTAATAGACTATTCCCATTTTGCAAATGAAGCCTGAGGCAGACAAGTTAAATGATTTGTCTAATATCACACAGGAGGTCTATAGAAGTGCAGGGAATTGAATCTGCACTATCTACATCCTTAATCACTAGATTAGGATTCACAGAGTTAAGGAATGCATGCTGCCAGGAAGAACTGGAATAAGGAATAATTTTGTTGTTATAATTCGGTGAAACACTAAGAAGTTGTGTTAAAGCTTATTTACTTTGCAGCTGATCACTGACTGCACAGAATGCTCAGTGTTTGACTCGGTGGTTAGGTGTGCAGAAAAATTTGAGCAAATCTAGCTGCAAGTGAAGTTTTAGGAGTTCAGCATCAAGGCTTTCACACTAAGAGATCTGAATAATGTCCTGCCCATCTTAAAATGGCCACCAGAATTAACTCATTTTGGCCTTTTTGACCTGTCCACATCTTGCTGTAGGACATGAGCTGTCATCTGTCTTTATTTGAGAACAAGAACTGAACTGGGAGCTAGCTGGCAGCTAACACACCATCCTGCTGTCAGAACTGAGGCCACACATATTGCTGTATTGCCACAACAATTAAGTTGTAGGGGAGTTACATGGAACCGAGGGTGAACTGTGAGGAAGAAAATCTAGGTATAACAACACCTACACAGTCCAGAACTAAATATAGAAACTCTTAAAATATCTGCAAAATTCTCTGTCTCATGACCTTAAGCTATCTGAACTCCCGATTTTTCCACTTCCCACTTACTGTTTGTCATCATTTCTTGTGGCATGCTATCGAAGTTGTAAGTAAAAGCAAGCAAGAAGTTTTGTGTCATTTAACCTAATTAATATGGTCCTTTCATGAAAAATATTCAGCCATATTTCTTCAAGTGTATTGGAGTGTAAGCACTTCCAGCAAGAATTATGCTGTGTTCAAGTTTCCAATTTGCTTTTCTTATGTATTAGGGAAGGTGAACTGCAATCAATTAAATGTCTTTAGAAAGTCAGTCCAGAAATTTCATTACCATAGGTAAATCCCTTTAAAAATAAATGAGAGTAGTCAGATAAAAGTCATTGTCTATTTCCTTCTGAAAAACTCTGGTCTTGGTCTTCCAATAGAATAGAATAAACCAGGTTGGAAGAGACCTTCAAGATCATCGCATCCAACCCATCATCCAATACCATCTGATCAATTAAACCATGCAGCCCATTCCAATGACCAATCACACTCTATATAAAGAATTTTGTCCTAACCTCCAGCCTAAACCTCCCCTGGTGCAGCTTGAGACTGTGTCCTCTTGTTCTGGTGCTGGTTGCCTGGGAGAAGAGACCAACCCTGCCTGTCTACAACCTCCCTTCAGGCAGTTGCAGACAGCAATAAGGTTTCCCCTGAGCTTCCTCCAGGCTAAGCAACCCCAGCTCCCTCAGCCTCTCCTCATAGAGCTTGTGTTCCAAACCCCACACCAACTTTGTTGTCCTTCTCTGGACACATTCCAGCAAGTCAACATCTTTCCTAAACAGAGGAGCCCAGAACTGGACACAGGACTCAAGGTGTGGCCCAACCAGTGCAGTGTACAGGGGCAGAATGATCTGTTCATTATCTGAAAGTATTTAAGTGGCAACATTAGAGATGTGTCCACTCTGTGTCCATTGTCTCACTTCCCATCTTATTTTTCGGGCCCCATTCCTGCTAATTTTGCCTACAATTTATTATTTCAAAGCTAGATGAAAACACAGCATTGAAATTAAATGTTCAGTTTCTGGAAACAAGTTTGAAATTATTCAACACAAACACTGGTTTTGGAAAATGTCACAGCACAACAACTCTTTTTTTACTGGTCTTCGAAACACATTCATTACAATAATGCTGCAGCCCTGGAAATCTTAATGCCTTTCTGTCACTGAAAATCCTCACTCTTCCATTTATGCCTTTGCTGAGCATTGATATCATGTGACTTTTCCTACATTTCTCTGTGAGGGAGATGAAAACAGAACAAATTTCTTCTGACTTATGGAAGGCTTATTTCACAAACAGGCTTTACAGGAACACTCTAAAACATACCAAAATGATTTACCAAAGAGAATAACTAGCTCAATCTATGTACACTCAAAATACAAGCAAGCAAACATAATCATCTCCTAAGCCAACTCAGGAATTCCAGAAAATTACTGTTCCCTGAAAAAAAAAAAGTCATTTGAATTAGCTAGGGAAGAAGACAAGGAATATCAGGCATTGTTGTATGCCCTGCTACCTACCACCTACATATTCTTGTAACTTAAGGTCAATAAGGATCCTTGAGTCATCTCAGGTTGTGACTTCCTTACTGAAGCCTTAAC
Organism: Picus viridis; assembly: GCA_033816785.1. NCBI lineage: Eukaryota > Metazoa > Chordata > Aves > Piciformes > Picidae > Picus > Picus viridis. The sequence continues at coordinate 5,845,359 of CM066570.1, forward strand.
TTCGTAATCCTTACTCAATTAGTCATGTAGGTAGCACTTTAATTTTGACTTCATCAGGGAGACAGAAGAAATCTGAAGCTAAGCTTTCTTGTTCTGAATAAAGATGAGCATACATAGAAGGTATACTGAGCTAATGCGAGCAGAGTGAAGATTAACTTTTTGACTACAGATGGGAAGCTTGTCTGCAGTTCAAGATCAGGCCAAAGTTAAGTTTTCAAAAGTGAATCCGTGCAGGACTAAAACTGTGTTGCTTTGTCTAAAGAGATAAGTTGCATTTTAAAAGTTGAATAGGCAGATCTCAAGGCACCTAATACCTTCAAAAGATTTCTCCCAGTGTCAGGAGTTAATGCATTAGCACAACATAGAGTGGAAATGCAGGTTGTATTAGCTGATGCATTTGGCAAGCGCACTGCTCAAGTAGAGTAATATATACTGGTTTGTTTTTTTGTTTTGTTTTGTTTTGTTTTGTTTGCTTTGCATGGTGTATGGGTATAAAGGTGTGTGTATTTATATATATATATGAGGAAGAAGTGAGGAGGAAGTTCTTCACCATGAGAGTGGTGAAGCCCTGGAATGGGTTGTCCAGGGTGGTGGTTGAGGCCCCATCCCTGGAGGTGTTTAAGAGCAGGCTGGATGAGGCTCTGGCCAGCCTGATCTAGTATGAGGTGTCCCTGCCCATGGCAGGGGGTTTGGAACTAGATAAGACTTGTGGTCCCTTCCAACCCTGACTGATTCTATGATTCTATGATATATATATATATATATATAAAGAATATATATATATATATATAAAGAATATATATATAAAGAAAAGAAGAAAAATCTCAATTACAAAATATCAGACTGACAGTAGATCCACAGAAGGATGCCATTGTCACAGTATAGGTATATAAAACAGCAGACAGACAGTACAATCTATTTCTTTCAGTATGCAAAAATGCATCATTCTGACAATTCTAAAGGATGCTAAAAGAAGTCATCCTTTCATCAGACAGCTTGTTATCAACAACTGCACTTAGTTTAATCATCTTTTGACTCAGTCATGTTTCACGAAGCAAGTAGCATTCCTTTTTTCTATTAAGAATTCATATGCCTTTTACAAAGAATATGAAATGCACATATTTTTTCTGCACTTTCAACAATTATATTGCCCTTCATACTACATTCATGACAGTAATCCAAAATAACCTTTCATTTCTCTCTCCAGCTATAACTCCACTGCATCTCAAAGCTGTGTCAGATGCGAACACATGAAATCTGCTGAGGTGAACTGAAATGCTCTTCTTCAGTTATCTGTAACCATATTAAAGAGAATAGAATAGAATAGAATAGAATAGAATAGAATAGAATAGAATAGAATAGAATAGAATAGAATAGAATAGAATAGAATAGAATAGAATAGAATAGACCAGACCAGACCAGGTTGGAAGAGACCTTCAAGATCATAGTGTCCAACCTATCATCCAACACCACCTAATCAACTAAACCATGGCACCAAGCACCCTATCAAGTCTCCTCCTGAACACCTCCAGTGACAGCAACTCCACCACCTCCCCGGGCAGTCCATTCCAATGGGCACTCTCTCTGTGTAAAACTTCTTCCTAACCTCCAGCCTAAACCTCCCCTGGCACAGCCTGAGACTGTCCTCATTCTGGTGCTGGTTGCCTAGGAGAAGAGACCAAACTCTGCCTGGCTACAACCTCCCTTCAGGTAGTTGTAGAGAGCAATAAGGTCACCCCTCAGTCTCCTCCTCTCCAGGCTAAGCAACCCCAGCTCCCTCAGCCTCTCCTCATAGGGCTTGTGTTCCAAGCCCCTCACCAACCTTGTTGCCCTTCTCTGGACATGCTCCAACAAGTCAACATCTTTCCTAAACTGAGGGGCCCAGAACTGGACACAGAACTCGATGTTGTGGCATTATAAATAAATTTTACTGCAAATAAATTAACCTAATGACTGTTCTGCCTTGTGCATGCTAACAAGTACTAGCAATCCAACTACACAGAACAATCCAGCAGTGTTCCAAGTGAAAAGTTTGGTATTGTAAAGCTTTTAGTAGCTCTTAGTGCCACTAAGATTACTGGTATATGAAATGCAATTCCCTAAAGGGCTATGAAGATTCTAGTAGAGTATTAAAAATATAAAAGAGAACAAAAGTTATCACAATGAAGAGCAGTAGCATCAGATTTTTCATATTTTTTAAAACTTGCTCTGAGACTGCACAGTCAAAGTCTGTTGAGTTGCTGAAAGGTGTCCAGAGAAGGGCAACAAAGCTGGGGAGGGGTTTGGAGCACAGCCCTGTGAGGAGAGGCTGAGGGAGCTGGGGTTGCTTAGCCTGGAGAAGAGGAGGCTCAGGGGAGACCTTCTTGCTCTCTGCAACTACCTGAAGGGAGGTTGTAGCCAGGAGGGGATTGGTCTCTTCTCCCAGGCAACCAGCACCAGAACAAGAGGACACAGTCTCAAGCTGTGCCAGGGGAGGTTTAGGCTGGATGATAGGAAGAAGTTCTTCACAGAAAGAGTGATTAGCCTTTGGAATGTGCTGCCCATGGAGGTGGTGGAGTCACCATCACTGGAGGTGTTTAGAATGAGACTGGATGGGGTGCTTGTTGCCATAGTTTAGTTGATTAGATGGTGTTGGGCGATAGGTTGGACACGATGATCTCAGAGGTCTTTTCCAACCTGGTTAATTCTATTCTATTCTAAAAAAGTCACCACAAATGGTGACACTAAATGTCTGAATTTTTCACATTGTTATGCAGGGAGTAGCAAAAGTCACTGTAGGCTGTGGAGTGCCAGTGGCAGATATTTGCTATCAGCACAGTGCAATAGTGCAGCTAGAGTGAGGCTCTCTTCTAAGCATAGATTGAGAGGTGAAGCCTTGAGCTTTAAGACGTGACTCTCTCTCACTTTTTGGTTTTAACTGAATCAATCCATACAATATTTACCAACTTCCTGGTGGAATAGTTTCCTAAATAAAGCTACCTGTGACAGGAGACAAAGAGTCCCAGGACGCTGAAGCACCAGAAAAATTAGTGCTTTTAAGGATGCTCATATTTGTATCTTGTGTGTGTGTGAGTCCATAGTTTGCTTGATATTTCCAGGAAAAGGAAACATTGACAATTCAGTCAGGGCTCTTGACATTTTCCGAGTTTAAAAATTGTCAGCATTTGACTATAACATACAGGCAAAAATACAAGTGCTTACAAATATCTAAGGGGCAGATGTCAAGAAGATGGGGACAGTCTCTTTTCAGTGGTGCCCAATGATAAGGAGGAGGGGCAATGAGTACAAACTAGTACACAGGACGTTCCACCTAAAGAAGGAAAAATGTCTTTGAGTGTGATGGAGCAATGGAATAGATTGCTGAGAAAGGCTGTGGAGTCTCCTTTTCTGGATATTCAAAACCGTGCTAGATGCATTCTTGTGCAACCTGATTTAGGCAAACCCATTTTAGCAGTGGGGTTAGACTGGATGATTCCCAGAGGTCCCTTTCAACCCCTATCATTCTGTGACTCTGTGAAATATATCACAATCCCCAGCCCCTCAGCTTCAAAATAAGCTTCCACAAGGTTCAAGGACACAGTTTGAATTGAGAAACAGGGAGTGCCTTTGAATTTAACTCTGTGCTAGATGTAGCTGTAGCTTTTGTCTGTTGTATTTTTCTGTTGGTTCACGTATCTTCAATGGCTCTGCATTCTGGTGAGCATCCTGGTGTGTAGTTTCTATTTATCTTTTTACCCTGCAAGAGAGGGCACAGGGTGCAGGGCTGAGTTGTTGGACTGACACGGAGAGAAGTGTAACAGGTCAAATTAAATAGAATGCTATATAAAGCAACAGGAAATCTGTCAGTGGGCTTGTAAATGAAGATAGGTTAAGATGGAAGAGAAGCAGATGGGGACAGTTTCATATCTTTGAAAACAAATCCTGTTTTCATGTCAGCCACAGCTTATCACCTGAACACCCATCACCATGGTCTTGACTGCTTTGTTTACTGCCACCTTCTCAGCTGCTCTTCATCCCTTCCCTGGGCAAAGACTTTGGGCCTCAGCTTGCATACAGCTAAGCAGGACTTCCTAACACCACTAGAAAACCAATTCATACTTAGTGAGGATCTGGCTTCCTACCTTGCCACTGAAATAGGAACCAGTAAGAGCTACAGCTTTTAAATGATCAGTTATTACTGCCACAGAAGCAGCTAGAGTGACTGGAGCAGTTGAAAACTGGTGCCTAAGAAAAGCTATTTGGCGACTTCCAGGCATTCTTTTTAGTGCTATATTTGTGCCAAATAAGAACTCCAAATGGAATTAAGAAAGGTCTTCTACGGCATGATCAGGTGTCTTTAGCAAAGTCATTAGCTGAAGACAGAAAAAAAAATGCAGAAAACAGTTAAATGGCTTAAGAAAACCTAGCAGCCAGAAAGTCCATTAAAATCCACAGCATTCTAGTATGCAGGAGAAATGCTGGCTACAATGAAGTTGAAATCCTCCTGCAGCCATTCTCTGGGCTACACAAATGGTCAAATAAAGCTTTGGCTTCTAGCATATTTTGCTAAAGAGTTTTCCCTGTTGTGTTCTTTCATTATTGACTGTCCATATTTTTCCACCCCACTCCACTAACCTAACCTAGAGAACAAGAATAGTCACTGGTATCACAAGAGATCCAATAACCTGTGTAAACCTCAACTCACTACAGTGCCTTTTTGAGAACTAAGATGATCTGAAGCAGCAGAGGCAGTACAAAGTACAGGGTAAGAGCAATCATACCAAGCAAGCAGAGCTGATATGGGACAACCAGGAACCAGAAACCAGAGCCTATTAAACAGAATGTGTCAGGAAAATTTAGGACAAGAAATGTCTAAAAACAGACTTAAGAAGAGTGTTTCTTCAGTGAACAAAGGAGTGTCAAAATAGACATATCTACTGAGGGTCAAAGGGAAGGGCTGAGAAACGCATTATCTGGCAAGAAAACAAGTCAGACAAGGAAGAAAGCAAAAAGACACAAGATCACTGAAATGTCAGAGAGCCATGACCATAATCATAGTATCATAGTATCAGTCAGGGTTGGAAGGGACCACAAGGATCATCTAGTTCCAAGCCCCTTGCCATGGGCAGGGACACCCCACACTAGATCAGGCTGGCCAGAGCCTCATCCAGCCTGGGCTTAAACACCTCCAGGGATGGGGCCTCCACCTGCCTGGACAACCCCATTCCAGGGCTTCATTCCATTCCCTCTAGTCCTATCACTACCTGATAGCCTGAGAAGTCCCTCCTCAGCCTTCTTGTAGGCCCCCTTCAGATACTAGAAGGGCACAATTAGGTCACCTCTGAGCCTTCTCTTCTCCAGACTGAACAGCCCCAATTCCTTCAGTCTGTCCACAGGACAGGTGCTCCAGCCCTCTGATCATCCTCGTGGCCCTTCTCTGGACATGTTCTAGCACCTCCATATCCCTCTTGTAATAGGGGCTCCAAAACTGGACACAGTACTGCAGGTGGGGTCTCACCAGAGCTGAGTAGAGGGGGAGAATCCCTCCCTTGACCTGCTGGCCACACTTCTCTTGATGCAGCCCAGGATCTGATTGGCTTTCCAGGCTGCAAGTGCACACTGAGAGCTCATGTTGAGCTTCTCATCCACCAGCACCCCCAGACTCTCTCCTCCAGGCTGCTTTCCATCCAGTCACTGCTCAGCCTGGATTTGTGCTTGGGATTGCCTCGACCCAGATGCAGGACCCTGCACTTGGTCTTGTTGAATAATGGCAGGGCTAATGTAAAACACGATAAGACCATAAAACACAATGAACTTGGGCACTGGCATAAAGTCACTTGCAATTTCCCCAAACTTGTTTTTCATTCCATCACAATGGAATGCATTCAAATCAGACAGAAACCAATCTTTTGCAGCTTCCTGTTGTCCTCTTAATCTGACCATGGGGGAGAAAAGCACCCTTAGAATTTTTCTTTCTGCTCACCACAATTCCAGGTCTTCTCTTTGGAAATGACTTACCTTTTCATTCTCACTGAATACCAAACACAGGTTGCAACAGATACATTTTCTTACGTTATCAGTGACTAAATCCTAAACTTAACCACACTTCTAAGATACTGCAAGAAAAGAAACCCACTTCCAGTACCTCTCTGCTGACGTGTCTCTAATAGGAGATGTTTCCTCCTCTCTCTTTCCTGTAAAGGATGCTTGTATCATCAAGCATCTACAGGCATGGCTTCCATACTACACAGCTATTGGGAGAGTGGATAGGTCAGCCAGTGAAGTAGCATGTTCAAGCATTGAAGGAGAGAAGAAAACAACTCATTAGATTTTCTCTCTCTGTCTTAGGCAGTTCAAGACAGTCTCAGAACTCTTTTGTGAAGAGGACCCCTCAGTTGAGACAGTTCTTCACTCTGTGCCTGTTTCAGGGGTATCCAAGTCCAGCAAGGTTCTGAGCCTAGATATTCTATGCCTTACCTGAGCTACATATAACACTTTCTTAAGGAAGTGAAGAACTTAGCTCACAAATAGCAGAAGGGCAGCTTCTGGTAACCACAATGCAAAAAATAAAAAAGAGGCAATAGGAAAAAAGAAGTCTGAGACAGACAGCTGAGCTGCATCCTGTGGGGCTAAGCCTGAGGAATAAAAAGAAGTGTAAAACCCAATAACCTTTGGCATTAAGGTCAAATGGATATTAAAGTGGTGTCTGGACAATCTTTTCTTCTGTCCTCTGCTTTATTTTCAGCTGACTTGTAACATTCCAAACACCAGCCTGGCTCACTCATTTCTCCCCCAGTATACTTTATGGTAATACAAAAAATATGCAGCATAGTAGTTTCTTTATCCAGGGTTTATTTTTTGCTTTCCTGCTGAAGCATTCAGTATTTGCTTAAATATATTTCTAAGGAAGAAATATTTACAAATTACATCTCCTTAGGAAGAATATCAGTAGCAATAATTTCACATGGCAATCCTGACACACCAAGAAAATGAAATGCTTTCTGTTGCCTCTAGCAAAATTTTGACCAGCTGCTAATTATATTGTAAACAGCTGAACAATGCAGGAAAAAATGACCTATGTCTAAGTTAACTTTGCCAAAAGTTACTAAGGGTGGTACTGTGGCTATAAAATGGTAATACAGCATGTTCAATTCTATGTATAATTGAAGGACAGAAACACAGGCTTCCAAATTTTTTTTCACAATACATGAAGGTGGACAAGCTGGGTGAGATTTTAGTTGTCTCCAATGTCTGGAGGAGAGAAGGCTCTGGGGAGACTTTATTGCTCTCTACAACTACCTGAAGGGAGGTTGTAGCCAGGAGGGGTTTGGTCTCTTCTCCCAGGCAACCAGCAGCAGAACAAGAGGACACAGTCTCAAGCTGCACCAAGGGAGGTGAGCAGAAAGTTCTTCACAGAGAGAGTTGTTAGCTGTTGGAATGTGCTGCCCAGGGAGGTGGTGGAGTCACCATCCCTGGAGGTGTTCAAGAGGGGATTGGATGTGGCACTTGGTGCCATGGTCTAGTAGGTCTTGGGTGGAAGGTTGGACTTGATGATCTTTGAGGTCTTTTCCAACCTTGTTGATTCTATGATTCTATGATTCTTTGTGTTGAAGGCAGTCAGCTAACACAAGTATTTACCATGCACTTAACTGGGGGAGGCTGAAAGAAGGGTAACTAGAAGAGTCTGGTGAGCTTGTTACAGCTGAAGATGGATGTGACTTTTGCCATCTCTTCTCGTGGTTCCTATTTAGGTGACCAGCCTGGGTGATTTCTGTCAGCCTTTCTATTGTTTTAGGTGAAACAAACTATGACAATATGAAACACCATAAGGCAAGCCATGTAAAGCCTTGAGGAGGAGGAAAGGAAGAGGAAGAAAGAAGTCAAGGGAAGAAGCTAAAGGAAAGGAATTAGGATCACTCATACTTTGTTTCTCTAAAGACTAATCTATCATGAAGTCTTTTTCCTGAAGATTATGGGAGAGCACTACTTAATTTACTATCTGCAATTCAAGCTTTAATTAAGGCTAGGCTCAATCAGCTTTCCATATCTTGCTGAGATGACTCTGGATAATATGTGTCCAGTTTAGATAGTTGTTTGTCCCCCAAATCAGATCTATCACAGTTTGCTGACAGAATATCAAAGGCTTCTATCTTAGTCTTGCATCTACCAGTTTTGTCCATTTGCCTCAAGTCAGGACAAACCAACTAGCACTTCAATAGTACTATTTCAGACTATCTTTTCCACTTCATGCTGTTGCTAAGACAGTAGAGTAGTAGCCAAGTCAAGATCAGGCAAGAAAATTAAGTGATACTTTACTCAAAGAATCCAAAATATTATTATAAAATATATAGTTTTTACTCTAATAAATAAATCAGCATCAGACAGAGCATCTACATCATCCCCTATGTCTCATCCCTTCATAGCAAAACCACTACTGTCAGCTTGTTTGATTCTTAAAAAGACAAAACTGAAAATCCAGTCTTTGTAATCCTCAATTAGGCCAGTTGATAGAAGGCAAATGCAAAGAATGAGATGCCTTGCCATTTCCTGTAATGTAAAACTAAAGACACTAAGCCCACAGAGGCACATTAAGGTCAGGGAACCCATCAGGAAAGCAGATGGCAAAATAAACAACAGTGCAGGGAGGAAAAAGCATTAAACCTCTTGCTGACATTTAATAGTAACATGGGTAGGATAGAATAGAATAGAATAGAATAGAATAGAATAGAATAGAATAGAATAGAATAGAATAGAATAGAATAGAATAGAATAGAAGTAGACCAGGTTGGAAAAGACCTCCGAGATCATCAAGTCCAACCTATCATCCAACACTATCTAATCAACTAAATTATGGCACCAAGCACCCCATCCAGTCTCTTCTTAAACACCTCCAGTGATGGTGACTCCACCATCTCCCTGGGCAGCCCATTCCAATGGCTAATCACTCTTTCCATGAAGAACTTCTTCCTAACATCCAGCCTAAACCTCCCTGGTGCAGCTTGAGAGTGTGTCCTCTTGTTCTAGTGCTGGCTGCCTGGGAGAAGAGGCCAGCCCACACCTGGCTACAGCCTCCCTTTGGGTAGTTGTAGACAGCAATAAGGTCTCCTCTGAGCCTTCTCTTCTCCAGGCTAAATCTCACCAGGGTAGAGAACACTAAGAGCCCGTTTGTGACAAAATGAAATATAATCATTTGAATTGACACTTTGGCTCTCATAAATCTGACCAACACATCTGTAATGGTCTAAACTGAACCAGCAGGCTAACCTGTCTGCCTCCCCCAACACAGAAGTGAGGAAACAAACCACGAAAAAGCTCTGGGTTGAAACAAAAAGAGTGAGGTAAGAGTTTACTCAGCAAATCAGATAATCACAATACAAATGCACATTTACCTTAGCCTTTCTGCAGCAAAAGCACAGCAGAAAGCAGTAGCAAGCAAGCTGAAAACCCAAGCCAGGGAGCTACTCTGCCATCCCTCCCTGTCCCGCTGCCACCTCAGTGGCACCCAAACCCCAGAACCCAAATGCAGCAACCGGAACAGGAAGCCTCTCATGTTACAGTCTGAACTTCAAGCACTGTAATATTTTGCTCCAGCCAGCACTTTCATTTTGATGCTGGAAGGAGGCAGGATGGATTTGCATAACTGCAGTACATTAAAATCCAACCTATGACGATGTCTGTTATTACTATCTTGCCCTGGGACTTCAGCCTTAGCTCGGGATGCCGAAAGTTGCTTCCACTAGAAGCAGACATATGATGGAGCCCAGAATCCCTGACACAATTTGGTTTCTAGTAAGGAAAGGTCCTATTTACTGGCAGACAGGAGGACTCACCTGTCAGAGCATAATATTTTTCTGACCTATTTCTGACCTATTCTGATACCACTTTGTCCCAAAGTTCTGTTGTCAAGGACTCTCCCTGTGAGTTTTCAGTGCTGAGTTTGTTCAGTCTGCTGCACCTTTGTCAGCTTGGTTTTAGGGGTACTTGGCTTTCTCTCTCTTCTAATTACAGTTCTATCAATCAAAGCTTTTGCCTCTCTGTTTTCTATGTCAAATCCCAGGAAAATCCTCTGGGCTACATTCAGCTAGATAAATTCCATGTTTCAGGTACTGCCTGTTGTCATGTCAGCTACTGTGTCATTAAAAAGACTTGAATGGCTGCCTCTGTGCATCAAAAATGTGGTTGCTATATTGACCTATGCAGTTGGGTGTCTGTACCTTTCCTAATGATTTATGAGCACACATTAAAGAAAATGCTGTTTTCTTCAGGAGATTCTCTTATGTAAGGTTATGGTTGCTCAGGTCTCCATTTGCACACTCAGCTGGCAGGTTTCAACAGGTAGATGTCCTGTGTCACTGAACTAGGGTGCCTCCTGCGGTTCAGATTGTATAGCAAGAGCCAGCTCTGTTGCTGAAGCACTGTAGAGGGAATGGGCACAAAGGTAAAACTGTTCACTCTTTCCTTCTTCTCTGATGTATTTCAATCAACCAGTCGTCTTCAATGTGCTTACCACTATGCAGAGTGACAGAATACCCACTATGCTCAGTAAGGGGAGGGAGAAATCCTTCATTGCAGTGTCTATATTTTGTATACCTCAGCAACTAAAGTTTTCTTGGTTTTGTCAGCCTGAAAAAGCATTCCCATCCATTTACCTGAAATCTAAACTCGGTTTATTGCGTTTCATAATCACGTGGAAGAAGACAGCACCTCTTTAATGCTGAAACAGAGCGAAAGGTTTCCACTTCTTATGCTTATCATCACAAAAGAAACTACTTGACTTACCCAGGAGTACTGTAGATCCATATCAGTTAGAGAATATGTAAGATGTGGCTCATGAGATGAGCAAGTACAGTTTTCCCATTCTTCTATTTTTGAAATCAAGAAGTCACAAGGACAGAGCTGATTATCAGGGAATGGTTTCCAGTCGCTCCACAGGTGAAATTCTGTTTCTGAATAGATTGAAATAGTTCCTAAGTTACTAAGTCTGGAAGTGTATGAGCGGCCCAGAGATGCAGAAACAAACTCTGCCCTAGTCTCAGTCTCTTCTTTTCTTCTTGCATTATCTTTCCAGGTCTTCTTTTCCTGAGGTTTTGTCAGTTTCATGCAAGAAGTCAGTGCTTCCTCATCCTCCTCAGAAAGAGAAGCATCTTCTAATGTATCTTGAAAAATGCAAAATCTTCTATTATGCTGCAATTCACAGAGAAAATAGCACACTCTTCCCCCTCCCCCCCCCCCCCCCAAATAACCTCTGTCTGTTGCATTCTATATAAAGAAAAAGCCAAGAACTCAATAAAAACCAAATAATAATGATAATTAAGGAGATGGAAAGGATCTTTTACTGGGTCAGACATCTGAGCCAAAAGCAAGATTTATTCTCAATTTAGTAAATTTGTCTTGTTTGCTCAAAAGCCTGGAAAATTGTATTGGTTCTGCAATGAACATGAAAATTTGCTAATTGGATGTTATATTGGTGCATAGTTGCAGAGAGCAGGAGTTTAGTTTAGATACTGGAAAAATTCTGAAAGCTTTTCCATATAATTCCTCCCCTGCCCCTTCCCTGTACGGATACTGCAGTTGCAAACTAGTTGCTGAAATCTAAATTTCCTCCTGTATTTCAGGCCACACAATGATTTGCCTGGAGTTTAAACTCATTTTGCTAGGACTGGTTTAAAATTAATCATACGGACCAATGCGTTGTACAGTAAATGCATGCACTGTGAAGGTGGCAAAACAAGTTCAGGTGAACAGCTGGTGCAGATCATTGGCCTATGGGAGACTCAAGAAAATAACCTGAGCTCAACATCAGGTTAGAATTCCTGTGGTTTATGACCCTAGGCAATCAGGAATGATGAGAGGTCAACTTGCTTCTAACACTACAGACCTTCTTGTGCCCCAAGTGTCTCGTGACACTTCAGGCTATCTTTGCGTTTGTGAGGTTTGCCTCTCCGATCTGAAACATGTTACAAAACTAGGAACTACTCTACTAACAAGTTGTCCTCAGCACGGAAGTCCCACTGTTATACAATTCCATTTATCTAAAAGCCCCACTTGCGAGATAGGCTCTTACAAAACTCCAGCTAGCGTGACAGGAAACAGGTTTGCACACTATGAGGAAGCCAGCACTAAAGTGGTATCACAGAAACATCTCAGCTGGGACTTGAAAATCATGGGTGGTGAATGACAAACTAGGACAGGATTGTTTATGGCTATGTTCAATACAGTGTCATTTGCCAAATGTTGGAAAGAATGATGACATGATGTTTTACTTACCGAGAGGGAGCATAACATGTTTGACATCCTCCAAGCTTTGTGTACTTGTTTTTTTGGTTCGGACTAGTTTCTGCAATCTCTTTAGTGTTCCCATGGACTCTGCTTTATTATCTGGTTCTGTACCCTGGCAAAAAACCCAAAGATGTTAAAAGTATAATGTTCTGGGTTCAGATGGGACACAGCTAATTTTCTCACAAGGACTTGGGAGGTACCACAACCAGAACAGCAAACTGAAACAACCAGTGGGGTATTTGATGCCATACTTAGAGTCATGCCCGCTACGTAATGTGAGGGCTAGCCCAGGCAGGCACAAGAGGTTTTTTGTTGTGCAGTGGTGTTGGGGTCTATATCACTTGCTTTATATATTACTTCATTAGTATTACTGTTATTTCTGTTGGTCCTTTGTTGTTTGCATTGTTCTGTTGAGCTCTCCTTATTTTAACCTGTGAGGTTTGGAATTTTTCCTTCCTATCACACCACAGGGGTTGGGGGTGTTGTGCAAGTGTCTGTAGGACTTGTCTGATGGCTGGATCTAAATCACAACATATTCAAATACAAAAAAAAGAAAAATCTAAGGGTAACATGGAGTTTGATCTGAGCATGACAAAGCCTCTAATTCAAAGAATTAGTAATCTGCACTTTTCATGCTTTAGAAGTTAGGCACTTCCTAGATTGTGACCAAGAGAAGCAAAAAAAGGAAAAACACAAGTCACACAAGGCATCACAATCAGATCAGTGCTCATGTGGCTGTTTACATATTGCTTTCCTTGAATATCCCTGTATTAATTAATTACAGATTAGTTCCACAAAACATTTTAGAATATGCACCCAGTACATTATCCAGGAGCATTTGAGGTAATGCACAGAAATCCCTGAAGTGGTGAGCTACTGCATTTAAATGTGTATGAGAGCGTGATCTGAAACACCGATGTTTTCCTTTGTTCTAGGTCTTGTTTCCTTCCCTGGATGAAATGGCAATAACTGAAATCACAACTCCAATCTGTTCTTGAAGATTCCCACGATGTCCTACTAGAGAAACTCAAGGTTTGAGTACTACAGGCTTCTAGAGCAAGAACTCTGTGAACATGCAGCTGTCCCACATGCATTCACTTGTGTTAACCCAGCTACTATCTTGCAAATCAGTCCAGAAACACTTCAGTTATCTTCCAATCTGACTCTGAACTTCTCTGTGAGCTTGTGAAAGAAATTTCAAACTCTGACAGCAAGTAACCTCTCTTCCATAGTCACGTTGGAACAATACTCTCTGGCTTCTAGGGATGTTCATCCATTTACACCTATAATGAATTTTCCTTATCACGGGAATGCATCTTTGGCAATGTTACAAGTGATTAAGTGCTAGTGCTGATGTTATCAGAAGGTAGAAATGCAGAGACCTTTATTGCACTCTCCCCAACAATTAGGTCACACATCATAGATCCTTTCTGCTTCCTCTTATGCATAATCCTTTGAGATAAAGTCATTATGGAGTTTGCAAGCACAGCCTAAGTGTGCAGGCTGCCTGGGCATGTGTCTCAAGACATTGTGAACTCCTCAGCTACCGTTTGGTTTAAAAGCTTTTGCAAAGTCTAAGCATGAAGCATATCTGAAAGCCCAGCACTCACATGTTACAAGACAAATCCATCCCCTGCAGTAATGATAACAGAGAGGGTGTATATTAGTTTCAGATTTAAAAAATAAATAAATCACAGTTCACTCAACAGCTAACTGCTTATAAAGATGGTTGTGCTTCAAGTTCCAAAGGCACTTCTATCATGACATGAAGCTCTCTAAGAAGAAATAGAAATCAAAGACTTCTATGGCCAGGTAAAGGACATTTTAATACATATTTACTTAGTTTTATGACACTAGACAATTGTTCTGACGTTATAAGAAGTTGAAGCAGAAAGTTAGTGAAAGCTAAGAACAGGTGAGATATTCCCCTGCATATTCGGGTGCTTGACAGAATCATAGAATTGTTTTGGTTGGAAAAGACCTCCAGCTGTCAAGCTAAGATGACCATGGCCATTAAAGATTTCCAACCTTGAAAGGGTTTGTACCAAAACAGCTTGCACTACCACTTCATCTTGGGACAGCTGTAAACTGACATGGTGATTTTATGGCCTACAGGATTTGCTGTATCCTCCTCATGTAAATATTGGAATGTTTTCTTGAATATCATAATATATATTGGTTATTAATATTGGTTATTAGTATTAGAATGCTGCAGTATTAAAAGTTGTCTTGAACCCAGCATGACTTAGTGAAACAAATACATACCTCTATCTGTAAAATTGCATATACAGAAATGTGGAGCTATTTTATTCTTTCCATCACTGTTATTATTTATTTATTATTATTATGACTAATAACCATCCTCATTTATCTCTAGATACCCCTTCCATCATGGCTGATACTAATTTAGCATAATTCCCCTCATGCTAAAGTAGCTGTGGTGACTTCTTTGTTTAAGGATAGGACCTAAGGGGTCCTCCTCTTGATAAGCACAGCGAATAATGTAGAAGTTCCCATGGTGGATAGCAATTGGATTTAGACTCCCTTCTTCTCAGCAGCATGTTGCATTCCTTGAAGTCTGCAGACTCCTGGGAACTGGGACTCAACCACGGGAACACAGCAGGAAGCCAGAGTTGAATGTCAACACCTGTTCACGTTTCCAGTGTATTTTGTTGAGTCATGGCTCCATTAATATTTTTGGTTTGATCAGAGGCATATATTTAAAATCAGTTTCACAGTTACACCTCTAAGCTCAGTTTTGGTCTCAAACTGCCACAAGTGAATTCATTGCAAATGAAAATATGATGAAAGATACTTTCAAGAAGTTTGACTGACAATCTCCAGCTATTATTGGATGTCCAACAGACAGCATCTGAATACAAGTAGATCTCCCATAAATCTTGTAGTGTGGACATCAGTTCATCAGCACCAGTTGTTCTGCTGTGTTGACATACACATACCACCTTTTGCTAGTTACTAATATAGACAAAGTCTAACTGCTTTCAATATTATGTTGAAGACTAACAAAACCTAGTATTTTGGTCTCAGCTCTAGTCACCCTAAGGTCTTTTTACATCTTGTATGTGAGTATTCATAGTCCACTGGGGGCCAAACCCAGGCGTTCTTATATTAGTCATGTTCTGATTTGCATTTTGAGCCCTCTTTTCCCTTTCCTAATTCCAAACAGTAGGACTGCAGTTTTAGCTTAGCTAAAGAGAGAAATTGAGGTGCAATTTTTCAGTCTCTCAAGGTGAAATGTCTTTACAAAATAGATCACAATGGGTTTAAAATGCTAATATTGCTCTAATATAAGATCTCTCGTAGTAACAATCATTTGTTCACTTATAAATAACAATACCACAGCAATGACTTTGAGTTGTGAGCTGGCATTTCCGTCACGGAGACATCAAGATAAACTGAAGATAATCTGTTCAGATAATTTTATTAATGGCAAACTCTAATCCTCTTTACCTTAAAGCACTCATTTGGTAGAATCTATTGCTAGTGAAATGTCACAAGTGCTTAAAAAATTCCTCTAGTTTATAGAGAAAAATTACTAGAATAACCTCTTTTTTATAGAGGAGAAAAAAAGTTCATACAATATTAGTTAGTGATGGGACAGATTTTAAATTTACAGAGGTAAAACATTCTTTAATGTAGAAACCAAACAATCAGCTGACTTGAATATGGCACCCTGGTGCCATAATTTTGGTGTATTGTCCTGGCAACCCTTAGTCACATCTTAGTAAAAGAGTGGGAAAAAAGAAAACTTAATGAGAAAACTTTGTTAAATGTTCCCTGGTTTCTGGTGATTTTCTTCCTGCTGCCTGTGTTATCTGGAATCTGATATCTAACATTCTGTGATTCTGTACTCTCTAGTTGCTGCTGTCAAAGGCATAAAAGAAGGTGGTGAAGTGACAGAATGTGCAGCACTACTGGTTGGACAAATAGCATACACTAATTTGGAGTATGCTACTTTCCAATCCCTTCCCTCCCTGTGGAAGAGGAAGGATGTTCCAAAAGGTGCTATGGAAAGGTATCGAAGAACCAGTACACAGAACAGTAAATCTCTACCCATAAAAATCTGTCCATTTCAAATAAATGTAAAGACTTAAATTTCCCACCCTCACCATGTTCTAGGTTGAGAATTTGCTCACTTGAATATTATAGTTACACTTGTGTTTTGCCCAACCTATAAGTGCAGCTATCTTTAAGAGAAAAAAAATCCCTCATAATGCTCATTTTCCTCATATTGTTCATTTTCCTGCTTAGTGGGGTTTTAGTTATGAATCACATCACACCATAAATGAATTGTGTAAATCACAGGCTAGCCTTTAGTTGCACATAATTTCCATAGTGTGGATGAATATTTACAGACAAACCACACACATTTTATAAATGCACTTGTAAAAATGCATTACAGTAAAAAAACAAGACCTACATTTTGTCTGATAAACTGCTTCGGGTTTACCCTAAGAGATTCTGAGCACCTTAGAAATCTTTGCTCACTGAGATGTTATGAGGATTAACCTGGTGGCAGAAATACAGCAATTTGGAAGCTAAATGTAAAATACTGCTGGTCAGATTCCAGCAATCTCAGCCCCATTGAGCACCCTTTCCTGGGTGTGACTGCATTCATTTCAATAAAAGCACTTGCACAGCATGTCACTTCTCAGCATGAAGAATTTGGTCGTGGAGGAGTCTAATCTCAGATTTTTCCTCAACAGGTTTGCCTTCCCCAAAGAACTGCAATGATTTAATCATGATCTTAAACTCAGAGTATAGTGTAATTGTGAGAAGACAAAAATTATTGTTTACTGTGTCGGTGATGCTGCCATTATTGTACCATAGTAATTTCTGGAAAGCTTCAGTAATACCCTTGGTGTACATAGTGAATATTAAAATGGTACATGATGATAGAGGACTTTCTGCCCTCTTTATACAAAGAGTTTGTTCAGTCTAAGTCACTGAATTTGGATAAACTTTGTGTTTTAAAATGTTAGTAAAGCCACTGCCAACCAATATATAGATGAGCACTGGACAAACTGATTATATATGCTCCTGCTCATACATAGCTGACCTTCAAATTTACCCATTGTTTTAGTCTGATACTTCAACTACTCAAAAATTAATCAAAGAGTCAAACTAAATAGTCTAGGAATATAGCCAGGTTTTGTCCTGGGAATCACAGAGCAATAATAAGGTATTCTCATAAAGATAAAGAGCTGCCATGATTAATACCATGGATATGAATAACTATCTTTCCACTTTGGGGGAAGCAACATACAATAAAGGAAATTCTACATAAATGTACCATGCTCTTCCAGGCTGCTAATGAAAATAGAAAGGAAAGAAAGAAAGAAAAAAAAAGGCTATTTTTATGGCAACTCACCATTTCACTGTTACCAGTGACACTTGCATGGTGAACTCGTGGTGGAATCCATTGCTCATAGTTTATCACCTTGACAGTAAGAAAAGTAAAATTAAAGAAAACCAACAACATAAATAAGACTAATAATTTGTGTTATGGAATTCAATATAGATGGAGAGCTCAGCAGTCTTTTAATGCAGTCCTGTGTGCATATAAAAACAATGGCTGACATACCCCAGCTGACACCCTATGAAATCAGATTGATATTGAGGAAATATTGGTATTTCCTAAGTTATCTGGGATTTAGTAATATCTTGGAGACATCACAGTGTCTGTGGTCCAGCAGAAGAGCAATGCTTTATACCACAGGATGCTTGAGTCTCGTCCTAGGTCTTGGCTCTCCTTTCTCAGTGAGCAGGAAAGCCACAGAAGGCTTTCCTCAGCAGCAGCCCCTCAGCTGAAGAGCAAGGGTCAGTGCTGCATTTCCACAAAGTGTCTTGTTCAGTTCTTCCTCATTTTGTCTTTGCTGTTGAGCCCCAAGGGTGCAAGCTTGAATTGGATTAACAATGCAGAGAAAATGGGAGGATCCTCAGAACTAAGCAAAGACTAAACATACTTTCATCATCTGCCCATAATCCATTTCTTGGTCACATTGTCCTCGTGACAAGAACACCATGAAAATACACATTCCCATGGGTACCGATGCAGTCCCGAGTGGGCAAGCCTGAGAGTGCTTATAGCTTATCAGTGCAAGTAATGAACACTAGCCTTTTTCTTCATGAATATGAATGACACTTTGAAGGCTAAATGCAACCTAGGAATTTACGTGAGAAATGAGGCATGAAACGTTCTGGAAAATGTATTAGCCCAAAGACTGTATTGCTTCATATTTTATGTTCTTCCCAATATGCCACAATGGGTTTGAGCCATCAAGGAAGCCCTGCTAGACATGAGCAAACAAGAACAAAGATATGAAAAATACCTGCAGAAAGTAAAGCTGTTTTTAATGGTAAGGTACAAATGTTACAGTGCTGTTCCTGCTGTGTCTCTCCACTGTGCTTCTGTTCCAAGTCCCTGTTTTCCAGCACTATGAAATGAGCAACTATTTAGCGTATTTAGAATCAATAAGGTTGGAAAAGACCTCAAAGATCATCAAGTCCAACCTGTCACCCAAAACCTCATGACTACTAAACCATGGCACCAAGTGCCACATCCAATCTCCTCTTGAACACCTCCAGGGATGGTGACTCCACCACCTCCCTGGGCAGCACATTCCAATGGCTAACAACTCTCTCTGTGAAGCTTAAACTTCCCCTGGCACAGTTTGAGACTGTGTCCTCTTGTTCTGGTGCTGATTGCCTGGGAGAAGAGACCACCTCCCTCCTGGCTACAACCTCCCTTCAGGTAGTTGTAGAGAGCAATAAGGTCTCCCCTGAGTCTCCTCTTCTCCAGGCTAAACAGCACCGACTCCCTCAGCCTCTCCTCATAGGGCTTGTGCTCAAGGCCTCTCCCCAGCCTCGTTGCCCTTCTCTGGACATGTTCAAGAGTCTCAAGGTCCTGCCTAAACTGAGGGGCCCAGAACTGGACACAGTACTCAAGATGTGGCCTAACAAGTGCTGAGTACAGGGGCACAATGACTTCCCTGCTCCTGCTGGCCACACTATTTCTGATCCAGGCCAGGATGCCATTGGCCTTCTTGGCCATCAGGGCACACTGCTGGCTCGTGTTTTTGTGAAGTTCTCAGGGAAGCCTATTTGGGGTTTTGGGGGATTTTGTTTTTTTTTTTTTTGAGTGAGAGGGAAAAACCCAAAGATGTTCATTTACTCTCTTGCTTGTAAATTTAGCTTATATAATCACAGACATACAGACTAGTTGAGGTAGGAATGCACCTCTAGGGACTGTCTAGTCTAACTCCTTGGTGAGAGCATGTCACCAGAGCAAGGTGGATAGGTCTGTGTCCTGACAGATTTGAATACCTGCAAATATACAATTTACAAATCCTCCCCAGGAAGCCTCTTCCATGAAAACAGATGTAATCAGACTATTTTGAGAGGCTAAAATAACATTATATCAATGTTATCCTGATGATACTGAAGGCCAGAGGGAGTAATCACTAAAATTCAAAATAATGACATAAAAAAAAGGCAAATTTTCAAAAGCAAGTTCAATAGGTCTTAGATTGGTACCAAAGCTTGGGGGTATACAAGCCTCCACAGTTCATTAGCCATGTGCCCAAAACAGCAACTTAAAAGCAAAAATAAATTAGAGAAGTCAAAAATAGAACTTTGCTTTTAAAATGGGGTGAATTGTTCATGGGAAGATGCTGTAGAGAATTCTAAGGAAACTCATGCATAAAGCAAACATGGGCCTTGTTCCCTATTATTCCTCCTTTCCTTTTTCTGATCATATTCTATCATGTCTGGGGAATGGCCTCCAGGATCTCAACAAAGAATCACCCATGATTAGCCAGAGGCTGCCATAGCAGGATGGGAGAAGAGTCAGAGAGCCCCTTATTGCTTTCTACAACTACCTGAAGGGAAGTTGTAGACAGGTGGGGGCTGGTCTCTTCTCCCAGGCAACCAGCACCAGAACAAGAGGACACAGTCTTAAGCTGTGCCAGGGGAGGTTCAGACTGGATGTTAGGAAGAAATTCTTCACAGAGAGAGTGATTGGCCATTGGTATAGGCTGCCTGGGGAGGTGGTGGAGTCACCATCATTGGAGGTGTTTAGGAGGGGACTGGATAGGGTGCTTGGTGCCATGGTTTAGTTGATTAGATAGTGTTGGTTGATAGGTTGGATGCGATGATCTTGAAGGTCTCTTCTGGCCTGGTCTATTCTATTCTATTCTATTCTATTCTATTCTATTCTATTCTATTCTATTCTATTCTATTCTATTCTATTCTATTCTATTCTATTCTATTCCATTCCATTCCATTCCATTCCATTCCATTCCATTCTTCCATTCTAGTTGGCTCTTGTCCTACCATTATGCATCCCTGAGGAATGTAAGGCTTCCCCCCTCTCTGTAAGCACGCTAGAAGAAGAACCATTGTGGGAAACCAACTAGTAACCTGCCTTTTTAAAACTTTGAGGACGAGAGGAAGAAAACAGAGAAAGAGGATGAGAGATGCGAAAAGAAAAAAGCTCTTTCCTCCTCTCCGTCTTTCTCACCCACTTTTTGTCAGAGGGAAGAGGAGGTGATCTTGGGAACAAGCTAACAATACAGAGACAGACAAAACCCTGAGGGAAAGCAAGAGACACCTGGAATGTGCTGGCTTTCAAGTCACAGGTTTCCAATATGGTCATCTGCCCCTGCTATATGACCATTTGATTTTTCTTTTTAAGCCAGGTTGTGTCTGTGGCCTGCACTGGGGCTGAGCAGTGCCTAAAACTGAGGTTTCCACAGCTCTCTATCTTATCTCAGATGCCTTCAGGGTGATGCATGTACAGTTTTTTCTTGCTTTTAACCTAAGCATCCAAAAGGACTCCTGACATTGTATAGAAACAGCAAAGGAAACTCATCTTGAAGTCTTTTACAAAGTTCAAGGTTCACCTTGAATATAATGCTCCTCTGTAAAGGAAAATGTACCAGATTTCCAGTTTTCAAATAACATATTGCTTTAATTCCTCATTTAGACACACACATAGGTGTGTGTTACACACTTTTAGTCAGATTCCCAAACTAGGTAACCTGTTCTGTCATGTGAAATCAGCAGAACCAAGCTGATTTACAACAGTTATGAACTGGCCCTGAAAGTAACATAACAGGGCAAAGACTGGGCTGGATGTGAAATAAAAAGCAAATGCCAGTTTATTCTAATTCCAGAGCTACAAGTCTTTCTCCTCACCTCTCTGCTGCTCCCCAGATGATGTTTTGTGGTTTTTTAACCTACTTTCATGTTATTGTCACTGTCATTATTCAAATACAAGGATCATAATTCCTCAATTGCTCGTGCTAGTGGGATGGTTGTGCTATGAAGAGGAGACGTGGCATATGGTTATAGAAATTCAGAAGGCATTAGGATATATATACCAATAAGGATCATGCAAGACTGATTGAGACACTTAGTATAAATCTTGGTAGACACAATTACAGCAGATCAATTTGACAGAAATGTATTTGTTTATGGAAAGAAATATTCTAAGTATTAACAACATATGGTCTGGGGGAGGGGAAGGGAAGGGAAGGGAAGGGGGAAGGGAAGGGAAGGGAAGGGAAGGGAAGGGAAGGGAAGGGAAGGGAAGGGAAGGGAAGGGAAGGGAAGGGAAGGGAAGGGAAGGGAAGGGAAGGGAAGGGAAGGGAAGGGAAGGGAAGGGAAGGAAGGGAGGGAAGGGAAGGGAAGGGAAGGGAAGGGAAGGGAAGGGAAGGGAAGGGAAGGGAAGGGAAGGGAAGGGAAGGAAGGGAAGGGAAGGGAAGGGAAGGGAAGGGAAGGAAGGGAAGGGAAGGGAAGGGAAGGGGAAGGGAAGGGAAGGGAAGGGAAGGGAAGGGAAGGGAAGGGAAGGGAAGGGAAGGGAATTGACCACGTTGGAAGAGACCTTTGCATAACTTATATAGTCACCAGTTCTTCTTATAAACTCATCTTCCAAACCACAAAGGCATAGTGACAATAAAGTTTAGGCCAGGAAAATACTGAATGGAAGCAGGAAGTACGCATTTTATTTGAACAAAATTTCAGATTCTGGAAAAAAAGAAAAGTTCTTTCACCTGACATGCTGTTTCCTCTGTCTTCTTTCCTTGCAGCAAATGCATTCCTTCACCAATAGTATTATCTTCTGTGGATTGTGAAGAAATAAAAGAAAACATGCATTAAAATGTCCTGGTTTATTTTTTTCTGAAGAATATAATTGAAATGTCGCTTGGTATTTTGACCTGGCATCAGACAAAAAAATACCAAGTATTTTCATATCCCAGTTCCATCTTACAACCATAGGTCATGTGTAGAGAAAAGACCTTTGAACAATTTAATTTATTTGCCATGTGTATCAACAGGAAGAGGAAAAATGAGTCAAAAAAAAAAATATTGAATTAATTTGCCTTTAGAGGCTTCTGCAAGAGCTTCTGTTATAACAGAAAGTGTTTTTCTCCTAGCGACTTGGTGGTTGCAGTAAAACCAGAAGCTTTTCCAAACGCATGTTACATTCCAAAGTCTAACATGACTGAGCAGATTTTAAGTTGTCTCTTGAAGCCACTGGGGGCCAAGAGTCTAATAATGCAGTTATTTAAATATAGAGGTAGCTAGACTCCAGAAACAGCATAACTCATGTCAAGCAATGCTTATACAACACCATACTAACATAACTGGGTTGTTTCTGGTCCTCGGGCTACTTAGTTTTTATCTTCTGCAGGCAACTCTGCACACTGTAGCCTTGTACTCTCTAAGCTTACTCTAAAAGTCAAGCCTTGCACTGTTCAACCCTGTGCCCACAAGTCCTCTTACAGTCTAGTCCAAAATAGTACTGTTTAGTATCTGCTTGCATTTGAATTACAAAGAACCATGTGACAACCTTAGCCTGAAAGAATACATACAGTAACACTGCTTTTAAAGTAATTTGGTTCAATACCAAATGAACAATGGCAAACCTTCATGGTCCCCTTCAGTCATGATCCTTTTTGTTAACCCTAATAACATACATCCACAGTACTCTTAAATCTAGCTTAAATCAGATCTACAATCACCTGAAATATGGAATAGGGTATTTGGCTTAAAAAACCCAAAACAAACCAACCAAACCAACAAACCAACAACAAAAACCCACCAACCCCCTCCCCCCCCCCAAAAAATCCCAAACCCAAAACCAAGCATGCAAAAGATGCATGTAAGCTGCAGTGTTCTTTTCTTCCTAACCTGTAAACGGCTACCAGTTACTGTACTGTGGAGTGAATGGAGAGCAGTGAAGTCCCTCTGAGAGACATCAGCTCTTTTGGGTTAGTCTCTGTAAAACTCATTCACAGAAACCCAGTGACTAACTTGCATAAGTCAACTTTTTCAACAATAATGTTTTTAGGCTGGCAAATCTAATACTGATGGTTTGCTTTGGGACTTGTGAGCCAAGGCAGGTGCTCCTACTATTGTGTCTGCAGGATATATAAGCTTTTAGAATAGAATAGAATAGAATAGAATAGAATAGAATAGAATAGAATAGAATAGAATAGAATAGAATAGAATAGAATAGAATAGGATTCCACCACCTCCCTGGACAGCACATTCCAATGGGCAATCACTCTTTCTATGAAGAACTTCTTCCTAACATTCAGCTTAAACCTCCCCTGGCGCAGCTTGAGACTGTGTCCTCTTGTTCTGGTGCTGGTTGCCTGGGAGGAGAGACCAACCCACACCTGGCTACAACCTCTCTTCAGGGAGTTGTAGAGAGCAATAAGGTTTCCCCTGAGCCTTCTCTTCTGCAGGCTGAGCAACCCCAGCTCCCTCAGCTTCTCTTCATAAGGCTTGTGCTCCAGACCCCTCCCCAGCTTTGTTGCCCTTGTCTGGACACGTTCCAGCAAGTCAACATCTTTCCTAAACTGAGGAGCCCAGAATTGGAGACAGGACTGAATAGAATAGAATAGAATAGAATAGAATAGAATAGAATAGAATAGAATAGAATAGAATAGAATAGAATAGAATAGACCAGGTTGGAAGAGACCTTCAAGACCATCATGTCCAACCTATCAACCAGTCCAACCCACCTAAACAACTAAACCATGGCACCAAGCACCCCATCAAGGTGTGGCCAAACCAGTTATCAGTCTGAAAAACTGGGGTTTTGTCTGTTTTTTTTTTTTTTGATGTTGGCTTTTTGTTTTGTTTTACAAGTAATATACACAGTAGCATTAAGGACTTCATCCAAGGGCTACTAGTGTCAGTGGACATCTTTTCATTGATTTCAATGAGATTTGGGTCAGGTCTGTGAACACAGCTCTGAAATAAGCAGAGAAGACTATGCTGGCCACCACACATGGCTTATTACATCTAACAGGAATTTATATTATGCAATTTATATTATTTATATTATGCAACACACTGTCAGACCTTGAAGGATTATCTCTGTTAATAGAAAGGTTTGATCAATAGTGACAAATAATCGTGATCAATAGTGATGCACTGTAAATCTCCTTGCAAAGGTCTTCACCACGGTGTGAAGGGGACTTCCCTTGAAATAATTTTACTGCAGTAGGGAAAAGGGAGATTTTTATTTAGCTGCCAGCTTTGCTTCCTTTTCCCTCTGGGCCCCTGCCCTTCAATTACAACACTTGTCAGCTTTTTAAAATGTGCACTGCTTCTTTTGCATGTTCGGATATTTAAAAGGGTAAAAATAAAGTATTGAGTGGAAAAAGATTGTGAAAGAAGGTCAAAAAGTTCTGCTTTCTCACTCAGCTTTTTCCCCCCTCCAAGCTAACAATCTCTGAAGTAGTTGGGCAAATCATTGCAAATTATGTATTTCATTTTTTAGATGCAAGGCTTGTATGGAAACAAATGCTTAATATTGCTTTCACCTGTCACTGCAACCCCTTCCCTTGCAAACCAATGAGACTCACTGAGCGTTCCTTTTCCTTTCATCAGTTCTTCACAAGAGCAGGGCTCTTCTAAATTTTCCTGTCATCTTTTCTTCCTGGTTCTGGTTCCAAGAGGCCATATTTGCCCATATATGGGCAAATGCCTCAGATATTGCAAATTCAGATCTATTTTCCAGGCATTTAAGTGTTTATCTTCAAGCTGTGAAGCAAATGATATGCAGCAGGAAAGCCGATGCCCTGTCCTTTGCTTTCTTCTGCGTATTCAGGTAACAGTAGAATCTCTCACCAATGAATAGTACGTAGACCATTTGTACAGTAGGATCTCTCACCAATGGATAGTACCTAGACCATTTGTACAGTAAAATCTCTCACCAATGGACAATACCTAGACCATCTGTACAGTAGGATCTCTCACCAATGGCCAATACCTAGACCATTTGTACAGCATACACTAAAATAAAGGAAATGGCCATCTTCCCTATTTGCTGGCTTAAGCAGAGAATAAAACACACATTCACTTTATTCTCACATATGTTGGTTTCTCTTTCTGATGAACATGTCTGATTTGGTCTGATTAGGCAACTACACTGGATATGCCTTTACTTTAAAAAGTACAAATAGTGATTTCTTTCCTAGAAGCAACATTAATCAGGTTAAAGCATTGTCATTTAAATAATCTAAATAAATAAAATGATTGCTCACTTGTTATTTCTCATAGTTATTTTTGTGACTTTATAGTGGTCAGCTCTTAAACAGTGTAACTTAGCAACTTCCCATACATTAGATGTAAGGCTGCTTTGACAAAGTTGGTCAAAACATCTCTAGAAATAAAACTAGACAAAATAGTTGCCTACAAAATTTTGCAAGCTCCATTTTGCACCTGTCATAAGAGGCTTTTTTCATGGCTACCTGGAGCAGTCTAAAGCATACAGGGGACATGGATTCCTGCTATAGACGCTAATTACAGTTGGCAAGCCCTGTACAAATGACTATGGCAATTTGCTGTAGTGGAAGTCTTTGGCCCATGGACTACAGAATGAATTAATCACAGGGTGCCTTCTAAGCTTCCCAGTTTTAAGGTAAGCTTTATATTTAGCTATCTTTCTCTCCCCGCTGAGGACAAGATAAATTTCAAAAGACTTGACAAATTATTTAGCTAGATCACTGGTGAAAAATGATAATTTTTCCTAGGTGCCCTTTTAAATACTTTGTGGAAAATGCAAATTCAGCTGAAATATGTTTTGCAATTACCTTCAAGCTGACAGTGCCTTCTGATGTACGAATCGTTCTCTGGCTTCCTGGAACCCTGCCAAAGTGTGCCATTCACATTTTTCCTTTCTAAAGAAAAAACACAGTGAACAGTCACCTAAATTCATGGAAATCCTCTGAAATAACAGGCGAGTCTATAAAAATAGCATCAGAATAGAACTCAAACAAGCTTGCAGAACACTGCAGCATCTGCTTCAACGTGGAAAAGAATTGATGGCTTCACGATACAGGGAATTTGACAGACAGATGGTATTTGTTGTGGGCATGCTTCAAGTGTTGTCATCTATTTTTGCTGTCTTGTACCTCACTTAACACTACTAACACATGATCAGAATGATTGCTATCTTTACCATTGGGTTTAAGACCTGGGAACCCACAGAACATCTGTGCCTTTATTTTTTTCTTCCAGGATTTTGTATAAATATTATTTAGTTTTATAGTTAGTGAGCTAGTGTGTAAAGGAAGAAATGGTATCGAAGCTTCCCACATCTCTGTCACGTGTGCTCCAAACCCAGTACTGTCTCAGCCTGAATGGGAGAAACTAGGTTGGCTTTGAGAACAAGATGACCATTCTCCTGTTCCCTCTGTGAACTTCGAAGTGCAGCTTGTAGATAGCTATTAAGTTCTTGTGCTTTCTGGTTTTGGATTTCATTTTGGTATGCAGGTTTGGTCGGTTGTTTTCTTTTGCTTCGTTTTAATATTGGCTTTCACTCTGACTACGTCACAAAATTTTCCTTATGAAAGCATTTAGCAATTCTGTCAAGTGCTGGGAATTCAGCACAGCCTGAGTACTGTAGAGCAAATGATACAAGTGATCAAATGATGCAAAAATGATGAATAAAAGTCTTCCAGTTCAGGGCTGCACTGCTGTGAAATACAGAAGCATTGTTACAGGCAGATCATAGTATCATAGTATAATAGTATCAGTCAGGGTTGGAAGGGACCACAAGGATCGTCTAGTTCCACCCACCCTGCCATGGGCAGGGACACCCTTCACTAGATCAGGTTGGCCAGAGCCTCATCCAGCCTGGGCTTAAACACCTCCAGGGATGCGGCCTCCATCTCCCTGGACAACCCATTCCAGGGCTTCACCACTCTCATGGTGAAGAACCTCCTCCTCACATCCAGGCTGAATCTCCCCACCTCCAGCTTCATTCCATTCCCCTTAGTCCTGGCTTTCCAGGCTGCAAGTGCACATTGAGAGCTCATGTTGAGCTTCTTGTCCACCAGCACCTCCAAGTCTGTCTCCTCTGGGCTGCTTTCCAGCCACTCACTGCCCAGCCTGTACTTGTGCCTGGGATTGCCTCGACCCAGATGCAGGACCCTGCACTTGGTCTTGTTGAAGCTCATGAGGTTGGCTTGTGCCCACCTCTCCAGCCTGTCAAGGTCCCTCTGGATGGCATCCCTTCCCTCCATCGTGTCTGCTGCACCACACAGTTTGGTGTCATCAGCAAACTTGCTGAGGGTGCACTCAATGCCACTGTCCATGTCACCCACAAAGATGTTGAACAAGACAGGTCCCAGGACTGATCCCTGAGGGACTCCGCTTGTCACCGGCCTCCACTGGAACACGGAGCCATTGTCAGCCACTCTTTGGGTGCGGCCATCAAGCCAGTTCCTTATCCATCTAGTGGTCCACCCACCAAACCCATGTTTGTAGATGTAACAGCCCCTTTATCAATAAGGACTAGATACAACAACTAGACCTAAACTCCAAAGGAAAAATAGTAGAATGTTAACAGGAAGCTCTCATTGGGAAAACAAAACCAGGAATTTTTACTTTTTAAGAAAATGATGATTTGTTTTTACAATGAATTTACAAAATAGAACCAATTGAATCACCAGTGTGGATAAGAATACGCAGCATTAGGACAAGCTGGAATAAACCCCTGAATTGCCTCTTTGGTGAACTTTGTTTGTGAAAGCTGAAGCAAAGCAGTTTAACATTGGAAGGGGCAGTGGCCTGAATTCTATTAGACCAGAAGATTTCCAAATGTATTTATTTAATGATTGAAAGAAACTGGACATGTTGGGAATTTCTCATGCCATCCCATAATAGGGGCTTTAAATCCCAGCCTGGTTTCTATGTTTAGCTAGTTTGTTTTCAATACCTACAAGTGTGTCTCTGGAAAGCAGAAAGGGAAGGGGACATGTTGATAGCTTAACTGGGGTTTCTTGTTTGTTTGTGTTTGTTTGTTTGCTTGTTTTCCTTTCCTTTGCATTTGATCCAAGAGCTGAAAAGCAAATTAGACCTTTAATTAAAGTTGGCTCTTCGAGACTAGCAAGGGTACGGTAAATTATTTAAGCAGTTACTAACCAAATGCTTCATTTTCAGACATGGACTTCTGGATGGATCTAAAAGAATTAAAAGAATTTACCATTAGCTGAAAGTCAGAATGAAAACCGAAAGCAATTTAATCAAATATGGATATTTTCAAACTAATTTTCTTCAAAGCAGGGCATAGGGATTTAGCTGGGCAATTCCCACTGGCTTTAATTGGAGCTACTTGGCTTTTCTCATTCAATCCATCATCTACTCCCACATGCCACACAAAGCTCTGAAAGCTTCTGAGTTTTCGTTCTGTAAAAATATGTTATTTAAGCTCCTATGTTATCTGTGATTCTTCAAGAAATGGAGATTTCATGATTGAACCAGGGAGCCCATCAGAAAAAAAAAAAAAAACAACAAAAAAAGTAAGAGGTACTTTTCTTTAGTCTGCTTACAGCTTTTAGGAATTAGCATCTGAAGGTTGGCAACATACTCATCGATTGAACCAAAGACCTACCTATGATTACACCACCCCCACCATCTCCAGTTACATTTCATTGGCCAAACAAACCTTGAGCCTCTTGCACATTATATCAGGGAATAGTCCTAACTCACACTTCCATCTGTGGTCAGTGATTTAAAGAATATGCTGAATTAACAGAAGCAAAAGAAATATTTGAATTGACAAAGATGTGCCCTGAGAATTAATTTGTTTCATTTTATTCATTAAAATGAAAAAAAAAAAAAACAAAAACACAAAAAACCAACAGAGTTATTTCTCAGCTGGAGGATGAAGTCAGAGGATTATACTAGATGAGACTGGAGATCCTCTAATCTGTGACAATGATTAGGAGAAGAGAAAGAGCACAAAAATTGAGATCCATCTCCCAGCTTCAGATGTGGAAGTGTCTCCTGAGCAAGGGCATTAAACTGAACTATTGCTTTTAACGGAACTGGTCCATAAAAAGTTCTTTTTGAAGGCACTTGTATTATTCTTTTCTCTTCCAGAGTTCCACAATTTAATTCTTAGAGTCTAATCAAGGCATACTTCTGTTCTATTTAATTTGATGCTTCCTTGTTGCCCCATTGTAAGGAAAAACAACAACAACAACAACAACAAAGACATTTTGTCACTCTTCCCATATCTACAGTAAACACTGATGTGAAAATGTCTGCATTATCAGTGGGGTATCATGCCAGAATAGCACTGCATGGATGCTCACAATGAAATCATTGTCATTACAAAATCTTTTCATGTTGAGTGAAGTTATTTTCATCCATCTTACC
Source organism: Picus viridis (assembly GCA_033816785.1). Classification (NCBI taxonomy): domain Eukaryota; kingdom Metazoa; phylum Chordata; class Aves; order Piciformes; family Picidae; genus Picus; species Picus viridis. The sequence goes on from CM066570.1 coordinate 5,875,326, forward strand.
TATGGTTTACATCAACCAGTCAAATTATCTAGAGAACCCTCCTAAATTCTGATAATTCATCTACAATAAGATGAGTTTTACAATAGAATTGATTTATTTGCATTGCAAGACTTGACACTGTAGCTGTTGACTACTATTTCTATATCTGGAACAGACTTAGTTCTTATCTAAGCAGGACATTCTTAGGCAGGGAGATGATTGCTTCACATTTTGTGAAACTTGGTGGGTTAAACCTTGAGTAAGGCCAACACAAATAATTTGACTTCTGTAAGAGTGTTAAAGAATGATGAGAAAAGCATGAATGAGAGAGTTATGTCCACACATTAATTACTGCACTTTTGGGAACGCTTTCACAGGGCTGTGTCTGGTCACAGGTGACTGAAATACATCTCTGGGTTTGGAACTGGGAAGTTGCCAGCGTTTCTATCAAATGACCAGAAATAGATTACTAAGACAAAGGAGCTCTGGGTTTTCTTTCAAATCTTTATCTGTTTTGAGATTTCTCAGCTATAGGTGCAGATAATATTTGTGTTCTGAATTTAGTAGAGCTCCACCTAAAAAAAGAAAATAAAACAAAATTAAAACAAACAAAAAAAAGCCATGGATTTTGCTGTCTGTCATAGCCAGACAGATAAAATCTGCAGATAAAATCTGTCCCTATCATTCCATCAGATTTAGTCTGGAGGGGGACCACTTCAATAATGCAATAGCCTTCAACTTGAAGCCAAAAAGGAATTAAAACCCCTATTTCCTCTGCTTACTAATATGTATTAATCATTAGCCCAAACCATAGCATTTTGTTTTAATGCATGAGTGCAAATCGTGATGCTGTCACAAATATACTTGATAAAATAAGGTCTGGCTTCTTGCTTTATCTGAATCATTTTGCAACTGATTTTTTTTTTCCTTTGGATTAAAAACCCAAACAAAAAACTCTTCAGGAGATTAACAGGTCAGTGGTGCAAATATGCTATAAAATAGGTTACCACTTCAATCTTTCAGAAAAGCAGACATATGGTTAAAGCAAGATCAGATTAACTGCATTTGTTTTTAGCTGTCCTGGTTCTGATATTTTGGAAGAAAGCTTTATGTATATAAAAAAATCATGACAAAAGAGCTTTACTAATGCATTACATGCCTGTTACTTGCTCTCCCACTGCAACATTAATATATGTACTCTATGAGAATTAAAGCAACATTGGTGAACATTAATAAAACAGGAAGGATGAAAGGTACAAACAAACATAGTGACACTATGTAAACCTTGAACTAGTCTCAACTTACTTTCTTTTTTTGGTCACTGTGTTCTCAATGTCAGGAAATTCCTTTTAAAAAGACAGAGAAAAGAAGTCTATGAAAATCAAAATACGAGGTTTTCCTCGCTGGAAAGTCACTGAATGATGTAGTTTTGATGCAGGCTTTTAATATCCACTAGTATTTCCAATATTTCTTTTTTTCCAGCAGCAGAAGCTGTGAAGGACACAGCACACCAGTGAATATATGTAGTTATGTGTTCTGATTTTAGGAGGTTTCAATATCCATGGCTCCCAAGAAGCTGACAATTGTAATACCCCTGAGAAAACAGAGAATAAAACTCCTACCTCAAGAATGGATATAGTATTTCTTCCACAGTGTGATTCCTTTTAATTTTATGAGGACAAAATACCCACATGTTACAATGGGATGTGGCTTTCTAAGAGGCACAGGAGGAGACAGCGTCTGTAATCCCATTACATGTAAAGCAATGTGTTAAGAGAGCAGGAAACTCTTAAGAAAATTGAAAACTGGCAAGCAAAACAGTGCCTATGGCCACACCTCCCTGAGAATGCCTGATCTCTTCTGATCTCAGAAGCTAAACAGGGTTGGGCCCAGTTAGTGCTTGGATGGAAGACTGCCTGGGAATACTGGGTGCTGTAGGCTTCTGTCCTTTAGCTGGGATGGTTGGTAAGACAGCCACCTTTTAATTTTGGGCAGGTTGCAGGTTGGGCATCATGGAGGGGCAGCTGCAGAAGGAGGGGCAGCTGAAGAAGGGGGGCCTTGGGCTTGTGGCTGCTGGTGATAGATGTTGGGTGGCTGTTGGACTTGCATGGCACTCCTTTGGGTGGGTCAGTGGGGTGGGAACATGGTGGTAGTTCAATGAGTGTAAAAGTCAATAACTACCTGAATAAAAGACATTATCATTAATCTGCCTTTGTAATACCAGTATAGAAACTAACAACTGGCAATTTTCCATGTCATTTTTCCAGGGAGAGTCAGGACTATACAATTCCTCCTTCTAAGGGATAGAAAAGTTTACTGAGAAAAGGTTTTCAAAGCTTCTAAATGAGTCACTGTATTCAAGCGCAACTGCAAAGCATCACTACTAACTGAGGGCAAGTCCTTGAGATAATTCATTTTTAATAGGCTAACTGATACAGCTGACAAAACAGAGATGCACTTTGCGTGGAATTTGGGCAACTGCATATTGGTCTGGGTTAGTTTTGGCTTGGGCTAGAGTTTTGTTATGCCAGATACTGCACAAAAGCTTTCTGCTGAACACCAGGAAATTCTGTTTTGACTCCTTCTTTCAAACATTTGCAAATCATCAGTAAGTTCCTGGGTTATATGTACCCACTGGGACAACTTGTTCCTTAAAAATTAAATCGAGGAGCACTTGTTCAGACACCTAAAAAAACCACGTTAAGTATAATAAACAATGCTGTATCTAAGATTCTGACTTGAAATTGTTAAGTAATGACATTCTCCAGTCTATAATCATTCATTTCCCTTGGAAATTTGGTCAAGAGGGTTCTAATTTCAGCTTTTTAGTTCAGACACAAACTGCCTTAAACTATCTGCAAAGAAAAAAAAAGCAGATATATTGAAAGTAAATTTTCACCCAGATACATTGAAAGAGAAAACTTTCACCCTCTACATTCAGGTACATTACTGTCAGTCATATTTCTTCCATCTGTGCTATTATCATACATCTGTGGCTTATTGTTTGTTTCTGGAAAAATCTTGCCTTGAGGGACAAAATGCAGTAGGGAGGGAGGATAATTCCCTTGAAACATTTCTTTCTAGGTTGTGTTTCATTGCATCTGTACACAAGACTGCTTGCTTGCCTAGGATGGTGAACCACGGAACCATAATTTCATTCCATTGGACATACAACTGTGTAACTGGGAGGATTTACCAGAGACCTTCCAGCATAAATGAAACTGAACACTGGTAAGAGCAAACTCTACTGGCACACTGATATAGAGGAGGCTGAGAGGATACCTCATCGCTCTCTACAACTACCTGAAGGGAGGCTGGAGTGAAGAGGAGGCCAGCCTCTTTTCCTTGGTGGCAAGTCTCAGGACTAGAGGAAATGGTTTCAATTGCACCAGGGGAGGCTCAGGCTGGATGTTTGGAAATAGTCTTCACTGAAAGGGTTATCAAACATTGGGATGTCAGCCCAGGGCTGTGGTGGAGTCACTGTCCCTGGAGGCATTTAAGCAGTGTGTAGACCTGGTGCTTAAGTTTAGTGTTGAGCCTTCAGTGCTGGGTCAGGCATTACACTGAATGACCTTTGAGGTCTCATCCAGCCAGATGTATTCTCTGTGATTCTCTGTGAAAGTTGTGCAAGTTGACACAGCCCTGAGGGGCATCAAATCAGAACCAAGCACTGGCCTGGTGGCAAGATGGCATAGACCCCAGAGCCCAGATGATATATACCTGACAAGATGTGGGAAGAAAGAGAAGAGTTATGTGGGTGTTGAAAGAGTGAACAAAAGGGTTCCTCACTCTGCAAGTGATGCCAAAACATCTTACTGCATCTTTGCCATTGCAGTTATCTTGGGACTTGAAGTTAATTTTAACTTTAAGAAAACCTCAGGATGCCATGCTAGGACAGAAAAAAATCTCTGATCCCTATACTTTTTTGATATCTCCTGAGACAGAATATGAAAGCACTGTATCACTTTCATATCTATTTCTTCCAGCCTAGAAAGCAGAAACTGGGATAAAAATGTCCATGATGAATGTCACTTCAATCTGCTGTGCAACAAGAGACATAAAAAAAGCCTCAAACCATTCATTATTTTATAAATATGAAAACCTCTGTGTATGGACCTATTCCTCATATTCTTATGTTTAATTTATTTCCTTCCTGTAATACTATCTACATCTGCATGGCTCTGACCACAGTAATTTAAAAATGTCATCCACGCTGCATGACAAAAAGCCAAAACATGAACTACATAAAACAATTTAAGTGCATAATTAAGCATTTTATATTTTCCCCCTCTCCTCAGTAAAATCCATCACAGATTTTTATTTTTTCTAAATCTTCTTAGAGAGAGTGCATTAAGAAAAAGCTGTTGTGATGTACTGAGGTCATTTTAGCTGAGTGTAGGAAGTTCTGTTAGCACCTAGACATTTGTGAATGATATTAATTGTATGCAGTTTCCAGAGCATTATTTTATTGCATTTGTAGATTTGTTCACAGATGCTGTGGACAGATGAAGAAAGTATTCAGAATTTCCTAGCTACTTGGAGATAACAGAAAGGGACCTGGGGGTGCTGATTGACAGCCGCCTAAACATGAACCAGCAGTGTGCCCAAGTGGCCAAGAAGGCCAATGGCATCTTGGCATGCATCAAGAATAGTGTGGCCAGCAGGAGCAGGGAAGTCATTGTGCCCCTGTACTCTGCACTGGTTAGGCCACACGTTGAGTACAATACAATACAATACAATAAACCAGGTTGGAAGAGACCTTCAAGATCATCGCGTCCAACCCATCAACCAATCCAACCCACCCAAACAACTAGACCGTGGCACCAAGCACCCCATCAAGTCTCCTCCTGAACACCTCCAATGATGGTGACTCCACCACCTCCCCGGGCAACCCATTCCAATGGGCAATCACTCTCTCTGTATAGAACTTCTTCCTAACATCCAGTCTAAACCTCCCCTGGTGCAGCCTGAGACTGTGTCCAGTTCTGGGCACAGAAGGACCTTGAGACTCTTGAACTTGTCCAGAGAAGGGCAATGAGGCTGGGGAGAGACCTCGAGCACAAGCCCTTAGGAGGAGAGGCTGAGGGAGCTGGGCTTGTTTAGCCTGGAGAAGAGGAGACTCAGGGGAGACCTTATTGCTCTCTACAACTACCTGAAGGGAGGTTGTAGCCAGGAGGGAGTTGGTCTCTTCTCCCAGGCAATCAGCACCAGAACAGGAGGACAGTCTCAAGCTGTGCCAGGGGAAGTTTAGGCTCGAGGTGAGGAGAATGTTCTTCACAGAGAGAGTTGTTCACCATTAGAATGTGCTGCCCAGGGAGGTGGTGGAGTCACCATCCCTGGAGGTGTTCAAGAGGGGATTGGACGTGGCACTTGGTGCCATGGTTTAGTAGTCATGAGGTGTTGGGTGACAGGTTGCACTTGATGGTCTTTGAGTTCTCTTCCAACCTTATTGATTCTACGATTCTATGATCATACACTGATACTGGTTTGTGTTCACTGGATGTCATGGGATGCAGTGCTCCAATGAAATGTGCAATGGCCATTTAAAATAGCACCTTTTATTTGGCGCATCTCTTCCCACTGCGTCTGCATCAGCTGGTCAGATTAGGGTACAAGAATAAATGCCTGTTGTTTGTACAGGTTTTTTAAAGTATTTTTTCAGTAGTTGATTATGCTTAGAATCATATGTAGCTTTAATCTGAAGCTTGAAATTAAGCAGTTTTAAAAATAGGTTTTATCTTAGAACATAAATTAAGGTTCATCTAGACTCTACACATTCTCCAAAATGCATAATTATGTTGTTTGGGGGGTATAATTCTTCCCTTCCCTGTGAATGATCTGTTTCCTAGAAACCAGCTGCACATGTGGAAACTCAGCATTATGAAATTATTAATGAAGTCCTTTCCTCCTTGCTTTTATCAAACAACTCTGAATTAAATAATTGAATGTGTCCCTCTGGTGTTTACAAGATAGCTGAGAAAGCTAGAGCTCCTGTGTCTGTTAAGACTTGCAAGCAGGGAAATGATAATTTCAGATAACTGTCCCTCTGCTTTCCCTCACTGGAATCAAGTATCAATTATAACACTGCAGATTAAAGCAGGTATCATGACTGATTGTGATTTCCCTGGGAATAACTCAGAAAGACTAGTAAATTATTTGGCACTTTTCTGATATATAGGGTAGTCAATCATATCACAGTCACCAGCTGAAAAATATGTGGATCTCATGACATTTGGTGATTGCAATCTGACAGGAAATATGTGAAAGCAGTTTTTGTAGTGAAGACTCTTTTCCTGAGAAGCTGAAGGCAGTTCAGAGAGAGAAGACTGTAACACAAGAAGTAGAAATTCATTTTCCTAGTTAGCAGCATAGTTACAGGCCAAGAGTATCCATATGGCTTATTACATACTGTTGGCTACCAACTGTTACTGAGAATAGTCCAGTTCGGCTTTGTTATGCAGAATGTTCAAAACCAACTCCATAAATCTATTGTTTTGTTCTGTCTGAGATTACTGAATCATAGAATCAATAAGGTTGGAAAAGACCTGAGAGATCATCAAGTCCAACCTGTCACCCAAGACCTCATGACCACTAAACCATGGCTTCAAGTGCCACGTCCAATCCCCTTTTGAACACCTCCAGGGACAGTGACTCAACCACCTCCCTGGGGGGAGCAACAGGCACAGTAACCAAAAAGTTAACAGTCCAGCTCCCTGAGAGGGTTAAAATTAAAAGACAAATGTGTGTAACAGGCACAAGACTGTACCAGAGGAACTTGGAATGGGAACATCCCAGACAAAAATATTCTGTATACTGAACTTCTAAGTTAAGTTAAGGAGAAGAGTGTTGTATATGAAAAAGATTATTCTTCATCCAGGATGTGTCATTTGGACAGAAGCAAAAACAATCATGCTTTAAAAAGGTACCCATAGAGTATGTTCACTGAATGATGTCCTCCACAGCTTCAGTGACCACAGTACCCTAATATTTTCCAACTCTCCAGAAGAATGTCACAACCTAGCTGTGATTAGGATAAATCACAATACACAAGGTAAGTGTGAGAAAACAACTATGTTTTACAGTATAAAGGAAAATTTCCTCTATCCCTGGCCTCCTTTTTTTAAAGTTGAGGGGACCAGGTCTTGAATGCCCACTCTGTTGATTTCTGAAGTTGTATGAAAAAAATGGAGGAGGGCAAATCCTCCTAACGAGGAATGTGCCATGCTAGGCTGCTCCACCCTCAGGAGGTTTAATAGCTCTGTGGAATCCACATGGCCATGGTTCAGCCAACCATTTAAATACACACTCAAGCCCATACCTACTTAGCAGTGCACTTAAGTATGTGCATTAGTGAATAATGATAGATGGCTAAATGAGGGCCTGAGGGAGCCAATAATGCTCTGAATTTATCATGCTGTGGGGGCCACCCTGCAGCCTGGAACCAAGTGACGGAATTAAAAATGGGCGAGAAGTACAAATGGGCTCAGTTAATAAGCTTAACGGCTTCATCCAAGGTGTAGGTCTAATAACTCACACGCTAGAAATAGCAGATAAGATTACACATAGTCCTTTGGCCTTAGCAACATTTTTCCATAGGCCTTTCTGCTGACACATCATCACTAATCTTGTTTTCCATTTCTGGAGAGTATTTGATAAATAATGTTGATTCCACAGCCAGCACAGTGACACAGCATCCAGACGGCATTTACAGTTAAGTGCCGAGATGAACATTCTCTTCAAACAAAACACAATAAAACCCACAGTCAGCCTTAGGAAGCTTTTTGTTGATATCTAGCGAGCCAACGGTTTGCTTACACATCCTAGCATTGCTTTTACTACTGATGAGATTTAAATCCAGCGATGAAGAAATGTGCCACCACTGAAAGATGCCCTTTGTTAGCCGTCGGAATGGGCTGCCCAGGGAGGTGGTGGAATCACCGTCCCCGGAGGTGTTCGAGAGGGGATTGGATGTAGCACTTGGTGCCGTCATTTAGAAGTCATGAGGTGTTGGGTGACAGGTTGGAGTTGATGATCTTTCAAGTCTTTTTGAACCATACTGATTCTATGATTCTATGAAAACAGAAATGTATGATAAGAGTTAGTGGAAACCAAAGTCCTGGATTCTTCTACTCAGAGGTTGTAGACAGGCGGGGCCTGGTCTCTTCTCCCAGGCTACCAGCACCAGAAGAAGAGGACACAGTCTCAAACTGCACCAGGGGAGGTTTAGGCTAGATGTTAGGAAGAAATTCTTCACAGAGAGAGTGATTGCCCATTGGAATGGGCTGCCTGGGGAGGTGGTGGAGTCACCATCATTGGAGGTGTTTAGGAGGAGACTTGGTGGGGTGCTTGGCTGCATGGTTTAGTTGACTAGATAGTGTTGGATGATAGGTTGGACTTGATGATCTTGAAGGTCTTTTCCAACCTGGTCTACTCTATTCTATTCTAGTCTAGTCTAGTCTAGTCTAGTCTATTCTTCTATTCTATTCTATTCTATTCTATTCTATTCTATTCTATTCTATTCTATTCTATTCTATTCTATTCCATTCTACATGTGTGTCCACGGACCATGCAGTGGCATCCCACAAAACCAGCACTGAAAAACATGGAAAATGTTTTGCTACAATTTGTTCAGGATTTTCTAATCCTACACTAGCAGCAAAACTGCTTCTCTAGGCTAACTTGAACATAATATCTGTACTGGATTGGTTGATTACTTTTATCTAGCCCCCCAAAAAAAATTATGAAGCCTAAGCTCATACTAATATAATGAAGTTTGAAGAAATTCTGCCAAATCAGAGAACACAATAAATGAAGAAAAAAGCAAGAAACAAAAAGTCTGATATAAATTATCACTGCAGTTTTAACACTTAGTCTTACACATTGTGAAAACCATAACAGAGCATAGTGCTATGAATGTGTCTTTACCATCCCTTGACAAGATAGAGGATAATTTCTAGCATGCAGCTGTATGCTGGGTGCAAACAAAAAAAGAAAATCTTATTTTAGTTTTCATTTGTCTAAATACCATTCCTAGCAGATAAACATCTATTGGACAAGGAAAGTGTAGTTGTCATTAACTATTAAGCTGCTTTGTAGTCACAGCAAAGGAGGAAGAGACTGAATGGATGTAGCAGCTGAAGCATACTGTCCACCTTTGTTAGCAGAATGGCATGTTTCAATCCAGTTCTGTAACAGAGCCCTAGCCCAATAGCTAGAGCTTCACACAAGTGAAATACTACAGGCATACTAGGATCAAGTTACAGCCATATTTCACAAGCATGGTTAAATACACTTAGCTGGAATAGTACAGAGGTGGCTTGCTGTTATAGTGACATGGTCAAGACCTAATAATGAGGAGAAGGCTGTCACGCAGGAGAGCATCTCCCACCTACTGCAATAAAATGATAATGTAGGCACCTTTCATAGATCTGTACTGATGCTGTGAGGAATCAGTGTGAGATCTGTGCACTGCTGCACTCTCAAAACAAAGACCACTATATAAAACACCAAGGTGGTTATCTGCAGGATATTTCTATTCTTTTAGGAATTCAAGTGCATTCAAGTGCACACTACAGTTTTCTCTTTGTTCTTTCACTAGCCTGCATCATATGTTGCTCTAGACTGAGACAGTAATTATAAATGAGTGAGCACTATAATGTAGAGAATGGAGATTATGAAATGAAAAAGATTATGAAACTTAATACACTAGGTTAAAATACTTGTTAAAGTGTAAATGATATATTATACCAATAACATACCAATGATAAAGGATTAAGTGGGGTAATATTATTTAGGAAGGGAAAATGCTTAAGTCAACCTGCTTTACATATTTACCCAATGAAGTCTTGTAAAACGTAAAGGTTCTTCCAGAGGCAATCAGTAACAAAATTCATGCAACTCACACTTTAGAAAGGCAATTTTTAAGATAAAAACAGTAACTAAAGACACCTATAGTATAGCCCACAGAGAGAAATTCTACTAATAGTTGTACCCAATATTTTCATATGCTTGCAAAGAGAAATTCCCTTGTACAGTGAAGCTGCACTAATCTCACTTTGCTGCCAGCTGTACAGAAACTCGTGACCTGTTTTTCAAGTGTTAAGGCTGGACATAATTTAGGTCATTTGCTACGGAGATGAGATTTGAACAGCAGCTCTAAAGAGCCTAAATAGTTCAAATTGGCATCTGAACACACCTGCCCATATACAGAGCAACAGTTTTACACAAAGTGCATGACATACTTTGCAATTTACTTACCAGAGACATAGACCTATCAGATGGTCCACAGTTTGCTTGCATGCTCACTGGAGTGCCAGCCCGGCTCTCAATAGTGGCTGTATCCTTGGGTTCTTGATGTTGTGGGACAGGCTCATACAAGCTGTCCATTGAGCCCTCCTAAAACATATTGAAACAGATTTTCAAAGCTGAACACTTGTAAACACAATAAAATACCAGTAATTTTAAAAGCAAGCAGTTTAACTGTGATTTACAAAATAGAGAGTGATTTCCCTCCCATCATTTGGAATCCTTTATTTACTTCTTTCTCAAAAAAAAAGCATGTGGGAATTGATTATAAATGCTGGAGTTCACAGTATCATGGCTTAGATTCCACATACTGGCAGCAGTAAAGCTGAGAGTATGGCAAAATGAGCATTATCTGCTCAGAATGAGTAAAATAATGTGTATATCTTCACCTGAACACTACATCAAAATTTCTCTGAAAACTATGAAAACTATAAAATGTGAATATGAAAATGTCTATATAAACTACAGTCATGTTTTATAGTGACTACCTCTTCTTTATGGGGAAAAACAAAACAAAGCAAAGCAAAGCAAAACAAAACAAAACAAAGCTAAGCAAAACAAAACAAGATAATTTGATGCAGAAAGGTAACTACTCCTTAGAAATAAATGGAAACAATCCTGTCAGCTCCCGGAATTTGAGAGTCATGAGGTAGGCTCCAAAAAGAATAGACTAGAAATAGGATAGGATAGGATAGGATAGGATAGGATAGGATAGGATAGGATAGGATAGAATAGAATAGAATAGAATAGAATAGAATAGAATAGAATAGAATAGAATAGAATAGAATAGAATAGAATAGAATAGAATAGAATAGAATAGAATAGGAGTAGACCAGGTTGGAAAAGACCTCCAAGATCATCAAGTCCAACCTATCATCTAACACCATCTAATCAACTAAACCATGGCACCAAGCACCCCATCAAGTCTCTTCCTAAGCACCTCCAGTGATGGTGACTCCACCACTTCCCTGGGCAGCCTATTCCAATGGCAAATCACTCTTTCCCTGAAGAACTTCTTCCTAACATCCAGCCTAAACCTCCCCTGGTGCAGCTTGAGACTGTGTCCTCTTGTTCTGGTGTTGGTTGCCCAGAAGAGATCAACCCCCACCTGGCTACAACCTCCCTTCAGGTAATGAGAATGGCTAGAATAAAAATAAATAAAAGAAAAAACCACAACCAGCCAAACAAACAAAACCCCCAACCCAAACCCCCACAACAAACAAACCAAAAACCAAAGCCACAAAAAACCCAAGCAAGCACACACCCAACCCCCCAAAAGTTTAAATTTGCATTCCAATGTTTGAACTCGAGGTTATAATGCACATGCAAGAATTCCTTCCCTCCAACCCCCAGGAGCATAAACATTTTAACAGGAACTAAGATTTTCACATTTATCTCGCAATTCCAAGAGCCATATACATCACCACCATTCCATAATACAAGAGTTAAATAAAAGCAGATGGCAAAATTCATGACAGTCTGACTAATGATCCAAGATTTTAGGTGCTGCCACTTTGATCTGCACTGAATATTTTGCCAATGAATTTTGATTACTGAGTTTGACTGTGTTAATTAAGGGATAGATGGAATTTATAGCAGTGTGACTTACAGTAGAGCAACACCACTGAAATTAGCATGGCATGTTATTATGTAAAAGCATTTATTCTTCTAGTACAAGAGATAAACACAGATGTACATCTGAAATTATACTGTAAATATGTAAAGCTTTGCAGCCAATATTAGTGACTGGTGAAACAGCAGTTCAAAGATGTGACTAAATTTTGCAACCATGATGCTTATCTCTGGATCTTTCTTTGCTTCAGTCTCCTAGAGTCTTGATAAGCCAAGATGTACATTGTGGGAGAACTATTATGTGTTGAACCTCTTGAAAATGCTCAAGTTATACACTGGAATTTATCCTAGGAATTAATCATAAAACGTATGGGTCAGAAGGGACCTCCAAAGGTCACCTAGTTCAATCCCCTATGCAGTCAGCAGGGGCATGCTCAACTAGATCAGGTTGCCCAGAGCCCTGTCGAGCCTCACTCTGAATATCACCAGGGATGGGGACCCAGCCACCTCTCTGGGCAACCTGTTCCAGTGTTCCACTACCTTCACAGTGAAGAACTTGTTCCTAACATACAATCTAAATTTACTCTTCTCTGGTTTGAAGCCATTTCCCCTTGTCCTATCACTGTAGGCCCTTGTAAAGAGTCTTTCTCCATCCTTCTTCTAGGTTCCCTTCAGTTACTGGAAGGCTGCTATTAGGTCTCTCCAGAGCCTTCTCTTTTCCATGCTGAACAACCCCAGCTCCCTTAGCCTGTCTTTGCAGCAGAGGTACTCCAACCTCCTGATCATTTTTGTGGCACTCCTCTGGATCCATTCCATCAAGTTCATTTCCTTCCTATATTGAGGGCTCCAGAGCTGGATGCAGTATTCCAGGTGAGGTCTTGCCAGAGCAGAGAAGAGTGGTAGAAGCACCTCTCTGGATCTGCTGGCCATGCTTCTTTTGATGCATGGCCATGAGAAAGGGTTACAGGGCCATGAAAATGGGTAGGTTGGTACAAGAAAAAACAAAGCAGTCTCAAGTAAGAGCAGGCACAAGGAAAAGTGAGTACTCATGAGAGAATGAGTGAGTGCTAGAGAGGATGGTCAAGGAACTAAGTGTAAAAAAGTAGTGCCTGAGAAAGCAAAAAGAGTAAGAGAGATCCTAGCAAAGAGAAGGCACGCCTTCAGTTTACAAAGTATTTTTCATTGTTGACTAATTTTATGTTTTGTAGGTGTATGTTTCCTTTGTAGGAGGCAAATATTGAAAGAAATAACTGTCTTTCATGGCAACTCAAAGTATTTAACCAAAATTGGTATTTTCTTGCTTTTTCTTCTCCTTTTTTAAAAAACTTTTATTAAGTTAAGTCTACTTTTATGAAATGCCAGCAGTTTCACTTATCAACTCCTTTAGTAGTCCTCAGCACAATAAACAGCACAGAGTATGAGATAACAGCAGAAAACACTAAATTAACGCCAGTGTAGTTAGTACTTTTCTTTCTCCTACTTGGGATGAGAAAGCCTTTGGAGCCCTTGGCCTCAGGAGTTTTATGGAAGAAAAGGTCCTAGTTCAGATGAAGAAGAAAATTATTATCTGTAGCTCTTCCTTTGCCTGATATTATTATCACACCATGTAGAGACTAGGTCAATCATAAGGCAGAGAGAGGTACATTTAGGAATGCAGTCAGGTCATTCTTCAGCTCAGCGTTTAAATGTGAACTACTGTGTATGGCAGGCTGATAGCAATCCAACTCAAATTAACAAGGAGTATATAAAGATGATTACATGGGAAAAGCTACAAAGCTCAACTGCCCATATCTCTTCTACTCACACTACATCTTAAAGGATATTCTTTGAACATTCAGGTAACCTTTTTTTTGTTAAACCAGAATGTTTAAGTCAAATATATTTTCAAGGGACATCTCACCACAACAGCCACAGCAGCCTGAGCTGCTTACTATTTACTCTACCTTTAACATATGGAGGCTCCACCTAATTAATGATACATCTAGAACATCACTTTCATTAATACTTCTCTGCATCTTTCACCATAAGAACATTCATTAGTTCCAAGGGCTGCTGTGTGTTCTAACACAAATGTAATATATTTTACATTGTGCTGTCAGCACATATTTAAACCGGCTATCAAAAGAAAATGTATAACTAGCTCAGTGCTACTGAAAATCACCAGGACTTTCACTCAGTACTTAACTTTATGTTTTACTAGCAAACATGGTACTTAGAAAGCTGCCATATGGAACAGAAATAGACAAAAGCAAGGGATCTTATTTGGCTTAAACCCCAAGATCAGTGCTCAACTTGAATAACTGATCTGAGCAATTCCTGTGATCAGGAGTGTTGTATCCTTTCCCTACTGCTCTTCTTGCACAGTTTTCTGAGTTATGAAATTGCAGCACCTTTTATGTAGCTGAAATTTTTCCCTGTCCTCATTAGTTTCATTATGCCATAATGCCATTTTTCACTGCCAAAGAAGGTAGGATCCAGCCTGTAAGTATTGCCTCGTGTAAGGAAATCCTTTATGCCTCTCACAGCCATTTTCTCAAGGAAACATTCCTGAAATTAAAACAGAAATTAAAACAGCAATGTATCTGCCTGTACCTCTCCTAGTAAGGGAAGTGATGGACAAGTATGAACTAGAGTATTACAAGTGCACTGATGTTCCCTGCCCGAACAGTCCATGGCCCACACTTGCCTTATGTCAACAAACATACATCCAAGTGACTCCTCAGCCAAGCTGTTAAAAGACCATCAACCTCATGTGTGACCGGCAGGTTGTGTGCAGCCCCTTGTTTTGGAGGGTTTGCTAGAACAGACACAGGTTCGTGCATGCCAAGGAAGCTCAGTGTCTGGACATGTTCCCAGATGCGTGTTCTCCTCCAACAGAGTTGAAGCCTCTGTCTTCCTTGTGAGCTCAAAAGTAGAGAAATATCTGAAAGACTTATTATTTGGACTAAATGTACAACTGTGGTCAAAGATAGCTTCATCTGAGATACATCTGCTACTTCCAGGAGTAAATACAACAAAACCACTAAAAGTACACCCTGTCAGACAAGAGAATAGACTAGAATCAACCAGGTTGGAAAAGACCTTGGAGATCATTGAGTCCAACCTATCATCCAACACTATCTAGTCAACTAAACCATGGCACCAAGCACCCCATCCAGTCTCTTCCTAAACACCTCCAGTGATGGTGACTCCACCACCTCCCTGGGCAGCCCATTCCAATGGGCAATCACTCTTTCTGTGAAGAACTTCTTCCTAATATCCAGCCTGGTGCAGCTTGAGACTGTGTCCTCTTGTTCTGGTGCTGGTTGCCTGGGAGAAGAGACCAACCCCCACCTGGCTACAACCTCCCTTCAGGGAGTTGTAGAGCGC
Organism: Picus viridis; assembly: GCA_033816785.1. Lineage (NCBI taxonomy): Eukaryota > Metazoa > Chordata > Aves > Piciformes > Picidae > Picus > Picus viridis. Next base: position 5,890,551 of record CM066570.1, read on the forward strand.
AATAAGGTTTCCCCTGAGCCTCCTCTTCTCCAGGCTAAGCAACCCCAGCTCCCTCAGCCTCTCCTCACAGGGCTTGTGCTCAAAACCCCGCCCCAGCTTTGTTGAGGGGTTTGGAAGCAGGACATGATTAACTAGCAGTATTCCAGATGAATTGGTGCAAACTCCAGTGTGTATATCCTCAGTATCGGCAAACTGATTCAGGAAACGAATGTAAAAAAATTAATTCTACCTGAACCAAAGGACTTGATGATTCAACAACCTATTTTATTTCTCTGATTTATGGGATGCTGTAACTTACTAGGCAGAGTATCAAAATAGATGGTTTGGCAACATAATTTCTTGCAATTTGTACAGAATTAGTGGTTGATTTGAGCACCTCTCTGTATATTGTCCATAATAAAACCAGTGTTGTTCTGATTTAATTGTCTGGCATGGTAAGCCAGATAAGACAAGATACTGCAAATTCAGGGTCTGAAGTTAACCTTTTAACATGATATGCCTATAAAAGAAGGGACGTTTATGCTTTTATCACTTTGACAATGGAAAAGGAACATAAGGGTTTGAAGGCAAATCTACTTTGTCTTCAAATCCCTTGAAACCAAGGGAATGAGTCTGATGCAAAATTAATCTCAGTTGACAAACTAAATCATTCTGAAGTTAGCTCAGGACACAACTGGGAGATCAAAGGGCTCAAAGGGGCAACAGATTGAAGTAATTTCTGTCTGCCTGTTTGCGGAGGGCAGAATCCAGTCCAGGCTCCAAAGCCCTTACAATCATCTTGTGACTCTTGACTATCCTGAAAGGATGTTGTAAAGAGGTGGTGCTGGTCTCTTCTCACAGTTAATTAGTGATAGAACAAGAGGGAATGGCCTCAAACTGCAACATGGTAGGCTTAGATTAGACATTGGAAATATTTTTGTTTCACAGAAAGAGTGGTCAGACATTGGAATAGGCTGCCCATGGAGGTGGTTGAGTCACCACTCCTAGATGTGTTTAAAGGTCCTTTAGATGTGGTGCTTGGGGATACAGTTTAGGGGTGAGCTTTGTAGAGTTGGGTCAATGGTTGGACTTCATGATCCCAGGGGTCTTTTCCAACCTGAATGATTCTATGACTCAGCCTCCATGTGATCACTTGCTAGACTGGCCCATAACACTGTGTCTCACATGCTAAAAATATGCTTGTTTTATGGACAGATATGAAAGTAAACTCACAGAGAGTGAAATCTGACAGTGTAAACTGATGTTCCTTTAACCAGTGTAGCATTCTACCACTTTGTATCAGCCCTAATATTGGTTTAATGTCCTTTTATAACAGAGTATTCTTGGGTTATATATTTTACTTCAACCACCATACTCCACAGGGTAGACATCTGTTGTCTGAGCTATAATATCATGTATTTTGAATATATATGCTTATGCAGACACACATGCATATAAGTACACAATGGTTGCAGTCTGAAATCTTCTTAGTCTATGTGAGGAAAATACTTCCATCTCTTTTTTTCCCTTTTCTTTTCTTTTGACAGCTCTTTTTGTTCTGTCTGCTGATAGTCTACACATCTCTTCCACAATTTCAGGTTTAGCAGTTACTCCAGATGCTCAACTAATATAAATCAGCAGTCATTCATATTTGTCATTGGCTGTTTGCATGTATTAAGAAACTGGCTTCTCTAGTGCCTTTGAAAGTTGTCTTTAAAGTCTTCATTATTTTGTTGTTGTGTATTATTTCTGACTTGACTCTCTTGAAGAAGAGCCAAGTAGCCCTTTCACAGTCACAGACCGACAGGGTAAAAGTATTTAGTGTACATACTTGAATCACTAGCTCATTTGCAAGCTAGACAATCTGATTATAGAAAATAACTGCACTGTGTCACATGCTTAGAGAGGACAGCACAGGGCTCTGAGTTTTATGAAATACAGTAGTGGCTTATGAATTATTTTTAGATCTTGATGACTTGTGAGGTATTTTGCTTGGGTGCTCAGATTACCAAAGTGAACAGAATGGCTCCCTTGGAAAGCTTGTAAAGAATGAAGGTTATCTTCTTAACAGCAATCTCTAAACAGAACTAATTATTTCATTACAGAAACTATCATGGCACTAGCTTTCACTTGTCTGAACCATCCATTATTACTGCGGTCATTATGTCTTTCACAGGAACTCCAATATCTGCATACCCAGTTTAAGAGAGAAACTGCAACTTGACCTACTCTCACCCACACAATCTACCTCACATTTTGTCTAAGTGCTGATCTCTCGACTGATACAAGGCTTAACACCTTTTTAAAAAGAAACTACACAGAAAGCAAGAAGCTGTCCCAAAGGAACAATAAAATATCGATTGAACAGTTCTCTCCCGATGAAGTTCAGAAATTAGTATTTTCAGGGTGTTACAGACTGTACCACAAAGCCATCGTTAACTTTCAACAAATACACAGCCATTCACACTGAACTACGATCAAAAGTGCCTTGAATTCCCAGGGAATTATTTCTCATGAGTGGCTCTTGTCACAGAATCCTAAAGTACAGCTACATTTTACTTTGTGTACTCCAAAACAGCTTTTAATCCTTATGATCTGGAGTACTCTGCAGTAAGACAGCGCTACCAGTCAGGAACAGCAGTTTACATAAAGCAGCTTCTCTATTTGAATTCGTGTCAGTGCAGCCTGAATATTGATTTTTATTGCTCTTTCTAAACATGAGGAAGCTATACCAAACACGTGGACAAAAGATGAAAAAGGGGCAGATCTACTGTGCTGTGTAAACACAGCAAATATACTATCTAATTGCAGTTACTGATACTGAACATTGGTATTGACAGACGGTTAAACTTTGAAAACAGAAAGAGTTTCTCTGGATTTACCTCTCCTGATTTACTTGTTCATTCATTCATTAATTTACCTGACCAGTTGGCTTGGAGAAAGGGAAAAAAGGAATGAAAAAGAAACAAAAAATAACCCCAAGCCCAAAAAAGGTCTTAGATCAGCTCCTTTGCCTGTAAGTAAATATTGCCATATGACTGGATTAGCCCTGATGACTGTGTATTCATGCTTGGATAATAGAAAACTAATGCTTGAAAAGTTCTAGCAGTTCTCCCAGATTACTTAGGAAAACTAGATGCTATTAGCTCAAAACACTCCCAAACCACCATAGCTTAAAGCAAATAATAGCATACATATATTTAGTCATTTTAGCATACATTTGAGGTGTTTCACAGTTTTGAGGTCAAATGTCTGATGTTTAAATCCTCCTGTTTCTATAAAATCACAGTACATTCATAATATGCTTGTTTACCTCACCTTGTTTTTACTGAATGAAAATTTACTATGTACAGATACTTATGCATTAAGTCTTCTATCTATGCTAGAGAGTCGCTGTTATCACACAGTCCTTGCGTAGTTGGTGATATAAGACCTCGATTTTTTTCAATCCAAACACACCACCAGCTCAGTTTATCAAGTCAGCAACACACTAAATACAAACACATGTGTGTACACTTACCAGAGAAAAACAGAAAAGATTCATGTTGAGATTGAGATTCACTCCAGCGCCCCAAAATTCTGCTCCACAAAGTCACACTGCACAATGCAGTTCCTCCTTGCTCTCCCAGCTGTTTGTGCATTTCTCCCTGGAGATTACTGCAAGATAAAATCCCTGCAATAATCCACTGGATTCAGAGCCCATTATCAAATGAGACAGGCTTCCCCAGCCTAGTACAAACTGTTTTCTGAATTAGAGAACAATGTTTACCAACAAAACAATACCATGGTCTGAATGATTATGATGGACTCAGGCAATGCTCTCTTGCAGGCGTTTAGTTTATAATCTAACAGAAATAAACCTCTTTCTGCCTAAGACAACTGGAATATACAGCTAACTTCAAGGCAAATCTCATTTTACTCAGACTGTCAGAAGACACACAGAAATTTAATGGAAGCATCTTATTTAGGAAACTTGGAAAAGAAACCTGTGGGACACATCTGAACTATTTAAAAAACATGGCAGCATGGCCAGGAGATTGAGAGAGATGATTCTGCACTGTGTGCCCATCTCTGGGGCACTCAGCACAAGAAGGACATGGAGCTGATGGAGAGGGTCTAGATAAAGGACCTCTCCTGTGAAGAATCATAGAATCACAGAATCAACAAGGTTGGAAGAGACCTCAAAGATCATCAGGTCCAACCTGTCACCCAGGACGTCATGAGGACTAAATTGTGGCACCAAGTGCCACTTCCAATCCCCTCTTGAACACCTCCAGGGATGGTGACTCCACCACCTCCCTGGGCAGCACATTTCAATGGCTAACAACACTCTCTGCAAAGAGCTTTCTCCTCACCTCGATCCTAAACTCCTAAGCTTCCCCTGGTGCAGCTTGAGACTGTGTCCTCTTGTTCTGGTGCTGCCAACCCCCTCCTGGCTACAACCACCCTTCAGGTAGTTGTAGAGAGCAATAAGGTCTCCCCTGAGCCTCCTCTTCTCCAGGCTAAATAACCCCAGCTCCCTCAGCCTCTCCTTGTGGGGCTTACGCTCGAGGGCTCTCACCAGCCTGTGGACACGTTCAAAAGTCTCAATGTCCTTCTTAAATTGAGGGCCCCAGAACTGGACACAGTACTCAAGGTCTCAGTCTCAGAGAGCTGGGGTGGTTAGCCTGGAGAAGAGAGGGCTTCAGGAAGAACTTATAGGCATCTTCTTCAGGAAGAACTTCCTAGTCTTCCAGTACTAGAAAGGAGCCTACAAAAAAACTGGAGAGGGATTGTTTACAAGGCTGTGTAGCAATAGCACAAGAGCCAATGATTTTAAACTAGAGAAGAGCAAATGTAGATTGTACGTTAGGAAGAAGCTCTTTATGATGAGGATGGTGGAACATGTTGCCCAGGGAGGTGGCCAGGGAGCAACCTGATCTAGTTGGGGATGTCCCTCCTTACTGCAGGGAGGTTGGACCATATGACTTTTAAAGCTCCCTTCCAACACAGTGCATTCTATGATTCCATGAAGCAAACAACTCTCTCCAACAAGAAAAACAAATGAAAACTTCACATTCTGGGACTGTACACTAAAGAATAATTACCAAATTGGTGTGTGACATGTTGACTGCTCGATGATGCAGACTGGGACTAAACCAATTTTGTTATTAGAAAACACAGGAAATCTGTAAATTACAAAATTGAGAGTGTTCAAATCTGATCCATGGGTTAGAATGAGAGGTACTATGGTGTACAGACAGGCAGATGAGGGATAAGCAATTGTAAATGAAAACTGTAGCCTATGTCGTTGCTATAAATCAACAAAATTCTGTCATCATCCGCAGTGGAATGAAACAGTCAGAGGAAGAAATAGGGCCAAAAGCACTGTGACTCTCAAATTGTTTCAGATTATGAATTATTTCAAATTAGACTATTTGCCTCCCAACCCACCATTAATTTCCTGTAGCTCCTATGTGAATGCTGTATTTGGTTATATCAACAAATAGCAGTTGCCACCAAAGAGATAAACTGCAATTCACCAGAAATGGAGAGGGAGTGTCTTTTTATGTGACCGAGATCTTGATGTCCTTTCTTCAGTCCCAGAGCTTGATGGTCACGAATGTCAAGCTTATTCTAGTATTCTAGTGATTTTTGCAGTTTGATTCTGCACCTCTGTAAATAAGAAATGTCCATATTTTGGCAGGATAAAGAAATATCAACATAAATTGGTTTCTACCCTGAACAAAACCCAAGTACAGCTCACACAAATTTACACTAACAAACAAGAGAGGACAGAAGAGACTCAAGCTTTTAAAAGAAGCTCATGGGTTTGCTTTTTTTCCTCTTTACAATGACGTACATAAAAGTACTTTTGGAAGGTTTTCCCAAACCTCCTTTTCAGTTGGTTTAAGATTGGCTGCACATATTAGGAAAGTAGAGTTTGTTATGAAGATCTAAATGAAAAGGATTAATGAGACTTCTCACTTACTCCTCCCACAGACTTGAGGAACATTAACAGATTTTGTCCATTACAATCTAATGCCACTTTCCTAATGTGATCATACAAAACCAGACACTTGAGAGGCCAGCTCACATTTGCTTTGTGGCTTACTTTAGCTAGTTGCCTTGTGAGGTGTCACAGCTTTAAGGCTATGTCTGGTTGGTTGGTTGTTTCTTTCTCAGAGAATTTGAGTCTAGGGATGAGCAGCCTTTAGAGGCTGGACAGAACAATCAAAGATAATTTTATCTCATTCAATTGGTCTGCAGAATATCTCATATTTGAAGTAAAAACTTGGTTTTCTTCTTCTTCTCTGTGGTTGCCTCCTGCTTTGCTTCTGTCTGCTCTCTCTCTCCCTTCTGACCTTGCATGCTGGCTGGACTGTCTTATTGTTTTGGCTTGTGAGGTACAGGGGGGTTAGGGAGGGTAGAGACAGCGGGCTGGCTGTAATACAGCCCTCTTTGGTTTTGTGTCTGGGGGGTAGGGGGCTGGGAGAGGAAGGGGTGTGGTCTTGTTCTGGTTTTGAGAGCCATAAATATATGTAAATATATTTTGCATATGTTTATTGCCTTTTACACTTTATATTTAGTCTACTTTTGTAAATATAATTTCATTTTGCTTCCAAATACTGAGTAAGTGTGGTAAATTTCCTCTGGGGGTAAATATCTAGTTTGTGGGGTGGCAAATCCAAAGCACAACATGAGGGAACAAGATCTTGTCTTCCCTATGTCTAAGGTTCTTCAGCTGGAAAAACTGAAATAACAGCACAAAGCCCATGTGCCAGGTACTATGAAAGTAATGATCAAAAGCACTCTGCCACAGCTATGCAGAATCATTTTTTTTTCCCATAATGCCTATTTACAGTAATAGCTCTCTGAAAAACTCCAGAAAGACTGAAGATCTAGTAAAATGACAGGATATAATAATGAACCAGCAGCTAGGTAACTCAGGAAGATGTGTTTTTTCATTCAGATTGATTTACTGGCTTCATTTCTGGCTGAGGCTTTTGAAGGGGTTTTGCTATACATTTTGCTTTGGAACCTTTAGGGGGAAGTTTGTATCAGAGATTCTCAAGGTAAGGGTGGTTAAGAAAGCATAGATCTTATACTGAGATACTCAGTTTTCATTTTGCCTATACTTGTAGACATGCAGAAAAGACAACAATTTAAGGAGAAAAACAAATTAAAAGATAAAAAGCAGCCTGTATCTACAGTCACAGGCATACACATTCTATGCAGCAAGGCAAAAAGGCAGAGCTGTACAAGACAGCCTTTTGTGAAGAGAGATAAATGCTCATCTGGAAACTTTCTAGGGCATTGGGCCAACTCTTGTTTCAGTTGTTCTTACTTCACTGTTTGGACAGGCGCAATTCATCACATCAGGTTTGAAATCTAATGAGCAAGGTGCTATTCCACTGAAATAAAACTGGGAATATCAGGGGTAGGCTTTTTGCAAATACCAAGCTAGAGACTGAATCTGGGAGTCGTATCACTCTCTGGACATGCCTACCAAGTGCATGTCCCACATGTCTGACTTTCTTCAGTCTGGAAGACAGACCTTCAATATTCAATTGCTGTTGTTTCTTATCCTGGTGCATTCATCTTCTTGTTGCAGGGTGTATCAGCTCTCTGTGTATATCTATACCAAAGGCATTACAGTACGAATACAGTTGTTCAAGTTAAGGTTTAAAATATTCAGTTCAAATAGCCCGCCTGAGAAACAAAAACATAACCCACCCTGATTTCCATTCTGCTGGGCTAATAGCTTTACAGGCTATAGCCTTCAGTGAAGACTTCAAGTGGGATCCCCAGTCACTGATGCAGACATTCTGGGTACAAGCCACTAAGACCCTATAATGAAAGACTGAAAATTTGTCATTACATGTTTTTGAGGACTTTCAGTGTTGAGACTCCTCTCATGAAAATGTAACATACTGGACCTCTACTAATTCACTGATGCAGGCATCTGTAAGGGTCAGGTTTCTTGACAGGCCTAAACTATAGATGATACTACCCATCTGTCCTGGTTTGAGGCCAGACAGATCCTCCATTGCCCCTGAAAGGGGCAAAAGAATGATGCTTAGACAAATGGATTGCAAAGTGATGGAAAGTTTAAATTGAAAAGCCAGTGTGCCTACTTTCAGCAAGTGCCTACTTGATACAGCACATATTCTCTAACCTGTGAAGGCAACCATGTAGGTAGTACACTGGATAAAACTCCTGCCTTATTTCACCTCTTTCTGTTCACTTAGAAAGGCAGATGACAAAGGAGTGCTGTGCAGAATTCTCTCCAAATTGACCCACAACCCATGACCCAGAACTCTATTGTGAAGCCAGTGCCTGATTCTAGGAAACTGCTTTTATAAACCAAATTTAGCAGTTTCTGTCACAAACATCCCCTAAAGATATCTATTCTAAATACTAGAAAGCTTCATTTCAAGATCACAAACACATCAGTGCCTGTAAGACAGAGCTACTAACATTTGATATTCCCGAATCAAACGTTCCAATCACCGGTTCTAAATTGCATCTACTTAATAGTTTGGAAAGAACCCATGAGGTACTAACTAAAAATCTGATTCTTTAAACGTTATTGATTTTTTTCCCTTTTAGAATTGCCTTCAATTTAGACACAGCTCCTTCATTTCCTCCTTTTACATTCAGCAGCTAATTAAAAATTGTAAGGAGAAAGCTTCGCACCCCCCCTCGCCCCTGCCAAATTGCAGTATTCTGTTCCTCCTTCAAGACAATTTTACTGATGCAATGATCAGTTCAACTTAGCAGCTTCTACACCTCTGCAGGCAAGAATTTGCAACAGAGTTCAGTTTAGTTAAAGATCATTTTAAGCTCACTCAGCATAAATAGCCACAACATTTATTCAGTCCAGAAAAATCAAACAAATAGAGACAGAAAGAGCCAATGTAAGGAATGAAGCTGGAGGTGGGGAGATTCAGACTGGATGTGAGGAAGAAGTTCTTCACCGTGAGAGTGGTGAAGCCCTGGAATGGGTTGTCCAGGGAGATGGTTGGGGCCCCGTCCCTGGAGGTATTTAAGACCAGGCTGGATGAGGCTCTGGCCAGCCTGATCTAGTGTGGGGTGTCCCTGCCCATGGCAGGGGGGTTGGAACTAGATGATCCTTGTGGTCCCTTCCAACCCTGACTGATTCTATGATTCTATGTTTTGCAACTAAAATAACACAGGCAAGGGAAGTGCTTTCGCAGTCTCCGGTATCCCAGGGAAGGTCTGTGCCTATTAAAGTCACTGACAAAATTCAGCGCAATCAGAATTTCCTGTGCCTTCTCCTGCCAACGGAACGTGTTTAATCACAACATGATACAAGCACATTGTGTTTCCCCATACAGTTCATTGTACCATTCAACCCTACCTTGAAGCTAACGTTCCTTCTAGGATAATCACATTGTTCTTTCCCTTGTCCCAGAAGATTTGCACTCTTTGTTCAGAGCTGTTATATTTTAATCAGAGAAGTAAGTGCATGTGCGTTGCAGAGAGGAAATACGTGTTTCCTAAATGGGAGGGCCAAATCCTCATCTCCATAATTTTATGAAACTCAGTAAACTTGGCCTACATATTCTTTATTTCTACCTAGCAGCATACCACAAGTTAGAAGCTACTAACTTCAATTGTCAGGCCAATTTATGTATTATCAGGCAAAACTGATGTCTACAGTGAATTACGGGTGTAGGAGTCATTATCTTCCAGGAGCACCTTGAAAACGAGATGTCTAATCTCAATAATGTAAGTTTCCTGGTTAGATAAATCCCCTGTGCTTAGCAATTCTTTGCATTTATAGAAAATATGTCACACACACACCCCACCTCCTGAGACTTTAAAAAACATATTAAAGCCTCAAGGGGATTTGAATCCTCACTAAACAGAATTGATTTCTGCACTTACTGCTTAGTATTCTTAACCACACAGTTCATGCATTTTTGTTATGTAATGGATTGGGAAATTCAAAGGACCAGCCTGTTTTGCAAACATTTAGCTACCCATCACCCCACTTCCCTTTTACTTTGATGGCTTTTTTTTTTTCTTTTTTAATATCAAGATGACAGCCTGCTTGAAACAACTCCAAACAATCAATGCTGCACTCTAAGTTTGTGGCCACCCAGGCTTTGCATGAGTATTTAAGAACAGAACTTTGAAAGGCCATCAGAGGTTTTCCAATCCACTCTGCAGAAAAGATTACCTCTTCACTTTCACCTATGAGAACTCAGGTTAAGGACTTTAGTCATCTATTTATTCCTTGAGCAGCCTGATCCAACACTAAATGAAGCCAAAAGGAATCCATCTATTGATCTGAGCACTTCTGGCAACTTAATCCAGAGCTGCTCTACCAGTTTATACACTAAGTTGCGTACAGCCTGAGGACAGTCATTCTAACCTAACTTGCCCCTGCTGCCTCGCCCACTCTTGTTCCCCCACGCTGCCTTTCCTCTGGGAGACACCCACAGATGGCGGATGACAGCAGCAAGCTCCGAGTGAAGCAGAACGGAGCCAGCTGGCTCACACAGCCTAGATGAGTAGCCTCTGAGCAGAATGTATTATTTTGCCTATACCACCATCTTACCTGCAGCTTTTTTGGGCTGAAGCTGCTTCCCAGCCAGCTGGTTCAGACTGCATCTGCCAATATTTGTAGATACTACATGAGATTAAAAATATTCTTCTGTCCTTCAGGACTCTACGCCGAGATTCTTGGGTCCTATCTCTGCTCTCACTCTCATACAAATCAGGAGTAACTCACTAGAAGACAGTGAAGCCACAGCAGCATCTGGAATAGAAGAACTGAAGCCTACCTATTTCACTGTTGAGATCTTGGCTCATATTTTAATTTTCTTATCAGATTTGTGTGAGACACATGCTTTCAGAAAGCAAAATTAGGTACTCAGAAATTCCCCATTCCATTTGTATCTATCACAGATCCTTAGCTGATTTAGATATGTGCCTTCTGTCCATAGTCTGCTCTTTTACAAATCATTCCAAATTAATTCTGCTGTACAAGTGTCACATTTTGACCACACAAATTCTAAGTTAGACTCAGTGGCTTTTGAAAACCATCTTCCTGACCCAAAAAAGCAATTATTTATACCACCAGAGAAGAGCAGCAATCCGTATCAGTTAGACATGAAAGGCTACACGGTTGCTATTGTGCCAAATAAAGCTTTTCTTTAACATTGTGAAACTTAGGTTTACAATACAATACAATACAATACACCAGGTTGAAAGAGACCTTCAAGTTCATGGCGTCCAACCCATCAACCAATCCAACCCACCTAAACAACTAAACCATGGCACCAATCACCCCATCAAGTCTCCTCCTGAACACCTCCAATGAAGGTGACTCCACCACCTCCACGGGTAGCCCATTCCAATGGGGAATCACTCTCTCTGTATAGAACTTCTTCCTAACATCCAGCCTAAACCTCCCTGGCGCAGCCTGAGACTGTGTCCTCTTGTTCTGGTACTGGCTGCCTGGGAGAAGAGACCAACCTCTGCCTGTCTACAACCTCCCTTCAGGGAGTTGTAGAGAGCAATAAGGTCACCCCTGAGTCTCCTCTTCTCCAGGCTAAGCAACCCCAGCTCCCTCAGCCTTTCCTCATAGTGCTTGTGTTCCAAACCCCTCACCAACTTCGTTGCCCTTCTCTGGACACATTCCAGTACTTAACAAAATACAGTGATAAACCCTGATGTTCTAGACCTGTTCTGAGGTGTGAGTACCAATGCATGCAGGAAGTACAATATTTGCTTGAAAGACAACAGTCTAAATGCTTCAGGGCTGCAAATACAGCCATGAGCTGGAGTCAACCACATGAAATAGTTCATGTTACAGCAAGAAATACATGCTGCTACACAGAGACCTCTTTCCCACCTTACTGTTTTGTGGACCCTTCATATTGTTTGGAAGTTACTCTAGATAGGCCCTTAGCAAAACCTTGTGTTTTTCATCTGAGTTATGCCAGGCATCCAACCTCACCAAACAGTTACACCCAGGCAGGTTTTTTTTTTTTTTTTCTTTTTTTTTTTTTAGGCTAGGATATATATCAAATGTTGCAGTGGAAATTTGAGCTGTTTACATCCCTGGGCATGTGATTGCAGAGCCTCCAGCCTGGAGTGCCCTCTTTTTGACTATCTGTGACCCTGCTATGCTGTCTTACAGCCTCTCCATGTGTTATAGCACTTTTCTTCCCTGCAAACATACCATGCCATGTGAGAGACAAACTGTATTTGCATCTTAGGGACCCTTGAAAAATAGTGGCACTTTTCATGCCCTGTTGCAGCTCATGTTTTTATGCACCTGAAAAATATGCCTCATCTATGCCTGCTGCTACTGGTTTTTATTACAGTAAGCAAAATATGCAGAAGAGGTTGGTGTTAAGGGGAAGAAGTCTGTGCACTGATGTCAGGACATGCCGTAGGAACAACATGTAGCATATCAGTGTGTTCTGAAATATTCAGGGAAAACAGAATTTAAATGTGACTATCACATGTCAGTAAAACATTGCATCAGCTACACACTGTCTGCACCAGTTGCATTAAACCCAGGCTTATACAGTGGGAACTGTACATGCAATCTGCAGCCCTAGAATAACCTTGGCAGCATACCAGCGCATATTCTTGTCTGTGGAGATCAGTCTTGCTTGCTGTAGCTCAGTCCTCATGGTAACTCTGACTGCCAAGTTGTCTCAGAGCTAGTAACTGGATATTATCACTCATTTAAATTCATTCTAGTTAAAGAGGATGCTTGGAGTTGGCAGTTGGCAGTTCCTGAAACTTTGCTAAAGGCTGAGTAGGTGACCTTTCTCGTCCCCCTGCTCCCCTTTCCCAATTTAGCACTCACCAAAAGCCTGTGGTGGATAACTCGAAAACTGGAACGTGCATGAAAAAACCCAATAGAGACAAAACCCCCGAACTGCTGTTGAGGAAATGTCATCGTTGTGCTTTAGGTAGAAGAGGATGATTAATATGAACTTTGTGAGTTATAGACGGATTAGAAGGGGAGACAGAGGGGAAACTGCACAGCAGTATTTGCATAGGAACTTCTACCTGGATAGCCTAACTTCTTTAAACTTATGAGGAAAAGGCATAATCAGGACAGTTCTTGAAGAAGACTAGCCTCCTGAGATCTCTGGTTGGGGGGGGGGGAAGGTATAGACAACAGATAAAGTTATAGTTCAAAGACTTGCACATCAAAGAGTGACCTATCCCCCTGTGGCTCCCCCTGCTCTTATTTCACTCAAATTCTTCAAAGTAGGATTCAGTGGAATAGATGACTTTTTTTTAAATCCTGGATAACCCTGGAACAGCTATGATTTACTCTATTGAATCCACATGTAGTTCAAGAACCTGTTACCCTAACAACACACAAAAGAAAACACTGCTGTATGCAGAAATTAATGTCCATAAATAAGTTCCAAATGTCTGTCGGGAACAGCTTAGTGAGCCAAACATGTATTAGTTTAGTCCTACAAACTGCTAGAGACAGTTTTAGCCCAGTACAGTGTACAGGTAGGACTTCAAAGCTGACTCTGCTAGACATACATTCCCACCTTCATCATGGACATTCACACGGTACCGTTATTATCAGCTGTAAAACTTAACAGTCTTTGGCACAGTTATCATTTGAACACTCCTATGATAAGGAATGTGCCAGTATACTCATGATATCATACAGTTGAGTTTATTGTCTGTTTCACTAAAGAGCATAATCACATACATGTTACTAACAGCCTCTGATGATGGGATGTCTGAATCTAAGACACTGATTTTCAAATCTGTAGTCTAACTTTCTTCCTCACTCTTAAAGATACTTAGAAATGTAAAGCCCGTCTGTGAAGGAATCCAGATACTGTAGGTGTCTTGACAATACTGAGTAGGTAGTAAGCTACACTTCAATTAATTTAAATCAGGATCTATAATTTATGCATTCATGTTCCTCTGCTGCCTCTATGAGTAATCTGATTGTTTTCCTCAAAGGAAACTTACCTAAACAAGTTTTGTAGAGAATAAGAGTGAAGGAGGAGATAGGGCTTTCCCCTCTTGCTACCTTTTACCTTTCAGCTCACCAATTGCAGCCCAGAGACTGCTGCGTCCTTACTCACTGTGAGGATTAGGGTTCAAATTTTCTTCTTGGTTACCGTTCTCCTGTGTGACCTCTCCAACCACCCCGTTAGAGACTTTCTCCTTGTTCAGGACCTTGATTTAACTACTCCACTTTACACAGACTAATCACATACAGTTGAGGTGAAAAAAGGGGGTGGGATACTCATCTGTTTTTGTCTAAACATCTCAGTATACTGAGCTGTATGTCTGCTCACGTGGGCTTAAGTATTCAAGGATATTTTCCCATTTTCAAGAGATGTGCTGTGCTCGCACGCTACTTGCTTTGTTTGGTTTCTTTTTAATACTAATTCTAGTAGTGGAAGATAAGCAATAGACTAGCCTACAAAAAAACCCAGAGAGGACAAAAGTGAATAGAAAAAAAAAAAAAACAGAAGCTAGAATAGGAAAAAAAACTAGGAGATAAGAAACAGATCTGTAGCAAACATTTGCAGTGGAAACTGAGACAAAACCAGCATGTAACAGAGAGATTCAGTGCAGCTGCCTATGAGAGGACCAGGCCTTCATGCAGAAATCCAATGGAACTGCTGAAGAAACCTTATGGAAATTTTTTAATCAATTTACCACCTTCGGTATGAAATTTATACTTTTCACATACAAAAGTGTGTGTACATATATATATATATATAAATGTATATATATAAATATAGGATTCCATAAATTGGTCTAAGACAATGTCTAGAAAACCTGCAAGTACAGATCTGCTGCTCTCTTTCTTATTAAAATTAATGTTATATTGATGGGTTTACTTGAAAACTGAACCCTATGATATGGAAGGGATGCCATCCAGAGGGACCTTGACAGGCTGGAGAGGTGGGCACAAGCGAACCTCATGAGCTTCAACAAGAACAAGTGCAGGGTCCTGCAGCTGGGTCAAGGCAACCCCAGGCACAAATACAGGCTGGGCAGTGACTGGCTGGAGAGCAGTCCAGAGGAGAGAGACTTGGAGGTGCTGGTGGATAAGAAGCTCAACATGAGCTCTCAATGTGCACTTGCAGCCCAGAAAGCCAATCAGATCCTGGGCTGCATCAAGAGAAGTGTGGCCAGCAGGGCAAGGGAGGTGATTCTCCCCCTCTACTCAGCTCTGATGAGACCCCACCTGCAGTACTGCGTCCAGTTCTGGAGCCCCTATTACAGGAGGGATATGGAGGTGCTAGAATGTGTCCAGAGAAGGGCCACGAGGATGAGCAGAGGGCTGGAGCACCTCTCCTGTGAGGACAGACTGAGGGAGTTGGGGCTGTTCAGTCTGGAGAAGAGAAGGCTCAGAAGTGACCTTATTGTGGCGTTCCAGTATCTGAAGGGGGCCAACAAGAAGGCTGGGGAGGGACTTCTCAGGACATCAGGTAGTGATAGGACTAGGGGGAATGGAATGAAGCTGGAGGTGGGGAGATTCAGGCTGGATGTGAGGAGGAAGTTGTTCACCCTGAGAGTGGTGAAGCCCTGGAATGAGTTGTCCAGGGAGGTGGTTGAGGCCCCGACCCTGGAGGTGTTTAAGCCCAGACTGGATGAGGCTCTGGCCAGCCTGATCTAGTGTGGGGTGTCCCTGCCCATGGCAGGGGGCTTGGAACTAGATGATCCTTGTGGTCCCTTCCAACGCTGACTGATACTATGATATCAACTGTTTTACAGAAAATCACAGTAACCTTGTCACCTGAACATTATAACTTTGGGTTTCTAGAAACTCAGAAATCATTGACAAAAACCATGTGTTCATAATGGTCTGCTAAATCTAAACACACAGCTTAAACAGAAGTGTCTAGAAAAAATACCAAAGCATGCAAGTGAAAACAAACATGAGGGGGAAATAATTACAAGGGATAATGAGACTTTGGCTGTAATCCCCTGCATGTATTGGTATTATCAGCTGAATCTTTGGATAGACCTGATCCAAAGTCTGCTAAATGATAATGAGGGCATTTCTTTTGATTTTAATAGGTTCTGAATCTAATCCTAAAACATTCTGGTTTGGTGATGCAAAGCACAGTGTATGAATGTGAACCTTGTATGACAGAAAGTATCTCATTATTCTTTATTTCTAACGCCACAGAAATAGCTTTTTTTAGAAATAAAGACAGGTAAATAGATTTTTTCAGTGGTGCATTTCTTGGGTCCATGCACTTAGATTTTGGCTTAAGTGTACTATGTTCAATGATTTCCAGGTGAAGTAATTAATTTCCTCTGCCTGAAGTGTGAATAGAAGTCTTGCAATGCAACTTTGACTTTCATTTTAGTTGCAGTCTGTTACTGATAATGAAAAATATTATTTCTTAGATTTTCTAATGTATCAGCTAGATAAATTGTTAACACATAAGAACTCTCCAGGCAGTAATGAATGACACAGTTTTCTGTGTTATCCCTGATAAAGTTTAGGATATGGAAAGCAGTTTAATCCTCTTTCTATACTCTCCCATCTGTGCTTTAGAGCTACCATAGTAAATTACTACATACTGAAGCACTGCTTCAGAGGTAATTTCACATTTTCAAAGCCCGGATAATTTTACTCCACAGTGTATTTTTTAATCTTTGTGTAATAAAAAAAATAAAAAATAAGAAATTAAGTGCTATAGGAAGCCAGGTCAAATAAAACTGTTGAATTTAAGAGATGGATGGTAGTTTTGAGTGAATTAGACCTCTCATAAAGGTTGCTTGGAATCTAGAGTTAAGCCAAACTAATTGCTTTGTTTACAGAAAATCTGAAATGCAAAGTGTTAAGCTTTCACTCAGTTGTAATCTTTTCTTAAGTATAAGACAGTTTATGCAGGAATAGTTTCTGACAAACAAGGCTTGAGGCACTCTTTTTATTGTACCTTAAAGATGCTATTGCTTATGCCCTGTGTTTTTTATTCTGCTTTCATAATCCAGAACAAATTCACTTGGTACAGTTTTGCCATTAACCTGTTCAGTCACGGTTAGGGCTCGTTTCTTTCTCTGTATGGGAAGCTCAAGTTTTGTGTTGGGTTTTTCCACATTTTATCAGGTGTGCATTTTGCTGTTGTCTAATCATTATGGGTAAAGGGACTGATTTACTATCTGAGTAAATTGACTGACTCAGTTCAGAGGCTGAGCACAAGCAGCTGCTCCAAGACTGGAAGTGAATACAGAGAGAGAGGCTGATTCCATAAACTTCTCTATCTTGTGTTTTTCTTCATCTGCATGAAAATCTACAGTCAATAACACTACAGAAATCCAGTCAGTTCAGTGTCTTGCTCAGCTCACTATGTGGTTGTAGAACAGCTGGTTAATGTTAAACCTTCACAAAAGTGAGATTATACTTACAGGAAGCAGCAGATACTTTGAAGAATCTGCAGCCACAGTGCAGCATCCAAGACTGCCACAAATCATCAAAACATTCTGCCAAAGAGTTCCTCTGTAACCCTTGAATGTCTAAGCATTATTTTGACACCTGTCTTAAGTCTCGGGACTATGCTGTAGAACATAGCCCATTCCACCTGATGACCTAAATCCATCTGAACAAACATCTGTCACCTCACAATCAGATTATGGCAATTCAGCACTTTCTCTGAGACTTGACAATTGCTTCTAAATCTACCAATTGTCAAACCTGAGCAGAAACGTTTGAATTCAGGGTGGAGAAAAGGGGTCTATTGTTGTTCTATGGGGGAAGGTAAACCAGGTCTGCAGAGAATACCCTGATGACATTGAAACAGAGCTGCTTCATGCTGTGTGTACCAGTAAGAAACGCCTTCTTTTCTCTAGGTTTTCATTGCCACACGCTGGCTGCTGGGATTGCTAAGTAGCAGGCTCTATCTTCACCACCCTATCCACACCACCTGCTCCTCCAGAGTGGGGTGGGTGGTGAGCAAAGAGCATCTCAGCATGCAAACCTGGATTTGGGCTCACTAGTGGCAGAAGTGACACATAGAGTTGAAGACAGTGTGGTAGGGATGGAAAAATAGCCACTGTGGGTATATCGCAGTTGCATATTGTTGGAAGAGTAGCAGGCTGGATGTTAGGAAGAAGTTCTATACTGAGAGAGTGATTGCCCATTGGAATCAGCTACCCGTGGAGGTGGTGCAGTCACCTTCATTGGACGTGTTCAGGAAGAGGCTTGATGGGGTGCTTGGCTGCATGGTTTAGATGTTGGGTGGGTTGGATTGGTTGATGGGTTGGATGCGATGATCTTGAAGGTCTCTTTCAACCTGGTGTATTGTATTGTGTTGTATTGTATTGTATTGTATTGTATTGTATTGTATTGTATTGTAAAAGTGGCACAACTACACCGCTATAAAGATGAAAGTTTCAGAAAGCTCTTGAAAAAACAGAAATACCTGAATGTAAGGTGTGCATGTGGCCTTAAGTTTGTCCTTTTGAGTACGTAGTGTGATGTTATCAATATTGACAGTAATCCAAGGGATCATGCAGGAAAAGCAGGGAGAGGATCTAAACCCTGCCTCCAGGAGGGAAGAAAAGCTCACTTCAAAGCTGACGCCGCAAGAGACAAGAGAATGAGTTACCTTGAGTCCAAGAAGGTCATAGAACAAGGGGAACAGCTGGCAACAGCCTGCTTCCCCCTGCTTCCCCTTGCTTCCCCTCTCCTCATGCCTCTCCCCATGTCCTGCCAGGGAATTCAGGTGGCAGCCTGGCTCTGCCTCCTGTGCGGTCCCACTGACCAGAAACAGCATTCATCTGCCTGTACACCCCCAGGGACTTTGAAGAACAGGATGGGGAATCAGAAAAAGGTGGAGGAGGACCTGGCTACTCTTCCGCAGTTTAATCTGAACATCATTTCATAAAATAGAACAACAGATACTTCTCAAGGGCATGGCACTTTGTAGAGGCCTCCTTGAAGTAGGGTAACTGCTAGAGCCTTCCAGCTAGGGTTGACAGATTTTCTGATAACAGAAAATGAAGCAGTCTGAAAAAGTTCTTTCAGCCACCCCTGCAATTGGTTGCAGGTAGATCATAGCATGTTTCATAATGCCAAAGACAGCTGTCCTGACATCATTAGTCCTTTATTTCAGACACTTACAGATAAAGGTGAGCTAATTATTTATTAATATTTTAAGTGCTGTTAGGACAAAGAAAGCATTTAAGCAGATTGATCTGAATACTGTTAATGACCTGATCCAAAGATAATTCATGATTTCCAGTCTTGGTTCAGTTTACTTTTTGGAGCTATGATAATACTTGATTAGGTGTTGCTTGTTGTACTGCTGTATGTCAAAATGGTTTAGAATCATACAAGCAGAAAGCAAACAGGTTTTATAACTGGTTGATAAAAGAATAGAAATACTGTACTTCATATAGTAAAAATTAAGTTTAAGACTTGAATATAAATATAGAGAAAAACATAGATGTAACTGTGGTTTTCTCAATTAGAATAGAATAGAATAGAATAGAATAGAATAGAATAGAATAGAATAGAATAGAATAGAATAGAATAGAATTAACCGGGTTGGAAAAGACCTCCGAGATCATAGAGTCCAACCTATCACCCAACACCATCTAATCAACTAAACCATGGCAGCAAGTGCCTCATCCAGTCTCTTCCTAAACATCTCCAGTGATGATGACTCCGCCACCTCCCTGGGCAGTACATTCCAATGGCAAATCACTCTTTCTATGAAGAATTTCTTCCTTCTAGCCTAAACCTCCCCTGGCACAGCTTGAGACTGTGTCCTCTTGTTTCTGGTGCTGGTTGCCTGGGGGAAGAGACCAACCCACACCTGGCTACAACCTCCCTTCAGGGAGTTGAAAACAGCAATAAGGTCTCCCCTGAGCCTCCTCTTCTCCAGGCTAAGCAACCCCAGCTCCCTCAGCCTCTCCTCATAGGGCTTGTGCTCTAAACCCCTCACCAGTTTTGTTGCTCCTCTCTGGACATATTAGTTAGTCTTTCACTGAATTTGCATCTTACTCTGGAAATTTTTGTAAACAAGGTAACTGAGATATTTGGGGACTGAGAATTCATATAAACTGCTTATGAAGTACTGATGGGATTTCTGAGACATGCAGAGTTACTGCTTAAATAGCTGTAGGACTCTGCAAACATCATCTTACAGGAGAGATGTCATCAAGGGTTAAATGCTCAAACCACTACAGATACAAATAAAATACTAAATATATCCAAAATGTTCAAAGCATATTGTGGAGCAACAAGCCAATGGCTGGAACACAGTTAAATTTTACAATTTAAACATAAAAGCATCAGGGGAGTTCAGTCACAAGGAGGAACTTTTTCTATAAGACATTTTTGTCTCTTTGAGGTCTCTTCCAACCTTGGTGATTCTGTGATTCTGATTTTTATGAAGCCACAGAAATGCTGATTGGATACAGGTGCCTTCCTAATAGTAATGAATATTAATAATAGAGTGATTAACATATATATCACTATGTCTACCATGTAAGTCTATCAGATTTCCTACTAAATTTTAAACAACATTCATGGAACTGTCTAAAAGGAATAGCTGCATTCAATAACCATCAAATATTTACCTGGCCTACCATTATCTCCCAGGCAACCAGTACCAGAACAAGAGGAGACAGTCTCAAGCTGTGCCAGGGGAAGTTCAGGCTTGAGGTGAGGAGAAAGTTCTTCACAGAAAGAGTTGTTGGCCATTGGAATGTCCTACCCAGGGAGGTGGTGGAGTCACCGTCCCTGGAGGCATTCAAAAACGGATTGGACGTGGCACTTGAAGCCATGGTTTAGTAGTCATGAGGTGTTGGGTGACAGGTTGGACTTGATGATCTCCGAGGTCTTTTCCAGCCTTATTGATTCTATGATCTGACAATCAACACCTTTTTACTGGAGCTTAGGATGCAGGCAAGCAGAGCCTCATGATAAAACCAGCATGTATCACATGAACTGCTGGGAGAATGTTTTGCAAGAGAGCAAAATGACAGGTAAGAGTGTGTTGATAAAACTGTGAAAAGAATTTTTGTTCTTTTTATAAAGCAAAGTTTGTATTTCCTCTCAAAACATTTTCAAGGAGCTACTTATTCTTTAATCTGATCATAAGTTGTTATTATCAGGGGCATTAGTCTTTTTTCCTCCCACTGACAAGGACAAAAGAAAAGAAAAAGCAGCCAAATGACACAGATGCCACTTGTTCTCACGAGCGTGTCCAACTGTGCCAAAACAGTATTACCCATAAAAGAGAGCAAGCAGCATTTGAAAATATTGGTGTAACCAGCCAGATACAGATTGCATTCAGCTTGATAAAGAGCAAAAACAAGGCAGGAGAAGGTTGGGTTGCTACAGGAAGCAGGAGCAAAGTGTACAGGAGAGCTTCGTTCGTTCCTTTGCCTTAAGTTTACTTGCAGAAACAAGACTCAGTCTGGTTTTTGCAGCTTTGTAGAGACGTCAAGGCTGTTGAAAGCACCATCCATCATTTCGCCAAAGGGGGAGGGATTTGACCCTATTCACTCACACATTGGCCTACAGATCTGACTGCATATGAACACTGTATATGTAAATGCACTCCACTAGGCAGGCTCTGTCAGACGCTACCAGAGGGCTTTCAGGAGAACTGTGTAATGTTCTCTGAGTGACTCCCTCTCTTTTTGGACATGAGGTGTCAAATGGGTATCTGGCTCAGACAGGCTCAAGAACCCTTGAACACCTTCCTGTTGGTTGATACTGTGCTTTCCATGCAGTATGTGTAGCCACTTTATACGCTGAGTTACATAATTGTGGTTAATCGGTGATGGCCTTAATTAAACTTCTGCTGAGCAAATTTAGTTAATCGTTCAAAACACATTTGTGAGATTCTGCAAAATGAGTAGCTTACCCTCCACCTTTGTGAAATTGCTGTTAATCATTCACTAATGTCTGCATCATCCTATTTAAAACCTTCCCCCTGTGGTTTTAGAGTTCTTTCTGCTTGCTAATCCACCACAAGGGAGTGATATGTAAACAAGCAAATACATTTTTATAGGCTTTTCCTGTTTGTGGTGGGTAGGTTCTATCAAGCCACATTTATAGCCTCACTGAGAATTATTTATAATTCATTCGTCTCACATTCAATTGAATTAATTTAAAGGTATAATTCAATTTAACAAACATGTAGCTCAGTGTACTGAGCAGTAAGACACACTGCAGCTGTTTCAGGCATGCTGCACCTCACCCTATCTTTCTGTTTTCAGCCAGCTTCCTGGCTCAGTGATATTCTTATATATATCAAACCAAGTGCCACACCAGAACAGTGGACTGCAAGACAATAGTGGCTTTTAAACCTCCAAGCTGTGCAGCTATCACTTAGCTGTTCTAAATTTGTCTAAATTCTGTTTCCCCAAGAAGAGTATGTCCTTTACTGCACAGCTCTCTATTATAAAATCCTGACAATATGGCACTCTTGCTCTTAACTCTGCTAAAGTCCACTATAGGCAACCTTTCCCTGCAATTTATGCCTCATTATAAAAATAAATTTCTTGTCAAAAACAAATTGACTGCAGCAAGCTGAAGGAACTAACTCCCTTTTGATGTTGGGCATACTGTGCCACCACACCAGTTTGAAGGTCTAACTTCAAATGTGGTGGAAAGATATTCCTTAAATGCAGAGCTCTTTTTAGAAAGGAATATGAAAAACAGATTATCAGGTTGAGTGAAGAAAGTGCAAACTGTCTCTCTCCTAACCTAAACATAACTACCAGAATGAGCTGAGGCTTGACCCACACTCAGAAGCCATCACCCAGATAACAAACCTGTCAGGAGAGCAATTGTTCTGCAGGATACTGCTCCTCTTGCCAGCCCTTTTGCAGTCCTACTGCAGCTAGAGATCTAGCCATCATCCCTCTCCTAACACTAAATCTAATCTTCACTGTATTTCTAGCCATAAACTTAAGATGTGTTGTGCTCTGAGCCATAGCCTGGGAACCCAAGTCATGTTTGAGATGAAAACATTATTACAGAAGAAATGTTTTTGTAGCCTACTCCTTCCCTTGGCAGCCCTCATGCAGCCTCTCCCCACCTAGAGTCCCATAAGTTGTCTCTCTGAATCCTGTGCCTAATTATAATGGTAGTTCTACTGGTGGATATGAAGTAAGCCTCAGCTAAGGGTGAAGATCAGTGGCCAGAAAAGAACTATTTTGGTAACCTATCCCTTCTCTTAGTAACTTCTCTGCAACCATACTCTAATGGGGGGTATAGGCTCCCTCTCCTAACTCTATCCCTAACTCTAAAGAGAAGGATGATCTGAGTATTAATCCAGGATACCAGCCCAGGCGAAAACAGTGCCTAGAGTGAAACATTCAACAGCCTAATCCTACTGGCAAACCCTTTCCAATCCTATTCCATCTTGAGCTCCACACTTTGTCTCTCTCCTTAACCTGATAATTACCCTGACCATAACTGCCACATACAATTTGGCCCCACTTCAAGAAACTCTGGTATGGTCCAGATGAAAAAGGTGCTAGGTGAGTAATATTTTTGTAGCTCACATTTTCCCCTGTCAGTCCCCTTCCAGCCAACTCCAACAAGAGCTCTACATTTTAACTGTCATAAACCTAACCCTAATTCTAAGCATTCAAAGGTGTTTGGTGTTAAAGTTCCTCATCATGGCCTGGATGATAAAGTTGTCAGGGTAACAATCTTCTCATAACCTACCACTTCCCTTGAAAGATCCTTTGTAAACATAGTCTAGAAGAAAATCTAGGATTATATCTCACCTAAGTCAAAAGCTATCTCCAACACTAAAAGGTTTCTACATCTTACCCCTTGACTCCCAGAAATAGCCCTTATGAAAAAAAGCTCAGGGGAGAAATCTTTCTGTAGCCTGCCAATTTCCTTGGCAGACCCTTTCCAATCCCATTCCTTGGCAGACCCTTTCCAATCCCATTCCTACAGGAGCTCTCTCCCTCCTAAATCTCACTCTATCTGTCTCCAACCTTATGTCTTGACCTTTTCTAAGCCTCATGTAAAGACCCCCAGGGAGGGCCTAAATGAGTTGTCAGGGAATTAATCTTTTCATCTGCTGCTGTTTCTTTAGTAGTCCTTTGCTGCTCTGTTCCAAAAGCAGGTGTAGATTTTGGTTGTCTCCTAACCCGAACACTTATCATCACTGAAGACTCAGCCTTAGACCAGGACTCTCAGGCATCATCCATATAAAGGTGTAGACATGGACGAAGTCTCTGTAACCCTCCGCTTTCTTTGAGAGTCCTTTTCCCACCCTGATTGAATGGGAGCTCTGGGATTTCTCTCTCATCTAACCGTAGCTTCAACATAAGGTACGGGATGAGCCTTAGTTAAGGATCTCCAGTTATAGTCATGATGAAAAACTGTTCAGTAGAACAATCATTCTATAGCCCACCACTTTCCTTGGCAATTCCTTTGCCTCCTTACCCCATCAGTGGACTTTGTCTCCCTCCTAACCTCTCTCTCAAGTTTAAGCTTGGGGCAAGCCTTACCCTGGGATCCTGCGTTCTCTCTCATACTCTATATGGTACCATCTAAATGGTCACCATGCAAAACAAAGAAAATTATGATCAACTGCTGTAACTTTTGAGTAAGACTGCACTTTCAGTTTGCATGTAAATCATTTATTTTTATAGCTAATTACTTGATGAATTAAAATAAGAAGCACAGTACACATTCAACAGATCCTTCATTATATCATTTATTGACCTAATCAACCATTCCTTGTCAGCACTGAAATGCTATTAATGTTCTAAACTTCCTTCTTTGGTGACTCTATCAAAAGAATAATTATTAAATTGACAAGTATATGCTGCATAGGTCCTACGCCTCAAACAAAACAAAGGAATCACATTTATATTTCCTTAGTAAAACAGAGACACAACCATAAATTTGTTATATTGGAAATGTTCCCATTAAAATTAATGCACACATAAACTAAATCCCTTATTAGTTTTAGTTTCATTCTCTTCTGTTATTTGTTTTCATTACCCATCTACCTTAACACTTGGGTAAAGCCATGCATTGGAGATACTGCTCTGTGCATCTCATACCCACAAAGCAACCTATACTAACAAAACAAAAAAGATAAATATGTCAAATTCATTGTATCAACTGAAAGAGAACCTATTTAGATTTACTTTAGACTGATTTAGAATAAAATAGAATAGAATTAACCAGCTTGAAAAAGACCTTCGAGATCAAGTCCAACCTATCATCCAACACCATCTAATCAACTAAACCATGGCACCAAGCACCCCATCCAGTCTCTTCCTAAACACCTCCAGGGACGGTGACTCCACCACCTCCCTGGGCAGCACATTCCAATGGCCAATCTCGCTGTGAAGAATTTCTTCCTAACATCCAGCCTAAACCTCCCCTGGCACAGCTTGAGACTGTGTCCTCTTGTTCTGGTGCTGGTTGCCTGGGAGAAGAGACCAACCCCAACCTGGCTACAACCTCCCTTCAGGTAGTTCTAGACAACAATAAGGTCTCCCCTGAGTCTCCTCTTCTTCAGGATAAACAATGCCAGCTCCCTCAGCCTCTCCTCATAGGGCTTGTGCTCCAGACCCCTCCCCAGCTTTGTTGCCCTTCTCTGGACACCTTTCAGCATCTGAACTGGACACAGGACTCAAGGTGTGGCCTAAGCAGTGATGAGTACAGGGGTAGAATAACCTCCCTGCTACTGCTGGCCACGCTATTCCTGATCCAGACCAGGATGCCATTGGCCTTCTTGGCCACCTGATCACACTTCTGGCTCATGTTCAGCCTACTATCAACCAGTACCCCCAGGTCCCTCTCTGCCTGGCCGCTCTCCAGCCACTCTGACCCCAGCCTGTAGCACTGCCTGGGGTTACTGTGGCCAATGTGCAGAACCCGGCACTTGGATGTGTTCAATCTCATGCCATTGGACTGTGCCCATCTGTCCAGCCTGTCAAGGTACCTCTTCAGAGCTCTCCTACCCTCTAACAGATCAACACCTCTCCCCAGCTTGGTGTCATCTGCAAATTTACTGAGCATGGACTCAATCCCCTCATCCAGATCATTAATCAAGCCCAGCACTGATCCCTGGGGATCACCACTAGTGACTGGCCGCCAGCTGGATGTGGCACCGTTCACCACCACTCTCTGGGCTCGGCCCTCCAGCCAGTTCCTAACCCAACACAAAGTGCTGCTGTCCAAGCCACGGGCTGACAACTTGGGCACGAGTTTGCTGTGAGGGATGGTATCAAAGGCCTTAGAGGAGACCTGATATATGATTTTTGAGTTGATTCACCCCATCAAGCTTTATAGGCTACCATCCTGCTAGCACAGAGTCCGACTTCAGTAAAACCTGGAATTAGCAAATCTTCCAGGATTTGGACCAAAATGAGTTATCAGTGATCCACAACCCAGTGGCATCATATCTGAAGAATGTCATGTCCTTACAATGGCATGCTTTTTGAACCCTTTCCAACTTCAGGTATTTCCTTTCTCCTCTAATACCTCCTTGCTTTTGCATCAATTACAGCCTGACCTAAAGCCACACTGGCAGTGAATGTGATATATAGTAGAATCCATTTAAATGAATTTCTGATGAAAGAATAAAACTGTTAAAAGAATAAATTTACTGCACAGATTTATACAAATCCTGTATGTGCACTGAAATCCTCTTAAAGGAAAAACTGATGGAAGATTAAAATGTTAAATGAATTAGAACTCAGCATCCTGGTGAAATATAATGATTATTTGACCTATTAAATTAATAGCTCCACTGACTATATAATGGTAAGTATTCAAATATATGTCAGCTTTAAATATGTAGTGAAAAAAGTAAAGCAAACAGTGATCAATGGGAATATCTATTACTACAATAAACTTACAGAACAGCAGTGAAATGTTCTTGAAAGGTCTTTGTTCACCCAGGCATGAAGCTAGCAAGTCCTCCACTTGTGTTGAGAATGACAGAATGTTAATGATTATTTAAAACTGTTAACTGTATAGAAAAATGCAATTTTTTTGTATTGCTTAATTTCAACCTATTAAGAAGGACACCAATTTCAACCTATTAGGGCACACAGTCTCAAGCTGCGCCAGGGGAAGTTTAGGCTCGAGGTGAGGAGAAAGTTCTTCACTGAGAGAGTCATTTGCCATTGGAATGTGCTGCCCAGGGAGGTGGTGGAGTCACCGTCCCTGGAGGTGTTCAAGAGGGGATTGGATGTGGCACTTGGTGCCATGGTCTAGTCATGGGGTCTGTGGTGACAGGTTGGACTCAATGATCTTCGAGGTCTCTTCCAACCTTGGTGATACTGTGATATTGTGAAGAAGCCTGAAAAAAATCTTTCTCCTGTCTTCCA
The DNA here is from genome assembly GCA_033816785.1 of Picus viridis. Classification (NCBI taxonomy): domain Eukaryota; kingdom Metazoa; phylum Chordata; class Aves; order Piciformes; family Picidae; genus Picus; species Picus viridis. Next base: position 5,917,854 of record CM066570.1, read on the forward strand.
TCTGCACTCTTGAGGTAAATTTGCAGGGATTGTTTTCTGAATTATATTGACCAACATCTGTCATTAGAGCTGCCTGGAACCCACTTTGCTGAAAGTATCTTTATTAACTGTGCCAACATTGTCATCATTACTGAAACATACAAAACATACTTTTTGTGAGCACTGGTTTAGTTTTTGCAGTTTTAAGGTGTAGTGAAGAACATGGCATACAGGCATATTTCTGGTAAGTATTGCATCCATATACTTTCATGCTAAAATAAAAACTGACCATTTTGCCTTTTCCCACGGAAAAGCACTCTTTTGGTAGCACTAAAATCCTGTCAAGTGATCTCATTTTGGGAAAAAAAAATGCTTTATCTTGGATTTGGTCTGTTCTTCCAATAACTGGTTTCAGGTTTAAATCCCAGATTAAACCACCTAAAACATGCACTCTAAATCCCCTGGCAACGAGTTGAAAATTATTTCATACATCAGCTTCCTACCTGAGGAAAGCTGAGTTCACATTCAGTTTAGGTCATAGGTGAAATGAGTTTGTCAGTCGCAATCTAATCTGCAATGAATTTATATCTTGATCACAAAATTACTGTACTACCTAATTAAATATTGCCTGGAGGGACTCTTCATTAGAGATGGAGACCCAACAATGGACGTTAGAGATTGAAGCACACTTTCGGTGTATGAACTCTACAATCCCTAGACAGTCCTGTCTCAGTAGTAAGGTGCTAAGCATGGAAATAGTATTCTTCCTTCTGTCCATTCTTCATGTGTGCACCACTTCCTCTAATACATGACCTTACAGACTTCCAAAACCTTATGCCAAAAAGTGTTACAAAGCTGAAGTCACAGCCTTCTCTGCAGAAAATGCTTTGTAGATGTTCAAGTGATTTTTGAATGATAATCACATTACTGTGATTATTCTTTTGCCATTTACCTCAGAGCCTATATTTTTGAAGGCTGTATGGATAAGGCAAAGACTTTATTAGAGAGGTTTGGCTGGAAGTGGAGCATGTTGAACAGGGAAGTCATTGTGCCCCTGTACTCAGCACTGGTTAGGCCACACCTTGAGCCCTGTGTCCACTTCTGGGCCCCTCAATTTCAGAAAGACATTGAGACTCTTGAACATGTCTAGAGAAGGGCAACAAGGCTGGAGAAAGGCTTTGAGCACAAGCCCTATGAGGAGAGGTTGAGCGAGCTGGGCTTGTTTAGCCTGGAGAAGAGGAGCCTCAGGGGAGACCTTATTGCTCTCTACAACCACCTGAAAGGAGGTTGTAGCCAGGAAGGGGTTGGTCTCTTCTCCCAGGCAACCAGCACCAGAACAAGAGGACACAGTCTCAAGCTGCACCAGGGGAAGTTTAGGCTTGAGGTGAGGAGAAAATTCTTCACAGAAAGAGTTGTTAGCCATTGGAATGTGCTGCTCAGGGAGGTGGTGGTCACTATCCCTGGAGGTGTTCAAGAGGGGATTGGACGTGGCACTTGAAGCCATGGTTTAGTAGTCATGAGGTGTTGGGTGACAGGTTGGACTTGATGATCTTTGAGGTCTTTTCCAACCTTATTGATTCTATGATGAAACCTACAGTTGCCCTGTACTGAGGGAATAAAGAGTATATGTGAACTGCAGGACAACATAAGAGTGCAAATGTAAGGGCACAAATGCCCTCAATTCTTACATGAGAAGATTACTTCTGCCTGTACCCCTCCTGAAAGCAAATACAGATAGGCATGAGAGGCCAGAAGAGATAAATAAGTAAGGCTGACTTCAAGTCCTTTGAGTTTCCCTGTGATTCTCCCATGAGCTTCAGAAAAAGTTGAGGAATGGAAAATTTGGCTGCCTGAGTGGCAAAATGAAAGGAAAATATATCTTGCGCGATGCAATAGCAGAAAACTTTCAAGGCAGGATATCCCTTTGAATTTCCCTAGTTACCCTCAAGTTGCACCAGAGAATGTTTAGACTGGGTATTAGGAGAAAACTCTTCACCAAGAGGGTTGTAAAACACTGGAACAGGCTGCCCAGGGAAGTGGCTGGTTCACTATCCCTGCAGTTACTGAAAAGATTTGTAGGTGTGGCACTGAGGGACACAGTTTGGTGGTGGACTTGGAAGTGTTAAGTTTATGGTTGAACTCCATGATCTTAAAAGTCTTTTCCAACCTAAATTATTCTATGATTCTATGAATACAAAGATATTGGGTCAGGGTTTTACAAATTAGAAGTTAATGAAGAGATGATCACATTTGAACTTTGACACTCTGTGAGTGGGAAATGTAAATTAATTGAGGGCTGGGAAGTAAACAGCTTTGGTTGACAAGATGTTAGAGACACCAACAACTGAAAAGAACAGGAAATGGTTACATAAGAAACAGGACATAGTCAACACCAGTTACAAGCCAGCAAGGCTCAGGTGAGAAGCTGAGTAAGAAATACAGTTACAGAACCCCGTTTGGTACCAGTGGACCAGGCAGAAAGAATCATCTTTCCATAATAATGTAATGACAAGTTAGATGAATTGTGGAGCACATTCCAAGAAACCCTTCAAAGCAAGGATGGAGAGAATGCTGCACATACATGTAAGGCTTTATGAGACAGCAGAAAAAATTGCTGGCAACGTGTGCACAGAAGCCAAGAGTAACGGTGTAGAAAGTTTCACAAGGGGATGCAAGGTGGGGAAAATGTGACTGAAGACGTAGGCATTGGGTTCAGCTGATCTGGAACTATTTAGTTACTAAGACTGTTGAGTGGAAATAGAAGGTAAATTCTGTTGTAGTCAAAGACAGGTGTGGAGAAGCAACTTCCACTGAAACACTGCAGTGTATATACACAACTGTAGGAAGCTGAATGCTGAAAGTGATTCTGAGCTGCAGCTTATTGGGGCAGATCATGCAATTAAAGAACACTTTGCAGGAAATAATGGTAAAAGAGAAGGGAAAGAAAACAATGAATCAATGCATAAGTTAAATGACAAACCAGACCACTCTCTAAATAACTAACCAACCAATCCAAAAAGTCAACAAATTCTGCCCAATTAGAATACAACTGAGAGTGGAGAAGAAGTTATCTGCCATGACCTACAAGAAATGATGTGGGAAAAGATCAAGAAAAAAAGATACTGACCCCCACAGTATCTTGAAAATAAATACTTTCTTTCCATGTGTTCTCCAGGGTGGAGAAAATTTAACACTTTAGATCAGTTCTATTGATGTGGATCAGGAATTTGTAATGATTAAATTGTTTGTGTGAGGTGACATAGAAATCAGAGACAAACCACTCGCCCAAAGACCCCCGAATTCCAGGTCAGAAAGTCCATGAGCTATTTACCATCTGTTGGCTGGTATGGACAGAAGGCTGATATCTCCCTACTCTCTTCAGAGCCTCTCTTTTCCCAGTATAGGCTCACTAATGGAAAGGTATCTTGATTCAGGTGCTACTCAAGATAAACTGCAGATCATGTCTCATAATATTTTGCCTTTCTCAGTTTTCTGAATTTACTATGAGCTCTGAAGTGGCAGGAACAAAGGAACACCCAGAAATGGCTCAGCTTTTTATCAGCTGCAAGGTGTGGAGAAAGGAAAGCAAACTATGCCCCATCTCATCATAGAGTTTAATGCTTCCCATAGTGCAGAGAACAAAGGTAAAAATTCACTGCTTTTGAAGTATCTACCTATGCTGACAGCTAATTTAGGCCCAATATACATGCTATACAGAGAGAATAAATTCTTATGTCACATCAAGTCTGGAGTCCAGGACAGCCTGGTAGTGATACTGAAGCAATATGCTGTTTGCATACTGATTTCTGTGGTACTGCTCTTTGTGGGTTGGTTTCTTCTAAAAAAACATATTTAGGCAGCTTCACTGGGAGCATAGGAATCGTATCCAAATGCATGAGGAAATCCAGGCAGAGTGACTAGTTTGCTAACAGATCATTTTCTGGCTGGGGAGAGATGTCTTTCAGGGGTTTGGGGATTCTTCTTGTAAAATAAAAGGCAGGGGTGCATTTCTTGTTTTCCTTCCAAATTATGAGACTTAAAATATCTCCTTGTCTATTTCTATAGATTCTGTGTAATCTGGAGTCCCTTCAAGTATAATTTTGACCCACTGATGGTTCACTGCACATTTAGAAGCAACACCCTTCGCTAGGCTCCTTATGGCTTTTTTAATTATTATTATTATTTGAAGGCTCTTTGAGACTTTTGATCTGCTTCTTAGCAAAGTAGTTGTGCTCAGAATTTTGGGATTTTCTTGAAATAGATGTGATCTTCCATACACTTCAACTGCAGAGCTCCTCCTCACGACATCTACAGCATAATAAACAAATAAAAGAACTTCACCTCTGTGTATCTCCTCAGTGGTTCTGCACGACATTTACTTCGCCTCTTGAATTTCTTCAACACGCTGTCAAACTGACTATGCTTTCTGCTTATCTGAGATCACTTTCTCTCCACTGAAATGCAGTTCATTACATTCTTCAATGGAATTCTAAATCTGTTCTCTAATAGATTTCTAATCCTTAGCAAGCCCATGCATTATGAAGCAACCACTGTGCTTGCCATATGGTTAACCTGATTTTCGGTGACCCTGCCACATAATTTTCGTGAAGAGCATGTGATTAGGAAAATACTACACCAAGAAGAATGTGATTCCCCTCTCTGGCTTTCCCTTCTTATTCTGAGATTCTGATTATTACACACCCTCCATTCTCAATGAAGAGATGATATTTTTTCCCCTTCAGAAATCTTCTATTCTTTTACATATTCAAAAGCATCATAGGACCTTACTTCTCAAACTCTGAGGAATGGGTGCACTGTTCCTTGGATGTTTGTAGAAGAATTAATAGATAATAGGTTTTTGATCCATTCCAACAAATTACTATAGTGCAAAGCATGTCTCCATACTAGCACACTATTAAAACAAAAATGTTGTGTATTAGTTTCATCCTATATAGACTAGAATAGAATAGAAAATAGAATAGAATAGAATTAACCAGGTTGGAAATTACCTTGGACATCATCGAGTCCAACCTATCACCCAACACCATCTAATTAACTAAACCATGGCACCAAGCACCCCATTCAGTCTCTTCCTAAACACCTCTTTCTGAAGGCACAAAACATTCTGACCACTTATGATCATTATTATCTTGTGCAGCTTTCCACAGCTATAGAGGACTTCACCAGAACACCACTGGAGAATTCCTACTCATGAAACTGTATATCACATAACTATACCTTTATTTCACCAACTGTGACTTTATCTCATATCCTGTTCCAAGCTGCCCTGAGATTATACTGAATGTTTTTGTATAGTAGCAACTGTTAACCTCTGAAGTACAGGACTTTCTATGTTGGAAGGAGGAAAAAAAAATATACACATATAAGACAACAGCAATGCTGGAGTATCTTTCAGACTAGATGAGACGAGAATAGAATAGAATAGAATAGAATAGAATAGAATAGAATAGAATAGAATAGAATAGAATAGAATAGAATAGAATAGAATAGGAATTAACCAGGTTGGAAGAGACCTTGGAGATCATTGAGTCCAACCTATCACCCAGCACCTTCTAATCAACTAAATCATGGCACCAAGCACCCCATCCAGTCTCTTCCTAAACACCTCCAGTGACGGTGACTCCACCATCTCCCTGGGCAGCACATTCCAATGGCAAATCACTCTCTCTGTGAAGAATTTCTTCCTGACACCCAGCCTAAACCTCCCCTGGTGCAGCTTGAGACTGTGTCCTCTTCTTCTGGTGCTGGTTGCCTGGGAGAAGAGACCAACCCACACCTGGCTACAACCTCACTTCAGGGAGTTGTAGACAGCAATAAGGTCTCCCCTGAGCCTCCTCTTCTCCAGGCTAAACAACCCCAGCTCCCTCAGCCTTTCCTCATAGGGCTTGTGCTCAAGGCCTCTCCCCAGCCTCGTTGCCCTTCTCTGGACATATTCAAGAGTCTCAATATCCTTCTTAAATTGAGGGGACCAGAACTGGACATAGTGCTCAGGGTGTGGCCTGACCAGTGCTGATATGAACACAGTAGTGAATCTGAACAATTTGTCTGCTTAATATTCAAACAAAATTAAGTATATAAAAATACAAATGAAGGGTGTCTACAATGACTGCATTTAGCAAGGGTTTTAATATCTTTGGATGGAAGATATGATATAAATATTTGTGCTATATTCTTGCCGTTGATTTATTATGCTGTGGAGTTTTTGTTGAAGTAATCATTTTACCATTCATGTTAGAGATAGGTCCAAAAGCTAGGCTATACCAGGCATCTCAAGGATTTGTCCTGCTGAAAAAAAGATATTTAGAAAGTGATTATTAAGTACTAAGGAACATATTGTTCTAGTCATAATTAAAACATACAGAACTCGTTATTTTCAGTTAGTATTCCGTTACCATGACAGAATTACTCCCCCTTATCTTGCATACACGCTGCAGTCAGGATTAACAACCCCAGAGTGGGGCTGAATCATAGTATCATGGAATGGTCTGGACCAGAAGGTGAGGAGAAAGTTCTTCACTGAGAGAGTCATTAGCCATTGGAATGGGCTGCCCAGGGAGGTGGTTGAGTCACCATCCCTGGAGGTGTTCAAGAGGGGATTGGACGTGGCACTTGGTGCCATGGTTTAGTCATGAGGTCTGTGGTGACAGGTTGGACTTGAGGATCTTTGAGGTCTCTTCCAACCTTGGTGATTCTGTGATTCTGTGATACAGTCCAAACTCCCGGAAGTCAGCAGGGACATCCTCAACTAGAGCAGGTTTCCCAGTGGCAAGAATCAATCATGAGGAGTGTATAGGCAACTGAGAAAAGGCATAACAAGTTCCAAAGCAATGACACAAACATGATGCTTCAGTGCTTGAATAAACTTTTCTCTCCTCTCTTTTTGCATCATCAGCCATTCATTTCAGTATTGTGTATGTCATCATTACTTCTTCAGACAGCCCATTATATAAATTATAATACTCTTTTTTCTATAACCAGTACATAGAATAGCTCAGGTTTAGAATAGCTCATTAATCTTAACTTGTTAAAGGTTTGTTTTTTAAAACACACTTGAGGGTTGCATCATTTGTGTTCTGACATCATTCCAATTTGTGACAGTGAAAGCTCTAAGTATTCAAACAAATGTGTAATAAATTTTACATTTATATGTTTGACCAATAACTTCACAGTGTAAAAATATCTGGGTCATCACTTTCTAGAGACACAAACTTCTATGTTCCTACTCCTGGTCATTAGGACACATTCCAGTGCCTACTTATATGGTGCTTTCCTGACCAAATGCCAGGTCCTGCACTTGGGTCACAACAACCCCAAGCAGTGCTACAGGCTTGGGGAAGTGTGGCTGGAGAGCAGTCTGGCAGAAAGGGACCTATGGGCTCTAATCAACAAGCAACTGAATATGAGCAAGCAGTATGTCCAGGTGATCAAGAAAGCCAATGGCATCCTGGCTTGTATTAGAAATGCTGTGGTCCAGTAGGAGTAGGGAAGTAATTGCCCCCTTGAACTCACCTTGAGTCTTTGTCCAGTTTTGGGCACCTCAATGCAAGAGAGATGTGGAGGTGTTGGAGCAAGTGCAGAGGATGGCCACAAAGCTGGTGAAGGGCCTGGAGAATAAATCTTATGAAGAGCAACTGAAGGAGCTGGGGATGGTTAATTTGAAACGAAGAGGAGGTTGAGGGGAGATGTCATTGCCCTCTACAACTACCTGAAAGGACATTGTGGAGACATTGCTGCTGGTCTCTTCTCACAGGTAATTAGTGATAGAACAAGGGGGAATAGCCTCAAACTGGGTAGGTTTAGACTGGACATTAGGAAAAACTTTTTCCCATCAAGAGTAGTCAGGCATTGCAGTGTGCTGCCCAGGGAGGTGGTTGAGTCACAAACCCTGGATGTGTTTGAAGGTCATATAAATGTGGTGCTTGGGAATATGATTTAGGGGTGAACCTTCTAGAGTAGGGTTGTCCTTTGGGCTTGGTGATCCTGAGGGTCTTTTCCAACCTGAACGTTTCTGTGATTCTGTGTAACTATCTAGGTAGCACAAGACTATAAAAGTTATAATGAGACAGCAGTTTCCAAGTGGGAGTAGGGCTGAAAAGCATACACTACAATTTTTAGATGCTTTTAAGCTGCCCTGTTTTGGCTTAAAGAACCACCAGTGTTTTTATTATACCCTCTTGATTCAGCTATTTTTGTTGAAAGGGCAGGCTCTGACATGCTATGACCAGTGGCTTCAGAACTGGAGACAAGCTAGACAGGCTTACTGAAGATGCTCCCAATCTGGGAGCATGTACCAACCACACATCAGTAGCTCAGTTTACCTGTGACTTCAGCGGGTGAAAACTAGCCTCAGACCATTTGAAGTGGCTCAGTTTCATATATTCAAGTGAGACTGAAAACTAGCAATGACACAATTCTTTCTGTGCCTTTGAATTGACTATTGATTTAAGTAAATAGCACTGACTCTAGTGAAGGATGTTCTGACACTAAAGGCTGGTTATTGAGAACCAAGTCTCCTAGAGAGCCAAAAACATTCTTATGTCCTTCCTTGCTTCATTAACACTTCAGTGAACCCAACCAGAACAAGGGCTTCCAAAGCTGTCGTGGAAAAATGTTTTTCCTTTCAGGACCTGACATTTCCCAGCTGGAACTGTATCTCTTTCTATGAAAATAAAACAGCATTTTCATCTCATGGCTGTTAAATCCTAATTCTGTGATGTGCATCATTAATGCTGGTGACTTAATCCCGGAAGTCAACGTGAGAGAGGAAAAGAAGACAATTCACAGACCCTAAAAGACCCACACACTCATTCAGAAGTCTTCCACTAGGCTCCTGGCAGATGAGTTATTTGCTGGGGGCAAAAAATAAAAGGCAAATAATTTAAAGGAGCAATTGAGAATATTGTGACCTCTTCCACAGACAGTTCATGAAGAAATGGACAGAAACTAAACATTCATGACGTACATTTTCCATTAAGAGTTACCCATCCAGCTCTCTTTTCTGTCCATCCACAGACAGTGAGGAACATGCCATAACCATAACTACAGGTTTTTCTCTGGATATTTTTATCTCCTATGTTCTCCAGAAATGTCAGGTTTGCAGCCAGTGAAAATTGGTGTCTCTCACTGACTTTGGCTGAATTATGTGATTTACACCAGCCAAGCACCTATCTCTGCTTCACTCTTTTTTTCTTCCTCTACTTGCATGAAGAATTTGTTAACACACATACATAATCCCACTGAGTTATTCACCACAGTAAGCAAAATTTGCATGACTAGGGTCTTTGAATCGGAATTCCTATGTGACTTTAGTCACAGATGTTGGTTTTAATTATTTGTTGTTTCAAAAAAGTATATGGAAAAGGAGATGCATGCTGACTGCACAAGAGTATTCTAAACAGCCATAACCACCTGTTTATCCTTCCATTTGCTACTTTGGCTCTACAGCCATCCCTCCTGATTGATGGCAGCTGTGTGTATGAAAGCAATTAGATTCACCCAGAACCTGGAAGGAGGAGGATCCTTTGAGTCTTACATATTTATTTCAAGTTCTTGAGCTCTATACATATCTCAATATACCCAAACTGTGGTACACTCAGGAAATCACAACTGACTTCACTAACCCCTCTCTATCACTTGACAGCTGATAAAGACATGTAAATCACTCTCAGAGCATCAGTCCTCCTTGTAGGACTTTCATTTACTTCCCAAGGAGCATGTCATACACAGAATTCATAAAATGGATGCTCCTTCCCGTCATACCTGCCACCAGCATATCTCTCAGACCCATAGAACCATTGTCACCTGACCCCTGAAGTGCGCCCAGTAGCTTGGGTTCAAAACTACAGAATGTTTCCAGCTGCAGTCAGCTGAGCTCAAGATGTATTTCAACTCCAATATTTTATGTCTTCCTCCTCATTTAAGATGCATAAAACTTCCTAATAAACATCAGTATGAGTGATGGGACTTCTATCTAAATCTCTCTAGAGAATTGCTCATCACTTGGAGTTTCTAAAAACAGCCTGTTCTATGAACCTGTAGGAACAAAGAAGTCACAGGTTCCAGTGGACTAGATCTTCATAAATGGTGAGTCCAGAAAGTCATTACACTGAGAAAAGTCTACTCCTAGTTCACATATTTGCCCATGGTCATTAAGCTAGCCACATGTTGAGCCCCTCCATTAAGATGTTCACATAACAGCTAGAAAGACACTAAAATATCAAAAGATGGTGAGCTCACTACCCATAGATCCTGCAGGAGTATACTGACACTTACTTCTGAAAGCGTTGCCTTGGTTTCTTTCCCTCCAGCATTACCATTGGAGATACTGTTCAGTGAGGAGGATCACTGGATTAACAAGTTATATAACCAGGGGCTGCTTAGGGAAATTGCAATACAAAGCTGAGCTCCAGACCCTGAGTTGCAAGTGAAGACTCTTCATTGAGCTAGGGTAGTTTTAGGATCTCTTGAAAGTATGGGGATTTTTCTTCTTCTTCTTATCTCAGTGTATCTTAGAGCTATTTTAAATTGGTTTATCCAAAACCTCCAAGGGACCATTATGACAGTTAGAGATTACCAATAAATAAAGATTTCTGGTATGTCCCCTTTGTAATACTTGCTGCAGGGTTGTAGGATGAAAATTAAGGACACTATCTCCTTACAGCTCTCCCACATGTTCAGACAATCGTTTTTGTTGGTTTTTTTTTTCTTATCCAGACTCCTTTATTGTTCTATCTCATTTCCCCTGGCTCCTTCCACTGGCCTCACCCCTGGTTTGTTCTATAATTTGCATCCTTCCCATCATTTCCTGCCCTCAGCAGCTCCATCTCTCACCGAAAGCCCTCTCCAGCAATAGCTTTCAGCTTCGCCAGGTATGCTTCAGGCCGCTGTCAGCTTTCCTCACACTCAAGGCTCATCTTTCTCCATGCTCCAAGTCTTCCCCACACCCCATCAAGTCTCAGGAGCTGCTATAAATTTTCACATGTATTTTCTTTCTTCATAAGCTTCTTCAACACATGAGCTATAGTTTCTTTCACTCCATCCATAAATATTTTCAATAACCTCTAACTCCTCTTCCCAAACTGTTTGTAGCCAGCAGGTGCTCTCTTCACCCACCTAGATCTATCTCTCTTTTGAACTGTTCCTTATCTGTTTTCTTCTACAGTGATCTTTGAAATTATAATTTCTGTTGAAACCATCCTTTATAGCCCTGCTGTCTTCTGCAATTCCAGTTTTATTTAATGGATGGCATGGTGTTGGTGTAGTCTGTATAATCCTTTAATTTATCTCTACCATTCATGTTTCAATGACCTCAGTTCTATTCAACAACATTTCCAATGGAAAAAAACAAAACCAAAAACCATTCTGGAGCATGTGCTGTGTATACATTTTTCTTCAAATGTAAAGCTAATGTTGCACATTAACACTGGAGAAGCTTTCACTCCCACTCCTTCTCCTATGATCTAAAATGATTCTCTTTTTCTTACTTCTTAACATTTTTGTTTGTATATAGCTGTCCTTGGAGAAAGCTGTCCCATCAAAGAGTGAATTAAACACAAGCCACAGCAGCAAAAATATGAAAACAAATCAGAAAAATCCCTGATTACTCTGGCCACATTTTTAAAAGCCCAAACACTCACTAAATGACAAAAATCATAGAATCATAGAATCAGTCAGGGTTGGAAGGGACCACAAAGATCATCTAGTTCCAACCCCCTGCCATGGGCAGGGACACCTCACACTAGATCAGGCTGGCCAGAGCCTCATCCATCCTGGTCTTAAACACATCCAGGGACGGGGCCTCAACCACCTCCCTAGATAACCCATTCCAGGGCTTCACCACTCTCAGAGTGAACAACTTCCTCCTCACATCTAGCCTGAATCTCCCCACCTCCAGCTTCATTCCATTCCCCCTAGTCGTATCACTACCTGAGATCCTGAGAAGTCCCTCCCCAGCCTTCTTGTCGGCCCCCTTCAGACACTGGAACACCACAATAAGGTCACTTCTGAGCCTTCTCTTCTCCAGACTGAACAGCCCCAACTCCCTCAGTCTGTCCTCATAGGAGAGGTGCTCCAGCCCTCTGATCATCCTCGTGGCCCTTCTCTGGACACATTCTAGCACCTCCATATCCCTCCTGTAATAGGGGCTCCAGAACTGGACACAGTACTGCAGGTGGGGTCTCACCAGAGCTGAGTAGAGGGGGAGAATCACCTCCCTTGCCCTGCTGGCCACACTTCTCTTGATGCAGCCCAGGATCTGATTGGCTTTCTGGGCTGCAAGTGCACATTGAGAGCTCATGTTGAGCTTCTCGTCCACCAGCACCCCCAAGTCTCTCCCCTCAGGGCTGCTCTCCAGCCAGTCCCTGCCCAGCCTGGATTTGTGCCTGGGATTGCCTCGACCCAGCTGCAGGACCCTGCACTTGGTCTTGTTGAAATATCCAAAGAATCCTGTGTGTACCATGTATCTTAGGGTCCTTCTGAAGCACTCTCTCATTTGCAATGGCAAAACACCTTACAGTAGTTTCCCAAAGGTAAACATAATGCTGCAGTAATATTTTCTTTCCTTCCTTCAGTGGGTTTATTTTGCCAATGGTTGTTGTCCGCCTCAGCAAAACGGCTTTCTCTCTCTTCTTATTTAGCTCATGTGGGGATGAATCCTGTAGTACTAGTCCCAGTGAAGTTGTTGGGAGTGCTGACTCCGTAAGAACAAAATGCGTCCCACTGAATAATTATCCAGGGCTGAACGAACTCCCAGAAGCTGAGTGTTCAGACAAGCATTCACATCCAAAGCTAAGCAAAGTAGGAGCCTTGCTAAAATTCCTCGTTGCTTACCAGGAATGCCCTCACTAACCTCTTGAAATAAATATTTCCAATTAAAACCCCCAAAAAGACAGAGAAAAGATTTCAACAAAGTGAAATGATCCAGTATGATTCCACACAAGACTGGCACAGGTAGATGGAGCAGCCAGGTATATTGGATTTATTAAACCCTGATATTTCAATAGAAAACCTGGGGAAACCAAAACTTCTGAATGTGTTCGCAATTTGGAAGCTGTCCTGTTGCACATGTCATGGCCTGAGGCCATCCCTGTGCTCCTAACACGGCTTGGAGCCATCTAGGAGTGGAGGCAGCCCCATCCCACTGGAGCTGTGAGGCACCCTCAGACAGGACCCCTCCTGGGAGCCAGGGCACCTCCAGGAGAGTATATGGTGCACAACCCAGGGACCAGGCACTGCAGGGTTAGCTCAGAGTTTGAAATTGTCTGACCTCACTTTCAGAGTGCAGCACATCCACGAGTGTCCTGGGTTGGGGAGGCTATCAGGACAGTGCAGTGTCTTCCTTGAGGCCAACCAGCCCTATCCCACAGCTGGGCCAGGCAGGTGACAGTAACCAGAGCTGGCCGTAGCCTGGCCATCCCCAGGCACCACTGCAGGGTCTCGGGCTCAGCTAAGAAGGAAGCACATTCTGCCCACAGCACAAGGCTGTCTGGTTGCACTCCCCCATGGGGAACAGGGGTATAGTCCTGCCCACTATGGTGTGCTCTGAGCTGGCCTGAAGCCTCAGCTAGCAGACACCATGAGGGGACACCACCAGGGCCCTGACAGGAGGATCCCAGCATCGAGCGTAATTCATTATCAGACAGAAATGTCATAGCAGAAGCTATGACAATACAACATGGCAAGACTGCTTTAGCAATGTTTATCTCAGAAGGGGGAAAAGAAAAGATAAAAATAAGCATTGCTGAGAGATGTCAGGCAACAGTCAAAGCAGTTACTATCATTTTTTTTGTCTATCACTGACTTTTAAAGTGTTGGTAATACAAGGGGCATATCTTACACTGGCAGCAGTGGTGTCTGACCCCACCAGGACTGTATAAACCTCATTAAAACCTTCCTGTGTCTCTCTTGCACCATGCACAGCAGCACCTGTGCCAGCACCACAGCACAGGGCTACCACTTCACCACCCAAAGTGGAGATGCTCTCTGGCTAAAAGTCGTCAGAGCTGCCATCAAAAGAGAGAGCTTCAGAAAGACAATTGGACAGTTTGCACCATCAATAACCCCCTTCTGACCAGCCCATTGACTTGTAGTCTGTAATTGAACTTGGATTAAACTTACAGGAACTCTTTGATTGTATGTTATTATTATTATTATTATTATTATTATTATTATTATTATTATTATTATTATTATTATTATTATTATTATTTTCTAAAATCTCCACAAGGAAGCTAAAATGACAAAAAGCAAAACAAAAAATTCAGCATGGAAACTCAAATTTGCTCTGCTGGTGAACCAAAAAGCTTATTAGACCTAACACTGTCAGATGCTGAAGTGGGAGGGAGAAGGAGGTGGTCGTCTCATGTTATTAATAACATGGCCCAGTGCAATTCTTATTGGAACAGGTGAGTTATAACTGGAGCTTGGGTTTCAGATGAGACATTGTCAATCTTGTTCTGACTCACCTGAAAAGCAGGGGCTAAGAGCCACATGGAGAAATAGGTCAGCATAGAATAATAAAGCTTTGATGTTATCTTGATCAAAATAGCATCCCAGCCATGGCAAGCATGGGAGGGGAAGGCTAGGTGGCCAGGGAGAGCAGTCACGACTCAGGTTCATTCTCCTACCTCTTTGTGGGCAGGGTTGATATAATCTAGCTCTTAATATGCAAGCTACTGGGGGAGAGTACTATAAATATGGAACATCAAAATGTCATTTACACAGTCACTTTAAACAGATATGTCCTGGTATGCTCTTCCTTCTGTGCAGGAAAGATAATAATCTTTTAAACTTTCTCCAGGAACCATATTTTAGCATTTTAATTATAGACCCAACACATGCACTAAACACACTCTCAATAAAGGTCATGCCTTAATAAAGTCAGTACAGCATGCTTCTGTAACCCAGCAAGGTCACTACCTGAGACGAATCACCAAGAAGGCAACTGGCTTGCTGCCAGGACATCCTGCAAAGTTGCCAGGGCCCGTTCCAGGAGGCCACTGCAGCTGTTGGCCAGCAGAGAAGCGTAGGGAGGCAACACGCTGCTGCTTATCCACAACTGGTGTTCATCCACAGGAGAGAAAATTAATTTAAATGCAATTATGATTTCTTTCTAATGGAGGGCTGCTACTGGTCTGAACATTATTCACTGCGTTGTTACTGGTGATGAGTGCCGTGGAAGAAGCCTTTGGCTCTCTTCCTCCTTTGAGCACTATCTCCCTCTGCTGTCCTGCCTCAGCTCTGCGCATCGACTCCACAAGGTGACCTCTAAAGCGTGACCAAAGTGGAAAATATGGACAAATACCTTATAAAATTTTTGCTTAGCACTATTTAGTTTTCTCAGAAACACTTTAATGTTAGGAAAGGTCAGTTCCAAACACTGGAGGCTTTCCACTGGAAAATACATATGTAAAGAGCACCTGGGAAATACACAGCTGCCCAGTCAGGTAAGAAATAATAAGCAATAATGGCTTCCTCTCTGGGAGGGAAGTAACACGGATTTCTAAGCAGCATAAATCCCCTGAAAAGAAGTGCATATCAGAAGTGTCCTCAACTTTTGCTTTTTTGATGGAAAGAAAACACGGGCCAAAAGTCTGACCAAGGCAGGGGTGATTCTTGCGCGTGCCTGCATCCATATGCAAAATACTAAGACACAAAGGGCCAGTTCTGAGGACAGCCTATGAGGTGTGTGGGGCTCAACAGCACGTCTGAGAAACCTAAAATAGAGACTGAAAGGTATTACTTTGTCAGTTTTCATTGGCATGGATGATTAAGTCCTTGTGACTTTGATGGTCTTCATCACTACTTCAGGCAACATGCTCTCATCTTCTGTGCTCTGGGCACTTCTTTGCTGGTCTTTGCAGATCAACAGAACTCCCACGTCGGCCTCAGTCCGGAAAGGTAAAGTGCCGATGCACTTAATACTTAAGATTTTGCTTTAATTGGTATTTTTCTGTTTTCGTGAGAAAATGCAAAAGTTAATTTCTTTCCTTGAGCCCAGAATTCTTGAAGCAGAAAGGTGAGCTCATGCTAGGTTTGTAATGTTTGTAGCCATTATGATGTTCTCCATGGAGGAACCATGACAATACTGTCCTGAGTAATAAAATGCTTATCAAACCACGGATTGCAAGCATGAGACTACAGTCTTGATGATTTGATTTTCCAAATGTGAGTAAGATAGCAATTTGCTGACTGCACTACTTTGAATTCTTACAGGCAGTGGTTTAAGTTCTACTGAGATCTAACAGGGGCCAAAACTTGTTCTTTTTTTTTTGTCTGTTTGTGAGTCTTTCATCGCTGTCAGTGTGAAGGCCCATTTTGCCTCTTGCTATTTAGTGTATACATTACAGCTCAAATTCTTCTCTTAAATGTACTTAGTGTGAGACACAGTGAATGGTATTTTATATACACTAGCAGTGAGTGAGGTGTTGACACTTTCATTATTCTGATATTCAACAGTGTTGAAAAAGGAGTGTCATATTTCTCAGTCAGTACTGGTTTTTTTTATATGACCTCTAAGTAAAAACACTGGGAGAATCTTGCTCCATACAAATTAGGACAGAGACTGGAGCAGAGGCTCAGCATCATTCTGTAGCTCTTTGCCAGTGCCTCATGCATCCAATTAACTAATGAAGCAGGAATAATGGGAAAAAGGAATTATTTTTTCCCCATAACATTCCCAGTTTGTAGTAGATGAGAGCATTGAATACGCAGTGGCACTGCCCTGCCGGAGTTACAATGTAAAGTAATAAACCAGAGTGCGGTGACAGACTAGAGAGAAACCAGACCCACGCACATTAATCTGTCTGTGTGGATACAAGAGAATAAAAGGTTTTCAAAATCCTCTGCCTTTTTGTAGATCCAAATGGCTGATTGGCAGAAGTCTGAACCCATACAGTCTGAACAGCTGTTGTGTCTCAGAGCAGCTTCCTCAGGTTTCTAGTGCCTGCATAACCTAATAACACTGTGCTCTTCCTGACACTTTAAAAAGGCTTCCCTGAAAAGTATAGGGCTTTTAACTCAGATATTGTTTTAGTGTTCCTGCTTTTACACTAGGTTGCACATAGTTCCAGCAATATACAAGCCAAGCATCAGAAGGACAGCAATTGCAATGTGTCTCTGATATACACGGACCAAATATCTATACACTACTGAATTAGTATACTAATGATGTTACTGCTTTAATTACCCATGCTACTGTGCCCATTCTGGACTCTTTCCCAAGAGCTGTTCAGGTTACTGCATAAGGCAAGGACACTGATTTTCTTTTATTTTTTTTTCCCTTTATTGACAGGGCTGCCAAGTTCACAGAAGAATCAATAACGAAGGATATTCACATAGGATAAGATTTACAATGCATGTTTCACAGACAGTAACAACTGGGACCTCAGAGCACTTACTGAAACCAACAAAATGACAACTGCTGCGTCCTCCAGTGAATCTATGTTAAGACATTTTGTCTGCTGTAATTAAAAGCTAGGTAATCTCACCTGTGTGAAAAGCTCACCATAAAATCAGCTCCACTTAGCAGTGTAGTTTGATGTGTTGATTTTTTGAATCAGCACCTATGTCCTCTAAGCCAGCCTCCTAGCTTCACTATGCTAGGTAGCACCTCCCTTAAATCAAGTAAAGTGATGCACTAACTATCTTTCTCAAGTGATCCCTCTTGCTTTTCCTGTCTCTCTCCTTCAGTATTATGTATGTGATGGTCTGGTAACCCACTAATTACACCTGAGCAAATTACACTGAGTGAACAAACAAAATATGTTTTCACACAACTCATTGTCATACATAAATTTTGTAGTAATTATATCTCTGTCAATTTTCTGAGCTTGTTTAACCAAATGTGCCTGATGATGGTAAAAAGCTTGGGGTTTTGCTGTGTACTAATAGCTGTGCAAGACCTAGATATCGCTGAGCACAAGGATTCCCTGGGCATTCATAGTGTACAGTACAAATTAAACTGATTCTTTTTCTTCCTGTGCTACAGAAATACCCTTAAAGTTCAGAATACACATGTTGAAACAAGTCTTTTCGATGTTTCTTTCATACACATGTTTGCACTGATTTCATGCAGCATCTTTTGTGTAAAGAAATAATGAAAGGGGAAAAATATAAGATGGTAACCTTATCATAGGTTATTGCATGCAGGTATTATAAATATTATTAATTGCTTGGCTCTTTTCCTTCTCTGACATATTTCCCTCAGGTCTCTGTTCCATGCTCAAGGCCATTATTTGATGGGGGAGGTATAAAGTCATAACAGAATGATGTAAATTTCCTTTGAGATGCCTTATATATCGCAGATAGCACAAGGGAGATGAAGCAGCAATTTTGTTGCTGTTCATAAGTAGGGATGGAAGAAATGCTTCATCTTAAGAGAAGTAAATTGATGCCCATTCTCTAATTGAGGCCAATATAATATGTTCTTCTTCAGTTAAACCTTTGATAACCATTGTCTTTTTCAGGTAGATATTTGATAGCACTTATTGCCTTTCTCAAGATCCCTTCTGGAAGGGCAGGGTGTGCGTGATGTAATTCTGAGAAGGAAATGAACAATTCCAAAACAGAGGAAGATGAAAAAGATATCTGTGTCAAGAGTCTTAGACAGGCTCCTTCAGTGTACTGAATTCTGTGTCTGCTAAATTAAAACCAGAAACTCATTACAAAAATTGAAACAAGAAAGTAGTTCAGATAGTCACTTTTTTAGATAGCCATCAGCCTCTGAACAGTTCAGAAACCTTTTGTCATTCTAGTGTAGATACCTGGGTTTCAGGTTTGTAAAGGTGCAGATGTACACCTCTGATGGGGATACTTTCGGTATCATGACTTCCCTGAGCATGCCAAGAAAGCCATTTATTTGCCTTTAAAAGCTTGACTGGGAATTCACATGGGCAAATTTACAGAAGATGATGAAAACCTGGGGAGAATATTAATTTCATGAATACTATAATGGATCTATTCAGGGAAATGAAATAACACTTCAGGTGAGCATGTGCCATGCCACGAACAAGTCCATGTCTAGTATCTGCTTCATCTCCGTTCAGTGCCTTTAGAAATCACACATTATTTAACTTGCCAGAAGACCTTTTAATAAAACACCAATGAAGTGACATTTTAAAATATTTCCAACTGAGCTGAGAGTCTCCAGCTATTACCCAGTAGCACATTTGTGCCATGAAGCTGGTAACCCAGTATTTTCCCTCAAAAGAATTTTACCAGCCACGGTAACAACAAAGATAATTATGTGCAGATGCAAGCACGTGCAAGCCTACTGCAGACAGGTGAGGTACTGTGCCTCTTTACACCATTCAAGGTTCTGTTTAAGAAACAATTTCGACTTTGACCCACTTGTAACTGTCACAGGTTTTCTGATCAGCCAGTTCATTTGAAGAAACTGGAAGGGGGAAGTAACAATGTTTGTCCTACAACTGTCTTCAAAGCTGTGTGATAAATATTAAGTTTGCCACATCACAGGTCAGGAGGAAAAGAATTTGCTGAAATCTGGTTCTTGTTCAGATGTAGGCAAGAAGCTGGTTTTATACACAGTCTTTGCTTGCAGCACTTTAACTGATGATACAGCAGTGGTTTTGCTCACCTAACTAGTATCTTACTCCTGATGGGATTGTCATCTATTCAATATACATATAGAGAAAATCACAGTATTTTGCCACCAAAATCAATGGTAGCACTTTATAAGCAGAGTGAGAACACCTGTCAAAATTTCAGTGGGTAACATTGGCTGAAAAGTAGGAGGGAGGGGAACTCCATAGTCATTTAAAACATAACATTGGTGATTGATGATGAATGAGTTGGGGAGCCAGGAAAGTGTCTCAGCAGCAGAAGTTGGCGTCGCTAATAATTGAGCTGCATAGTCAAGAACATAAAATATCCATGTATGTTTCCTGGAGAATGTGTTTTCCACAATTTTGTGTGCTGTTGATGAATGTTTTTTTAGTTTGTAGTTTTTTTCCCACTTCAGTGACATTATTTGGTTTTCTAATCTGCTTTCACTTGAAAGCAGAATTTCAAGGGTCAGGTTCCACCAACACATTCAATCCTATTAACTTCTGTGGAAGTATTAGCTGATAAAGATGTTAATCTACAAAACTATAGAGAACAGCAACTGACCCTTAAAGTATATGTCATCACTAGAAGACTTCTGTTCTTCTGGGTTGGTTGCAGGGTCATTGTAACAGTTTTAATACATTTATTTTTATTGCAATAAAACATTTTAAAGATTACCTTCTGTTATCAAGATCTTTACCCTGTATATTTGGGACCTGTTTGCTGTCTGATGCTGAACTCTAGAGGACTGTTGTATCTCCATCTTCAAGACATACTTTCAAAATGCTGATAATACTGTATGATAGCACTGACATATATAATTACTAGGCTAGCAGTTAGTTATGAGGACATTGGTATCTGATTCCCTTAGGTCTACAAATACATGACCATAATGTTGCAAACATCTGTCCATCAACAGCTCTGCTTACCAACGCCTGTGTGAAAGGGTTTAAGTATCTTCTCTCAGTGCTTCTGAGCTAATAGTCTCTGCTGCCTTGTCTGCAGCACACAGGGCCAGCCTGGCTGCCAATTCATGCTCTAATCCCAGTGAGACCGGAGGAAAAAGAAGCCAACAAAACTTATTGTACTCTCTATATGAAGATAGCAAAGGTCACACCAATCAATCTCAAATAAAAATGACACTATATGAAAAACTCTGTTTTATTCAAATCTATATGAATTTCTCCCTAACAGAACACTCATGTCCTGCTTCATAAAGAAAGTCTCATTGCTGTTCCTGCAAACGTGCTTTCAGGTCTTCTATAATCAGCAGCTGAAACATCCTAATTCATTCAGTGGCCATCTTGTACAAAATACTGCATTCCCTGTAGCATCACATACCATTATCTATTTCAATCACATTGCTAGCAACATTTTCTCCATTTTATGGAAACCATGTAAATAAAAAGTCACATGGGAATGGTATCCTGTTGCTGTACAGCAGCTGGGCAGCCCTCATTTTCTCAGAATTTTAGTAAAATAGTTACTCAAAACAGAACAGAAGAAGATATTATAATTTTTTTTTTTTCAGAAATACATTTAAAAACTGGTTATACTTTTGTAGCTAATTCGCTAGCTGATGTGAATTAGCAAAGATCAACTGGCTTGGTGGTAATTCAGCCTTCACTTGCCTTAGTAGAGTAGTGCTAACTGGGAACCTGACCCTGACCAGCTTATGTTCTGGAAGTGGCAGAGCCACGCTTTAAAAAGGAGAGGACTCTGAAACATAATCAGTTGGGGGGTTTTTTAAATGCCATGAAAGAAGGTAGTTGGGTGGAGAGAGGACAGCCACAGTGGGGAGGCTGTAACAGAGATTACCCATTAAGCTATGGCACCAAATTCACACAGGAAACAATGGAATGGAATGGAATGGAATGGAATGGAATGGAATGGAATGGAATGGAATGGAATGGAATGGAATGGAATGGAATGGAATGGAATGGAATGGAATAGAATAGAATAGAATAGAATAGAATAGAATAGAATAGAATAGAATAGAATAGAATAGAATAGAATAGAATAGAATAGAATTAACCAGGTTGGAAGAGACCTTGGAGATCATTGAGTCCAACCTATCATCCAACACTATCTAATCAACTAAACCATGGCACAAAGCACCCCATCAAGTCTCTTCCTAAACATTACCAGTGATGGTGACTCCACCTCCCTGGGCAGCACACTCAATAGCCAATCTCTCTTTCTATGAAGAACTTCTTCCTGACATCTAGCCTAAACCTCTCCTGACACAGCTTGAGACTGTGTCCTCTTGTTCTGGTGCTAGTTGCCTGGGAGAAGAGACCAACCCCCACCTGGCTGCAACTGCCCTTCAGGTACCAGTGCTTCATCACAGAGCAAGGCCTTCTTAGATACAACTGAACACATCCACCAGGCACAAAGCACATAGAAACCCAGGCTTCATGAGTTTTATACCATCTGCTTCTTATGCTATTTGCTTCTTTTCATTATTTGTTTTGATCAGTAAAGCTTCATTTATGTTATTTACAAAGACCAATTTTCCCTTTGGGATTCTTCCTTACTGTTCTTTGGAACATTGTTCCCCGTGGGTGTCCAACACACCTTCCATCCCTGTTATAGTTAGTTACAAAACTCTTTCTTGTTTGCAGTATTTTTAGTGGGATTTTAAATTTCTCTTTATTTCTACACTGAAGTCCAGGCTTGGCAATTTATGAAGAGCTCCCTTAAAATTCAGATAAATTATGAACTGTCAATGTCAATCTTGAGTGTAATCTTATCAAAAAACTTGAGGTTAATTAGTAAGGATCTCATCCTTCTAAATCCATATAAGCTTAACATAATAATTGAGAGTTAAGATCAATTACTCATGGTATGTCAAGGGTATGAACTCATATGGTAATGACTGAGTGCATGTCCTGAATGCTCAGAAGTCAAGGTCACAAAGCATGCCAAATGCACATTTAAAATTTCTTTAAGTCACACGTGGTGGAGTGGGAAAGGGAATGGGGTGGGAGAGGAATGGGGTGAAAATCTTACACGTAGGGCTAAGAGCTAGGGTCTCTGCTTGTCTCATCCTGCTTGGTGAACAATGAGAGAGGTGAATCTCTGAAATCCCCTGCTTGGCAGGGCCACAGTGGCAGTAGAGTCGTAACAATGACTCTGAGGAACAATACACAGCAATTTATTATTTGAGGGTTTTCTATTAACTATCAACAAGGGTTGTGAATAAAGACACTTTAGCACAGGCCTTATTCCCTTATCAACTCCTTTAGAACAAACTAGGTGATGTGTATCAAGAAAAAAATGAACATAACCAAATAGAAGAAACTCAAGAGAAAAGAGAGGGAGGAGAGAGACACAGAGAGAGAGACAGAGAGAGCGATAATGGAGAGGTTTAACCACCCTTGGATTCAGTGTTGGAGTCTCGATGTGTAGTTGGTAGTTTAACAAAGGCAAATGCACACGCTATCCTTATTAATCTTAGTCCAGGACTGCCTCTGGGGAGTTCTGTCTGCATGGTCAAGTGTTTGATCAAGTCCGGGGAGTGACAGTATATCAGCTGGAAATTGAACCGAAGCCCTCTGGGCGAGAAAGTTCAGGAGGGTGACCAAAGTTTGACCTGTAAGCCAGTGCATTCTCAAACTGTTATTTCCCAAGCAGAGAGGGGAGCACAGAAAAGCAGCTTGCCCCTCTGCCTCCACCGGGCTCGATCCATTTCTCCCCTAATTCCCCTCTTACAACACTTCCAGATCAAATCGTATGAGACAAGGCAGGCCAAGTCCCTTGTTGCTCCTAGATGGTTCCTATCTGAACCTTTTCAGGGCAAATTCAGCAGATATTGTAGTAAATGCAAATAGATAGAGAAGATGGGAATTACTGAACCAGAAAATGGAACTGGCAATAGTTTAGAATTGTTATCATTGAAAATCCAGAAGTTCCATCCCACAAACAGGTATCTAGCTTTCCAAATGGTTGAATAACTTTATCTAAAGCAAAAGCAAGGCATCCTGTCCCATTCAGTGCGTGAGGCACTTGTGTTACAGATTCACCTTAACTTGGCACTGACTGTCCCTTCCAAACACAACCTTCATAGCACTCTCCAGTCCTCTGAAAACATACTGCCGCTCCTACTTTAATCATATAAAGACAAGACAAGGAGAAAAGGAGAGTCCTAAAGCAATCCTGTTCACCCTGGGAGCAACACCAAAAAAAGACTGGAAGAAGACTGATCTTATTTCTCTTTTTTTACCTTTTAATTTTTAACTTTCTTTTTCTTTCTTTCTTTCTTTCTTTCTTTCTTTCTTTCTTTCTTTCTTTCTTTCTTTCTTTCTTTCTTTCTTTCTTTCTTTCTTTCTTTCTTTCTTTCTTTCTTTCTTTCTTTCTTTCTTTCTTTCTTTCTTTCTTTCTTTCTTTCTTTCTTTCTTTCTTTCTTTCTTTCTTTCTTTCTTTCTTTCTTTCTTTCTTTCTTTCTTTCTTTCTCTTTCTTTCTTCCTTTCTTCCTTTCTTCCTTTCTTCCTTTCTTTCTTCCTTTCTTTCTTTCTTCCTTTCTTCCTTTCTTTCTTCCTTTCTTTCTTCCTTTCTTCCTTTCTTTCTCTCTTGCTTCCTTTCTTTGTTTCTCTCTTTCTCTTCTCTCCTTCCTTCTTTCTCTTTCTTTCTTTCTTCCTTTCTTCCTTCCTTCCTTTCTTCCTTTCTTTCTCTCTTTCCTTCTTTCTCTCTTTCTCCCCTAAAAAACCCACCCCAACCTTAGCCTATAAAGCATTTTGTCACCAATAGTCTTGAAGGAGCTGTGTCTCCACTGAAACCGAAAGTGACCTAAACATGTTTGAGTGTATCTGACAGAGACTGTGCCAAAAGTCAAGAACAAAATCTTCAAGAGGATGCAAAAATATAACAAATTACTTGCAGCCTTGGATGTGGCATTAGACTGCAACTGGGAATTTTACTGCCTAAAGCAGGTTTTGTAGGCTCAGAGGAGGGCAGAGGAGGTAAGGAGTTGTAAATTCATCCTAAAGCTCTCAGTCACCACAACATTGATCTTTTGTACATAATTCCCCCCATCCTAAAAATGAGATGATCTCACAGTGAGACTGTGAGACTAAGTACACTAGGAGGATCTCTCCACTGAAACAAGGCAGTGTACTGTAATAGATTAAAATCAGACCTGAGCAAGCTAGCTCAGTCACCAAGAGCTAAGTTACTCTGTTATTAAGCATAGGTTATCATGGCTAAAGCTTTTACAGCTAACTTGTAACTGCATTTTCTTAGCAGCTACATATAACATTGTTACACACATCCTTTGCGATTAGACCGAATCTTCAGTGATTTCTGTTGGCTTAGTGTCCTTTTGTCAGTTCCTCCAAGTTAGTAGATGTATTTTTGTCATCCAGATCTGCAATTGCCAACCCACAGCTTGACTGGTTACTTAATGGCTACAAGCCAGTTTTTGAATGCTGTCCCATGCTAATGCTTGACAGCTACAGTTGTCATGGCTACTCAGCAGCTATGTGAGGACGCTGCTGGACAGCTAGTGCAATGATTCTCGAGCATGTACCCTAAATAATAGTATTCCTGCCTCAAAGACTTTTTCTACAGCCTCAGACAGACTAGACACAGAGGCAATCTTGCCATCCAGTGGAGGAGGAACTGCAACATGAATTTGAAGATGACCACTATTCCTGTCCATGAGGCTCCTGTTGGCACGGCACTGTGCTAAATGACATTTTCCTGGTAGCAACACAATGCAAAGTGCCTGGATCCCACTGAAAGCCAATACATCATTACCAGCTAGTCTGACCAGGCCTACCTGCCATGTTTAGCATGTTGTGGTGGGTTGACTCTGGCTGGAAGCCAGGTGCCCACTGAAGCCATTCTATCCATCCTCTCCTAAGCTAGACAGGGAAGAGAAAATATGACAAAAGGCTCCTGGGTCAAGATAAGGACAGAGACATCAGTCAGCAAAACAGATTCAGCCTGCAGAAATGGGTTGAGATTATTACCAATCAAATCAGAACAGGATAATTAGAAATAAACCCAAATCTGGAAACAGCTTTTGTCCATCCCTCCCTTTCTTCCCAGGCTTAACTTGCCTCCCAAATTCTCTACTTTCTCCACCACAGCAGTGCAGGGAAACAGGGAATGGGGGTTGCAGTCAGTTCATCACATGTTTCTTCCACTCCTTCCTGCTCAGGGGAAGGACTCACATTCTTCCTATGCTTAAGCATGAGGTCCCTCCCATAGGAGACATTTATACAAGAACCTCAATTTAAGTCCTCCCCATGGGCTACTCTGGTGTGAGGTCCTTCACAGGTGAATATCTACTCCACCATGAACCTCCATGAACTGCAGGGGAACAGCTTCCTTCACCTCTGGTTTTACCACAGGCTGCAGGGGAATCTCTGCTCTAGCACTTGGAGCACCTCCTCCCCCTCATTCTTCACTGATTCTGGGGTCTGCAGAGTTGTTGCTCTCACATATTGCTGCTACTCTCTACAGCAGCAATTGATACTGCACGAGGTTTTTTTCCCTTTCCTAAGTATGTTAACACAGAGGCATTACCACTGCTGATGATGAACTTGGCCTTGTCCTGCAACAGGTCTGTCTTGGAGCCAGCTGGCACTGGCTCTGCTGGGCATGGGAGAAGCTTCTAGCAGATTCTCACAGAAAACAGCCCTGTAGCACTTCCATTACCAACCCAATACCTATGTAGACTACTGGAACTAGAGAGAGGTCACAGCTACTTCCCTGCAAACTTGATATTCATAGTACAGGTACATGCCAGTAAGTCAAGCTGGGAGCCTATAATGTGAGTGAGGCTTTCTCTATAAAGATAAATCCCTTTTTATTTCCTTTAATGAGTTCAGTTGCATGATGATAACAACCTTTCCACAATTTCCTCTGGCATTCATTCCCATTGTTTCAGAGATAAAACCCAAAAATTCACCCCACAAACTCTTTCTACCTTCCAGGGATAATACAAATAGCCTCTAGACTTAGGTTCAGGATGAGTATTTTGATTCTAGAAGTAACAGCAGAACTGTGCTCCATATTGCTGCTTCTAGAGTGGGTTTTGACACTAGCTTAATAGTGGCTGACTCACAAATCAAAGACTGTCTTTGAGAAAACTTTCTATGGTGTTGATAGACAGCTAGCATACTCTAAGGCATTTTCTGTTGCATTACTTGGCAGGAAGCCTGAGACAGTTTGAACAACACTGTGCACAATGTGCCCAACTCAGCCAAAACTCATTAAGGGTCTTGTCTTCTCTTGTGCACTTTGTGAAGCACATTACTGCACCCCTGATGGGCAGCAGTTATGCTAAGATTAAAGATCACCAAATACCTTTAACATACCAGTCAAACTGCATTTCTCAGCTGTGTATACACTGGTAAATGTTCTGCTGCTTTAGCAAATGAAAGATGAAGATGCAATGGCTGTTCTCCAGCTACTGAACTTGGTTAAGGAATTGCTCTGAAAAAGGTTTCATGGGATGATAATTCCAGCAAAATGTGAGACGGTTGCTGAAAGATGCTCAATTTCATGACTGCATTAACTGTGGTTGATATTGAAAGACTCCTCTGTGGTGAACGATTCAAGACACATGCATCTTTGATCACTTTTTGAAATATATATTTTAAGAAGTTGCTCTGAATTTTTCCCTGGGAGTCCCACTGATTTTCAAGGCAATCAGTTTAGTTAAAACTCTGTTCATAGTTAGCTGGAGAGCACTGCAAACTCGCAGCATTACGGACTGAAGGGAGAATGCATTGCTGTATTTGTCCTAAACTGGGTGCTGCAAACTACCCTTTTTCCTTCTTCATGTACTTCCCTTTCTTCTTCAGTTTGTGTGAGTGTTCAGCTACAGTAATATTTGCTAAGTGGTTTCTTTGTTTTAATGTTGCCAAACCACCACCACCCTCCTTATGCAGGTTCACAGAAGTAGACTTCCTTATGTCAGTCAGTTCACGATAGAGGAGCTTTAAGCAAAACCAAACTTCTTAATAAAGGATAGCTGCCACACCTTGACAGGATCATTTGATCACTTCCCCTCCCCCTCCTTCTTTTCTTCCTAAATAAAAAAATAAAATAAATTAAAAACACTTCTAAAATTGGCTGTCTGCAATACCTTCTGACCTTGGATTTACATGATCCTGCAGGTTACCGTATCTGAATCATCAGTGTTTGCATCCAAGGATCAATTGAGTAACCATAACAAAGATGAGAAGAACATCAAACCCTAGTTAAAGGTGGTGAGCGTTCAGCTTAGCAGATGTAGGTAGGGATAACAGGTCACAGTATGGAGTTAAGAATGAGAGAAATTGCAGAAACAGAAGTGGATGGATTCGCCTTATGTAAACTCTATGCCTTCTAACAGAATAAAACAGCAGATGAACTGGGGGAGTGAAGAGGAGGGAGCACATTCTGTCAGAGGGATTTGCTTTACCATTCTTACTTTCTGTATTTTCACTACTGCTATTCCCTCTGCCTCTGCCCTTGCATCTAGAGCTCAGCTGGGGTGAGAAGGAACTACAGAAGGCATCACATTGATAACTCCAAAGCCACATTTTTTGGTTAGAAAATTAACACAAGCTTGATCCTTCACTCAATGAGTCTGCACTGATTAACACTGGTCAAGGCTATCCCTTCAGCGTAATTCACACACGCTGAATACTACTAGTGGTAAGTAGGAGAATAATTGAATGAGTGCTCAAACGCTATGAAAATGACAGATTAAAACAGTCTCTGCTTGAAGTATAGGAGGAAATATTTTTGCCTAGACTGGCTAAATCATGGAACAGAGATATGGAAAACAGCTACAAGACATCTACAGCAAAACTTGCCAAGAAGTGGACAAGATTCAAGAACAGACAAGTCAAGGGGATCTACAACATGAAAAGTATTTCAGCCAAATATGGGTAGCTCAAAAAAGCCAGAGAGCATGACAGAGATTTTAAAGAACTGACTTGACAAGCATCTTCAGTGCACACTGCCTTTGTCAGTAGCTGATGAGAGTCCTGTCAAAGCCAAATAGTGACAAGCTTTCTTCACCATGCAACCCAGAGGCACCTCACTCCCAGCATCAGTAGGCACAAAGTGCCCGCAAGAGCTTATCAGGTTAATCAACCAGTTCCAAAATAAGTTGGGTTTAAAGGAAAATCAGCTGTGGAAGATGGTGTTACTAAAATTGTTCCAAAGCAACCAGATCAGGAAAAGAAGAGAGGAAATGAAAACATCATTGTTTTAATGATACAAGCATTTTGCAGGGTTTTAGAGTTAAGAGCCTTTCCCTGTGTTAAAGTAATTAATTATCAACAGAAGGTAAAAAGAATTAGTTGGGATTAGTAGCCGTAGTCACCAGCCAATTTGGATTTGCACATGAAAGCAACAACCAAGATGTAGTTTAAAAACTGTACACAAGATGGCATAAGGATGCTCCACCAGAATTAGCCTTGTATTTGGTGCACCAATCCCAATGCCCTTACATAACTCTTCTGTTGGAAACACCCGAGGACAGGAGCTTAAAGAATAAGCTGTTTACTCAGAGCTGCACCATGGTTAACAAACATACATATAGTACCATCCTGAAACTACCCTGACCTTTTACCAAGATGCTCTCTTGTGTTTGAGAAATCCAAGCTCATCTTGTGCAAGCACAGCTAACACCAACTTGTGTTTGGTCTCTATATTTTAAGAACGTCCTGCTGAAAGGAGAACCACAGAATGTTCAGCAAGGGCTTGGGTGCAAACAGCCTTAATTTGTATATTGGACAACCATAATGGTCTCATGGAATCATTTTGAGAATTAAGTAGACCAAAGGGGATCTGAAAATAACTGAATCCTACACTAGGATTAAACTTGGAAAACAAAGTGATGAGCATCTGGAAGAACAAGCAAATTTGCTGGAACAAGATATAATGTGTACAAAAGTGTCTGCTTTGACCACAGATAGAGCTTCCAGACAAAGCCTATTGTAGTGCTTCTGTTAAGCTCATGTAAGAGCCACGGGCTCACACAGAGCAGCTGAGGCAGGAAGGCATCTCTGAGATCAGCTAGTTCAACCCCCACTCACAACAGGGTCACCTACAGCAAGCTGCTCAGGGCCATGTCCTGTCAAAAATTTTCTCTGCAGCCTTCCTGGAAAACCTCTTCCATTTTCTGCCCACCTTCAGTGCTGTGGTTTTCCTATATTCAGTGGATATCCTTTATTTCAGCTTGTGCTCATTGCCCCTTGTCCTGTCATGGGGCACCATTGAGGAGGATCTGACTTCACCATCTTCAGTCTGCCCTCATCAGGTATTTTTACACATTGATTAGACATTCCTGAGCCTCAGGAAGCATCTCTCAGGTTTCTCTGCTCTAGGCTAAACAGTTCCAGTTCTCTCAGCCCTTCCTCATATGGCACATGCTTCAGTGGAATTGTTCCATGATGTCTGCTTGTCTTGTATTGGAGAGCTCAGCACTGAACCCAGCACTCCAGAAGTGTTTCACCAGGACTGAGCAGAGGCAAAACAATCACCACTCTTTAGCTGCTGGTAATGCTGGTCCTAACATAACCCAGAAGGCTGCAAGGATGGATTGCTGGCTCGAGGTTACCTTGGTGGTTACCAAAGCCCAGGGTCATTTTCAGCAGAGCTACTTTCCACATGAGGTCTTCAGCCTGTGCAGGTGCCTGGGGTTGTTCTTCCCTAGGTGCAAAACTTCATTTAACTTCATTAAATTCCTGTTGGCCCCTTTCTCTAGCTTGTCAAAGATGCTCTTGATGGCAGCACGACCTCCTGGTCTACAAGCAGCTCCTCAGTTTTGCACCACTTGGAAACATGCTGAGAGTATGCCCTGCCGCATGAGTACGTGTCAAAGATCATTGGACCCAGTACTGACCCCTGGAGTACATGACTAAGGACTGGCTTCCAGCTGGACTTTGCACTTCTGATTACATGAAAGAAGAATGCAGCAGTGAAAAGGGGTAGGTATGCCAGCCACTGTGGGAAAGTCAACACTGCTGGTACTTAGGAAGCATTTCTGAAAGAAGACTGTGGTGTGTTTTTTCAATCACAGTTTCATGGAGGAAGACTGAAAAATACCTGAATGTAATGCTCTCAAATATCTCAGGGATCACTTCGATCAGATCAAATCACTTCGATCAGATCACAGTATCACCAAGGTTGGAAGAGACCTCAAAGATCATCGAGTCCAACCTGTCACCACAGACCTCATGACTAGACCATGGCACCAAGTGATCAGATGTGGTAAAGGTAACATCATCAGCAGGTGTGACCTGTGTTAGATTCTATTTGTAAAATTCTTTTCTTATATATATAAAAAACAAAATAATAATAAAATTGTGTGCCCAGGTGGCCAAGAAGGCCAATGGCATCCTGGCCTGGATCAGGAAGAGTGTGGCCAGCAGGAGCAGGGAAGTCATTCTGCCCCTGTACTCAGTACTGGTCAAGCCACACCTTGAGTCCTGTGTCCAGTTCTGGGCCCCCCAGTTTAGGAAAGATGTTGAGTTGCTGGAAGGTGTCCAGAGAAGGGCAACAAAGCTGGGGCGGGGTTTGGAGCACAGCCCTGTGAGGAGAGGCTGAGGGAGCTGGGGCTGCTTAGCCTGGAGAAGAGGAGGCTCAGGGGAAACCTTATTGCTCTCTACAACTCCCTGAAGGGAGGTTGTAGCCAGGTGGGGTTGGTCTCTTCTCCCAGGCAATGAGCACCAGAACAAGAGGACACAGTCTCAAGCTGTGCCAGGGGAGGTTTAGGCTGGATGTTAGGAAGAAATTTTTCACAGAGAGAGAGATTGCCCATTGGAATGTGCTGCCCAGGGAGGTGGTGGAGTCACCATCACTGGAGGTGTTTAGGAAGAGACTGGATGAGGCGTTTGGTGCCATGGTTTAGTTGATTAGATAGTGTCGGATGATAGGTTGGACTCAACGGTCTCGAAGGCCTTTTCCAACCTGGCTAATTCCATTCTAACAATGTCAGGATTTGTTTTTAGAAAAAAATTAAAATAAATTTAAAAAAATGCACAAATTGATTGTGCCAAACATACTGAGCACAAGAACGTGGGGATTGTCTTTTATCTCAAATAATGCCTAGCTTTCAACAGGAGCAAGTCTGTCCTCTATAGTTTCAGGCAGTAATAAATTTGTTGGTTACTCACCAGACGGTCGTTTTCTCCAAAAGTGATTATCACTGTAGTCAGATTAAATTACAAGACTTGGAGACCTCAGGAAACATATGGATTCTATAATAAGAGCAAAAACATTGAGTGACTTGCTCACATTTAATTCCCAGTAAGGGTTATAAATTTAATAGAAAAAATAAGGTTATTAACTACAGCAACATAATTTTCCATGTGCATCAGTGAACTGTGTAAAACATCTGAAGGGAAACTTGCTACAGAGGAGATTGCAGGCTCGATACATGGAGAAATTTTGCTCTCTCCTCGCCTACCTATCCTTTACTCAGCTCTGCTTCATGTCACTGAAACATAAAAATGTTGTTATTTAATCAGTTTGGAAATATTTGCAATTGGAGATGAAGGAAAGGAAAATGTGTAGGAAGATCAGTACACTGGAAAAGTCAAGAAAAGAAGGATGAAAATGAAGCCATGATGCAAAAACACCTTAACCCACACCATTATTTTCACTGCCCTTAACATAAGTTAAGAGCACCTGAACACTCAGTACTTGCGAATGTGTTGTGAAGTTCAGACATCCATGGCATTAGGACATCAGTAACATGACCAGTTTGTGGACCTCTCACTCCCTCTCCACACTTTCCCTCAGCTTTGTTCTCATCCCCAGTTCATGTCTACTCTTGGGTACCTAAGATCTGCTGATTTTCTAAGGCCCTTCCAACCCAGAACCTAAGAGGGTCATTTCACTCAACCCTGAAGAACTACAACGTCATTCTGAGCTGTTTTGAGGGGTCAGTACTAAGGCAGAGCCAGGGAAAGTCTTCTTGAGCTAAAACTATGTTTGTGTAGCATCAACACATTAATGTTGTTAGCAAAAATCTGGTCAACAAAGGACTTCAGCTAACAGGTATCAGCTCAGTTTTAGGAGGCAACTAAAATAAGATCCAACCTAAAATGCAAATCTTGCAGATGTTGGCAGTAGTCTCTTGGACTCTATACATGGAAGCAGGTCACAGTCAAGAAGACATTCCTGAAAACACACAGGGACTTAGGCATCCTGCCTTTTTCCCTTTTGGGGAGTGCTCCACAGCCATATTTGTGCTGCAAGGAGGAGCAGAAATCAGTCTTTATTTCTCTTCCCCTCAGCTGGCTTGACTGCAGTACATCTATGGGATGCAGGAAACCTCTGTTCAAATCTCATCCCTAACTCTATTGGGAATTGTAACCTCAATGATCTTCATGAAGATTGCATCATCCCTGACCTTCACTTATTTTTAGACAGATTGTTGTCAGTCTCACTTGTCCATTTCATAGAGAATACTCAAATATTTCCTGAGCCAAGGACAGGATTAGGTTAACACACTCACCGTGAAGCTCTGAATACCAATCTCTGCCTAGTGTTTGCCTCAGACAGGAAAGTCCCTCTGTAAGTCAAGCCTGGCATGACATAGGCTATTACCTAACTGTTTCTGTAGTTGGAAGTACATATTTTGCTACCAACCACAAACTCCTACTCCTTGAAGATTTCCTGGATTGGGAGTATCGCTAAAGAATGTGTTAATCTTTACTTTGAATTCATACTTGGCTGAAGATTAGACATTACCCTATGACTAGATTGAGAAAATTAGCAATCCAAAAGGTAGTGGAGAATCTGTAGTTTACTAATCAAAACAGCATCACAAACCAGAAATGGAGTAAACTTTTTTTGAGACTCAAACATGA
The DNA here is from genome assembly GCA_033816785.1 of Picus viridis. Classification (NCBI taxonomy): domain Eukaryota; kingdom Metazoa; phylum Chordata; class Aves; order Piciformes; family Picidae; genus Picus; species Picus viridis. The sequence continues at coordinate 5,951,243 of CM066570.1, forward strand.
GATTTGAATAAAGCTGAACTTTGGTGGGATACTAAAACAGCTTGTCACACTTACCATTATCATTACTCATGAATAAAACCTTCACTTAGAGGTTAAAAACTTATCATTTGCTCTTGAATTTGCTGTCTTTCCAGAGAACATCAGCAAGAAGGAAGGGGTGGGGGCCTGATTTCAGTTCACACTAATATGTTTGAACTAGGACAAAGTACAATACAATTGGCTAAAGATACAGGTCAGCAGCATCAGAGAAATAAGGATTCATAGAAATCATAGAAAGAGTCATATCTTAGAGGCAGCTGCCAGAATCCACTACTTTTCAAGGCTGCTCCTGAGGGAGGACAATGCAACCTGAGGTTCAGGATAAAGGTATTATTGTGGGTTGCTCTCCCTTCTGTAGCATGAGAGGCCTTCAAGCAATCTGCTTCAGTTTTCTTCTAGTTATCCTGTCAATTCCTAAACTTTCAGATGAACTTTATTCAGTTAGTCATTCAGCTCTGGCATGAAGCTCCCATATCTCCATACACCCAGTCACTGAGGTACAAACTCAGGTTTCTCTCTTTCTTTCCTAACAGAGCACATGGTGTGTATTCCTCATTTGCAGTCTCTCTCCTAGCCCTTCCTTTAGAGCAAAAATCATCACTCTGGTAATCTATATAGTCTGGTATTCTGCTGCTACTCAGCAGTAGATAGCAAACAGCAGTTCAGAGGAAATTCCTACCTATTCCTTTTTATGGCTGCTCTGCTGTGGGAACTGGGTAAAATAGAGTTATCCTTATTTGTCTTCCCAGTGCTCTTTTCTAAACGTCTGGCTTCTCTCTTTGTGTCTCCACCAAACATGTTCCTTAGGTCCTTTATTTTGCTGTCCTTCTCTGAAGAGTCTTTGGAGACTTCTCTCCTGCTCATTTTTGCTTCTGGCTGTTTCTCCCTTTCTCTTTGGAAAGAGTACAGTTCTCCTTTCTGGAACTATGCTTCACCCATGCTAGACTTCCACTTGGAGTTATGCCAGTGTAAGATCTTCCACTTGCTGAGCATTAAAGCCATACAACTCCATTCCCAGTAACTTCGAGTCATCTTTTCAGCACTTTTCTTTAAAAGGCAATAACATGGACTTTCTGCCATAGGCTCTAGAAGCTCTAGAGAAAATCCCATTAAAATCCATGACTGGCAACTTAGGTAGAGCCTACTCATTAAAATTAGTCACCTAGATCCAGTTAAAATTAATGGAGCAGAAAAAAAAAAACCCAGTTCAGCAGTATTCCATCTCATTCAGAAATAAGTATCTAAACATGATTAGGTAATTTGCACCCTAAAGCTCTTGTTTACAACAAAAAGAGTGTTGTAGAGTGACTAGCTTAGATTAATCCCTCAATACTGCAGACATCTAAAGAGGTATGAAAACAATGGCAGACAAAAGTACCCCTCAGAGAAGAGGAGATCTACCTCTGCCATTTTCTCTTTTAGATGACAATTGATATTGTTTCATATTCCTTCTTCATTCAGCTTTGTATATACCTGCAGAGATGGCAGAAACATTTAGTCTCCTAGTCATTCCAGGAGACTAGAGACACATTTTTCATCATTGTTTTGGGCCTTCTTTTCATCTAGCTCAGTATGTGCAAGACTGGTTGTGTACTTGTAAACATATTCACTGCTTCATTTTTATGTCTTCATAACAATCTTTATTCACCAGCAGATGTTATGTCATGTGAGTATAGCAGGTACCCATCTGTCCCACATACGTTTCTAAACCACACAAGTCAAAGGCTGTGTGCACCCACCAGTGTGGGTACACAAGGTCATTACTAAGATGTACTATTGTTATTTTTTTAAGCGAACACATTGAGACATAAAAGGTGATTACAAGTCACTTATGTAAAAATGCCTATAATCAGTCCAGAAGCTTTCAAATACAAGACTTTTACAGTGTAGATAAAACTCACTTCCCAAAGTCAGTGGGAGTTTCACTAAACAGTTTTGAACGATCAGAAGCCTGAAAACATGACCCTTGAGAAGAGTATAGAAAGAAATGGCTTTGTTTAGTCTAGAGAATTGAAGACTAAGAGGTGACAAGATTACAGCTTTCTACTATGTAACATTTTGTTACAAAAAAAAAGGGAAGAAAATAAACAGTTCTTAGCCATTGCAAAGGACAAAAAATAATAGGTTTCAAATGTACCAGGTAAATTTCAGTTTGACACTAGGAAAATATTTCCTAAGTGCAAAGACAGATTGCCTAGGCTGGCCGTGAGGTGCTGCTGGCAGTTTTTAAGCAGGCCTGACAAGCATCTGTCAGGGTGGTTTAGGCAGGTCTAATCCAGTGTCAGAGCAGAGGGGATGACCCTGCAAGAGCCTTACCATCTCTGCTTCTATCAATTCATAACACATTGAGATGCAGCATTAAGCAAAACTTGGTTATCTTCTTGGAAAACCTTACTGTTCTGAAATGTGACAATGTTGATATTTCATCAGACGAATACAAACCTGGCTGCAATACAAAATAAAAACAGTTGTCACAGAGGAGCCACCCGCTTGATGAGCATGGAACAACCCGTGTCCGTGGAGCGCAGCAGTGCTCAGCTCGCTTGCCCCCTGCTGGGGGTGCTCAGACAGCTCAGCTAGGCTGTCAGATAGGAGCTGGTGTCCCCGAGAAGATATGTAATTCTCAGGTATTGTTACAAGATCTGTTTCTTTAAAATACATGTGATGCTCTACCTGCATCTTTGTGCCCTCAAATATCCACTGTAATTTCCACGGGAAACTTCCCTAAAGTGAAAGGCAAATATCCAGCACCAATCAGACTATTTATACTTACATGGATACAATTTTGCAGTGTTCTTTGTTTTGTAGGCATCTCTGTTTTACCAATGAAGGATTTGAAGGGTAAAATGAAAACTCTTTATGCCAGGCACATCAAAGTGCTCTAAATTTAGAGGGGAAATGTTCTACCGTATCTTTTCTTAAGAAAGGGATCACGTGCACTCCAGTGATAGAAATACTGTCTCTTAACCTAATTTTATAATGCAGACTGACCTCTCCTGCATGCAGTAATTGGGAACAAAAAAAAAAAAGAAGAAAGAAAAAAGAAGAGGAGCCTCCAACAGACTAAACAGAAGCTACCCTAGTTTTTAATCAATAGTCCTATTCCCACTGGCTATGTATTTCAGTTCAGAACACTGTAATTAAAAGTAATGCTGAGCTGCATGTCTTTACAAATGAAATCTCTTGCTTCCATATGAATGTTGTGGTTTTTTTTTTTTAACACACCATAAAGTATTTGCTGCTAAAACACAGTCATGGTGAGCCAAAACAAAATAATCATGTAAGGAGTCTTTAAATGTGAAGAAGAAAATTTCTTTAACTCTGCTAAGAAAACACTTTGTTGTCATGGGGGGTTTTGGGGTTTTCAGAGCACTGGTCAGATGGAATGGAATGGAATGGAATGGAATGGAATAGAATAGAATAGAATAGAATAGAATAGAATAGAATAGAATAGAATAGAATAGAATAGAATAGAATAGAATAGAATAGACCAGACCAGACCAGACTGGAAGAGACCTTCAAGATCATCATGTCCAACCTATCATCCAACACCACCTAATCAACTAAATCATGCAACCAAGCACCCTATCAAGTCTCCTCCTAAACACCTCCAGTGATGGTGACTCAACCACCTCCCTGGGCAGCACATTCCAATGGGCAATCACTCTCTCTAGAATTTCTTCCTAACATCCAGCCTAAACCTCCCCAGCTTGAGACTGTGTCCTCTTGTTCTGGTGCTGGTTGTCTGGGAGAAGAGACCAACCCCCACCTGGCTACAACCTCCCTTCAGGGAGTTGTAGAGAGCAAGAAGGTCTCTCCTGAGCCTCCTCTTCTCCAGGCTAAGCAACCCCAGCTCCCTCAGCCTCTCCTCATAGGGCTTGTGTTCCAAACCCCTCCCCAACATGTCATATATTGTAAAAACATATTATCAAATTCTGCTTAAATTTGGGAGCATAGAGATAACTGATTCAGACAGGTGACCCCACTGATTTCCCACAAATCTACACACAAGATTGCAGTGAATGAGGTTTCAGCCCTACACAGATATTTTGAACTTATATTTCTTTGAAATATGCAGCTTTCAAATAATTCATAAGAATGTTCAAACCCAAACAGCAGCACTGGGAAGGTCACATGGAGGCTACCACTTTGCCCACAGGCAGTTGATGAAATTGTAATTTGAAATACTGTTCCTTAGCAATTACATGTACAGAACTACTAAAAGATTTAGGCAACACAATTAGCATTTCTAATGAAGTTTCACTACTTTGTGTTACTAGTTGAAATTGACATCTTCTTAGCAATAAGAGGGAGGGGGGGGTAAAAAAATCCTGGTAATTTTGCTATTTAAAAAGAGGCTAAAAAAATAAATGTACAAAGGTGCTATGAGGATGGGAATATTCTCATTCTAATCCTCTGTGATTAGTAGTGCATCTGCAGCGATTCTGCTTTGCATAAGAATATCCTTTTGCCCTTGACTTTATCACAGACTGAAGTTAATGGGCCAAAAGTATGCACTGAGTAAAATGGTCTTACTCCGAGGATAAGTTTGGCTTACCCTACAGAAACACGGTTCAGAGCAACTTAGAGAATTGTAATCATAAGAAATACACCCACATCCTGGCACCGCCTCTTAAGAATGTTGCTAGCCTTAGATACATGTTCAAGGTCAAATGTGAAATTAGAAGGAAAAAAAATTATTTCAAGCTATTACTTCTTAGTTTAGTAAGTGATATATTGATTTCCTTAATTTTTCAGCTAGAAGGCTTTCAGAGCCCAATATTTCTTGCTAAGAGATTGAGTCAGAATTACATGAACAAGACTACCCTGTACATACAGACAGGTTGCATAAAGGAAATTAAATGGATAGCATTTCCCCAAATTAGAGGCATCCTGGGCCAGTTTCTGCATCACCTAACATCACTTTAATAATGCTGGAAATTAATTAGCAGTTTTTACCAGATGTGTGTCCTGTGAGAGAATTCATTCAGCCAAATCTGCCTCTGTGACCACGGGTATCTCCACTGAAAAATCTTCCATTGTCTGTCGCAATGGAAAGTTCAAAAGACTTAAAGTGGTGCCAGCAACAGCTTCTTGTACTTTAGAAAAAAGAAAGAAAGTGTATAGAACAATTTTTTCCCCCACTACTACTCATAACAAGGGAACCAATGTATATTAGACTATTTATTAAAGACTAATGCAGCATTTAAGTGGATACCTAACTTAGGACATTGAAGTTTCTATTTGTTGCTTTTGAGTCAGCTTAAAGATTTTGTATGAAAGATGGGAAGTTCAGAAGGAGGTGCTTTTGTCTTTGAAAGGAAGAGAAGAAGCTTCTGGATAGAGTTGCAGAAGAATGCATTCCAGGGTAAAAGCACCATCACTCAAAACTTTCAGTTGCATGGGTAAGGGCAATCCTTTGTTCAAAACGCAAGGTCTGCAGTGTGCCCAGGCAGCCAAGAAGGCCAATGGCATCCTGGCTTGCATCAGGAACAGTGTGGCCAGCAGGAGCAGGGAGGTCATTGTGCCCCTGTACACTGCACTGGTTAGGCCGCACCTTGAGTACTGTGTCCAGTTCTGGGCCCCTCAGTTTAGGAAGGATGTTGACTTGCTGGAACGTGTCCAGAGAAGGGCAACAAAGCTGGTGAGGGGTTTGGAACACAAGCCCTATGAAGAAAGGCTGAGGGAGCTGGGGTTGCTTAGCCTGGAGAAGAGGAGACTGAGGGGTGACCTTATTGCTCTCTACAACTACCTGAAGGGAGGTTGTAGCCAGGCAGAGGTTGGCCTCTTCTCCCAGGCAGCCAGCACCAGAACAAGAGGACACAGTCTCAGGCTGCGCCAGGGCAGGTTTAGGCTGGATGTTAGGAAGAAGTTCTACACGGAGAGAGTGATTGCCCATTGGAATCGGCTACCCGTGGAGGTGGTGGAGTCACCTTCACAGGAGGTGTTCAGGAGAAGACTTGATGGGGTGCTTGGCTGTATGGTCTAGTTGTTGGGTGGGTTGGATTGTTTGATGGGTTGGACGCGATGATCTTGAAGGTCTCTTCCAACCTGGTGTATTGTATTGTATTGTATTGTATTATTGTATTGTCTTGAGGGTTCTGCTGTAACATAAAATGTGCTGCCTATCTCAGAAGGCAAGCTGATACAGAGGATCACATTGTGGAAGAATCAGCTTAGCTGAATGTACAACCCACACATTCTTCAGGGTCTGTTTGAGATCTGGAAAATCAAACCACCGGAGGCTATGCTGTGCCATAATAATGAAAAGTGTACCTGTAACCCTTTTTGCAAAACTGGGTTTATTTTAACCTACAGTAACATACCAAATCTCTTAGCAAAAGAACAAGTGACCTAAGCCAATATTACTTCTTTTGATCAATATACATAGTTTATAAACAATATATAATTTCTTTACCATATAAAAAGAAGCTTATTTATCTAATAAAACTTACTAGAGCAAATAACTAATTTTTTTGAGTGAGAAGAACAAGGAACAAGAGTTACACACAGCTCTTAGAGATGCTACAGCCTGGCTGTGTCTCTGTTAAAGATTTTGAATCACAGGGAACAGCAATCTCAAGCTGATTTCCTTGGGAAAAAAAAAAAAAAAAAGACTTACACAATCTTTGGATGTACCTAACAGAGGACAGTCAGCAGAAGCAGGGCGAATGAACATAGCTTGGTGAATCAGACTGATAGGATATAGTCCAGGATGACACATAGAGGTCTAATGCTTTTGTTTTAAAGCCAGAACACAGGAAGCAAACAAAAAATATGAGGGAAAGAGAAGATGCCTTACACCAAGTGATAATTTCATCTCTTTTTCTTACTGAAAAGACCAGGAGCTGATCTGACTGCAATTAAAATCACTTTACTGGGGAGAGGGTACTTGTAGCTGTGGGGCTTGCCAATTTAGCAAAGTCAGTCATAACAAGAAAAACAAAGGCTGAGATCTTAATACTAACTAATTTAAATTAGGAATAATAAACATACTGTTAAAAGTTAAATCATCCAGCACTCTGTGCAGGGATATGATAGATTCTTGTCTTTTTGATGCCTTTAGGAAAACATTAGTATCCCACATGGAAATTATTCTTCACTTAACACAAACTATTGGGCTTGTATCAGAAAGCACCAGGTGGCCCAAGCTAGATAACAGCATTGAAGTGAAGCTGCCTAGACCTGTTCAGCTACCCTAAATCCTAAAAATACTCAAACACCACCACGACCACCCCACATCCCCTCCCAGCATTATTCAAATGTGAAAAATAAAACAACATTTTAGAGCAAAATCTCAGCCGGTGAGAAGGGTATTAGAAGAGTTTACCAAGCACTACCTCTTCTACGAGGGCTTTCGTTGGAGGCAGATCCTGATTTTAGTCTTTATTAGTAAGTTAGTGATTTTCTGAGTGGTGCAGATCTTGTGCAGCCCTGCTGCTGAATAGGAAGATGTTTCCATTCCTCCAAAGAGAGCTCAGTGCATGCTCCATTCTTCTGCCATCTTCCCTGGGTCTACCTCTGAGCAGGTTCAGGTGCTCATAGCACCAATAGCAGATATACCTTTTCTCCCAGAGTTTCAGTCCAGACAATGAAAGAAACATAATTCAACTATGAAAGAAGTAAAATATATACATACATGTATACAATATATACATACATGTATACAATATATACATACATGCATACATTCACATAAACACATATATATGGATATTAGACTACTTGTATATGTCATTTACTGCTGTATATGTGTGTGTGGGGGGTGTATATCATACAAATATGAAAGCACTACCTGAAGGGAGGTTGTAGCCAGGTGGGGCTTGGTCTCTTCTCCCAGGCAAACAGCACCAGAACAAGAGGACTCAGTCTCAAAGTGCACCAGGGGAAGTTTAGGCTCAAGGTGAGGAGAAAGTTCTTCACAGAGAGAGTTATTGGCCTTCCTGACCAGGAAGGTGGTGGAGTCACTGTCCCTGGAGGTGTTCAAAAAGGGATTGGACATGGCACTGGAAGCCATGGTTTAGTCGTCATCAGGTCTTGAGTGACAGGTTGGACTTGATGATCTTTGAGGTCTTTTCCAACCTTATTGACTCTATGATTCTGTGATTTGATCACCAAGAAATAAGCCAGACGAAATGGCATTCAGGTCAAGCTAAATAGTCTTGGCTTCTGTTGTTGAACTCTGTTGTAATTTGCCTCCCTATATCGCAAAACTTTGTGAAAATATTTTCAACCTGAGTGAGAAAAAGAGAAGCTTCTCTCCTAATAAAGAGTTGGCTTTTTCATTTTTTAAAGCCACTTCTGCAAACTTCTTTTCCTTAAACCAAGGACTCCAATTGCTCTTGCATATTGTTACATGAGACTGCTGTGAAAGGTCTGCCAACATTTGATTATATACATCGGAGTGATTCCCATGTCATCAGACACTGCTTAAGGCACTAGCAGGCTTCATGATGCTTTCTTACCAGGTATTTTGAATTCAGAAATAGCACAGTCTCTGGTTCATTAAAAACATCCTCTGTTAGCAAGCAGCAGTAGTATGCAGTCACTCCTCAGTGACCACTAAAGTGCTATGCACGTTTAGCAGGACTATTTTCATAACAATAAATCTAAACTTGTGTACAACTATCCACTCAGGAACCCTGAACTATTTTTGTTCCCTTGTCTGTTCAAAGCACTGCCTCTTCTGCTTACTTCCCCATTGGAGGATGGCATTTCCACTGAACCATGAACCTGCTTTGGCATAACAAATGTTCCTGGATGTTTCTCAAAACGTGTCACAAAGAGAACATCCTTTGTCTACTCCAATTATATCAGCATTGTTCCCTTCTTCTAGCTGTCATTTGAATATCTTCTCTTTTCAGCCTTTCTTCTAAGCATTAAGGTATTTCTTCCTGAATCACTACATTTATGTCTGATCACAGAACGGGTCACCATGCTGCATGATGAAAAGAGGGAAGGTTGTGATTTCCTTACCTATGTCTTTTACCCGGAGAGAGGATCTGATTCTGCATTACCAATGGATCAAAGGTCTTCCAATGACTTCACCAGAATTTTAAAGTTTAAAAATCAATACAGGCTGAGATCTAAAGCTGCCTATTCATTTTGAATCAGCCAAGAAGAGTTCAATATTCAAGACACTTGTTGAAAGAGTATTTTCCCCTAGTACTAATAAGAAGGGCATTGGAATAAAGCAACATTTCTATGAAGCAATGTGTACATTTCAGCCTCATTTTGCACTGAGTGAATTCGGTTAACTGTTACCAGAATAATTTATGCATTTATTAAAGAGCAGGCCTAGCTGCCACAATATTGTTCAGGAGGAAAGGCTTTGCAACTGCAAAGCCGTGACACTTTCATGTTATTGAGGGCTCACCTGCTGACACAGGGCTGGGTATTAGAGCGAAGGTGATCTGGACTCCATAGCAACCTTTTTTTCCTGTGTAGGGTATATGGAGGCTAATTGTAATTTTTCTTTTCTTCCCCTCTACACACATGCATTTGAACAGCAGCTCTGAGACAACTCAAGAGTATTACTGTATTTTTCACTGTAGTGGTTAGTTAGCATATCTCTCTTCAGTGTACTAACACTAGCCCCTGAAATTCCCTGCTGTGGGGACAATGGCAGCCCTCCAGGCAGAAATGCTGCTGTAGCTTGCAGGCTCACAGAGTTCTGCAACAAAGAAGGAGAAGGGATGAGCAGGAGTAACTTCCATACATGCTTATTATCTACATCCCCAGTTGGAGAAAGGCTGAACAGCCTGCAGCATTTTAGAATCTCAGAATCATTAAGGTTGGAAAGGGCCACTAAGATCAAGTCCAGCTGTCACAGGGCAACCCACACAGCTGAGTCCAGAGGCCTAGAATGGACCATCTCCACTGTGTGGAATTTCTTTCCCCCTATAATTCTGAGATCTTGAAGTGAGAGTGACCCTTGTTCTAACACAGGGCACAACCACCACATAGAGATGTCTCACCACTCCCATAGGCTGAGAAATGGCCCATGTACTCCCCATACACTGCAGAGAAGGAGATTTCCCTGCACCAGCTATGGAGAATGCCTCACAAGCCAACATGTGACAACACGAGCTTCAGAACACCTGTGTGGACCTCAGTACATACAGCACAGGCACTGTCATTCCTTCTGTGCCATGAGACCCTCAGGCTGCAGGCTCCAGACCGCTGTTTCATCCAGGTGCACCGTGACACAAGACAGACCTGTAGCAAAAGAACACGAAGGTTTATTTAACTTGGTTTGAAGCCAAGGTCCAAAGGTATGCATGCAGGGGTACAGGGGTTGGAAGCAAAAAAGGCTGCAGGAAAATCAAACTACAGTCTCCCTTTCAATATTCCCTTCTTATAAAGGATGTTTACCAAAAGTGGGGTCCTTGGACTGCTGCTCACTCATTTCCATATGCTTACCCCATTCTCATCTCCTAGTCTACATTATTTCCTCCTGTGCCTTTTTTTGACAGCTTTTCCTGGAGACTTACACTTCTGAGACCCCTTCCCAGGCTTTCACTTTTTGCTTTATTTTAGAATAAGTACCCTCCTGCAGGCTCACATGACTAATGCATGTCCAGAAGATGCTCTGAGCAAAAAAAGTCATATATCACATACTATGAACCAAATGTATTGTTCCTGTATTCTGTCAAAGAATTCCAGACATGAGAATGAGAATCTTGATGAGAAACATCTCCAAGTGGACAGCTCCCTATGGCTCTAGTTCCCTGCTAGTTTGGGGGATTCCTAGAGAGAAGGTAGTAGGCACTGGACAAACTCAGTTATTTCTGTTTGAAATAAGACTATCCACGTTAGATAGCACATGTTTAATAATACTTAAATCTTTGAATTGTTTCAATTGTCAATTTGTCTCATTTCTAATTTCTGTATTCATAAAGTTTCCCTGTGTAGCTGAGTTTATTTCCTTGGGTTTTAGAACACCTGAAGCATCTGCTATATTTAATTAAAATAAAAGGAATGTGTTAACAGCACCTTTGTGTGACAAGCCCTATGAGGAGAGGCTAAGGGAGCTGGGCTTGCTTAGCCTGGAGAAGAGGAGGCTCAGGGGAGACCTTATTGCTCTCTACAACTCCCTGAAGGGAGGTTGCAGCCAGGTGGGGATTGGTCTCTTTTCCCAGGCAACCAGCACCAGAACAAGAGGACTCAGTCTCAAACTGCACCAGGGGAAGTTTAGGCTGGAAGTGAGCAGAAAGTTCTCCACAGAGAGCGTTGTTAGTCATTGGAATGTGCTGCCCGGGAGGTGGTGGAATCACCATCCCTGGAGGTGTTCAAGAGGGGATTGGTTGTGGCACTTGGAGGCATGATTTAGTAGTCATGAGGTGTTGGATGACAGGTTGGACTTGATGATCTTTGAGGTCTTTCCCAACCATATTGATTCTATGATTCTATGATCTCTCTAACATCCTGATTGAAGCCTAAAGAGTAATGGCACATGACAAAAAGGCCCTCTATCACTCAGTTTTGCAATGTAAATTGTGTGAAACGTTTTTGAATGTTCTTTATTTTTCAGAAACAAGTGGAATCTCCAGAATGTTTCAGATTTTCGGACTTTCTAGGAAACAAGTTATTTCCTGAAGTTGTAGGCTTAGCAAGTGGCCCTTTACACCAAAGGATTTAGACGTCAGCACAGCCAACTGTGCGTCGCATTTCCTGCCCTGCAAAGGTTAGGATAGGGCAGCTAGAATCAACACAGAGTCAAATTGCAAATTACATTACAGAGCTGAAAATAATTAAGCAATAACCAGAGAGGAACAGGGTATTTCCTGGGGCTTAATGACCTGCTGGGAGGAGCTGAGGGGTTTAGTGTGACTTTCAGCTAAACATCACGAAGGAAAGTGCTACAATATACTTTTTTCCTGGCCCTTGCATGTACAAAGGGCAATGCCACACTGTTGCTACTCCCAGAGAATTAATGTGCTCAGTGTTAGTCAATCAGATTTAATTTTTTGCCACCAGACAGAGTCTGGGGCACTGCAGGTCCCTGCCTATGGCAAAGTAATTGGAGGCAAGATCAGAGAAAGATTACATTTTTTGGGCCAGTTTCTCTTGTAGAGGGGCAGAGGGATTAAATCAGTTGACCACTGAATGCTTTCCTGCTACATGGCATAGGTGATTCCAGTCATCTCTTCTCCTCTCTGTATCATATCCCACTGTCTTTTCCCCAGGCACCTCATCTGACCTTTCTCTCAATCTCATACTTTCTAGAAAGCTTCATATTTGCCTTCCCAGCTAGCTCTATCCCATGCCTTTATCATGCCCTCCCACACTAAAGGTCAGCAGTTCCCTGCTCAACGTCAAACCTGTGCATGGCAGTCAGGGCTTTCCAGTCCCCCTTGCTGCTTCTTGCCTCTCCCGGCAGGCCTCTTGTGCTAGTACCCACACTTGGATCTTTCTTTGCACTTCCTCTGCGGGGTGCTGGGATGAGTTCTCATTGCTAATCCCTATCCAGCACTTCCAGCTCAGAGTGAAAGCAGTAAACCAGATGAACTCAATTCCTTTCTGTGTTTGCAGCAGAACTGTACCTATATTTTCAGCAGAGAATGGCATTACAGAGGGAGACGCAGCAAAGATATTACTGCATTTCTTTTCCCTTTTGGTTTTGTTGTTATTTACAGTCTGGTGGTTATTTCTGTACAGCACCTAGAAAGCAGACAAAATGGTGGCTTTTAAAAAAATCTTATTTTCTTTTAAGTAAACAGTGCTTATTCCAGCTCTAGTGGCCTCCAATGGAGAAGTGAAAAGAAGAAACAAAGGGGAAAAATGGAAAACCCCAAAGCACCTAGCATGCCAGCAAGAACAAGACTCCACCCAGATATTAGTTTCTTCATCCCTCATCAAAACAAAATATCCTGCAGACTTGACGAGCTACAGTCACCTCTTGTGCAACCATGCTGGAGTCCAGTGAATCACACTGGGAATGGATTTGGCCCAATCTGTGGAAAACAGAAATCAAAGGGCAGAGTGACCTGGTTTGCAGCAAGAATGCAAACACAAGTGATACAGTATTTTCTTCATTTTAATCACTAAGCTGCAGAACAGTAATCTGATTTCTAGACCTGGAGTTTTGTTCAGTGAGGCTAACTAACTAATGTTAGCCCAAGGTTTTCTGCATACTGTGAAGCAAATTAGTAGCAAATTGCACATCAAAGCATGGATCATTGTGTCTTTTTACCAAATTACTATTGCAAGATCAATATTATTAAGTACTTTTTTACACACCTGGATCTACACAGTGATTCACAAATTGGTTGAACAAACTGCAGAGCAGAAATTTCATTACCTGTTGCTAAAATGCATCCACTCCTATAACAAGAAGCAGCAGCTGTTAACGGTAGACAGCCCTACCAGACAAAAGCTTTGGGCATAAAATGAAGATGATGACTCTACTTATCCAAAATTGCAAGTGAAGTGTAAGTAGGTAAAAATCATGGTAAGTATCTGGATATAGAGACTTATACACTGCAACTCTTTTGCCAAAAGAGAGAGATTGTACTTAGAAGGACATCAGTCTTATCCAAAGTCCCTGCAGATCTTCACCAACTAATGTCAAAGGTAGTCTTCTGCTTGTGGCCACTGCATCTTCTTTACAGAGAATCTCAATTTTCCCAGGAGGACCTCCTAAAACTGGTGCCCTTAATGCACAAGTTCTCACAATTCAGTGTTGCAGCAGATCACAAAGCACCAGTTTCTAATGAACAAAATGCATTTCCCATCTCCCTTGTAACATCAGCCTTTTACTGTCTTGGTTAATTTGGAGGCTTAATGGAGGTGGGACTGATGGGAGATTTTTGTTCCTATTCCCTGAGCCCGCTCCCTCCAAAGGAAAATTAATTGCTCAGCAACAATGCCAGCATAAAGGACAGAATTTGCCATCTTTATTCCTTATGAAATCAGTTATATTACAAGAATACAGCTAGAGACTGTATTAAGTATTGGCATGGATGTTAGCATCTATGCACTCTAAAAAGCTCAAGAAATACACAGTGGTTCATCATCCAGCCAGGACTGTGGGCTTGAGTTCTGGTACTGCTAGTTCCACACCAGAAAAGAGGCTTCTTCAGTCATTTCAACATTTTTAGATTTGTTTGTTTTAATTGAAAGAGTGTTTTCCAGTCTCAGTCGTAACAGCAGCCTACTCTCTGAATGACTAAAGTTTGCATTAGCATGTGCCATCTCTAGATGCAAATTACGTAAAGGGTATTTTTCTTGGCTCTCCTGAGATCACAGCTGTCATGAAAAACTTTCAATAGGCTCACAAAAGGAGAAAATACAGAAGTCAAGTGATGTTTTCATCATCAGAGGCACAAGCTCCCTGGATGTTCTTGAAATGTACAATATTCCTTTAAATTTCCTCTTCTCCCCACCCCAGCGTCCCTAAAGCCTGCAGAGAGATTTCTATTCCCTCTCCATCTCATCACTGACAGATACCCCCTCAGTGAGGGGTACCTAGCCATTAAGCAGCCAATTAAAAGAAACCTGCCTGCTACAATAACAAGAAGAAGGGGAAAAATGTCTAAGATCTGTACAATAGATGAAAATGTCCTTGGGTCTGTCAGGTTGCAGTGAAGAAAATGCCTTACAGCCAAAAAAAGAAGAGGGAGCAAGGATGCCATGTTAGCAGGTGAGAGGAAATGCTTTTTAGCTTCGTGTCTCCAAGGGACAGGAGGGAAAGGTACACATTTCTCTATGGGTTTTGTTGCCCCCCCCCCCCCCCCCTTTATGCACCTCCAGCCGACCTAATTATGTCAATGCCTCCTGAAACTCGTTACAACAACTTCTCCCCGTTGCAATGACACTCCTGACGAAAGTAACATTGAACTGACCCAGGGAGCGGCAGCAGAACCGTGGCACTGGCTGCATCTCCTGTGCCACTGTGTACTTTACAGGTCAGGATATCTGCTACCCTAAAAGGAGAAAATGTCAGCACGCTCGAGGAGAACGCAGCGCCGTGCAGTTTCAGCATGGCCCAAAGTTTTCCTACAGCACTTTTTGCATTCTTAATTTCCCCCTTTCTTCCTTGGGGAAGGCTATTTACATTAGGTGTATCGGGGGGGGGGGGGGGGGGGGGGGGTGGGGTGGGGTGTGTGGAAGTGTGAAGTTTCTTATGACATAAAAAGTACCCTTCTTCAGGAAACAGGAACATCTCATGGCACAACATACGCATTTTATTAAAAGTAGCCTTCATAAGCTAATAGAGCAAACACATCAGGTTTACAATTGTGACTAGCAAAGACAAGGGGATTGTTTTTGCTTAGGTGGTAATGTGCTCTAAAAGGAGAGTGAATCTGAATTTCTTGCCAAGGAAGTTGGGGTACAGCCAGAATTCAAGCCAGATACTGACTCTTGATGTCTCTGCTCTGGGTCAGGCTCTCAACTCTACTTTTTTTATTTCGTTGAACTTTCTCTTGCTACAATCTACTTCAATGTCCTTAAATAGTGATAAGCTCACTAATTCTTCCACTTCCTTGCTCTCTGACAATATGTGATGATGGACATATATTAATGCATTATGATGAGCCCTTTTCCAGAATAAAATAAGAGTCCTTTATGAGAGGCAGCAAAGTGTAAATTTCTGAGCTACTAGCAGCTATTGAACAGTAGTTCAGAACCCAGATGGTCTTTCCTGGACTACTCGTTGCCACCGATTCTATGATATTTTCATAATGGTCACGGATTGTCATTGGTTTTATGGCACGTCAAAAAGCAAAGCCTTGGGGATGAATTACAAACATCTAAAATCCCACACATAAGGACTCCTTGAGTACAGTACCCAGCAGTCTTGACAGTCCTGTGGGCAGTAAGGTATGACTTGAGGCTGAGCTAGAATAGAATAGAATAGAATTAACCAGGTCAGAAAAGACCTTCAAGATCATTGAGTCCAACCTATCATCCAACACTATCTAATCAACTAAACCATGGCAGCAAGCACCCCATCCAGTCTCTTCTTTAACACCTGTAGTGATGGTGACTCCACCACCTCCCTAGGCAGCACATTCCAATGGCTAACCACTCTCTCTATGAAGAGCTTTCTCCTCACCTCGAGCCTAAACTTCCCCTGGTGCAACTTGAGACTGTGTCCTCCTGTTCTGGTGCTGGTTGCCTGGGAGAAGAGACCAACTCCCTCCTGGCACATCCACAAAAAAATGGCATAAAGTTATGCAATGATCCAGTTCCACTTTACAGTGTTGAGCTAACAACTTGTGAATCAGACACTGGCAGCTGTGCTTGGACCAGCCAAGGGTAGCTGCCAGCAGTGCAGAAACATGTGACAAAAGGATGGATGCATTCACTGCCAGGTTTTACCACTGTTACTATAAGCTGGACTAACTACACATGTTTAAAGCTAGGTTTAGACTGTCCATTTACCTCTAGTAAGTGGGGTGCTATTCCCTTTAAACGCCCAAGCAGGGTTTGAAAACCAGGTATATCTCCTTTCTGTCCCTCACCTTGGCCAGAACTTAACCTGTAAGTATCCCTCTGAAAGCTTTTAATTTCCCCTTCCTACCTTGCATGCAATACATTTCAGCCTTGATCATTTGGCTTTGAAGACTCCAAGGCAGAGTGTGTGGGTTGTGACATTTACCAGGATTTCTCTTGTGCTTGTTTCAGTGTGCAGGGTAAGGTGAGAATTTTGCATATATATTTTTTTTACAGACTCTGTCCATCACACACCCATGCAGAAAACATAGTGAAGAAGAGCTACCTGTACCTTGAGTGAGGGAAAAGATGGCTCCGAGACTGAGAACAGAGCCTTGACTTTCTGAACTTCATCCTGGCATGGTTTTATCCCAAAGTCCAGGTAAACCATTTAATTTCTGATTTCCATCTGTATCTAGATTATGATTATTACACTTATATATTATTTGTTTATATAATACCTATATGGTCCATCCAGGAAAAAAACACAGTGAAGTTTTGTCCCAATAATGTTTTCCTCTATTATAACCTTGATGGAGAAATAGAAGTCAAATGATCATTATATTTGCAGAATTAGAATAGAACAGAACAGAGCAAGTTGGAAAAGACATCTGAGATCATCAGTTCAACCTATCACTCAACATTATCTAATCAACTAAACCATGGCACCAAGCACCCCATCAAGTCTCCTCCTGAACACCTCCAGTGATGGTGACTCCACCACCTCCCTGGGCAGCCCATTCCAATGGCCAATCACTCTTTCTATGAAGAACTTCCTCCTCACATCCAGCCTAATATGTTTACCTCCTGAAGTGCCCTATGAGTGCTCAGTCTCTCTATTACTAGGTTTTCTTTCTGCTTGTATCTCCATACTCACTATAAGCTGACTATATTCTCCATGCTCGGGAGGTAAGTCTGCAGAAAACAGATTAGATACCATTTACTGTGAGGGACAGCAGGTGTAGATCCAAGGGTATTGCCACAGAGAACAGCTGCTGGTGGTTCAACAGTGCTGAAATCTGAGGAAAAGCAGAAGTTCAGGGCGTCCACAGGCAAGTAGTGTACAAGGACAGATGAGTTTGGAAAGGTCTCATAGTGGAAGGCACTCCCGGTGTCTAAGCTTGTGTCTAATTGCCCTAATTCATGCCTAGGGACAGGCTCTGGTAGTTGCTTTCTCACATGAGTAGCTCTGCAGTACACAAACACCCATGCAGGCTAACACTTTCCATCCATCCACATGCTCACATGCATACACACTCATGCTGATTTTACATATTCTGTCTCTGTGTACGAGCTGTGAGATTGCAGGAGGGGCTGGCACCAAGGTTTCCCCATGCTTGTTTTGATACACATTCTGCTATCAATTGCCTGTAACTTTGCCAAACTTCTTCTGTCTAGATCCAGTTTAAGTTTTCTGTGCCAACTGTATACCACAAGCTGAAAGCTTTTTGGAAAATTCCTGCACTAAAGCAGTTCAAATGGTTCAGTGATCTGTATCAGGGGAAAATGTGCTGCTTGTGTTCATGCTGAAAATAAAAATAAACTCTGGGTAACCTGCTAGCAGAGATGCTCTTACTCACTCCGTGCTTTGCAGCAGGAAGTTAAGCTTGTCTGGAGGACTAGGGCCTTTATTGCAAGAGTGCTTTTTGCCATCCACATGAAAAATCGCTTGCTTTGGCCCACTGACCAGACTTTGAAGCCTCCTACCTTGCAGAGGAAAAATCTGGAAAATCTTCAGAGCTAAAAGTTGCAAAGGAGTGCAGGAAATCCTGCCCAACCTCCAGACTGGTTAGCGTCACTATTACAGGAAGGGATAAACCAGTTTGTTCCCAGTGTGAGACTTTGTCATGGCTTTCATGGACTCCCCCAAGGCCAGGACACAATGAAAGGATTCACCTTTCTCTGCAGGCAGTGCAGAAGGAAGCTGGCTTTCCTAAGTACATCCCTACCTCTCCTTACTGAATGCTAAAGAGGAGGCCATGTCCCTGTCAAGGAGGAAGGCATCTGGCTGGCCAAGACTCAACAAGACCCACTGCTTAGCTGCAGGCCTCACATAAGAAAATTCATGTTTAAATCTGTATTTCAGATAATGAAATGTTATGAATTTTCTTATATGTTGCAAGTTGTTCGCCACTGGAATGTGCTGCCCAGGGAGGTGGTGGAGTCACCATCCCTGGAGGTGTTCAAAAAGGGATTGGACGTGGCACTTGAAAGCCATGGTTTAGTAGCCATGAGGTGTTCAATGACAGGTTGGACTTGATGATCTTTGAGGTTTTTTCCAACCTTATTGATTCTATGATTCTATGAACTCAAGTGTTCTTTCCTCCACTATAGCTTTTGACTAGTAGCAGTCTACTCATATTTTCACTTTTCCAGCCTTCCTGAGTCAGCACTTCATAGACATAGGGCAACACTTCTTTCAGGTTCAATACAACATATTTAATTCAGACTTTCTGTGACAGTCTTACCTCAAGCACAAAATAACAGACACCTCTGTGGAGGCTTAATAGAAAGTGCTTCTGACCACTGGGCCCATGCAGTCATTCAGCATCCTTCCACTTACAGTTTTGGCCCCATTCATCCCAGAGTGAGTTGCTGTGAAAACCACTAAAGGTCAGAAATAACATCCCAGCTGTTGGTAATGAAAGATTAATAATCACAGAATCACCAAGGTTGGAAGAGACCTCAAAGATCATCAAGTCCAACCTGTCACCACAGACCTCATGACTAAACCATGGCACCAAGCGCCACGTCCAGTCCCCTCTTCAATACCTCCAGAGATGGTGACTCCACCACCTCCCTGGGCAGCACATTTCAATGGCTAACAACTCTCTCTGTGAAGAACTTTCTCCTCACCTCGAGCCTAAACTTCCCCTGGCACAGCTTGAGACTGAGTCCTCTTGTTCTGGTGCTGGTTGCCTGGCAGAAGAGACCAACCCCCTCCTGGCTACAACCTCCCTTCAGGGAGTTGTAGAGAGCAATAAGGTCTCCCCTGAGCCTCCTCTTCTCCAGGCTAAGCAACCCCAGCTCCCTCAGCCTCTCCTCGTAGGGCTTGTGCTCAAGGCCTCTCCCCAGCCTTATTGCACTTCTCTGGACATATTCAAGTGTCTCAATGTCTACCTTTGATTATTCTCTTTGCACATCAGCCATTATAGATGCATCTGTGGAAGGAGGGATATGGGTGGCTCTTTACCAACCACTGGATCCCACTGCATGAACCCAAGGATGCCCACTTCTCCAAGCTCACTCTAAGCAAAGCCCAACACTGGTGGACCTTCCCCAAACAGCTGCAAGGGTGAGATTGCAATATGGGCTTCTCCAAGCAGAGGTGCATTTTTGCAAAGTGTGCAAGGCTTGTGTCTTCCACAGTTCTTTTCACCAGGACATATAGGATGATCCCCTAAATAACTGTTTGATGGGTGAGTTTGTTTGGAAAGTGACTGATTTTATTTATTTATTAATCTGGCTTTAATCAAAGGGTTTGAAAAGTCCACCAAATTCAAAACTTCAAACTTGCACTTTAAACATCTGCAAAGCAACTGCAAAACTTTAAACATCCATACTTGCCATAACATCCAGACAGCCTCAAGATTTTTCTGCTAATCTTCTAATAATCCTAATGTGGCAATTTCATGCTCTAGCACATCTGCTTCTAAATGACATTTTGCATAGTTTTTTCTGATTGTGTTTCTGCATCTCAGGACAACTGAAATGAATGATACAATTTACATCAAACTCTGCTGAGCTTGTAGCAGAGTAGACAAATGTTTGCTATGGTTTGGAACACCATGACATGCAATAAACATTTAGGGAATCATAAGATACAAACTCACTTTTGTTCTTCCTCTTCTTATGGTGAAAAAAACTGAGAGGATGCCAATTATTTACATTTTGCCCCAGAAGTTTACATCTTTCTCTTACAGGAAATATTTTCATCTCACATTGTTGTATTTGTCATTTTTTCACATAAGTTCTTTTATCTGTAACTACCTGGGTCCATGATAATTCTATTTTACACTTAAATAACACTAACGCTAGGAGGTTTAAATGAAGCCTTTACTGCTTCCCACATTGTTTCCCAGACTACTTCATAGCAAACAGTATCCCTGACAAACTACTGGCTGCAGATAATCATCTTGCTGAAACAAGAAGCAAAGATTATTTTCTTTCATTTATATTATAGCCATGAGAAAGTACAATTGAGGTGCTCAAATACAGAATTCACAATGCTACTTATTTGATTGTTTCCTAGTCAATAAATCCATAATCGCCTTGGCTGCTGAGGATCACTAAGTTTAATGTTTGAGGAAGCAAAGCCCAGTTGAATAAAGAGATAAAATGCCTTCACTCTGTGAAGAAAACTTTGCTAAGGGGAAACACTAAAATATTGGTGTATGTCCTGAAGCTAAAACCCAGGCTAGTCTGAATCACAAACCCTGCCGCAGTGTCTGACAGATTCGTGGCTCTTCTCCCTTTTGCTTGCTTACTGTACCTGCCAGTTACTGGAAAATATTTGTCTCCCTCACTTTTTGTTTCCAAACAATACCTCCCTTGAGTTTTAGCTGGTACACAAATAGAAATGTGACGTAAAGGACAAAGGATAATTTTGGCCTGCTGACATTTTTTGTGTTCATGGGCTAAAGAAAGTTAGTAAGAGAGTTTACTGCGTATACCGCTTGCACACTAAAAATGGTCCTCAAGAGGTTAAAAGTTCAAAGTTGAGTCAAAGTCTGCACTGCCTCCACTCTTCCCTTTTAATTATCTGAGGTCAGGAAGTTAATAATACCAGAAATCCCCAGTAGAGACCTCTTGCTCAGTGTATGAACTTTAAACTTGTTCAGCTTTTTTCAAAGGGTAAAAAGTTCAGTGAAAACACAGTGGATTTTCCCTCTGGTCTCCACCAATTCAACCTCAAGGGTTAAAAGTTTAACTGTAAAAGAGGAACCTTTGTTCTCTGAGCTACATTTACAGAGTTCACTTATTAAAAGGTAAAGATTTCAAACAGCAGCTAAAGTCCAAAGCGCTTCTTTTCCATAACGATGAAAATATCGCAATGAAAGAAAGTCCTTTGATCTGTTATCACTTCCCTCAGAAGTGGCTGCCAAAATTTATTTTTCTTTTTATTTTGGACTTTTGATGGGTAATGGAGCCACACAGGACCCTAAGGCCACGTGTGTCTGTTGAACAGCAACATGCTGCATTTGTGAATCTGTCCCACATTTTTTTTCAGCCGGGCCGCATCTTTTCCTCACCGAAACATTTACGGCAGATGTTTCTCTACCGGGGCTTTTGGCACAGTTTATTTCACACAAGGTCGTGTTCCCCAGTTCTGTTAATGGCAAATGTGTCAAGTATAGGTGCTTTCATTATCTTAATTCTCTAAAGAGCAAGATTCCCACGCTGACCTTTTAGCGACTGCGCTGCTAGAAAGTACACAAAACAGTTAATCTAAAACACGTCTGGTTAAAACGGTTAATCTAAAGTACGTCTGGTTTTATACAACACAGTTCAGATCGATGCTAAGGGAGTTCCCTGAGGAGGATTCAGTAGGTGCAAAGGGACTGATACTAATTGGTGTGGGTCAAAAGGTTTCCAAAAGGAGGAAAACCCAACAAAAATATTACTTTTGTTTTTAGTCTTTGGCCCATGTCTAATGGCCAGAATAAGCATTTATGGAACTGAAAAGGGAAATGACCTTGGAATATAGTAGACGCTATGCCCGAATTTGGGGTAACCACCATCTTTTAAAACCAACACATTCTAATTTGGGCTGTCCTTAGGGACTTTTTCAGAACATGATGGCGTGAGTGGTCTGTTTATTACAGATCAGCTTATTACATTTCAAACGGACTCAGAACAGTTCAGAACTGCTTCATTTAGAAAGAAGGTGAAGCTCACCATTTCGGCATTGCTGGATCTCCAAGCAAAAATCTTTCACTGTGTGCTTGAAAGTGTTGCTCTGACTGACACCTGTGACTCTGACTCTCTGTTACAAACCTCAGTAAAATCAATATGAGCTCTCACTTTGAGATATGCACATCTTACTCTCAGAGCATAACTGAAGGGCTTTTGCCTCCTGCTCCATGTAACCCATGCATTGAAGGACAGTTTTGAGAAGTGAAGTTTTAAACCTAGTTCTGCTCTATAATTTTGTTTATGGGGTGTAACCTACCCTTTTCATTTTGTAGCCTTTCTCACAGCGTAATGCTCACTACTATGGTTATATCTGCAATGGACCTGCAAATCTTCACTATTAGGAAGCTTGTACTTAGGATTTTCAGTTCTACAGACTTTGCACTACCTGTCATTCCCTTTAACCTGTTATTTATCAAGCAATTTCCCCAAGCACCTATTTTTATAATGTTGTTCACTTGATTACGTTGCCAGATGAAGACTAGAGCAAAGGTAAGTTTTCTTTGAACATTCTGAGAAACATTTCCTCCCTCCTTCATCTGAACAGCAATTGACTCCAACACAAGAGCTGTTTCAAGATGAGTTTAGAGGGAAAGGTTTGCCATTATGGCAGAAGCACTGTACTGGTTCCAGCTAAATACAGTGACTTTATGAGAAGGTCTAGCTGGGTCAGCCCAGCCATATTTATATCAGCCTCTCTTAAAAGGGTGCCTGGCACTAACTCCACATGACCTTCTCAGCAAGCTCCATTCAAGTGTCCTCCCCCTGCTGCTCCAGGGAAGGTTTAGGCTGGATGTTAGGAAGAAGTTCTTCACAGAAAGAGTGATTGGCCATTGGAATGTGCTGCCCAGGGAGGGGGTGGAGTCACCAGAACTGGAAACATTTAAGAAGAGACTGGATAGGGTGCTTGCTGCCATGGTTTAGTTGATTAGATGGTGTTGGGTGATAGGTTGGACTCAGTGATCTCAAAGGTCTTTTCCAACCTGGTGAATTCCCTTCTATTCTAACCCCTAAACTCACAAGGTACCAATAGATTCTGTAGGTCACAAGGCACCCAGATAGAGGAAAGGATGATGGAATCTGGTTATGAAACCATTTATGAGACTTGCAATAGGTAGCACAGCATGATTTTTTATTGGAAGATGACCCTTTTGGACATAATTGTCCTTTTGCTCAATTAATTACAATAATGCTTAATACCAATTAAAAAAACCACAAATCCAGACTGTCAATACAGCTGACACTGTGCAAAGCATGACTGTTTCACAAACATAACCTTAGTTCAAGTGATTCCAGGATCAAATTGAGTACCTGGCAATCAGACCTCCATAAATTATAATCTTAAATGGAGTGCACATTCTCAGCTTCAGTGAGACATGAAATATTTTACTTCACTTTTACTCCTCTGTCAGTCTCTATATATGCTCTTTGGCCTTTAACCGTAGCTATTCTGTGTCCCAGTTCTGCCTTTCTACAGGCTAACTCAAACAAGCTTTTGCTGTGTCTCAACCTTCAGGCTAAAAAAAACCCAATTTTTTGGCTTTGTTTTTTTCAGTAAAATAAACTTTATTGGCAAAACTGCTACTGTGCACTGTACTCTGTTGAAGCTGGGTTTTGGCTTTTTTAATAGTGCAACTGTAGGTCACAGGGTTCGAAACCATACTTCAGAGAGTTTCTTTGCTCATCTCTGCCATCATCTCACCCCCTCCACGTGCATGCACCTATACAAAAGCACTTCTGAGCACAAAATTCAGCCTCTGACAGTGGGGACAGGAGAAGTGCTTTGTAGAACCATAGCTCTGACCTACAGGCACCGTCCAGTTACACTGGGAAGGGTAGAAGATGATGCTTCTCACCTGCCCTCCTGCTGGCAAAAAAGAAAGTGTTTCTGCTCTCCCGTTGTCCCATTTTACTGCTCTGAGTATTAATATACTATGCAGCAGTTTAAAACAAATCAGCCATGAGCTGTGGTAGCCTATGAAGATCTGTTATCTCTGCATCAAGGGGGATGACCTCCACTGAGGAATGAGGAAGGGTTCTAACCTTTGAAATGAGTCACAGGCACTTGTGAGAAGAAGCCTGAATGACATACCATACTGAGGGAGTTAGAGTTGGTTATTAGATGCAAATACTCTACAGTTTGTTTCATTTGCAATTCTTCCTTTTAATTCTCTGCTACATCCTTCTTCACCACTTGCCCCCTTTTAATGTAAACCAAACTGACAAAGCTCTGTCCCTTGCCCTGCAGGAAAATCCTGCCATGATAAATAATAGGAAAATCAAAGTAATGTGAATTTATTTCCTACAGAGAAAGCTCTTCTGGAGAAGCTGCTCTTTGTGATTTTTTTTTCCCTGTGTAAGAGAAGGAGAGAACAGATTCAAACACCATATGCTATAAAAAGCCTCCCACAGAAAGCACATAATCAGATGCTGTAGCCCCTCAGTTTAGATTTAGGGTCCCTTTATTTGTTTAAGCTGACTGACCCTATTAGAAGGGATGAGGGACAAGGGACAGTGGTGCAGTGCAAGCTGAATTGTTATTCTACACCATGCTAACAGCATGCTCACTGCATGACAGGAAGGGGTTGCCTGATGCTTATGGGACTTGAAGCCTATTCTAGAGCTTGTAAAGTTTCCTGCTCTGTTCACGAGCAGATTACCAGAGCTCAGCTGCCACCTAAGTTAAAACCAAGAAAGTCCATACTCTCCCCTCCTTAACCTATGCTATTTAGGTCATGCTCAGAAGCAATTATTATCATACAACATATATCATTTGCTGTCCATTCCCACCCAAAATGAGATCAGCTTGTAGTACACAATAGATTTCTCCCTCCTTCCTCATCACCCACCAGGTACAACAGGTACACACCAGGGCAGACAATCCTGTGGGTGGATTTGCCTTTGCCTGAAGGAAGACTAACCCACACCTTTTTCCCTAGGATGTTCCCATGCCAGAGAAACTCTTACCTCATTCTAGAGCATGTGGCAGTTTGGATTGGGCAGGAGCAGCTCTGGTGTTAACCAGACAAAGTGGCTAGTGCTGGATGCGCATCTCAGTTTTTAAAGACCCTTTCCCCTATTGCTGTCAGGATGGTTTTTAGTAGGTCATTGGAACATTTGACTTTCCCAGCAGCTGGTGCATGATAGGGGATGTGATACACCTGCTCAGTGCCACGCTCTTTGGCCCAAGTCTCTATAAAGCTGTTTCAAAAATGAATTCCATTATCTGTGCTCTTTCTAGGGTGCCATGTTGCCACAGGACGTGTTTTTTGAGGCCCTGGATGATGTCCTGAGACGTGGCAAAGGGCACCATTGCTCTAGCCACACCCACAAAACATCTGCCACCATCCAAGAGTCTGTTTAGTGATAGAGCATTGGCCAGTTGGATGTCTTTTCATGAAATTGCAAATTAATTACCTGTAGAAGGATTTGGGTACATAGCAAACCTCTGTCCATTTTTGCATCACTTTTGTCTACAGCTCTACAAATTATCTACAGATAGCTAATCTGATCATCCACGTGATACAGCTCTAATGGAAACTCTAGCTTCTTATTATTTTATTGTAGCATTTTCATGGCAATTATTTTACTAAACTGGACCCACTGAGTAAAAGGATAATTAATTTGCAATTTCTGTAGCCACAAACAACAGATTTATGGTACGACTAATGCTAATTTGCTTATTTACTAATTCAGAGGAAAGAAAATCTCTTCATCCCTTCTGAGTGGAGTCACCATCACTGGAGGTGTTTAGGAAGAGATTGGATGGGGCACTTGGTGCCATGGTTTAGTTGATTAGATAGTGCTGGATGATAGGTGGACTTGATGATCTCAGAGGTCTTTTCCAACCTGGTTGATTCTATTCTGCCTCTTGATGAGTACAAACTCTCTTCTGAATGCAGTCTAGTATACTGACCACTGTTAGGCCCATGGTTTCACCTGCCAAAGTGCAACCAAGAGAATTGAAAGGTCATAAAATCAGAGTTTTCAAATAATCTCTCAAGACATAGAGCCTTGGAGTACTGAACCTTTTGTCCTTTCAGGAACAGCAACAAATAGACGTTCTTCAGGGTATGAAAAAAAGTTTTATTCAAGCTCTGCAAATAAAAACATGTAGCGCATTCCTTTTTCCCCATGCAGGGAGCACACAGGTAGGGAACAACTTAGTCCAGTTTGGAATGTGCTGGCCACTGAAACCCAGTTTCTTCTAAATATGTATCCAAATTAGAAGTGTAGAGCTCAAAACAGAAGGGTGAGCACAGAAAAGTACTGAAATGGCTACTTACTTTCATGAGAACCAACTGTGAGATGAACAGCCCTAAAACAATGGAGCCTTTACCAAAAAAAATAACACCCAACCAACCAACCAGAACAGAACACAGAGCTTTTGTGAATTAGGTGTTAGCCTTCATTTCCTTTATAGACAAAGAACAGTGAAGGCCATCACATTAAAGAGCTCCAGGCAAACTTCTCGAAGAAGTTCACAACCCCTCACAAGGACAATTCACTTCCATAAATTATTGGGTGATAAATAATATGAATATTGAAAAAAAAAAAAAAAAAAAAAAAAAGGGCAGTGTATAGTGGGGGAAAAAATCCACTTTGAAATATCAAAAAATATGAGCAAGCCATGTAGAAATAATTAATCATATACAACCCACCACAATTAAAAGTGTATTCTTAAATAGCTCCTTGACTGAGAACAAATGCCTCATTAATCTGGAGCACACCAGCTTAAGAACACAAGAAATGCCAAGCAGAGAATGATGACCAACATGACATGGGACTCCACATGCTGCATGATCTCCATCTCCAAGGCTCATGGAGAAGCAATGCAAAGGTCAGTGAATGCAGTGAGTTGGGAAAAAAATTCCACTGATATTTGGTTCTTTTAAAGGCAAATTACTTCATTATAGAGCACTAAAAATGAGAGGAGTTCTAAAGTGGTTTAATTGAAACGCTTGAACGTCTCCAGAGAAGGGCAACAAGGCTGGGGAGAGATCTCGAGCACAAGCCCTACGAGGAGAGGCTGAGGGAGCTGGGATTGCTTAGCCTGGAGAAGAGGAGGCTCAGGGGAGACCTTATTGCTGTCTACAAGTACCTGAAGGGAGGTTGTAGACAGGTGGGGGCAACCAGCACCAGAACAAGAGGACACAGTCTCAAGCTGCGCCAGGAGAAGTTTAGGCTCAAGGTGAGGAGAAAGTTCTTCACAGTGGGACTTGTTAGCCATTGGAATGTGCTGCCCAGGGGGGTGGTGGAGTCACCATCCCTGGAGGTGTTCAAGAGGGGCATGGATGTGGCACTTGGTGCTATGGTTTAGTCATGAGGTGTTGGGTGACAGGTTGGACTTGATGATCTCAAAGGTCTCTTCCAACCTTGGTGATTCTGTAATTATCATCCTATCTGCTGTTGTTTTCAGACATGCCTTCTACCCCAGTATTTCTCTGGGAACGTTTCTACTGCTAATATGTTGTTTAAGGAAACATGTTGTTGCAGCTGCATTTTACTATACGTCCACATAACAGTTTCTACACAAATGTGAGTTTGCTCTCTCCACAGTACAAGTGAGTCAAGAGAAGTGCAACCATACTGGAATGACTATAAACCTATCGTGACTGAATACATCTTGACTCTCAGCAGGGTTCACTGTCCTGGGCATGGTATCGTGTTATTGAGTTAGCAACTATGTCATTCAACACAAAGCATGCTCTTGGAAAGCTCCTTTCTGGATTGAAACCTGTGCTTTGAAGAGGTTTCACCATTCCATTTAATAAAACTTCACTGCTGGTTTTCAAGGGCCAGAGTATCAACATAAACATCTTTAAACTACAATGTTGCACCAGTGAGAGTGGAAATTTTCATTTCAATAATGTTTTGTAGTAGAAACTCAGGCATTTTTCATTAAAGGTATCAATTTGTTTGTAGCTTTCTCCCAGTCAGAACTGGCTGTGCTGGGAAAAGTCAATATTTTCAGTTCTTAACAACACTGCTACCAGCACGACTTGGGCAGCAGAGCTGCACCGCAGACCCCTTTCAGCTGTGAATTTGGCCTTAGACAATTAGGCCATTTGGTCTCAAAACCAGTTCAAAATGTAAAGCATTTATATAGCTGCTTTGAAACTTTGAAAGCTCAGTTAGCACCTTGTTTTTCCTGTAGTACACATAAGGAAGACCCTTAAGTGTCCATTTGTAGCTTTCCCTGACACCAAGCTGGGGGCAGCAGTTGATTTGCTGGAGGGCAGAGAGGCTTTGCAGAGGGACCTCGACAGGCTGGACAGATGGGCAGAGTCCAATGGCATGAGATTTAACACATCCAAGTGCCGGATTCTGCACATTGGCCACAACAACCCCAGGCAGTGCTACAGGCTGGGGTCAGAGTGGCTGGAGAGTGGCCAGGCAGAGAGGGACCTGGGGGTGCTGGTTGATTGTAGGCTGAACATGAGCCTGCAGTGTGCCCAGGCAGCCAGGAAGGCCAGTGGCATCCTGGCTTGCATCAGGAACAGTGTGGCCAGCAGGAGCAGGGAGGTCATTGTGCCCCTGTACACTGCACTGGTTAGGCCACACCTTGAGTACTGTGTCCAGTTCTGGGCCCCTCAGTTTAGGAAGGATGTTGACTTGCTGGAACGTGTCCAGAGAAGGGCAACAAAGCTGGTGAGGGGTTTGGAACACAAGCCCTATGAGGAAAGGCTGAGGGAGCTGGGGTTGCTTAGCCTGGAGAAGAGGAGACTGAGGGGTGACCTTATTGCTCTCTACAACTACCTGAAGGGAGGTTGTAGCCAGGCAGAGGTTGGCCTCTTCTCCCAGGCATCCAGCACCAGAACAAGAGGACACAGTCTCAGGCTGCGCCAGGGCAGGTTTAGGCTGGATGTTAGGAAGAAGTTCTACACGGAGAGAGTGATTGCCCATTGGAATCGGCTACCCGTGGAGGTGGTGGAGTCACCTTCACTGGAGGTGTTCAGGAGAAGACTTGATGGGGTGCTTGGCTGTATGGTCTAGTTGTTGGGTGGGTTGGATTGGTTGATGGGTTGGACGCGATGATCTTGAAGGTCTCTTCCAACCTGGTGTATTGTATTGTATTGTATGTCCGTGCAGCCATTTTCCTTTCATGGTAAGAAGGTGCTGCTTGACAAAAATACAGATTTACATCAACTTCAAAAGAAAAGAAACTTTATGTAAACATACATATGTGGGCAGAATTTGGATTTTGCTGGAAAGTTGTTTCCTGGCTCAGAAATCACTGTCCCTCTGGCTCAACTGCAGCAACAGAGCACAGAAGTTCTCTGGTGAGTTGTTCACTGCGGCTGATGATGACCTGTCTCCTATCTTTCTTCTCCCCCACGCTTCAGCTTGCATTTCCGATCATGCATAGTGAGGTTCAGCAGATTTGCTGAAGAGGGGTTAAACTTGATACTGTTTGGAGGTTTATAGAAAAAAGTTTACAAGCATGGGGGAGTGTTTTGCCTGGACCAACAGGATAATGGAACACAGCATAATTTACCTTTCACACGTAGCCAACAGGACTTCAGAAACAAGTAGCAAAATCTCACTGAAAGCTTGATTTAAAACAGAAACAGTGAAGTAACAATTTGTCAAATAATCTTGAACAGCAAATGTGTTAAAGGACTTTGCAGACTTCACAGAGCTATTCCATGCACAGAGAACAGCTACATTAATCAAATAATGTACTAATTGCCTCTAAGTCATTCTAACCTCTCTGGATATTGCAGCATGAAGGTTTTCCTTATCACTGCTGCTTTTCAGTAACATAGTTTGAAGTGTTTTAAAACATATTCTGAAAATGGGATCATGCTCTTTATTTTACTGTAGCTCATCTAGTTGTCCCTTATGTGTTGCCAGCTGTGTATCTTCCTTTTACTTAGCTCATAACACTTGCTCACCATCATAGAGGTTACTTTGTTTTTACTGGTGAACAGAGAAATGGGGGGTGGGAAGGAATCAAGAATACTGTGTTCTGAGAATCAAGGATGTAGTCAGAAAGACTCTCAGATATGTTTGTGCAGTTCCATTTTATCAGGTGCAAGGTGGGACCACAACAGGGGATAGCTACTACTTTATTGATCATTTTCTCACACTTCGACCGCTGCAAGGAGCCCTGATAACCATGTGGAGAGTTGCAGGTGAAAAGGGGTCAGGCATCCAGTCAATGCTCTACTCAGGGATGTCCCTGCCTCAGCTTATATATTTTTCCTTTTTAACAGCACATGATATATATCATGCCCACATGGTTACACAACAAACAAAACATTGTTGCAATAAATAGAGGCTAGGGTCACCTTGACCTAATGATCACTTCATGAACTGGGACAAGATAGTGCTTGCCGAGCCATGTCCTTGACTCTTTGCCAATCTTCCAAGCTCTCCTCTTGCACTGGATGCCTTTGTAGAGGATATATTTTCAGATACAGGGTAGGAAGAGCGAGTGAAATTCTGTGACCTCTTCCATACATCTTCATCTGTAACAATTCCCTCAGTGTACTGGATCAAGCTCTCTGGTATCCTTGCACTCCTCTCCTTGCAAATTACCTCCAAACTCTGCCTCTCCTTCTACAGTACTGTGATTCCCAGTGGATATATCTGCTTTGGTTCCATCAGTTCATCTGCATGAACTAACTGATCAACTATCTGACACAAGACTTCATCAAAATCTAGTAGCATTTGTCAGCAATTTAAATGTGAGCATATTCTAAAACCAAACTTCATCTCACACATACAAACTTTACTGGGTTATAGTAAGTTATAGTTTAAAATAAATCCTCAGATAATGTGCTTCTTCAATTAAATGTAGTCCTTTAAATAAAGTGCCAAAAATTGGAGGTAAAGGTGAGAAGGTTGCCAAGGTAGAAGAAAGAATACAAGGAGAAGACATAACGCCCCCAAAAAAGATAATAAGATAAACCTTTTTATGTACTACCCACATGTGCCATCTGCTTGGCTATTAACCCAGGGTGTGAGGGGTTTTGCCCCCCTCTGTGCATAATGATACTGCTGGTGGTCCAAGGGTGGACCCAGATTTGGTCATGCCAAATACAGTGTATAGCATATACCTCTGTCAAACCATGCAGAGTGTCCCTCAAACAGCAGAAACTTGTACTCCTACCTCAAAGTTTTAAGCTGAAGCATTTTTAAAGACCAGTCTGGGCATTGCAGTTCTAAGCCAAATCTTTACCATTTTGCTATCAAGAATGTTAAGGGATGTCATAGAGTAGTGTAGGGAAAAGGAATCTGGAGATCCTGGTGGACAGAAGGATGACCATGAGCCAGGAATGTACCCTTGAGGCCAAGAAGGTGAATTGCATCCTGGAATGTACTAGAAGTGGTGTGGTTAGTAGGTCAAGAGAGGTTCTCCTGCACCTCTACTCTGCCCAGTGAGGCCCCATCTGAAATATCATGTCCAGTTCTGGGTCCCTCAGTTCAAGAAGAGCAGGGAACTGCTTCAAAGAGTCTGACACAGAGCCACAAAGGTGATGAGGAAAGGCTGAGGGAACTGGGTCTCCTTAATTTGGAAAGGGAGGAGAGTACAGGGCGAGTTCATTAGTGATTGTAAATAGGTAAAAGGTGAATGTCAGGAAGACACAGCCAGGCTCTTCTCAGTGATGTCCAGAGATAGGACACAGGGCCATAGGTGCAAACTGAAGCATAGGAGGTTCCACATGAACATAAGGAAAACCTTTCACTGTGAGGGTAACAGAACACTGGAACAAGCTGCCCAGAGAGGTGGTATCGGGGAACACCCAAAACCCACCTAGATGCATTCCTGTGTGACCTATTCTAGGTGATCCTGCTCCGGCAGAGGGGTTGGTTCCTTCCTAACATTCTGTGGGTTTGTGATTCTGTGTAATATTCTGTGAATATCATCTTCTGCAGTAAGCTATTTTCTTTTGGTTGACACGGTCTAATAATTAGCCTAATCTTTATTAATGCCTTCAGTGTTCATCATGGTAACATTAATCATGAAGGTTTCATTTGGTGTTAATCTAGATGTCACATACACATTTGTAGGCATTCCACTGTAATCCAGCATTAATTTACTGTTCCTGCCAATTCTGATTGAAGATTCAAGCACTGCAGCACAAAAATAGATCTGGGAATTGTTCAAGTCTTTGGTACACTCTGCATACTCGGTAAGAAGTTTATGACTATTGTTACTGGTTTATTAGCTTGAACTCTATTTCAGCTGTCTCATAAACAAACATTAAAATGTTTACCATCACTTGCTTCATAGCAATGTAAGTACAATAGCTGTCAATTATCTATTGCTTAAACTGCTTTCAGCAGCAGTTTAAACTCATTCAGCCAACTTTGTACTGAGGCAGTTTAGGAGAATTCATACTCCTTCCCAGGGACCTCTGTTTTTCACACTCAGCTTGGGGAGTGGCTATGTTCTGGACAATAGCTTCTTAAGTATGCGTGGTTGTGTTTGCAGTCACTGGCTGACCATGTCCTTAGGCTCCTAAATACTCATTTATAAAACTGAAATTTCAAATAACATTCTAGATGTCTTTCAGCAAAGATTAAGGGACTGGAACACATGTCCTGTGAAGAGAAGCTGAGAGACCTGGAGCTTTTTAGCCTGGAGGAGAGAAGACTGAGAAGGGATTTAATAAATGTTTATAAATATCTGAGGGCTGGGCGTCAAGAGAGAGGGGACAGGCTCTTATCAGTTGCACCCTGTGATAGGACAAGGGGCAATGGATAGATACTACAGCACAGGAGGTTGCACCTCAACATAGGGAGGAACTTCTTCACTGTGAGCGCCACTGAGCACTGGAACAGGCTGCCCTGAGAGGTTGTGGAGTGTCCTTCTTTGGAGACTTTCAAGACCCATCTGGATGCATTCCTGTGTGACCTGTGCTAGATTCTCTGGTCCTGCTCTGGCAGGGGGATGGGGCTCAATGCCTGGAGGGCCCTTCCAGCCCCTAAAAATCCTGTGAAAGATCTTAAGTACATGACTGGCTGAAAATAATATGTATAATGTCTTACCTTTGCTCCTATTCACATCTTTCCCCCTCCAACTGTAATTAACGCTCTGCTTTACTCTGATCTATTGTTTGCTGTAAACTTCTTATTCCTTGCATTACCTAATTGCTCATTCGATGCTCCAATCTTTTCTCAATAAATCCCGGAAGAAAACTTATTTTTTTACAACTTGTGGTATTGGTGTTAACAGTGTCTCTCACTACCTTTTGTAGGAGTTTCTAGCAGGGCTAAAAGAACTCAGTTTTCTAATTAGATTTCTTTTGCAATGCCATTGTACCTCTAACAAAGCCCAGATGACACATTATGACAGCATGACAGTGGAGTAAGGAAAGATGTATCTGTGGAGTAGGAGTCAGGAAAAATAGACCTCTGTTACAGACTTCCTATATTCTGATTCATTCAACTGTACAGTGCTTGCCCGTGTCACAGATTTTGCCATTGGAAATGAAGAAGAAATTATGTTGAAGTCGTGGAGTTTCCATACATCTGTCAGAGTAGATGGTCAAGCCTCAGCACCTAAAAGTCCATAAACTTCAAGTGAAAGCTCATGTGGCACCTTGAAAGAAGTACGCTCTGTGTTTTACTAACGTTTCAAAGAAGCCAGCCCACCTTAAATAAGCCACAGTATTTCATCCAGAATAATAAAACTCAGCATGGTATAGAGACTACAGTCCAACTTCTACCTTATAACTTGCAACTTAATTCTGCTATCCTGAATTGTGACATGTTCTAGTCCAGAGACTCTGAAAAACAGAGCAGATTTCCCTCTTTGGCCACCTTACTTCACAAATTACACATTTAACCTGCTATGGGCTCAAACTTCAGAGCAAGACTCAGGTAAAACATTTATGTCTCAGAAAAATACAACTAAACCAAGTTATGCCTAGAAATCTCTCCGGCTCTGTGAACAAGTGTCACTGAATTTTCAGTTTTCAACAGTAAAGTAACAGAGGAGCAATAATTGCCTCTTGAGTAGACGTATTCTTGGTTGGCCCCAAACTGAAATCACAGGAATCCTATGCTCTTGACCTCCCTTACACTACTACTTACACTTTTTAAATGCAGAAACTTGTACATCCAGGGTAAGAAAAGAAAAAACCCACAACTCCATGATAGAAAGAAAACTCACTTCTTTTCACATGTGAAAATATACAATACAATACACCAGGTTGAAAGAGACCTTCAAGATCATCGTGTCCAACCCATCAACCAATCCAACCCACCTAAACAACTAAACCATGCATTGTGCTGGAATAATTAAAGTGTTTCTACAGCAGATTCAGGGAGAATAATCAGAGTATGGCAAAGACTGACAGTTGACTTAAGCACTCACTAGAAAATATTTATCTACACAATTAACTTCAATTAGACAGCAAACTTTTAGATTAATTAATTCCTCCCTCAAAGTCTTCTATATACTTCCAGATTCTATTAGTGTCACGTGCCTGCCAAGAAAGGCAGACTGAACGAGAGCACTATTGTCTGTCCTTTATGTTGGCATTGTCCCCAGCCAGCCAGACAATTGCATCAGAAAAGTCATACTATCTTGTAAAGAAAATAAAAAAAAAAAAAAAAGTTTAACAGGGAAAAAGCTATCAAAAACTTCAATGGCAAAGCAATAAGACTTTTAGGAAGTATTGCATGAAACTACACATTAAAAAGAACAGAGTTATCATAGAAATAATGTGTTGTTATCCCTTCGCTCCCTACCTCAAACAGGCCTATTAAAAAAGGCAAGAGCTAATACCCTTGTTTTACAGCTCGCATACCACAGAGCAAAATACCACTCTCAAAGTTGTGTAGTAGAGCACACAATGAGCTCAGACACCCCACATGATTCTATTTGAGTGAAAAAAGGCCTATGAGATACCATGAAGAAACAACTATTAGTTTATGGATCTCTTAACCACATGGTGTGTCAAAGCCTTACTACAGAATCCTGCAACGTTGAGTATCTGTTTGCCAGTCTTCAGAATACAGGTAAAAGAAAGAGTTTTAAAATTTTAAGAGATGGTAACAAACATTTCATTCAATATCTAAAGTTGTTTCAGTATTAAAAATTTGTACAGCATCACTTACCTACCCCAGTACTTGCACATGAACCTCAGCTTAGGAAAGATATTGAGCTGCTGGAACGTGTCCAGAGAAGGGCAACAAAACTGGGGAGGGGTTTGGAGCACAGCCCCATGAGGAGAGGCTGAGGGAGCTGGGGTTGCTTTGCCTGGAGAAGAGGAGGCTCAGGGGAGACCTTATTGCCCTCTACAACTACCTGAAGGGAGGTTGCAGGTGGAGGTCGGTCTCTTCTCCCAGGCAGCCAGCACCAGAGCAAGAGGACACAGT
This sequence comes from Picus viridis, assembly GCA_033816785.1. Taxonomy (NCBI): domain Eukaryota; kingdom Metazoa; phylum Chordata; class Aves; order Piciformes; family Picidae; genus Picus; species Picus viridis. Next base: position 5,986,973 of record CM066570.1, read on the forward strand.
CTCAAGCTGCACCAGGGAAGGTTTAGACTGGATGTTAGGAAGAAATTCTTCACAGAGAGAGTGATTTGCCATTGGAATGTGCTGCCCAGGGAGGTGGTGGAGTCACCAGCACTGAAGGTGTTTAGAAAGATGGGGCACTTGGTGCCATGGTTTAGTTGATTAGATGGTGTTGGATGATAGGTTGGACTCAATGATCTCAAAGGTCTTTTCCAACCTGGTTAATTCTATTCTATTTTTTTATGTAACAGAGAGATTCAGGGACCCAGTTCTTAGTGTGTATTATGATATTGAGATATAACAACCCAATTGCTTTTTTCACCCCAAAAAACAGTGTGTAAAGATTTATGCTTATGATATTTATTGAAAGCTCAAGGAAAATCCCAGCTAGATAACTACCAATGCATCCATACAGATCTGCAACATTACAGAAGTCACTAAGAAGGTGAGTAATTGCCTGCACTCTAAGAGAGCAGGTAAAATGCAAACTCTTTTGCATTTTGGGGAATCTAGGTGCTGCACCAAGGCACACAGCTATTGTTGCAAAGTCTAGTTGAAAGACAAGGCAAAGTGGCATCCCTGGAAGCTAAAGGTACATCAGAAGGCATGTGCTTCACCAGCAACCTGGAAAGAAGGCCAAATAGAGTCAGGCCACACTAGACAACAGAACAGAATACAGAATTATCCAGGTTGGAAAAGACTTTCAAGATCATCGAGTCCAACTTATCATCCACACCATCTAATCAACTAAACCATGGCACTAAATCCTAAAATCAATAATGTTGGACCTGATGATCTTTGAGGTCTCTTCCAACCTGTCACCCAAGACCTCATGACTACTAAACCATGGCACCAAGTGCCACATCCAATCCCCTCTTGAACACCTCCAGGGATGGTGACTCCACCACCTCCCTGGGCAGCCCATTCCAATAGCCAATCTCTTTACTGTGAGGAATTTCTTTCTAGCACCCAGCCTAAACCTCCCCTGGCGCAGCTTGAAGAGACCACAGGGAAGGACTTTGAGCAACATCACAACCTGCAAGGAAGGGGTGGAATTGCAACAAGCAAGAGAACTCTGACTGAAACACATTTTAAGCATGTAATCTCCCATCATGTGGTATTATTCAGGAAGCTGCTTGAGCTTGGGGGTGACAGAGCTTATTCTCTTAGTCAGGGCTAGTGCGTTAGCAGGAGATTATTGCCGTGCATGTAACAGAAAAGGAAAAGGATTGTAGTGCTTGTGACGTAGGACAGAAAGGAGGTTACACAGCGTGAACCAGAGACAGGAAGAAGTCTCACAGGCACAATGGAAGGAGCACATGACAATCCCTGTGACTAATAGTGGATGGGCTAGCAGCCTCTCTGACAATAAGGATCAGCTGTTTAAAGTTGAAACACAGCAAATGAATCTCAAAGCAGAAAGACTTTGAGCAATCATTCTGAGAGGAAAAAAGGATATTAGTAGCTTTGAGATTAAGCTAAGCATCCCTGTACACTCCTGTACAGTTTGCTGTACAGAAATAATTCATTTGGATTTGCAAAACCTACTTGACAGACAGCTGAAGTCCCCAGATGCAAGCTGGATAACCTGACTCCATTGCTTTCACACGGGCTGAACCTGCACCATTATTTTCCAGAATCAATACCTAGAGTTGCTTCCAAGGCATCACAATAAAATTCTGGCTGTGTTACAAAGGAGAGAGTACCTCCTTCAGATCTGCATGTGTGTGCTGCCTTTCAGGTAGATCTGAGCTTCCAAATGTTTCATCCTTCTTCCAGCAACAAGAAAGAGCTACTGCGCACTTACAGCAGCCAGTGGAGATAGGGAAGGCACTCAATAAGGTTCATTGTGGTTTCAACACCCAATTGATACTTTTTCAAATGAGATAAAAAGTAATAAGGTTTCAAACCCCTCTAGTGAAGACTATTGCATCACTGCATGCATGTAAGAGCAAGCAGTTGGTAATTCAAGTCACTGGTTTACATTTACCAGGTATGAAAGGTTGTGAATTTTTTCCTCAAAACATCAATATATGAATTAAGTATTTGGGGTATATAGGCTCTTGTCATAGTCATTCCAAGCACTCTTTTGTCATCCTGTCAGGTGGAAATCAACTAAGAAAATGGTTATTATTCTCTTTTTTATTGGAAAAGGCAGCCACAGCAGCAGCATGCCTATTTATTCTCTGAGGATTTTCCCTACATAGTTTCTAACTTTGATTTTCAGCTTTTCACTTCTGCACTGATATTTCCTTGTGATTCTGCTACATTATCTGCTTTATGTTCTCCTGGGCTCAGTAAGCTCATTTTTCTTTTTCCCCAAGCACTTGAAGATTTTTTTTAATACCATAGATGGGCTCCAAAACTTCATTACTGCTTTTTGACTGCACCACAATTAAAAAGTCAGACCACAAACTATAGGTAAATCTGTTAACAAAAATTGTTTGGCCTTATGCTCTCTATACTTCCATACTCTGCTCCGAGACTGCTCTTGTTACTCTCTCTGTGCACTTCAGCTTTTATTGCTCTAGAGTTGAAATAACACCATAAATGTCACTTACTGCCTGACTGTTGACCAGGTGGTTTTACTTGGTTATCATATCCAAACAATGAACTCCAGTGTCATGGTAAGACTGGAAAGAGGGGCCAGGATAGCAGGGCAGCATAAGTATAAATAGAAGGAAGTATGGAAGAGATATGTAACAGAGAAACTTCAGCTACTGTAATTACCAGAACCTCAGTTTAACTGTGCTGCTTTTTGCAAAATGAACTTCTTATCTATTAAAGATGAAGCTGAAAGCTTCAGTTCATTGGCCTAGTTCCTTGCTAAGGCTATCTCCAGAGATGCAGCCTTCCAGGCGACTTTAACAGCATCATTCCATCAGAGTTTCTTTAAACCTTGGATATTTCACTTCATATTACCTCCATTATGAAGTTGCTTTGTTCAGCAGCTTTGAAATCTTATATAATACCAATGTCTCTTGTTCCCTTGAATATAAAATATTACTATTAATCCTTTTGTAACTGTGAATCTAGGTTACATCATTTCATCTGTAGACTTTTTCTAAAGTTGATAGAAAATGCAGCAAAGGTCTCTTCCCGATTTAAATTTTAGAACTTGCTCCAAATGTAAAACTACTCCATTGGCCTTTAGGCAGACATATTTTGAGAGGAATGTGTGAACATGGTAGAATTCTTCACCCCTAGTTGAGTCAGTGGGCTGCAATTAAAAGCACAGACCCTGGAAAACAGGTATAAAACATACCATGAAATATTTTTTGCTTCTATTTGTTGAGAAATTAATGTTTTTGAGAACTCCAGGGAAAGCAATTTTCTGGCATCCACAACCATCAGACATCATACATGTTTGCTTATGGAGGTATTTTCATACCAAGCTTTCACATTTGCTGCAGATGACTGCATCTAATCCATCAATTCCTGTTAACTTCTAAGGACTCTGGAGAAATTGGTCAGTGGCCAAAGGTTTTCTGCTTCTTCTGTTTAAGTTTTTTAGGTTGTTTATTTTTAAAATCAGAAATACTTTTTCAGTAGAACATCCTTCCTCGTTATACTTTGATTATAGAATAGAATTAACCAGGTTAGAAAAGACCTTTGAGATCATCAAGTCCAACCTATCATCCAACACCATCTAATCAACTAAACCATGGCACCAAGCACCTCATCCAGTCGCTTCCTAAACACCTCCAATGATGGTGACTCCATCACCTCCTTGGGCAGCACATTCCAATGGCCAATCACTCTTTCTGGGAAGAACTTCTTCCTAACATCCAGCCTATACCTCCCCTGGTGCAGCTTGAGACTGTGTCCTCTTGTTCTGGTGCTGGTTGCCTGGGGGAAGAGACCAACCCCACCTGTCTACAACCTCCCTTCAGGTAGTTGTAGAGAGCAATAAGGTCTCCCTGAACCTCCTCTTCTCCAGGCTAAGCAACCCCAGCTCCCTCAGCCCCTCCTCATAGGGCTTGTGCGCTAAACCTCTCACCAGCTTTGTTGCCCTTCAAAGCTGGTGGTTATGTTCAAGTCAATACTATTTTACATTGAAAACATACACCTGTGACACTTCAAGAAGCTGTGGCATTCTGTTAACAAACAACTTCAGTTTCAGTAAAGATCTCATTAAAACTTACACTGATTTCTCCATGCTGTGTAGGATAAATTGTGGTTACAAGGCAGAGATTTCAGCTTTAGTCTAGAAAATGTGCTTCTATAAATGGAAGATGACTGGTTATTTTCTAATCATTCTGAAAGCATAAACAGAACACTGCTAATTTCTGCAGACCTTCAACAAACTCAGCAAAAGAGAACACACTTTATTTCTGTCACTAAGGGCCCTGTGCTGTCAATAGCAGGGTAACTCTGAAACAAAGTTCAGTGATCTCTGTTTTAGATATCTACTGGCTGACAACAAAGAACATAGTCTTATGCTCATAAACTACAGATAATCTCAACTAAAGCAGACCAGCATTAGATAGCATTTGACCAGTGAATTCATATGACACATGCCATGATGCTCTCTACATAAAATGAACTGATATGCTCTGAGGACATAATTACACTTATGATACTAAAATACATAACCTTGGAGAGAGTTCCTGTGAAGGAAAAAAAACAACAACAACAATGAAAAGAGTAATCAACAACAATTCAGCTGGGAAAACAATCTCCATTTGGTCTTCAATCCCCCACCAAATATCCCCACAAATAGGTTTAGCGATTCATATACAAGTATAAAAGTACTTTTTAAAAGAAAACTAGCAAGAAAATAAACAGAAAGCCCCAGATCACATACATTTATTTTACCAGGTAATGACAAGCATTAATGCTATGCTGCTTTGCAAGAGTCATGTATTTGCAGCACTGTGAAGCATACATCTTTCTTTGGACCCAGGATTTGGGTATAAACTGCTTACAGCTCAGTCACAGCTTTCTAGTTAGACACATGAACTCAGAGAATTCATTATTTTTGGCCTCCAGTGTGCAAAGGTGGACTATGAACCAGCCACGAGCAAAGAAAATACATGGGTGGCTAAAATAAGCGGTATTGATTTTGACCAAGAGCTTATTTTACTGGCAACGGAGAAGAGGAGAGATGGCCACTGATGTACCTTATTCTGAGCAGGTGACAAGCAATTTGTTTAAAAGAGGACTGGAAATAAATCATACCTGTGGAAATCCCCCACACAATGATTTTGGATGAAAACTGCATCTACAGCTAAGCAGCACCGGGGCTCATCTCATCCAGACTCACAGTCATAACTCAAAGGCCTTAGCCACTTTCTGAGAGCTGTGATTGAAGCTTGCCATCTGAACAACCCTTGCTCTCCTGCTGCTCGCTCCAGAAAGTAGGTGCCTGTAACCATGTACTGACACAAGATAGAGGATACAGCTCACACATCTCAAAACAGCGGGAATTTGGGGAAAGAAGTTAGTATCTCCATACAGAATAGAAGCTGCTAATGTGCTGAACTCAACCCAGGAGTGCCTGCCTAATACCAGGAAGAGGATGTGGCATTTATGTTGGCAGCTGTCAAACCACTTTTACTGTCGTGAAAAATACATTGCTTACTCAGGTGCTGAAATTTTATTATAGCATACTGAGTTTACTAATCCATCAACTTTATTCCTACCTAGCCGGGGGCCACCAGGCCCCCGGCCTTTGTTGTCACCACCACCATCACCCAGTGTGCACCGTGGGTACTCACCAGCGATAAGAGGAGGATCCTTCAGCCCAGATGGGCTCAGCTTGGGGCTTCTGCCCTTCCTGGGGGAATAAAATAGGGGAATGGGTGGGGAGAGCAAAGTGGCCACACCTGGAATAGGAGGAGACTACAACAGAGCCCAGGTGCTTTGGGATTTGAGGGGAAGAAGGAGAAAAATGGGGTGGAAAAGGGGTAGACTGTGAAACCCTTGTTGTTGAGGAAGAACGGATATTAAAATAATATTCACATAGGAATTATTGACCTTTAGTGATTGCTAGATGCTTCATATGGCTACTTCCAGGATGTTCCACTACTCTTGGATATTACATTGTTTATTGACAAACCCAAACATGATTTTGATAGGCCAGTATTAAGTTCAATAAACAAACAAACAAAAACACCCCACACAGCTTCTGCTAAGGTAATTGTATAGCATTGCCATCTCAGCAAACTCTTGATCTCAGCCCAGAGGGATTTTTTGGGGTTGTTTCCCACCCATCCCCCACCCCCCTATCTCTGTGTGGAGAAGGGGACTTGCTTCTGAGAGCAGGCTGTGTGAAGCCAAGACACTGCTGGGCTGAAGGGGAGCCAGTGGGTTTAGCTGGCAGAGTTGAACTCTCTTACAGCTAAACAGGAACAGACCATGCCACAATGAACCCGGTGGTCTCTCCTCTATGAGTATGGAAACAATCTGAGTATGAGATGGAAACCCTTTGTTTTACAGGCACAAGTGCATGCGTTACAAAGAACAGTAAAGAGAGAGTTCTTCCTGAAGGAGAGCTGCACTGGTATACCATATTCCAGAAGGAGAGCTGCACTGTGGTATACCTTGAGCAGTTTTCTGGTCCTAGTACATGGGCAGCAGATCCAAATTTGAGTAGGGGAAGAGCTGTATGAGGCACTTAGTAATTGGGCAGTGGAATGTGGTGGAGTCACTGTCCCTGGAGGTGTGCAAGAAAAGTATTAGACGTGACACTTGGAGCCATGGTTTAGTTGTCAGGAGGTGTTAGGTATTAGGTATTATAGGTTGGATTTGATAACCTCTGAGGTCTTTTCCAAGCCGGTTGATTCTATGATCCACACAGACTTGTGATACAGATAACAATTAACTGCAACTTTTCATGGTACAGTGCCTGTTAGAGTTGGGAAAGCTTCCATCTCAGTTTCCAGCAAACTTCTCTCTTTGTATTTGCACAGCAATATATTATTTCCATCTATGAACCATCTCTCAGAATTTTTCTGGTTGTTCACTCTCTAAATACATCTAAAATACTTAATCCAGATTCTACTCTTGTCAAATTTCAATCTTAGTTTTCAACTGGTGACAACTTATGATTTTTTTTCTTCCCCCTCACATTAAGACCAAACGAATCACTCCTTTGACACAGCTGTTCAGACCCAAAGTGGTTTTCAAAAACCTGAGGCAGTCTTTAGCAGGATTAAAAAACTCTAATAGGATAACTCCTCAGAAATCAATAAACAAACATCTAATAATGTAATGCACACCACTCAACTTTTCTGTATCAGGTGAAACATTTCCCAGCAATTGAATTTCCCTGAGATCCTTTAGGAATGCTGATGATCCACACAGCTGCCTGGAATTAAAAGCTGGGATATGAGTCTAAGTAATTTTATTTGATACACAATAGAAATTTACCAACGAAAGGCTTGTGTCAAGGGTTCTTCAGCATCTTATCCAAAAGGATGGTGATAAATTTTCACTTCATTCAGCAGCTGCATATGTATTAGTAACGCCTCCAAAAGACCTGGTGACAGATCACTGGCATGAGGAAGCATCACACAGATAAAGTGGTGATGCATATTAAAGGAAACCCAGGCTTGGGTACGTCCCCAGTGGAAAACTCTAGTCGATTTTCTCCTGACATAGCACTGCTTTAAGATGGGAGAAAAAAGCAAAACCCTGCTCTTTAATTCTTGGCATTACAGCTGGATTGGAGGTGAAAAGAAAGTAAAATGATGTATTTTATCTTTTTATACCTTAAGGAATATTTTTTTTCCCTGTGGAATAACTACTTCATTTTCACCTTGAGTCCTGCCTCCAGTTCTGGGCCCCTCAGTTTAAGAAGGACATTGAGATTCTTGAATGTGTCCAGAGAAGGGCAACAAGGCTGGAGAGAGGTCTTGAGCACAAGCCCTATGAGGAGAGGCTGAGGGAGCTGGGATTGTTTAGCCTGGAGAAGAGGAGGCTCAGGGAGACCTTATTGCTCTCTACAACTACCTGAAGGGTGGTTGTAGCCATGTGGGGGTTGGTCTCTTCTCCCAGGCAACCAGCACCAGAACAAGAGGACACAGTCTCAAGCTGCACCAGGGGAGGTTTAGGCTTGAGGTGAGGACAAAGTTCTTCACAGTGGGACTTGTTAGCCATTGGAATGTGCTGCCCAGGGAAGTGGTAGAGTCACTATCCCTGGAGGTGTTCAAGAGGGGATTGGATGTGGCACTTGGTGCCATGGTCTAGTAGTCATGAGGTGTTGGATGACAGGTTGGACTTGATGATTCTTGAGGTCTTTTCCAACCTTTTTGATTCTATGATTCTGTGATTCTACAATTCTGTGATTCTACTTGGAGATAGCAAGTCAAGGAATGAACCTGGTAGGATTGTACAATTAAGAGCTGTCTGTTGAAGTAAATCTATGTCTTTGTTTCATCCAAGATGCAGCTTTACAGAAGTTTTCTTTCCACACAGCATCACCTTTTGCTGGCTGCTGTATGGAGTGTGTTTCCAGGAAACTTTCTTTTGCAAAAAGGTATATTATTGTAGTTACTCTGATAACTAAAAAGAGAAGCACCACATGTACCAATAAGCTGATCTAAATCAACAGAGGTGCTCCAAAGGAAAGATTCTTATGCCAGTCTATCCCAGTACGTTTAGCTGAGACTCCCACCCCAGTATGTTTCACGGTTGTGTAGACCTTTGGCATACACAGAGTGAGCTGTTTAAGAGAGTTGTTCTGTGAAATTTGAAATTATTTTCACCTGTGGCAGGAGGGATAATAAACAATCACTGTTTCAGCATCTGAAAAAGGGAGGGGTGGACACCATGCAGCCAAAGAACACCAGCAGACCTGTGCAGTGGCTTCCTATTGAAGCTACAGTTGCAGGCTCAGCTGCTGACACGGGTGCATGCAGCTACTGTATTTCAACATGAGAGCTGAACAAAACTAACAAGGAACAAAACCAAATCTGATGGGTTTAGAAATGAAGTCATGGCCTACTTTTACTTCCTGACCCCAGGCAAATGATTGACATTGGAGCAGACTGTGACCTGTTTAGACTGGTTTAGTGTGTCAACTGCCACCTGGTTTTATGTCATTGAACATGTAATGAGGCTCACTAAATAAGGCAGACCTAACCTAGAAAACTTCATCAGTCTTCACTTATATTTTTAGGTTGATTTCTTCTCAAATAAATTTAAATACCAACCTGAGTCACTCACTGTGAAAGCCTGGACAAGCTTTCCTGTGCTATCAAGAGATATTAGGGATTCTAGCCAGCTAGGTGGTGTCACTTTATTCTGTGTTGAGTGTTTTCCTTTTTGTGGGTTTTTTTTTCCCTCCAAACTAACTCTCTTGTTTTGGGCTGAAGACCTGCAGATAAACAGCATACCAGAAACAGAGGTTTCTGTGTTTCCAGGAGAGCAGAAATACCAACACGTAAAGGGAGAAATCATCTACCAGCCCCAGTAATTGGCCAATGCTTCTGCACTTCCCCACTAACAAGTTAGCATTAACTCTATTTTTATTACTAGCAGTGGAACCATGTGAGGGCACAGTGATACTGCTGCATGCTTTCCTGATGGTGACCAGTACAGTTTCTTCTGATAGGACTGCCCCAGCCTGCTGTTTCTGGGTGCCCTGCTGGGATCTGAGAGGGCATTACCTCCATGGAATAACCCACATTGCCCAGGGAGGCTGAGTACTTGCTCTAACACTCCAACACTCCACACTCTATTACTGAATGAGCCTTGTCACATGCAGAGAGAGTTTTGGTATAGAGGCTCTTCCTTTGCATGAAGAAGTCAGTGATGGGTGGGACTGAGCTGGAGAGAAGTATTGTGACACACATAAACCCCAAGGTGGGGCATAACAGTATGACTCAAAGGCCAAAACCTAGCTTCGTGCTTGACTTGCTCTCCCAGAGGTGTATTGCGGTCCCTAGTAAGCTCATATGAGAATTAGGGCGTGTGTCAGCCAGAGCTTAACCCTTATAAATTTTTTACCCTGACAGAACACTTCTTAAAAAAGGATGAGGATTTAGCCACACCTTTCTACATTAGAGCAGCATTAGAAGATTTTTGGATGAGGCTTTTGGATGTTCAGTCAGCTTCTGGATCTGTTGCAAAGCAATGGCTTTAGGCAGTGCCTATATGTTTTGAAAAAATATGCAGATACTTTCTGTTCAAACTGCAGTGCTGGGTCTAAACTCACTGACCTACTTTAACTTGCTTTTTGAGTGGCTGAGTTTCAGACTTATCTTCATTTCATCTGAATGTTGAATATTGCTTAGTTTTCAGAATTATTGTGCATGGCTCTGTCTGTAGTCAATCTCTTATCTAGGTAGGTGGTTTCCTGTCCTAAATTTCCATTACTAATTGTAGTCATTCCCAATGCACACAAAAAGAACTCTCCCAGGCTACAAAATCAGCAATGCACGCTCTCAGCCCCAAGAGGCCTTCAGGCATCTAGGGCATCATGCAGTTAGGAACTTGTGCACATCTGAACTTATTAAAACAAGTACATGCAAAAAGAATAATTGTAAAATGTTTGTTGTCTTAACATCCCAACAGTTGGCAGGCTATCAGAGCACCCAGTCAGTCTGCAGCAATGAAAAGCAAGTGTATGAGTAAAGATTGGCCACCAGGAGCATTACACATGATTGGGCTGTCAAACTGCAGAAGGAAGATGCAAATCTATGAACACTCCAATTTCAAAGGCAGCTGCCCAAACTCTATCAGCTCATTCCAGTTGTTGGAAACCATAGCCCCAGAGCTTTGTTCCCGGTGAGCAGATGTTAATATTCTTGTGTGGTGCTACCATTAATTTTCTGAGAACCATCTGTCGACATTTAAGAGGACACAGTCTCAAGCTGTGCCAGGGGAGGTATAGGCTGGATGTTAGGAAGAAGTTCTTCATAGAAAGAGTGATTTGCCATTGAAATGGGCTGCCCAGGGAGGTGGTGGAGTCACCATCACTGGAGGTGTTTAGGAAGAGACTGGATGGGGTGCTTCGTGCCATGGTTTAGTTGATTAGATGGTGTTGGATGATAGGTTGGACTCAATTACCTCAAAGGTATTTTCCAACCTGGTTAATTCTATTCTATTCTATTCTATTCTATTCTATTCTATTCTATTCTATTCTATTCTATTCTATTCTATTCTATTCTATTCTATTCTACTCTACTCTACTCTACTCTACTCTACTCTACTCTACTCTACTCTACTCTGTCCTGTCCTGCCCTGCCCTGCCCTGTCCTGTCCTCTCTCTGGTCTGTGAAGCACACCAACTCTTATCACAAGGTTCTCTTGTGAGGAGCTTTCACACTTCACTGCAGACATAGTTGTGCAGGCTTGACTTTCACCAATGTGAAAAGCAGTTTCAGACACAGAAATTTCTGCTCCGTTTGTTGGCCACATTTAAGTCTCCATCACTTGCTTTGTCTGTGGAGTGGCTGATTCCTTCCTAGGTGGTGACACCGATGGCTAGCTATATCATCATTTCTCCACACAGAGGTTGTAAAACCTTTGGCCAGCAAAGCAGTATCAGATTGTGCACTGTCTCCTGTATTTTGCTATTGTCTTATTCCAGATTTCTCCATGGCAACTCTGGCAGTCATCACGTTTCTTTAACTCTGTTAAGTAGCTCATAGATCTGGGCACAGCAGAGATGCCATACTAGCTGCAGTATTCAGCTTTGTCCTATGGACATCATGTTGGTGATCATTCAGCTGGCTGCAGGATTTTATTGAATTCTTGCTGGAGGAGAGTTGCCATCAGCAGAAACCATCTCCTCAAGCCCCATTTTGCCTTTCTACTGAGCTCCCAAGTGCCTCTGTGAGCTCTGACCCCCAGAAACCCTTTCCTGTGGGTGGCACAGTGAATCCCTCTCGCTTCCAGGGCAGGAGGATTTAGGAGTAAATGCTGTCTGCAGCATGTTCCTGTGCCAGGCACCTGTTTGGTTTATATGTTGGCATCATACTTGACCTGGTCAGAGCAGCAGCGTGACCCAGCCAGAGCAGTACATTGGTACATTTGGTGCCAGGATAAGAGGGTGCAAATGGGTTTGACACAATCTGGATGAGATCAAAAATAATCTCTTGGCAGAGCTGACAGAATTTATAGCAGGAGACTTCAGGCTACTCAGCACTTGTCAGGAGACATGATGGATCTGCTGCATTTTTTTAAAATGCTTTTGAAAGAAAAGTTTGAAAAATTCCTCTTCTCATCTTGGAGTTGTTTGGGTTTGGTGGTCTGGGGGTTTTGTGTTCTTTGTTTGTTTGGTTTTGGGGTTTTTCTTGTGTGTGCAGTTCCCACCCTCTCCTTTTAGGATTTACAAAAATACATCAGTGGATAGTGTGTGTCTTGCAGGCAGATCCCATGTATCTTCCAGTGCTCTCACATATCACCACCACTGCCTGGGCTTTGACCCTCTGCTCCTCCTAAACGAGGAAAAGTGTTTTATCTGAGATCTTGATAGATGTTATTCTTTTCCACTCTCACCATGTTACAGGGATGGTGGAGGCATGGCTTGGGCCACCTGCTCCAGCATGGTATAACAGGTCCTCACTGGCCTGGCCCATTCCACTGGCTCCCTAAGGAGCAGGGGTGGCCTGGAGGCAGCCTCAGCACCTGCGCCCTCCTCCCCTGACCGCCGCCATGGAGCAGGATCAGCACTGATGTGAAGGAGGCAGACACAGTGATGAGCCTACTGTGGTGCCAGCACCTTCTGTCTGCCCTGACAGGGATGGTGCAGCAGTCAACAGAGCCTTGCCATTGTGGGACCTGTGTCTGCCTCCTGGGAAGCAGTCATCTACACCAATGGCCCTGATTGTATGTACAATGATATCAATGAAGAACTTCACAGAAAAAAATACTGGATATTTAGCATCAGCAAGGACTCAAACAGGTGTGTAACCTGCTGGTCAACAGAAGAGTGATACAGCAATAGAGCCAGCTCCTGTGCTTTAAGCTACACTTGCATGCTTGCAGAAGTGCCTTCAGCACTGGAACCAGTCGTCTGTCTATAAAAATAGAGATGGTGGTCTGATTAAACCAGGTATTGGAGGAAAGACTGGTGTATGTCCCATGTGTTAGTGTAAGTACTCCTAGAGGGTATATTTCTTTCCCATAGCAGATACCCAAAGGAAAGGAGTATTTGTACTGAAATTAAATTACCCTGTTGGGTGAAAAAAACCCAACTTTTGTAAAACCTGTAGTAGCATCTATAAACCACAGTGGAAAGAAATGTACAAACATGAACAGAAATATTATCCTGCATCACAACACTTGCAAGCTCTCTACGTTCCTCAGTGCAGATGCTCTAAACATTGCTTTAAAATAACCTTCTCCCACATGGTATACGTTACAGATCCTTTGGAGACATACTAGGTTTAAAAACACAGATTCAAAACCTTAGCTGATCTTGCAAGAGACCTCTGTTTCCCTGGAAAGGAGACATGGGCTCAGGGGAGCTGCCCAGACAAAACCACACACAAACTCCAGGAGCTATTCACAAGCATGTCTGAGAACTAAATTTCATAGACTTCATACTGGCAGCACAGCCACTTGCCTGGCTTCTTTTAAAGTCAGGAAGAATCATTTAAAATAGAGCTCACCAAATCATTATCTTACTGCTCTCTACAACTACTTGAGAGGATATTGTAGGGAGGCCAGGGCTGCTTTCTTCTCACAAGTAACTAGCAATAGAACGAGAAGAAATGGCCTTCAGTTGTGCCAGGGAAGTTTAGATTGGATATTAGGAAAAAATTCTTTACTGTAAGTGTGGTGAGGCATTGGAACAGGCTGCTCAAAAAGGTGGTTGGGTTGCCATCCTTGGAGCTGTTCAAGAAGCATGTAGATGTGGCGCTTCAGGATAGAGTGGTCATGGTATTTGGGCTGTGGTTGGACTCAATGATCTTAAAGGTCTAACGATTCTGTGATTCCATTTCTTGTTTACACAGCTGGAATTTACTTAGTCATAAAAATGCCAGCCCCTGAAGTGTTTGCAGGTTTGATGATGTGTGCTTTTCTCTGTTTAAGTTGCAGCAGTAAAAAATGGCATTAAAATCTTAGAAGCCATTCAGAGCGACACTATACAATTTAAAACAAACCACGGGAATTATACAAGATGGGCCTGGCACTGGAAGCTGAGATTGAAACTCACAAGCATGGCTGAGTTTGGAGTTGTCATGGTACCAGTGCTACTGCGTGTGAATCACTGCACCATCAGATCACACTCTGAAAAGCAGTGGTTTTGCCTGCATACAAAACAAGAAGAATCTTGGAACAAGCTGCTGTGTACTTTCAAGGAACTCAGCGTTCACTCTGATCGAGCACTCCAGACCCTGTGCTTACAAAGCGGTGAGACTTCACAAAAACTTGGTAATTTTCTGCGAGCCAGGCTTGACTCCACCCTGCTGTGATAATTACAGAGTTGCAACTCTGCAATCTGTATATTAAGTCAGAAGCACCAGAAACAGCCCGGCTCTTCTTGCGGTGCTTGCCCTCACGTAATGCTGCAAAAACATGTGGCTTGCTCAGGCGACTGTACCTCGCCCATAGTGATAATTAAAATCAGCAGAATCTCCGTCTGCTTTTACTCCTGCTAGCCCTCTGGTGCTCTGCAGAGAGCCACGCACGCTGGAGCGCAGATAATCCATCACTGGCTTGTTAAACTTATTTTGCAAAATTTTACTTGAACGTGTAGGCTAAGGTTTGCTCCCTTTATTGCTGTGCTCCTAATAATAGTGTGCAGCCAAGTGTAAAAGATCCCTGTCTTCTCAATTAGCAGACTATTAAGCTTTCCCCTATGAGTAATAAACTCCCGTAATGTGGCAGGGGCAGCAGTCCACAGATGTATTTTTTTTTCCCCAACGTGCGAGTTCCAGTTTGCAGATCTGTGTGGTTGCTGCAAACATGTTTTGCTGAGGAAACACACAGAGGCTGTATTCACACTGACTAAAATGCTAAATGATGAAAAGTCATCTCGCGTGCAATTAAATCTAAATGGTCTCAAAACGCTTCTCCTGTTTCATCAAGTCTTCTTGCATCTTTTACCCACAGCCCATAAAAAAACTTTAGTGACTGTCTACCAACAGCAGGTATTTTTCTACTAGGGCCACAGGGACACTGAGCATCCCTGGAAAAGACAGCTGGAATAGGCAAACTTTTAATCAGGGCAGCTGAATTCACTGACATAAAAGAGTCTTCACTGCTATGAAATAAACGCAGGAGGGCCATAAATTCCGGAGCACGTGCTCTAAATTGAGGGTTTGAGGGATGCAGAAATGGAAGATAATGAGATAATAGCAAATCCCCCAAATGCACAGACGGATACCTGTGGAACCAGCACGTGGTTTATCTGAATGTATATCTAAAGGCACTGCTGTTTAGTTTAACTCTCAGTGTTCTCCCTAAAAGAGGCAAGCAAGGTCAGTTTGCAGAAGCGAGGTGTTACTGACACTCACTAGCCAAAGATCACACTCAAAAGAAATAAGCTTGGCTTGTTTTCACAGTGAAAAAGCAAAGGCTAGGTATTCACAGTCCAACAGCTCCAAGGTCAGAAATGTTCTTGGGTCATTTAAAAAAAAAGACAGATAATTTGTTCCTGAAATTTGTGATCTAAAGACTTGGATTAAAGGTCACCTGTCCCTTCTCCCCACAGTTTGCTGTAGAGAACAAGCAGTCTCATCTACCTGTAGCTGCTCGGCTCCTGCCACTGTAGGTGTGCAGCCCCAATGAGCACACAGCAATAGTATGGAACAAGAAGATGTGGATAGATTCTTTTACCATTTACAGAGCAAGTAAGGTCATCTACCTCATCCAACCCTGCACAAAAACCAGGGCTGCTTTGTAATTCTCCCAATAGCTATGCTAGAACAGCTGTAATTTATTTATTTTTTTAGTCCCTTACAACCAGAAATCAGGAAAAAAAAAAATCCCTACAATTCCCTACTAGGAAGTCCCATTGCATTTTTATTCAGCTTGTAGTGATAAGATGGTGTTGTCAGCACCAACCTTTAAATAAGCAAAGACTAGCCTTGGGTTGCAGGGAAGGGACCACCCACACACCAGACTGTACTTCTGTGCTAGCTAAAAGCATCTAAGTATAAACAAAGGGAGCACCCAGAGACCTGGAGTCAGCTCTCTCCACATAGCCTTTCCTGTTTTTACCTCAGTACTGCTCATTTTTCAGATCCAGATGACACTTCACTCCTCTGCTAAAATCTCAAGGTCAGACTCATGCAAAGCCCTGAGAGCATGTCTGCAAAGCCAAGTACTGCTCTGCCGCTGTGGAGACATACCCACGCTAGCTGTAAATGTGTTGGTGTGGACACCAGCAGCATTTCCAAGAACATCAGAGCTTTCAGCCAGACACCTCAAAGCATATTCTAGATTTACTAATGATTAAACAAATTAGGTTTTTTTCACTTTGCTTTCTCTCTGGGTGATTTAACTTCTTTTACAACCCACTACTGATATTATTTTTTTCCCCTTGTACTCATTCCTGGGTTAATGGAAGGGCTTTTTTACAGGATTACTGAGGAACCCCCAAGTGACAGACCCCTTTTCTGATAGAACAGAACAGAACAGAACAGAACAGAACAGAACAGAACAGAGCAGAGCAGAGCAGAACAGAACAGAACAGAACAGAACAGAACAGAACAGAACAGAACAGAACAGAACAGAACAGAACAGAACAGAACAGAACAGAACCGGACCAGGTTGGAAGAGACCTTCAAGATCATCGCTTCCAACATATCATCCAACACCGTCTAATCAACTAAATCATGGCACCAAGTGCCCCATCCAGTCTCTTCTTAAACACCTCCAGAGATGGTGACTCCACCACCTCCCTGGGCAGCACATTCCAATGGCCAATCACTCTTTCTGTGAAGAACTTCTTTCTAACATCCAGCCTCCCCTGGTGCATCTTGAGACTGTGTCCTCTTGTTCTGTTGGTGGTTGTCTGGGAGACCAACCCCCACCTGGCTACAGCCTCCTTCAGGTAGTTGTAGAGAGCAAGAAGGTCTCCCCTGAGCCTTCTCTTCTCCATGGATGATCACATCCATGACACAGGCCATCGGTAATCATTCTTATTTCAACCTAAAAGCTAACACTCTCGCTTCCCAAGCAAGGAACATGAGTGCCTAGATAGTGAATTTATCAATTGAGTAAATCTTTCTCCTCTTCTACTCTTATTTACCATTTTTATACATTTCATTAGATACTGAATGCTCTGGCTTGACTCAACTCTGGAAAATCAGATCAGCACCATCTGTAGACAGCATTTCTTGACTAGCTCCAATTCAATCTCCGTTCTTACTTTGTAGTTCCATAAATCCATATTTTCTCCTCTTCCCCTTCCTGCTCTCATTTTCTCCTCACTGCCTTCAAAAGTTGCCTTCAATCCCACTGTAAAACCTTTCCCACTGGTCCAATCTACTTCCTTTTTCTCCTCCTTTGCCTGACAGCCTCTTCAAATGGAAAGTAATCCCCCCCCCGAAAGGAGCCAGAGCCAGGTCCATTTAAGCCTTCCAGAGAATTTGATCTCAGATGACTTTCCCCTCTCCTTTTCTAGACTCACTCCTTTCACAATACTTTTCAACAATGACCTCAGCCGGATTCCTTCACTACTGCTAACTTGTACCAGTACTTAATGTACTTTATATGCCTGCAGTGTTTTTTTGAGTTTGTAATAGGCCACAAATTCCTTGAAGCATGTCTCATTATATTTCTGTATAGCTCCACTCACTCTGTCTCTACTTAATAAATAATGGCTACTCCACAAGGATGTTCACTATGCACCCCTACTGTTTTAAATACCAGCCCTTGCATTGTCAGCTTTTTCAGTTTTTCTTGTCTGCATGAGCCATTGTACCCATCTTCTGTATGTGTTTATGTATGCACACTCATTCACATTTCTCTACACTGAAAGGAAATGCTAAAATACCTTATTTCCCTGCACCAAAATTCTTTATTTTACACATAAATCCAAACAGAGTATTATCATATCAGTCAGGGTTGGAAGGGACCACAAGGATCATCTAGTTCCAATCCCCCTGCCATGGGCAGGGACACCTCACACTAGATCAGGCTGGCCAGATTCTCTTCCAGCCTGGTCTTAAACAACTCCAGGGACGGGGCCTCAACCACCTCCCTGGACAACCCATCCCAGGGCTTCACCACTCTCATGGTGAAGAACCTCCTCCTCACGTCCAGCCTGAATCTCCCCACCTCCAGCTTCATTCCATTCCCCCTAGTCCTATCACTACCTGATATCCCGAGAAGTCCCTCCCCGGCCTTCTTGTAGGCCCCCATCAGATACTGGAAGGCCACAATGAGGTCACCTGGGAGCCTTCTCTTCTCCAGACTGAACAGCCCCAACTCTTTCAGTCTGTCCTCATAGGAGAGGTGCTCCAGCCCTCTGCTCATCCTCGTGGCCCTTCTCTGGACATGTTCCAGTATGTTCTGGATTAGCCAGGGTCACAGGCAGCTTTAAAGACTTTCCACTTTTTTATTTTCCCTAGAAAAGATCCCATTTTCTCCCAAAAGCTTTTTCAGAGATCATAAAAGCACTGCTTGTTTTCTTCAAGAAAAGCTGTTTTAGGCATAGACTCCATGTTTAAATCACCCTGCTCTCGATATAAGAAATAAGTCACAGAAGATAAACACATGCTAAAAAGACACTGAAATCTTGAATGCTGGAACTAAGCCTAAGTGGGATAGCTTCATGTTGAGTGAGGCGTAGCCTGGCTGAGAAAAAAACAGTTATCAGGCTCCCACAAGCATAGTCACAATAATGTGCTTTCACTGCTACAAGGTCTTATTTACTTGTCCAGGCCTATTAGAGGTTAGACCTGCTATACAATTGCAAGCCTGGGGTCAGCTTTCACAGGTTTCAGGTACAAATCATAGCCAGTGCTCTGCTACTGCTCAGGTTATTCTCTGCTTTCAGAACCCTTTCTTCCACTTTCTTCATTCTCACTGGCTTTTAAACTTGCTCATTTAATGCATTGTGAGTTATACTTCTAAGATGTTTCTCTTACAAGCGCATTTTAACCTAGTTTTACTCAGAAGTCCCAGGTGAGATGACCAAGTAGAAGCAGGATTACAGAGGGTGATTTAAATAACCAATGCAGACAGGAAGCAAAAGAAATCAGAGTTGTGAAATTTATCTTCTACATTATGATCTGTCACATGCAAAGATGTTTCTAACAGGTTATGAGATCACAGAAGTTCTACCATCTCTAGGGATGTTTCCATCTGACAGAAAACTTCACATTTAGGTGCTCCAAATAGGTGGGCCAAACCACACGCTATGCATTTTAACACACCAAAACCTGGACCTGGAGTATAGGGCATACTGTCTTTTCTTTCTCAGATAATGTGTGCAGGTGATATTTCAGTAGCACTGAAATCTCTCAAAACCAAGGAGTCTTTTTAAACATAGAAATCTGACCTCTGTTTCATGCAGGAGGCTCCCGGTCCTGTCAGGACATATTCCATGGGCAGAATTATACTGTAGTGCAGGCATACTTTGAAATGAAACAATAGATATCAAGCCATATTAGAATCATAGTAAGGATGGAAAAGACCTGAGAGATCATCAAGTCCAACCTATCACCCAACACCTCATGACTAACTGAGCCGTGGCTTCAAGTGCCACATCCAAACCCCTCTTGAACACCTCCAGGGATGGTGACTCCATCACCTCCCTGAGCAGCCCATTCCAGTGGCCAACAACTCTTTCTGTGAAGAACTTTCTCCTCACCTCAAGTCAAAACCTCCCCTGGCACAGCTTGAGACTGTGTCCTCTTGCTCTGGTGCTGGTTGCCTGGGAGAAGAGACCAACCCCCACCTGGCTACAATCTCCTTCAGGTATTTGTAGACAGCAATAAGGTCTCCCTGAGCCTCCTCTTCTCCAGGCTGAACAACCCCTGCTCCCTTAGCCTCTCCTCATAGGGCTTGTGCTCCAGACCTCTCACCAGCTTATGTAAAATGAAGGACAAAGATGACAGGAAAACTGGAATAGCACCTTTCTTACTGAAGTGAACCAAGTTTTCAAGTGCTAATTAGAAGCAGGAAGACAATGCAAGTCTGTTGTAACCACTGGATATAAAAAAGTCTCTCCTTTGTAATACAACTATCTTTATCCTTAGGCATTCTATGCAAGTTTTAAGGAGTGGAATGCATTCAATACAATAGCTGCTGCATGCTCTTAAAAAAATTATTCCTTCCTCTTCTGAACAACTACAAATCTATGCCAGGCAAAAACACAGGATTATTCTTTGGACTGTTAACTTTTTCTGCAGGGAATTTTGGTGCCTTCTCTTCCTCTGTCAGCAATTGCCACTTCTTTGTTACCAGTGAGAAGAGCTCCACTAGTTACCACCTCTCTTCATCAGCCTCATGCAAACAGCAGCAAGTACTCCCCTGGGAAGCAGCCGCTGCCTGCACCGCTACTGTAGGTTCCCTCTGGAAAAGAATGCAAGCAGGCAACAGGCTACCAGCTAGACCATACTAAGGACATTCTGTCCTTTTCCCTCTCTCACTCTGTCCTCAGACAGCCCTTCTATCCTGTGTCACTCAAAATTAAATTATGAATAGAAATATTGAATTTATAAATATTTTTATTAAAGGGCTTTGTAACAAACTTTGCTTCTTTATGCATAGTAAGCAGCATTCTAAAATAAAGAGCTAGTACTGGGCATAGATTCTGCTAAAGGTCATCACCTCTCCTCTTGGTACGTAGGACTTGGGATGATTGCTTTCAGTAGAGAAGACCAAGATACAGGCATTCTATACAGTCAATGCACAACACAGTACCTTAGGCAAATGCTTATTTCAAAGCAGGTTTTGGTGTACAACTCTACACTCTTGTTTTCCCTCCTCTGCCCCACCTGATAACTGGGTTCTCCTAATAGCTTAAAAATTAATGGACTCAAAATAATAGGGAAGAAGAAAAGTCAAAAAATGGCATGAGAGTTAGGTGTTGCTTGCACAAGAGATGGACACATCACTACACACAAGAATTAGTTTAGCTAATTCCTCTCAGATCTTCAAGCAGAGTTACAGGCTGACCAACCACTAACAATTCTGCATAATGAAACGTAAGGCTTCTTTTGATTTAGGAGTAGAAAATAAGTAAACTTGCCTCAGTAATACTCTGATATTTAAGCAGTGATGCTGAACTATAGTTAGTGCATTATCTGTTCTGTGAGTAGCTACATGTTGGTTTTGTTTCCTGTATCTAATTCTTGCTGCAGATGCTAATGAAAGCTTTCTCCCTCTGACCATGTTGAACAGAGGAGAATGTGGTGGGATTAGGAAATAAAAGTCTCAAGCCGCACCAGGGAGGTTTAGGCTGTATGTTAGGGAGTGACTAAGGAGTCAAGGAGTGACTGGCCATTGGAATGGGCTGCCCAGGGAGGTGATGGAGTCACTGGAGGTGTTTAGGAAAAGACTGGATGGGGCACTCTGTGCCATGGTTTAGTTGATTAGATGGTGTTGGGTGATAGGTTGGACTCAATGATCTCAAAGGTCTTTTCCAACCTGGTTAATTCTAGTCTATGTTATTCTATGCTATGCTATTCTAGTCCATTCCATTCTAAAAAACACATAAGATTAGCATATTTGTAGCTTGCTACCCTAAGATTCTCCTTCTCTTTCTTTCCTGCTCCTTCCCTTTAGCTGGGGCCCAATAGGTGAGAAACACCTTCAACATAACTGGTTCTGCACAGGGAACAGAAAAGACAGACACATCGATATGTACAAACACGGGGGTATCACATAGGAGCACAGGCTTCCTGCATGACCAAAGGTGAGCAACACACCGAGCTGTTTGTTAGGCGTGGGAGAGTTGCTTATGTTTCTTTAAAAGGGATACAAAATAATACAAGTTTTCTCTCAGAGACATAACATATTTGGGAAAAAAATGCACAGTTCTAACAGGCAACAGAGGTACTAGAAGAACTTCCTTCCATTTTCCACAGAAACTCTAGCAAGCCTTTTCCAAGTTTCAGCATTCAACAGACCGAGTGTCAGGGCATCCTAACTCCAAAGCATGATGAATGCAATCTTCTACTCTCCCCCTTGGTACCAGGAATGAGATTTCTGCATGGGTTCTAGTCAGGCAAAACTTTAAAAAAAGATGACTTTTTGCTGGAGTTATAAGGATACAGATAGGCAAATAGTAAGAGATAACAGCAACACATTGGATGCATTTATGTCCTGGTGGCTACTCCCAACTCATTTGTAGAAGTCACCTTAGAGGTCTGTATTGAAATCCTTCAAACAATTTCTGGGCATGAAAGAGGGAGTGACTTTAAAAGTCAATGCCGTCTTCAGTGCAGACTGGCCCTCACTAACTTGCAGAACACCCCAGTTAGCCTCCTGTTTATTGAAAAAGCATCCCCACCTCCAACTAGACTGGGCAAAAAGAATCAAGATGGGGGCCAGTTACTTACAGTTTAATAGCGGAGGCAGGCATGAGGTTTATCTAACTAGCACAGTCACAAATCACTAATGTATGTTTTGTGTTAAACTCTGTGTAAGTTAATCAGAAAAGAAATCTGGAAATAGCGACAAATCTCTGCATTTGTCAAGAGCAAGCAGTCCTTGAAAGGCCAAATCAAAGTGAGCTGCTGTGAGCTTGGATCAGCATATAGTCCTTCGTCCCCGGCATTGACATTTACCAGCAGAGAGGATTTTCATGTCCTAAATTTATGCCATGGTCCCTTTGAGTCACTCTGACAATCGAAAGGAAATAAAAATATTATCAACAATTATTACCTGCATGTCCTAGCCACCGCTCAAGGCTCTCATCGAGTCCCTGAAGACATTCCCAAGGGTGCATTGCACATCTGTAATGTGCCAAGCTGTGTCATACATAAAAACATTGTCATTGCATTCTTCGCTTTCAGAATCGCATTTTTCTTGACCAAGTTAATAACCAATGAAGAATAATCACAGAATCAATGTTAGGGGTTGGATTGGACCTCCAGAGATCAAGTCCAACCCCCAGCCAAAGCAGGATCACCTAGGGCAGGCCGTGTTTGTAATACTGCAACAAGTTTTTCTGCTCTGATAAAGATTTTGACAACGCACAAGCCTGCAAATGATCTACCAGAGTCCACATCTGTCCTTGATGCCCAGAATGCTACAGATAATTTCATTGAGGAGCGTAAGAATGAGCTGGCAAGTCCCACAAACAACTGCTATATTTTTTTCCCCCACCGTATGTTGAAATCTCTGAAACAGAAAGTTTCCTTTTTTTAAATGCAGCAGCTGTTTTGTGAAAAATAATCAGCATAACGGTTATCTTTCGTTTTGTGAGAGACCAGCAGGAGAGCAAGGAGATTCCACACGATGGCAGGTCTGTCTGTCAAGAGCTCAGTGGTGATTTGGGGCATTTTTGCTCGAGTTGATGATGAATCACTATGAAAATTGTTGCTAATGCTCGGAGTGAAATGTTTCTCAGTATAATTATCACAGAATCATAGAGTTCCCTGGGTTGGAAAGCACCTCTAAAGGTCATTTAGTCCAACCTCCCTGCAGTGAGCAGAGACATCCTCAACTAGATCAGGTTGCCCAGAGCCCCATCAAGCCTCAGCCTGAATACCTCCAGGGACAGGGCCTCAACCACCTCTAGGGGCAACCTGTTCCAGTGCTCAACCACCCTCATTGTAACTTCTTCCTAGCATCCAGCACCTGTTCAACATCCTCATCACTCCACTGGACATGTATCACATAACATATGCTCAGCTGCACAGGTCTGTTTGTTCCGTGGTAGACACAAAGCAAGTTTTACTTGGTGTCATACCACAACAAATTTAATAAACACAGTGAAGTTGTTACAAATGCCTGAGCTCCCTGAGTAAGCAAGCAAAAAAACAGTGATATTCAGGTGCTCTAAGGAACTGTTTCAGGGCATCATCACTTAAGAAATAAAGGCACACCACTGATTTTGCTTGGTGGGTAGAATGAAAAACAAAGGAAGCAATTCAGCAAGGAAGCATGTTTCAGGAATTATTTCCAAGCTGCAGTGCCATTAGAAGACCAGACTGACTAGATTACTTTTTCATGTGGATGTATTCTGACATAGCCATTCATCTCTCAAATCAGGGGCAAGTCTAACCAGAGAGAGAAGTATCTATGCAGAGGCCTGAAGAGCTGAGTAGCAGGGGTGGTACATAGTGATGACATATGTAAAAACAGACAGTAGCCCAACCGTATTCCATTTATGGAGTCAGATAATGTTGTTGGTTGGAAAAGACCTCTAAGATCATCAGATCCAACCATTAACTTACCACCACCATGTCCCGAAGTGCTATGTCCCCACATCTCTTGAACATCTCCAGGGACCCTACCTCCCTGGTCAACCTGTTCCAATGCCTGACCACTCTTCCAGTAAAGAATTTTTTCCTGATCTCCAATCTAAACCTCCCCTGGCACAGTTTCAGGCCATTTCCTCTCATCTTATCACTTGATCCTAAAGATACAATACCAACCTCCACCTGGCTCCAACCTCTTTAAGATAGTTGTAGTCATCAGAAGCCTGTCCTCTGCTGCTTCTTCTTCCAGACTAAACAATCCCAGTTCCCTCAGCCACTCATCATAAGACTTGCTTTCTAGACCCCTCACCAGCTTTGCTGCCCTTCTATGATGGCCAAACAAATTGCTTGAGTTCCATGGAGCTAGAATTAGAGTTTCAAAACTAATTTTATGGACAATTTATGCTCTCCAGAAAGCTTCCAGAGAACTTCAGGCATACATACCTATTGATAAGAGATGAGAAAAAACAGGAGTCATGAGAACAGCTGTTACCTTTACCCCAGAGTCGTAACACAAGTGATTGTGTTCAACTGCACTGCTCCAGGCGCAGTGTGACAGAACAAGAGGACACACTCTCAAGCTGCACCAGGAGAAGTTTAGGTTGGATGTTAGAAAGAGATTCTTCATAGAGAGAGTGATTGGCCATTGGAATGTGCTGCCCAGGGAGGTGGTGGAGTGTCCATCACTGGAAGTGTTTAAAATAAGATTGGATAGGCACTTGGTGCCATGGTTTAGTTGATTAGATGGTGTTGGGTGATAGGTTGGACTCAGAGGTCTTTTCCAACCTGGTTAATTCTGTATTCTGTATCTTGCAACAAAAATTCTCTGTAGAAACAGCACTTGCACTAATGTTGCAATCCACCATTTCCATTGACATCATGAACTTAAAAGCTGCAAAATGTGATGCAGTTGCACTTTTATAGCGTTGTAAAGCCTTCATAGGCAAAGTGCATTCACTTTTCTACACTTTGCTCAAGTACTTAAAGTGAATGTAACTAAAAAGTCCTCCCTGTGAAGGGGCCAAAGCAGATTTTGGTGGGAAAACACCCCTTTCCTGCTCTGCATGGGGGACCTCAAAAACATTTCAACATTTGTTTAAAATTATTTTTGCATGAAAATTCCCATTGAGAGGTTTCCAGTTTATGGTCACTGAGTTTAAGTGGAGAAGCAGAAGGGTATCTGAATAAAACATAATGCAGTGCTTTGTAAAGCTGCTAATCTGATTTAGATTGTTTCATTTCCAGCTCCATGACTCTGTTTCCAGTCAGCAGCCACGCCACAGGCTGCATCCCCGAGTTCCTTGAGATGCTTCTAGTTGTCAGACTTAGATCAGCAACGGCGATGCAAAGAGCACGCTGACACTGCGATAAGGGAAGGCACACACGCAATAAAGCAGCTTTCAAACCCCATCAAGACAATGTATTTTTCTCATTTATTCAAATCTTCTGCAGGAAGTAAACACTGAAAGATTTAAAAAAACTTCACACTGCAGTATGTACAGTTGTGTGACATCACATGAGGAAAGTAATTTCTAATAAAAAAAATGAGACCAGTCAGATAAATTACTGCAGACACATCACAAGAAAATTGGTTGTGGTAAAATCCCAAACTCTTATGTACGGCAATGAGAATCAATATTCCTTCGTTTCACAGGGATGGAACAGTCCTGGTACAACATTTCAGTTATGCAAAATGGAGTCCTGAACTTACATGACCGATTCTAGTTGCGTGAGTACTTCGTGGTTTAGAAGTAGTTTTGCACTTTTTTTTGTTGTTTTATCTTTTTTTTTATTATCCCCCCACCCCCACCCCCAGACCCTTTTGATTCGAAGCACATTCTTTTCACAAAGCTAAAATACCACAGCAGAAGTCATGTCCAGAAGTGGAATACTGTTGTGTTTTGAACTGACCTGACTTAAGACATTTTTAATTACTTCTTTTATTCTTTTTTTTTTTTTGTTTTGCCAACGCACAGATGCACAGGGTCCCCCATGCACTTCTCATGCAGCAGGTAATCACAACTTTAAATAAAAGTATTTTTCTATACATTCTTCCAGACTTGCAACTGTATACATACATGCAAAAGGTTTTAAACTTATGTGATCCTATTTACAGTTATACATGGAATATACATAACAAAAAAAAAAAAACCCCAACCAAACAACCAAGATTAAAAGGTTTTGTTTTGTTTTGTCTTTTTTCTTCCTTTGCATTAGAACAATACAAAATATGTATTTTTCATTAAGGAAACCGCTATTTACATCACCTTTTAAAAACCAATTTCAACATGTTATAGGTGTAACAAGTCAAGGTATTTACATTATGTATAAATATATATAATATATACTTACCAGTTTACTCCTCTGTTAAGATGTGGCAGAGAACAAACTGGTAATGCCGTGTCACTGACGTCAATGAGAGCTGTAATACTTTCACCAACATTGAACAGGGAAAATTTAAACCATTCATTTTCTTTCTTTTAAAAATATTTGCAAATTAAAAATTTTAAAACATCACTAAGAGTAAATGACTAAGAAAAGTGAAAATTATGGCTGATTTCCCTTTTGATCTCACGATGTTTATAAACTCCTCAAGCTGAGCCACTTGGTATCAGCAGGGAAGCCCTCCAGCAAAACACCTGATTCTGTGGTCATGCCTTACCCCCCATTATTTCCTCAAACTTTGGCAGAGAAGACACTAGAAATCTGATTATCTAAGTCCTGCACACTTTCCTCTGGACAGAAAAGGCCTATCTACATGGAAATTACAAGTCAGCCCCCAAATCTAGCTGGCTTGAACGCTACACTACCGGTGGGTGAACAGGCTTGAGCCTCAAGCAAGGCATTGGGCAGTTAGCAACCCAGCTGCTGCTGCTGCAACTGTTCTCAGTTAACTGAGGTTAAAGTTAATTCAGGTATAGATCCCAAGGGGCTGTAATTACAGCTATAAATGTAGTATAGACACATCCCTAATTCACTTTTTCACTGCTCTGTGAGGCAGAGGCAGCTTTCCCCCAGGAGTCTGACCTAGCTACAGCTGGGACATGTTCTCTCCCTCTCTCCCTGCTCCTTTGACAGAGAGATCACACAACAGTACCCACCAATCCTGTATCTTTGCCAACACAGCTACTGCTGCCAGTACCAGAGAAGGCCCTCTTTTTCTTCAAGTCTATACCCTAAAGGCCTAGCTGAAACTTCAGCCTCCTGAGTTTGCAGAGCTATCTTGGAAGCTTCCACTCCCACACAGTGAGGAAGCCAAAACACATATCCTTGCAGGCAGATGTCTACTGAATCAATCAGACAGGCGATGTCAAAAAATACCAAGCATTACTCAACAGGTGACCTTGGTTTGTCATTCATCTACAGGGACTGGTATAAATGAAGGATCTGAGGTGCTTGGGAAAACATGGCCAACCGTGCCAGTCCTTCTGCTGAAACAACTGACCCTGTTCCTGCACCCTGCTTTTGTGATGGGAAAAGTCCCCAAGAAAACGATGGGGACTTCTTTTTACTCACCCATGCTACCAGATTAAAATAAATTTAAACAAAAATTAAAAAATAAAGAGCCTTTGGTCCTCAGGTTTAACAGTTGTAAATATGGATGGGGTAGATCTGAAAGAGGGAGGGGTAACCTGCTGGATACTGCAGAATTTCAAGCAGGAGACTGCTGCCTGCTTAGCAGCTGACTGAAGAGCCTTCAGCTGGCATACCCTACCCTCTCTCAAGGGCCTTGCCTTGCAGTGTCTAGAAGAGGTAAGATTTCTTCCATGTACAGCGGTCCTAAACTCCAGTTCCTGTGTGTTAGTTTACTGACGTCCGTGAGAATGTTCATACCCTTTCATTAACATCATCTAAAAAGACAGCTAAGTCATTAACTGGTCAAGTCTTAACATTTTAACTGAAATGTTTTATAAAACTTTAAAAACTAAATGTTCAAAAGTATATATTATAACAATAGACTACCATAGAATAAATACATAGGTAAGCACATTCCTAGACTCCAATATCAATTTTTGTTAGGGGTAGACCCTCCTTTTTTTTTTTTTTTTTTTTTTTTTTTTTTTTTTTTTTTTTTTTTTTTTTAACCCTCTCAACTTTGTTCTGATGGATTTTTTTCCTAGCCAGATCATTTCACACCTCTTTAAGCTGCATTTTTCTGTGGAGCCCTTCAAGTAACCTGTAGCCCTGTATTTACTCTGGGGACCATCTATTATTCTATACTGTATACATTTCCTAGCTATATACATGTTGTTTCAAGAAAAATAATCAATTAAGACTTTAAGAGACATTTAATGGATGGCATAAATACCATCTTTTTAGTATTTCTGCTGGGTTGACTCGTATAAAAAGAATTCAGTTCCCCTGTCAATCCAAAATATACTTTTTTTTTCTCAGTAATGGTTTTTCTATGAGACATCTGAACTGCCATTGGGCCACTTAGAAATGCAATATTAAAGACAAACAAAATTTTATTTTTATACTTCAGACAATGACATTTAAAATGATATTAGATTTGTGTGAAGGTCTTAAAATAGAAATCTTCTTTGTACAGCCCATTAATATATTATGCTTCATCCAAATAACATAAAAATATATCTTTAAATTGCTCTGTTATTTCTCGTATAAACCGGGGGAATGCTTCGTATTGGATACTGCCAAACAGTTGTGTTCTCTAAAAAGAAGGTATCCCTCAGGTTGGGGGGAGGGGGAGTAAAACAGAATAGTGGTGCATTTTCCAGCTGGCAAAGAGATGTCCCTTTCAGTAGGGACTGCTCTGGAAAGAGAGGAAACTGATCCCAGGCAGCGGGGGGAGGAGGAAGCGGAGACAACAGCTCGCTCTGCCTCGGCAAGCCAATGGTCTAGGAAAAGGATCTCTGAAACCAAACCAGAAAGAAAAGTGCAAAATGCCCCATCACTCATCTCTGGTATGCAAACATGAGACGGACAGAAACAGCAGTTTTGTCATGTCATCAACTCCCAATGGTGAAAACAGTCAAAATTAAAACAGGGTAGGTTTCATTACCTATCCAAGACAGTAAGTAACTACTGTGTGCTGATAGCACAGGGGATTAGCAGGGAAATTCAAAGCTACAGAGGTTGCTTGGGTTTTTTTTTCCAAGGGAGTAAAAAGTTCAGCAAAACTTTTGGTTGCCAATAATGTATATAATTTAGGGCAACTGGATTTTGTCCTCCTCCTCCCCCCATGAGAAATGAGAGCTGTAAATGGAGTTAACATTGACAGTGCTAACAGGAAAGCAGAGCTGCACGGCTCTTCCCCAGCCAGCAATTCTTTTAAAGTGTCACAGCTTTGACCGCAATTTTCAGTTACTCCCATCTCAGGCTGATATTGCCAGATGCTACAAATCACAGCACAGGTGGGGATTGAGGAAAAGGGCAGAGGAGGATTTCTTGGACATGTCCCACTATCCATTAAAGAACATGACAAACCCCACAATTTTATCCCTGGTGCAACCTGAAAAGTTATTCTAAAGCCAGATCTTCTGCAGTGAAAGGCTAGTTCATTAAACCATGCATCAGCTGTTGAGAGAGTAATAAATATCGGCAGGATATGGATTCTTCTCCCTAGTTGTAGGAAGAGGCCAACACATATTTCAATAAAATCCTATTGCATCTTCAGGTGGAAGTCTGATGTGCTGCTTTAATGAAGCTGGTGTTCTTCTGTAGGGAGAGTGCAGGATGGTGGTAAACAGAAAACGTATTTCATTTGCTTCACAAACAATCCACCATTTTCCTCCCCAAAACATGTTTGCTAAGCTTCCTTAACTGCATTAAGAGGCATTTTGACTTTCCCCTTTTAAGCAGGGAAGTGACAGGAAGTGAGCTGACAAATGGACTCATGCAGTACTTGCATGGCCTATGAAAATCTGCCTTTTGTATATAAAAACCTTGGAAAAAAACCAACCCCTTAATTAAAACTCATAACTATGGCTAAGGATTTTGAGGAAAGCATTTGCCAGGAGCGGGGCAAGGAAAGAAACCAGATTTTACACCACCATTCTGGCAGGACCACAAAGCAGATTAAGGTAACACAAATTTTGGAAGCACTAAAAAAATACCTTTCAGTGCATTAGTAACACTGACAGCGGGTTTTGCAATAGGATGAGCTAAGACCTTGGACAGACTGCTCCATTTCTTAGAAGTTATTCTTAAAATCTCACAAAACATATTAAAACATTTAAAAAGAAAAAAGTACACTGCCTCTATGCTCAGGTTACCAAAAAAAGTAAGGATTACTGTACAGAGATGGGGGGAAAAACGCAGCATTACCATCACCTAGGCTGTACGTTTTACACCTTATGTTATACCAAAAAAAACCTTGCAGAACCAAGCAGGACTCTGATCAAAGAGTACTCATAACTTAAATCTGATACATAAATGTCTTGTACAAATTACCACCTTGCTACTTTCCTTGTGACAAACTACCATAAAGCAAATTTTTATCTACATGTATTCTTTTAAATAACATCACCAGAAAAAATAAAAAGTTTATCAAATGAAAACATGTTTCAATTAGACCATGCTCTTCTAAAATCATGCTGAATTTATACAGTAGGTAAGTTCATACTCATTTTTAGCCTTTTTTTTTCTTTTCTTTTTTTTTTTTTTTTTTTTTTAAACAAAGATTCAAAACCACTGATTGTAAACTCATTGAGGAGGCTGTAGTTTATTCTGGCTCTTTTTTGATTGATAAAACTTTTTCCAGAAGTCCATGCACTTCTCCATTCACACCGTGTTGATGAGAGGTCTTACTCCCCATATGGCTATTGTAAGGGCTTCTCAAGTTACTAAAAGGAGTTTTAAGCTCTGTATCAGATGTTAACTCCTCTTTGATTGTAACGTGAGTTGAACTATCAGTAAATGAAGGTTCATTCCAAATCTCTTTGTCATGTGCTTCTTGACTACCAACAGAGTTGCCGCCTTTCTGTAACATGTAGTACAATATTGGGTTGGTTTTGGTCAGTCTTGGAGAGTCTTTTTCATTATCATTCTTGTCCATACCTGTGATCACCCATCTGATGGGCCCTTTTTCACTGGGCATGGGACACATGCCAAACTGGTCAGACTCAAGTCTAGATATTGTACTCCCCAAATGTTCAGGAAAGGGGGAACTGGCAGGACTTTTTACTGCTACAGGATACTGAAATGTTCTATGGTCTACGCAATTGTTCTGTTGTACAGGGCTTCCCATTAATGCATTTACTGAAGAAATGCTGAATTCAGGTTTATTAATTGTTGCACTGGTTTTGTTTCCTTTTTTCTTGCCCTCCGTTAGTATGCTGTTCCTATGTTGTGACAGATCTCTCTCACAGTTTTCTGAGAGAAGCAGCTGTTTCAACACATTGAAGCCTTTACCATCTCTAGACCAACTCCTGTTTTCACTTTCATTATTTGGACCATGACTTACAGCATATTTAAATTCAGCATCACTTCTGCTGAATTTCAGTTCTTGCTTGTTAAGCAAAGGCCCATACAGCGCCTCAGCAGAAGACGAGTGGTTGTTTGCAGCATCAGACACATTACTTTTCATCTTTTTTAATGGACTTTCCAAAGGCTCAGCGTGAAGCTTCCTTTTCTTCGGTACGGTGCAAAGACTCTTCGATTCAAGGTGCGTCAGTTCATTGTTTCGGTGACTTCTGTCCAGCTCATCCGCAGGATAGCTGTCTTGGTTCTGCCTCAGCAACCTACTTAGCAGGCCATTTTTGGAAAAAGAGAAATCTTGAGGTGAAAGAGGCTCGGATTTCAGCTCCTCAGATGCTGGAGAAGCAGCTGTGTTCCTCTTCAGTGAATGCGCAAATCCTTGAAATTTGTTACCCTTGCACTCTCGCACTTGTGCATTTGAATTATAAGGAACATTTGATTCTTCAGATGGTTCGGTTTTTATTTTCACCGTCAATATTTGCTCATTCAAAGCCTTCTCTGTCTGTTCTTGAGAACTTTCATCTCTTAAAAGCATCCTCTCTTTCTTTTCACTTTTTCCTTTATTG
Source organism: Picus viridis (assembly GCA_033816785.1). Taxonomy (NCBI): domain Eukaryota; kingdom Metazoa; phylum Chordata; class Aves; order Piciformes; family Picidae; genus Picus; species Picus viridis. The sequence continues at coordinate 6,019,260 of CM066570.1, forward strand.
GGAGTTCCCAGAAGCAGCTGAAGGACAGTGCGCCTTTCAAGAAGATTTTCTATTTCCGAACCTGGAAGTCCTTGTTCAGTGGGTGCAGGCTGACAACTGAATATTTTGTTATTTTCTTCATGTGCACTCAATTTATTCGTAAGCAGAGGGCTGTTCAATCTATCAATCAAGCCAACAGGTTTATCTGTGTTCCCTGCTAGCAGCTGTTTGCTAGCTCTTTGTTCTTCACTTGACATGGAAGTCTGCATGCCGCACTGAGCAAGGTTCTGCAACAGCTTGCTGGCACTGAATGCCGAAGAGTTCTGCGGACTATCATTCCTGCTCAGCTTAGCTCCTTGAACTTCCTTGCTTTTAGAAAGGTCTATCAAGTGTTTAGATGCAGGATTCACTAGCCTGTCCGGCTGGATGGGGCAGACATACGGTGGCGAGCTGCGCTTGATGACCAGCGACTGGTGTGAGAGATTTATAGGAGAGTCTGCTTTTGCAGAAGCCAGCAAGGGTGGAGTGCTTAACGGAGTAATTCGATTTGCACTGGGACTATCAGTAACAGGAGTCCTTTTACCAGTCTGTACAGTGAATTTTGCCACATCAGCTGCACTGTGTGGTCCCTGAGCGTCATTATTCTTGTCTACCTTTTCTTCACTCTTATGCCCAAGCAACAACTGAAGTAGTGTTACTTTTTGATGGGGATTCAGCTTTGAAGCTTTTGGAGTGTCTTTGTCTTCCTTGTTCTCCGGACAGGAAACTTTTGGATCCCAGTTATGAAGCAAGGTCTGAGTCAGGTTATCCAGTGACGCGGGTGGACCTGCATCTGGTTTATCTGCCCTCTGTTTAAAGGACAAGTCTATAGGAAGACAGTTAGAATGAGAGCTTTCATCATCACTGCTGTCATCCTCTGTAAAACTAGGATTGTTGTCTGAATACTCATCAATAGTTGTTGGTGTGCTGCTGTCTTCAAAAATGCTGGCTCTCTCACTCTGTTCATGCCCTTTTATGTGTTTGGTGGTATTCTGGCTTTTCAGCAGATGCAAGAGCAAGCTGTTGCTGGGAGAGGTTTTCAGGTTGCTCCTTTCCAAAGTACTTTTGTATCCCATAGTTTTGGGAGGTGAATGCATGATTCCCACTGAATTCTGAAATGGTGCCATATTGCCTTTACTAGGTACTGTTTTGGTTGATGATCCTGTTTGACCATTGAGATGGCTTGTCATTCCTTTTGCTAAACTGAATTGGCCAATATCTTTCTGAGTACTTTCTTGTAATCTGGCCATAGCTGCAAGTCTCTCACTTGCTATTTGACTTGCATTTTGTGCTTTTAAAGCATGTTCCCTGGAGTACTGCTGCAAGTGAGCTTCACTTGAAAGAAGTAAAGCTAGCTGGCTGCACGCTACGCTGGGCTTCGGTGAAGCAGCAGGACTAGATCGTTTCTCTACCATGCTTGCAACAGCTTGTAACCTTGCAGCACACGACAGTGGCTCATTTATCACTTTAGGTCCACTCTGCACCACATGGGGAGATTCTATAAACCTCTCTTTGGGCAGGTTCTTTGTTATATCAGGCAGGCTGCTGTCCAGCTTCTGATCTTTTGCTTTGCTCTTCTTCAGCAGTGTCTTCAGGTGACTGGATGCAACACCATAGCACCTTAAATCTTTCTCCACTTCTGAGGAGTCATGGCTAAGGGAATACCCTTGCTCCTTAAGGCTTTGTCTAATCTGCTGTGACAGAGCAACACTCTGCAGCCTAGAGCTGAACGACTGAAGCAAAGAGGCAAGTAATGTGCTATCCTGTTTGCCTTTAGGCACATTTTCAACCATGCCAGCTAACAAAGCTTCCTTTTTTCCATCTAAATCCACAATGGAATCAGACAACCGCCTTCTCTTTGCTGCATTCCAGTCTTCAGAAGACTGCAATAGTCTTGCTTTTTTGAGGTGCAGCATGCCAGATCCTCGATATGTATTTGTGTTAAGAGCTGGACCATTACTTTGACAGTTAGGAAATATATTTCCAGAAATCTTAAAGTTTTGATCCTCTCCACTATGCCCAGGAGACTTTTTGTCAACTGCAGTACCTGAGCCTCCTGCTGCTTGATGCATCAGTAATCCCTCTAGATAAGTTAGAACAACAGAATCCTGGTGCATCTCAGAGCCAAGCTCTTCTCCATGAGTCATGTTCAATAAGAGTTTCCAAAAGGGCTCTGGTTCTATTCACTTCAAGACTAGTTTTGCTGTCGCTGAATTGAGATGCAGATTTAAGAAACAGGTAGATGTCTGGAGTGTATTCTCACAGACTTTCAGAAACAACACAAAAAGTCACATTCCAAAGTAGGCTTCTTCCAGTGTTTGATGAGACAGGTTTCCAATCATATCAATCTGATATCTAGAATATGTATGAAAGATGTCTAGGAGGAGCACTCAAAATGCGGTTCCAAGGTAACAAAGTTCCATCGAGTATTTTACGCCTTCTTTCTCCAGGAAGCCAGCTTGATTTTCATCCTTTTCCATCTCCACCAAGCACAGAAAATTCCTAAATGAAAACAAACAAACAGGAAAAACAGAAAGAAAAGATTTAGGATAAGACCTAACTTCATTTTATATATATATATTTATATAGGTATGCATTTTTTAAACACATTAGGTACTCAGGATATATAAGCAACAACACCATTCTAGACAGAATTAAACCACAAGTAATGGACAAAGTACACAGTAACTAATGCAAAGAACTTTGTGAAAGCAATTCTGAGGCAGAAAATTTTATACAAAACTTAACTGCACAGCTACTGCAAGGGAGCTATTTTTTATCCTGCAGGTCAGAATAGGGAATAGCAAACATGAAAGGAAAAGTTGAAATCACTCTACCATTGAAAAAAAAAAAGTTACACAGGATTTTAGTTCATAGTTGCAACAAGGTTTTTTCTTAAAATGTAAGTAGTGAGGACGTGCAGACTAACAAAGAATTAATGGAAAAAGGGATGCCTGGAGTCAACCTTTATGATCACATTCGATCTGTTCACAAATAGGAGAACAGGCAGCACCATACATGCAAACACATTCTTGTTTGGCAGGTGGATGGCCCTGCTGAAAGAGAAATGAAGGCATCACTGCTGCCTACAAGATAGGAGTGGTGAAAGGATGCTTACGTTCCTGATGTAACATAAATCCTGGTATCAAAACCCTCCCTTCACTGGAGGATTTTTACCTTCACATTCTTTCCATGTACTATTAACAATGCTTAAAAAACTCTGGTCTTCCTTTTAAGTCTTGTTACTTTCAAAGATTATGTAAATACTTTCTTGGATGAGGTGGTATGCTATAAAAGGCTGTTTCAAGAAGTACAGTGGCACTTATGCTACATGCATCTCTTCAATTTTGGTTATATTACTGGTCAATGGCAGCATGAACAGTTCAGACAGTTCAATATTAAGACCATTACACCACACAGGTTTATTCCTTCACTCATTCTAAACTGGCATAAATAGTCAACAGAAGCAAAATCTAAGTGTCTTTCCACAGAACTAACTACTCAAGTTGCTTTCACAGACTACAAGCCCATTGAAAACCTGAATTTACGAGTTTAAAAAGCATGTAGAGAGATTAAACCCTTGCCTCCTTAAAGTGAATAAATATTTTATGATTGATTTCCCAGAGGTTATTTTTTAAATTCAAAAGCTACTGTCAGCTAGGAGTCAAAAAATGCTCATATCTAAAAAAGAAGTTGAGGTTGAATATGAGCCTGCAGTGTGCCCAGGCAGCCAAGGGGGCCAATAGCATCCTGGCCTGGATCAGGAACAGTGTGGCCAGCAGGAGCAGGGAGGTCATTGTGCCCCTGTACTCAGCACTGCTTAGGCCACACCTTGAGTCCTGTGTCCAGTTCTGGGCTCCTCAGTTTAGGAAAGACGTTGAGTTGCTGGAAGGTGTCCAGAGAAGGGCAACAAAGCAGGGGAGGGGTTTGGAACACAAACCCTATGAGGAGAGGCTGAGGGAGCTGGGGTTGCTTAGCCTGGAGGAGGTTCAGGGGAGACCTTATTGCTGTCTACAACTACCTGAAGGGAGGTTGTAGCCAGGTGGGGGGTTGGTCTCTTCTCCCAGGCAACCAGCACCAGAGCAAGAGGACACAGTCTCAAGCTGTGCCAGGGGAGGTTTAGGCTGGCTGTTAGGAAGAAGTTCTTCACAGAAAGAGTGATTGGCCATTGGAATGTGCTGCCCAGGGAGGTGGTGGAGTCACCATCACTGGAAGTGTTTAGGAAGAGACTGGATGGAGTGCTTGGTGTCATGGTTTATTAGTTTGGATAATGTTGGATGCTAGGTTGGACTCAATGATCTGAAAGATCTTTTCCAACCTGGTTAATTCTATTCTATTCATACATCAAGAATTCAGCAACTGCAACATTAATACAGCTAGGGTTGCTTAAATACTTGAGAAGGCAGTTTATCTAGAAAACACATTTTCTCAACTTCCAAAAACCAAACTGCTTATCTGCAGCCATGTTTCATTCTTAAAAACAACTGAGTACCCCCTGATGCTGTGCTTTCTGGCTGAAAAAATAAATTGGAATTTTTTTTTCAGAATTTCTTACTACCTACCAAAAGCAAACCTTACAGGTGACCTTTACAGTAAGGTTACAAGCAAAGACCATTGAGCCAATATTCAGTTAAACTTTACTTACTGTAGCTGTAAAAGAACCCAAAACCCCAATACAGTACATTTATGCAAATAGAATCATAGAACCAGTCAGGGTTGGAAGGGACCACAAGGATCATCTAGTTCCAACCCCCCTGCCATGGGCAGGGACACCTCACACTAGATCGGGCTGGCCAGAGCCTCATCCAGCCTGGGCTTAAACACCTCCAGGGACGGGCCCTCAACCACCTCCCTGGACAACCCATTCCAGGGCTTCACCACTCTCATGGTGAAGAACCTCCTCCTCACGTCCAGCCTGAATCTCCCCCCTCCAGCTTCATTCCATTCCCCCTAGTCCTATCACTACCTGATATCCTAAGAAGTCCCTCCCCAGCCTTCTTGTAGGCCCCCTTCAGATACTGGAAGGCCACAATAAGGTTTCAGCATGTCCATATCCTTCTTGTAATAGGGGCTCCAGAAGTGGATGCAGTACTCCAGGTGGCAGTAACCAAAGAGTACTCCCTTGGGTACTTCAAAGCCTGTTGCAGCAGATGACACTTGTAGCCAGTATAGTCTGCATACATTAACTATACTCAGTACAAAGGAAACCCTGATAATTTTACAGAAGTAGAGTTTGAAGTAAAGGAGCCTTCATTAAAGAGAAATCAGAAAACCATTTGACATGTAAGGAGTAGGGCATCAGCAATCCTTCTAAAAAGTCTCACCTTGTCTAGTGCTGCAAGTATTGTGTGACTTAACATACAAGACACAGGTGTAATGAAGTCAGCTGTCAAGAACTGAAAGCACAAAAAAAGTCTCTACAACTACACCTTACTTGCCATGTAAAACTAGGCAGCAAATTTCAGAGTTTGAGGGCAAATCTCATAACCAAGCATTTTCATGGGTTTTGAATCAGGGTACAGCTTTCTACCACTATCTGTAGTGTGGACAAAAGGGAACCCAAACCAGCTTTGGCAACTGATACTTAGCTGGACAAAAGGCAAACCATTCAATAACCTTTTAAAAACATACAGACTGCACCAAAGGATTTCCAAGGACCCACTGAAATATTAGTAAATTTTCTCACTATTAAATATTACCAGAAACAAGAAAAGGGAGAAAGAAAAAAGAAAAAGGGGGGGGAAATAAAGAAGAGAGAGAGAGAGAGAGAGAGAGAGAGAAAAAAAAAAAGAAAGAAAAAAAAAAAGCAAGAAAAAGCAGAGAAAAGAGGAGCTATACAGCAGCAGAACTCGTAGTTCCCAGTAAGGGCTGAAGTAAAGTTAGCAATTAGCCTCTAACATCAACTTCTAACATCTATGAATTTCTAGACCTAAAAAATGAACTGTGACAAAACAAATTGCTAACATTGATGTGCTTTCTGGACCACATAACTACCATACATGGACTTTTTGTGTTGCTTCAACTATCTTCTTCCAGACTTCTGTATGCTAACTTGTTTTTCAGAGACTACTTTCAGAACCTCCAAGAGCAGGCACCAATCACAGCTCATTAAACCACGTTTACCTAGACAGAACTAAAGCAGCAGCAGGATCTGCGGCACAAATGCTGTAACCTAGGGAGATGCTCCCCAGGTGGAACACATCATGGGAAGTCAGTCCTCCAGCCATTTAAAATGTGCCTAGGGAGAAGCTGTGGGCAGAATAGAGAAGATAAGAGAATACTAAAATGTAGACTGAACTGTGTATGCCCAGAATATTAATTCCATGTCTGCAGTTGTTGTTTTGCTTTGTTTGCAAACTACAGTCACAAAGATTTGAAGAGAATGATTATAGTAAGATTTAAGATCCTTTGCGTACCATCAAGTATACTGCTGCAAAAGAGAATGAAATTTGAGAACACATCTTCTAGTAAGTTAAACCACCACATCTGAGCCATATTGACTTTTAAAGAACTCTCTGAATTAATGAGCATCTCAGTTGTAAAACCTAATTGGAGACTAAACAAACAGCAGCCTCCCAGTTAGTCTAGCTGCTGCCATGTAAGTTAAGAACAGTTTACAGTTTTAAACTAGCAAAATGGCATTCATAAGACATATTTCCAGTATCTCTGACCAGTACTGTTAGTTAAATCCCTTTAAAATAGAATAGAATTAACCAGGTTGGAAAAGACCTATCATCCAACACTATCTAATTAACTAAATCATGACACCAAGCACCCCATCCAGTCTCTTCCTGAACACTTCCAGTGATGATGACTCCACCACCTCCCTGGGCAGCACATTCCAATGGCTAATCACTCTTTCTGTGAAGAACTTCTTCCTAACATCCAGCCTAAACCTCCCCTGGCACAGCCTGAGACTGTGTCCTCTTGTTCTAGTGCTGGTTGCCTCAGAGAAGAGACCAACCCCCAGCTCCCTCAGCCTCTCCTCATAGGGCTTGTGTTGCAAACTCCTCCCCAGCTTTGTTGCCCTTCTCTGGACACGCTCGAGCAACTCAACATCTTTCCTAAACTGAGGGACCCAGAACTGGACACAGGACTCAAGGTGTGGCCTAAGCAGTGCTGAGTACAGGGGCAGAATGACCTCCATGCTCCTGCTTGACAGGATGCCATTGGCCTTCTTGGCCACCTGGGCACACTGCTGGCTCATGTTCAGCCTACTATCACCCAGTACCCCCATGTCCCTTTCTGCCTGGCTGCTCTCCAGCCACTCTGACCCCAGCCTGTAGCACTGCATGGGGTTATTTTAGCCAATGTGTAGAACTCGGCACTGAGATGTGTTGAATCTCATGCTGTTGGACTCTGCCCATCTGTCCAGCCTGTCAAGGTCCCTCTGCAGAGCTCTCCTGCCCTGTAACAGCTCAACACCTGTCCCCAGCTTGGTGTCATCTGCAAATTTACTGATGATGGACTCAATCCCCTCATCCAGATCCAGGTCCTAAGTGGAACGGAGACACACAGTAAATTAACAACACTAGGCATGCTTTTTTTGAGCATTAAGGCTACACAATCTAATGGCGATAACTCATGAAGCTTGGTATCAGGTGTCATCGTCTGTAGTCTAAATTCACAACCTGATTTAAAAAAAAAAACCTCGTAGAAACTATTATGGTATTGTGAGAGACTAAAGCTTGTGTCTCCTGGTGTGACTCAACATAGATAAAATCACTTGCTGCTTGCCCAGACAAGAGCTGATGTGCGTTGGGCAGAGCCACTGGAAGGACTCTTGGAAGGTGCAAAGATAACATTGCTCACGGGACTGCAGCTGGCCTACAACAATGGCCCAAGGGCCCAGCATTCACACCATCAGGACAAGATCATTTCCAGCCATCAGATACCCCAGGAAAGGACAATGGTTCCTGATGTGTAAAGAGTGTGTGTGTAGGTAGATGGAGATGGAGAAGGAGGAGGCAGAGGCCTTCCCCCCTCCATCCAGACGGCTGCCCAAACTCACCTGAGTACACAAAGATTTCCTGGGGAACGATACCTGGACCTAAAGATGATTTCCCAGAACGATATCCTGGGGAACAACACCTGGACACTTGCCTAAGGGCTAAAAGACTGTATAAAAGACTGGAGCAACTACTGGCTTTAGGAGGAGAAAATTGGAGAAGCAAGATGCAGAAGAAAGCTGACGGCACCACACGCTGGAAACATCACGGGGCCAATACAATGGATCTTGGACTCTCTGTGCCCTAAGTTCCGCCTGCTGCAACTCATGGAGCTGAAGAAGCTGCTCAGAGGACCTCATCCCTTCTACAGCCAAAGCCTCATCACCCTTCCTCTACAGACCCAACATCTCCTGCAGGACCTATCCTCCACAGACTCAAACTGTCTTGGGGGGTGAGGGGTGTGGTAATATAATTCCTTTCCTTTAATCTTCCTCTTCTCTCTCTATTTTCTATTTTCTCTCTCTCCCCTTCTGATCCATCCACTGTATGTATGTAATAAATGGTCTAGCTGTTGGTATTTTGGCCTCGTTTGTGCCTCTAATTTCACAACACGGGAATATTCATTAAAAACCTGAATCTCTTCCCCTCTCCGGATCGAGACAGGTATTCATTAAGAAAATTGCCATCAGCTGGGAGATCACCCACACGAACACTTACTAGAAGAGTAATCCGTACTCATGCACATTTTATGAATGGTTAGTAAAGGTGAGATGTATATACACACATGCACAGATGAAGCATGCATGTCATTGCTGTTTAATGACTACTGAATTCTGTAGTCATTTTAGGTTCTGGTTTTGAGTTGAATGTTGTAGAGCTGAAATCAAACTGATCTGTGAAATGAAAATCTTCAGGATTTTAATAAATTAACCGTTCTAATGGTTAGAAGCTACTGAAGAGCCAGAAATCATCTCTCACTAGCTCACTACCTTCCCATTCTCATAATCCCAAACGTAAAGGCTAGAGCCCACCACACCAACCAGCGGCTCAGACAGTTATTTTAATTATTACAGATTTGAGGAATGCAGTACAGTGATTACAGTGGCAGCTTGGGATCCAGCGGTCCAATTACCCGCTGTGCTGCAGACGGGCTGTCTGACTTGTGGTTTTACTTTTCTGTGCCCTGTTTCCCCAGATGGAGTAATAATAGATGCAGACTTCAAAAAGGTAATTGAGGATAGATATATTAAAGGCTGTGTGCTGCTCAACAGCTCCACAAACAGCACTAGGTACCCAAAACATAGGATACTAACTGATTTCCAATCCTTATTGCTGCCTGCAGTGAAATGCTGCAGAGCACAATGAAATTAAGGTCTCCAGAGAAATTCCTAGATGCACTGGAAGTTGCAGTAGAATCTTGTAGTGAACTAAACATGAATAGGGAAGAGACTAGCTGTCCCAGAATTCTTTTGTTATTAAGCTAAATTCGTACTTCTCTGATTTTAGCAGACAGGAAGGATGCATTCAGAGTGGTGATACAAGCACTTGAGCTGACTCCTTCTGCTCTGAGCAGTGAAACAGGAGTGATTCAGAAACCCAGTACCAAATCCACAGAACCGCACAAACAGGCAGGTACTTCAACAGCACTTAAGCCAGTGTTTTAAGAGAATCAAGTATTTAAGTGCTTTGCTAAATCCCTGCTTTATGTCAGAAATCTATTGAAGTGAATACAGCAGCTGGGACCACTTCACAATTCTGATTCAGGCTGTCAAGACATTTTGAACGTTTCCTTTGCAAATGTAATGTAGAAAAAAAAAGGCAAAAGTGATCAGATGGTGGGGGAAAATTCATCTCAGAGTGAATTCTTCCATGGTTGCATTTGAAAGAACCTGAGAATCAGCAAGACAATGAATTAATAGGAAAAATAAAATAAAAATCAATCAGGCTCCTCTCTTACAATCACAGGACATCACCCTGAGAAGGCAAAACCAGGATTTTCTTCCCGGGAGCTTGGCACGTTATTCACTCCTTCGCTAGACCTACTAACTGACTCCAAAAGACATTTTTAAGGTGGAAAGGATAGGCTGTCACTTGTAAACAGTTCAGTCAGGAGAGAACACAGGGAGTCGTGTTGCAGCAGGAGCTCCCAATGTCGCCAGGATTTCTGGAGGGGGCTCCCGTGGCTCAAAGCCCGACAGAGAGCCGGCATCCCCATCCCGGGCAGAGGCGTTCCCTGCAGGCTGGTGCGCTCCCGTTGACTGTCCCGCGGCAGCACATGGCAGCATTGCTCACTCTATGAAACGCCTCCTCGGCAGGCTTAGCAAACATCCACGGCTCCACGGCAAAACGTTGTGCAAGTGGTGCAAGACGTGGAAAAGCCTTTTCCCTGGTGTTCAGTTAAGCTGTGTACTGACAAACATGCTCCTAGTGTCCTTAGTTTTTCTTAAGAGAAGTTTTAGAGAACAGAAAGGGGTGGTGGTTTCTTCTGCACAGGGTGGGGAGGAAAGGGGGAAGAGGGTGAGTGGAAGGGAATGGGATAAAACCAGCCCCATCATCCTGGTGATTTTATCAGCTTTAGCAGAAGGATTTTGAAAAGTACTGCAGAAAACAGATTCCCTAACAGTTGACGCGACGGCTCAAAGAGATGCAAAGTCTACCATTTTACAGAAGTATGTGAACACTGAGTGACTGAGAAGTCCCTAAGTCACACAAAACTGACAGGAACACAAAAGCAACAGCGCGGCAGACAAGAAAAACTTTTTCCTGTGCAAGTAATATCTGGCAGACCACTAGACTAAAATGCTAGCAAACTAACCACTGCAAGAATAAAAATCTCAATTATTCTGGCAGCAGAGACTGTTTAGATTTACTCTGGCTTTTAAGAGATTGCTCAAATGTAAATGCTAATTGCTGTCACTGTTAATCATGGCTCCAGGGGCACATAAAGAAGGAGAGGCTGTTCCTACATATTCCTTCTGGGGTATGGAAAGGGCAATTCAAACACCTCGTATCTCAGTGTCCCTCTGCTCCTCAGATTTCATATGGGATTCTCTACAGTTCGGGAAGCTGTGACTCACCCAGACCCTGCAATACCACCTCATGGCAGTGAGAAGCTTTCGGACGATATGTAATATATATCATGGGGAAGATAAAATTTCCACTGTCTGCTTAAATGACGTGTGGAAATGTCAGAGAGATTTTCATATTAATGCAGAGAGCCTTTCCGGGAGGCGGCAAGACAGGCTGGCTGTGCACGTTTGCACCCATGCGAGGAGAGACACCAAATTCAGAACACCCCCAACTCAGCAGCAAAGCATTTTCACATGAAAGACCAAAACTTTGAGCAGTGCCGGCTACATCACAAGTTTTACCCGACTGTAGGGAAGCACACTGCAAAGAAACATCCAATTAGGTCTGATGTGCTGCTCCACCCTGAGAGGTGACAGTATGAGTGCAGCAACAGCAAGCTGAGAGCAGCAGAGCTCAGGGAAGGTGGTATGTCTGTGCTGCAGACTGACATGCACAAGCAGAGAGAGCCTAGACAGCTCAGGAGCTCGAGCAAGCCTAGCCCGGCAGAAAGGGACACCGTGGAGGTTAGCCTGCCCAGAAAGGCAGGGTACTTTACCACAGTGCTGATCTGCTGCCAGTTGTCTGGTGCTGGTACTCAAACCATCTTGGCTACCTCTTTCAGGCAGCAGTGCACAGCTAGCTGTGCCACAAGGCCACAGGCAGACAGTTCTGCCTAAATTACAAGGGATTCACGATTTTGAAGCTTATTTCATAAAACCTACAAGTTAAGAGGAGAAAATTAAAAACAAACACACACCAAACCCAAACAAAATCTGAAACTCAATGATAAGGCACAAAAGCTACATCACATCCCCAATAAGGACATTAATCCAGAAATAGCACATATCACTAAATCTCAACTAACTTGGGCTAGTGTGTTGATCAAAGCTCAAAAGTACAGTGAGCAGAAAGCCTCTAAGTTAATTCTTATTCAAGAGACCAAGAGCAAGCAGGCACAAAAAGATATATACCGAGATCTGTTTTCAGGATAGAGAGGTGGATAATACACTGGAAGTTACAACAGAATTGACAGAGGATGCATCTTTGCAAACCACTTGCCTATATATAAGCAACAAAAAGAAAACTAACAATCAGATACACATTCCCCCCCCCCAAAAAAAAAAAAAAAAAAAAAAAAAAAAAAAAAAAGAAGCTACAAAACCAAATTACTGATCATACATTTAAATTTAACCCTACATCAACTCCCCAAGAACAAAACATGTCCTCTTCTGGACAATCATGCTTTTTGAGTTGAGATTAATCCACGCAGACAATGCATTTCCAAGTTGCTGACCTTCTGCCTGTTGGACAGACTCAAAAGGTACATGCATTTATCCACTACAATAAAATTGTGCATTTCTTGGATTTGTTGGGATAGCTGTACATCTTGGATGATTTATAAGTCACTTTACATTACTGTCTGCACAGCTGTTATTGATAGTAGTAGTTGTGGTCCACTCATGACCAAGTGTTTCATGGCTAGTTATGAACAGCCACTTTCTAAACATTTCACCAGAAAAGGTTTCAGCTAACTGAACATAAATACACAGCAATTCAGTAGCAAGGTGAAGCACAGGATCACAATTGCGTAAGTACTTAATAAGTATATGTGAAACCTCATAAGGTCATGTTAAAGACTCAGATGATCTGGGATTTTTTGTTTAAGTGACTGGAAGGACAATGGAGTTATTATTTTAAAGCACGCTGTAGGCAAAGTTTCTAAAGCCTGTAGACACAGAAAAGGCTCATATAATTTCAGCTAAGTAGGAAAGAAAAATCTGCATTAGCAAGAAGCTCTCTACTAGGTCAATTACAATTAACTTTTTTCTCCTCTCTAAAACATGAATAAAATCAAGTAGAAATAAAGATGGAACAGTAGCAAAACTTGGAGAAAAGATGCTAACATCCTGTCACAGAAAGTCCACCATTCCAGAATTAATCTGAATACATCCATAACATAAATCCCTAAGTAAAATACTAAAAGCCTTGCAAAAATGATCACTTTGTTAATAATCACAGAATCACCAAGGTTGGAAGAGACCTCAAAGATCCTCAAGTCCAACCTGTCACCACAGACCTCATGACTAAACCATGGCACCAAGTGCCACGTCCAATCCCCTCTTGAACACCTCCAGGGATGGTGACTCCACCACCTCCCTGGGCAGCACATTCCAATGGCTAACGACTCTCAAAGTGAAGAACTTTCTCCTCACCTTGAGCTTAAACTTCCCCTGGTACAGCTTGAGACAGTGTCCTCTTGTTCTGGTGCTGGTTGCCTGGGAGAAGAGACCAACCCCCACCTGGCTACAACCAATGCTCTTAAATATTAGGAATTGGGCTGCAACTCAACATTAGGCATGAGTCTAAACGCAACAATTAAAATACTGATTTAGCTCCACAGTAATGAAAACTGTATCCACTGCTACCAAGCCATGGCAGGAACAACTGATGCCTAGCAAGGTAAAGTGTTTAACCACCCCTCATGGAAGGACATACACTTGGAAGGAATTTTTCAAGTTTTGTAAGTATTTTAATAATAATGACAATATGCTGCCACAAAGCTGTGGAAAGGAGTTCTTACTGACACAATTTATATTTTTTATGAGTGCTAACTGAAGGAAATAATTACAAAAGAGCAGGAGAAGATTATTTGTTGTTACTGCTTGTTCCATTCATTCATCTAAAGAAAGTTGAAACTGGCACCCACTTAACACTTTATAACACAAAACAGTATGTGGTTGATTTCTAAGGGAAGTGTGTGATTGTTTCACCCATGAAAAGATTAGCCCCAAAAAAACATATTAAAAATAAATCTATTACTCCATACTTGCACAACAGTATTAGCTAATTTAAGGCCAGCTTTCCTAGTGCCTGTCAAACTAAGTCTTTATAAAGCCTCATGTCCAAAGTGTCAGTTACACCAAACAACTTCACTGCCATATTACCATAAGTCTAAAATTAAGCCCGTGCTCAAGAGCCCTGCTGAACGCATGTGGCACCAATGCATTACAGCCCAAGCGGCTGCCAGTGAGCTCCATCTCAGTCACCACAAAGAACAATGCTAGTAACAAATAAAATATGCTAGGTTAGAAACTGCACACTGAAAGGCATACAAAAACCCATGGTTCCACAGGAATTTTTTTTTCTCACTGAAGTGTGAAACTGATACCAAAATGCGTAGCCCTGTCTAAGCTTGCGGATCTGCAGTCATTGTACCTGCCATCTTTCCTGCTCTGATGACGTAAGAATCTTTGGCTCCTACAAGGCAAATCAGGCCAAGGATTTCAAAAGAAATTCCAAAGATCCAAGTGCTTGTTTCACAGATCTCTATGCAGGAAAGCTGGCTATCAGAGTGGCATGAGGAAGGACAAAAGCAGGGCCTCCTAATTCCAGTGCTTATGCCAAGTGACAGCAAGACGAGCACCGCCACCGGTGAGATTCTCCAAGAGGAAACCGGATCTCCAGGCAGAATTTCTGTGCCAAATACAAAAAGTTATCACTTGAAAAAAAAAAAAAAAAAAAAAAAAAAAAAGATGACCTTTTAAGAAGCATTCCTAAATGGAGTTTTAAAATATAAACTTAAAAAGTTGAAATGTATTCTTTTCAAGCCCTTTGAAATGTGAAAAAGAGAACTGAAAAGAATGGATTCAAATATTTTCATTTTTATATTTTAATGAGTTAATCTGTGAAGCTGGAGCAGAAATCCTATTAAACTGAACTTAGTTTGTCCATCCTTAAAATAGATTTGACATACAAACACAAACACAAGGTCAAGGTCACAGATCAGCAAGAAAGATTACAAAGAGAACTGATGTAAGAGCTGGCATTTGATCAAAGCTCCTGGATTTATTTTTTTAAGCACACTTACCAGAAATACCACTACATTTTCTTCACACTGGTACCTTACATGTTTTAAAGTATTCCCTGCCTTTCAGGGCAGCTGCCCTGTGCTCATTTATTTTAACAGGAGATGTTAGGCAGCATTACCAAGTAAATCTAAGGAAGAATTCTTATGTCAAATGAAACAGAGATGGAAGACTCTGATTTTTACCATCCTTTTCACTCTGCTCAGCCATACACACCAAATATAAAATACATATTAAAAATCACAAATCAAAAAGGAGAACCCACTCACAAATACAGGATATGCCATAAGACTACTGCTAGAGCACGAGGACCTGTGTTTATAACTACATGCAATCTAAGTTACTTATCTTAATACTGCAATTGTATATTTGGATGTGCACTTCAAAGCACAACACTCACCTACCTATTCTAATTATCTGTGTGCACAGCATAAATTTCTCAATTAAAAAAAGCCCCACAAACTCTTAACACAAGGTCTGTGCAAAACACAATCAAACTAACCTCTTCTGTAATCAGGACAACATTTACCTCCTAGAAAGCTTCTTTAATGCTGAACATTAAGCGAGCAGATTAAACGCAGTAGCAACAGTTGAAAGACTCATTAAAACTCAGCTGCTGAAAATAGTTAGCAATGAAAGCCATTTACTAAACCATCCAGCCACCTACCCAACTATGGATACATTCTCAAAGCTTTAAACACATTCTGAAAAATACTTAGTTTATAGGTCACATTCCCAAGACATACCTTCTGACACTTAAGGAGAAGAAAAGGCGTCTTGGGCAACAACTTTGTGTGACATTCAAAGGTGTACTGCTGCCACAAGGTTTAGCTGCTCATTATAATAAGTAGTAATTTAAAGAATAGTGTGGCTTGTAATCTTACTTCTGGACCTCTGCTTTCAACACCAGCACAGCACTGATGCTAGTCTAGACATGACTGGGAGCAGATTATATTTAGACACAGAGCTATGAGTATAAATAGGGCCGTTCATGTTGGTAGAAAGCTTTTATTGGAATTCATTTGGGGTGACCTGACTAACCCACATGCATGCAGGCATCTCAGACATTGCCAGTAAAACCTTCATGCCATTATATGCCCTCCTGCAGCTTCTTTTGGTGGTGTTTGAACATTTGTTTACTGATTTTCCCAGTTTAGTTTTTGTGCAGGTATTACTTTTGCAGCACTATACCTGCATGATTGGGTTGGCTTAGTTACGAACAAAGAGGCCTTAAATGAAAGAGACAAAAAAAACCCCAAAACTCTGTTAAAAGATGCTTCTCCTTTGAAAACATCCTTGACAACAATTAGACTTTTAAGCTATAGTATTGCTTGAGCAAGACACAAATCTCTCCTGAAGCCTGGGATGTGAGCTGCTCAGTGCAACAGCAGAGGTGTTTCTAGCCCTGATAATGATTCAACATATTTTAAACCAGTCACTGTTTAAAATCAAATTCAGTTAAGTTACAGACCTCAGGGCAAACCAGTTCTGCTCTTCCTTAGTCCCTCTTCTAAACTCTTTCAAGAAAACTGGAGAAAAAGTGAGGGTTGGGGCTTAAGAGGAATTTCTATCCTCCCCACTTCATGACAGGCTGGTAGAAATTCTCATTGCACTGAAATGTCAAGAAGGAAAATAAATAAACAACCACCCAAAAAACACAAACCCAACACCACCACAAAAACCAAAACCTTCACTTGACGTCCACACCAAGAAAAAAAAAAAATCAATCAGTAACTTACTTTGAGAATCAAATGGACACAAAACCATACAGAATCACAGAATTGTTGTGAAAAACAAAAACAAACATACATGTGATACTTGGCAACCAAAACCATTCCAGGAAACACATTAGTTCCTTAGCCATATAACTGTCCACACTTCAGACTCCTAAGTATGTTTGGACTCCTAGCCTAAGTGTACTAACAGGTGAAAATTTGAATGCAAGAAAAAGTTTTTACACTAGGTGAGCTACATTAGTGTCTGTTCATTCAGTATCATGTTAGGTCTTCTTTTGTGCTTACATTGTTTAAAAAAAGGGGAAGGGCAGCAAATATTATTTAATCATCATAGCCAAACCTTTAATAAGTAACCTCTAATAATTTTGCTTCATGGACTGCCCAACGTAAACCATTTCACATGTGCTGGCTATGAGAAGAGGGCAGTGACAAAACACAGTGAGTGACTAGCCAATATAACAACAAAACTGAGTATGACAGCTAGCAGAAAGACAAAGTACTTCTGATCAATTCAGTAATAAAGCAGTCCACAACAATGCATTATCTTGAAGCACTAGACTGCTGTCAATACCCTATCTGTAAAATCACTGTTTTATTCATTAATTTTTTTAAAGGGGGAAAAAAAGGGAAAGTATTTTAGTACCACAGTATCAGTCAGGGTTGGAAGGGACCACAAGGATTATCTAGTTCCAACCCCCCTGCCACGGGCAGGGACACCCCACACTAGATCGGGCTGGCCAGAGCCTCCTCCAGCCTGCTCTTAAACACCTCCAGGGTCGGGGCCTCAACCACCTCCCTGGACAACCCATCCCAGGGCTTCACCACTCTCATGGGGAAGAACTTCCTCCTCACGTCCAGCCTGAATCTCCCCACCTCCAGCTTCGTTCCATTTCCCCTAGTCCTATCACTACCTGATAGCCTGAGAAGTCCCTCCCCAGCCTTCTTGTAGGCCCCCTTCAGATACTGGAAGGCCGCAATTAGGTCACCTCTGAGCCTTCTCTTCTCCAGACTGAACAGCCCCAACTCCTTCAGTCTGTCTTCACAGGAGAGGTGCTCCAGCCCTCTGATCATCCTCGTGGCCCTTTTCTGGACACGTTCCACGTTTTCTGTGGTTATACTTACATGTGCAAAATGTCAAATCAAAAAGTTGGTTTTTTTCAAGTGTCAAAATACCATTTTGATTAATAGTTTAATAGTAATTCCTTTAACTTTGTGTTTTCTTTAAAAATCTATAAATTATGTTAGTAAAAATAATAGTTGGACAAGAAAATAATGGCAAGGTTATGCACACTTCCAAATTTGTAGGAAGCATCTGACACAACATCTACTAAGCTGGCAGAATTAGGCACATAGTAAACATCTACAGTGCTGAAAACCACTAATGCTAATCACCAATTTAAGCATCATGATTATTAAAAGCAAACTAGTTCACATTCAAAATGTGAATATTCTTCTATTATTCAGGACATAGCATAGGATTTCCCTTTCCAAATTCCAGTTTTCCCATTTCTCAAGTTGTTCAACATGCACCAGCCACAGCAGGTGATCTGGTTTCCCACATGCTGGCAATCTGATACCGATTCATCATCTAACAAAACTGGCTGGTGGTAACAATCAAAGGCAGTGAGAAGTAGGTGGTAAATTATAAATTTCTCTCTGTGAATCTCGTCTCAGCTTGGGGCAGGGGCTACTCACAGAACTATCTTGAAGCCATAATTACAGTTTTAATCTGTTCACTTAATGTCTACTGATTAAGTAGGAGACAGAGAGGTTGTCATAAAACTAGACCTAAAAGTCATGAAACTAGCAACTAAATGTGAAACTCCAAAGTAGCTTAAATTATGTGTTGTGCAATATAAAGTTATTATACATAGCCACAACTCTATTGATTCCGCTGATCAGGCTAGGTATTATTTCCACCTCAATCTCCCACAGTAAAGACCTGAGTGTGGCTGACAGGTCACAATCCCTGTCTTTGTGTTATATAAAGCAGTCATTCGTTGATGTATCTGAAGAGTCATTTCCCAGCTTGATATACCACTAATATGAAGCTTCAACGTTTTCTGAATCAATATACAGTAAGGCATTGCCAATGACCTGAAGGTAAGTTTCATTGACTGCCTGTATTCTTACAAAACTCTACTGGTTTTGTCTGTTCTTTGTACAGAGCCTTATTAAGAAACCTGTCATAAAGCTGAAGAATGTTTTCATTCACCCCTTGTTGCTAAATTTCATCAGTGAGTGATAGCAAAATAACTGCGCTGTAGACCGTGTTAACGTGATTTCATTCAGAAGCAGTTCAGGTTCACACGTAGGTACACAATCTTACTGAAACACAAGATGACTCACAAATACCAAATTAATGCAGAAGCAAATCATACTGGAAAGGGCAACAAAGGGAAAAAAAAAATAAATTACAACCTACCAACCCCCAAACTACACTCTTCTCAAATACTTTACACTCTAAAAGCATACAAGTTTAAAAAACCCATTTATTGAGAAAAAGCTGGAAGTTCTGGCAGGCAGGTGATCGTGTCCCCAGCTTCCCAGGAATCTTTCAGCAAATTGTTAGTTTGGCACCCTAGTTAGCAATCTCAGGGGAAAGAGATTAAAGACTGTTTGGGGAAGTGATATAAACCACTCTCCATTCAGAATTGTTAGGAGGGGTAGGACCAAAGCTAGTGTGAATTAGATGCAGTTACCACTCCATGCCTGGGGTGAGAAAAAAATACAGGTTAATAAACTTATTTCCAAATTCAGGGTCAGAAACTCATACCTTTTAAGTGTCAGTGCTGGATCTTTGTGAATCTGCTTTTCACTCGATCCTGGCAAAAAATAAATACATTACAATCAGGACGCAGAAACTTATTGTGGAAAATTATTCTACTTGAACAAGGAAGTCTGTTAATTCAGTATTAGCACATGAAAAGGAAGCTGGTTTACTTCTTAACAAGGTATCAACAGAATAAAACAGTTTTCCATTGATGGTAGTTATACTTGTGGTCAGTTTGTGACAGTATCAGAGCCTGACCTGTGAAACTGAGCTGAGCAAGCTGGTCAAGGTAATATTCCAGGGAGAGGAGATAGGTCTCCTTGCCTGGTTAATACTATCTGCTCTGGGGAAGGGGGAAGTTGTAATCAGATTACCTTTTCTTTGACATTCCTGCTATCCATTTACCTACAAGGACTTAAACCTAAACAAAAAAACCCAAGCCAACACCACAACACACACCCTTGCCATTACATTCTACTTCCCTAAAATCTTCCTTGTGTTCTCCCACTGCTATCCTTAAATTACTCTTGCTTAGTCGTATCTTGGCTCCCTGTTTCTACAACTCACACTTCTGCAACATTCTCCCTTCTATGACAGACTGACCCAACTGTTGCATGAGGGAAAGGCTGTGGATATTGTCTACCTAGACTTTGAAAAAGCTTTTAATACCATTTCCCACAGAATTCTCATGGGAAACTGGCTGCTCATGGCTTGGATGAGCTCACACTCTGCTGGATGAAACACTGGCTGGACAAACAGGCCCAAAGAGTGGTGGTCAGTGGAGTTAAATCCAGCTGGTGGCCAGTCACAAGTGGTGTTCCTCAGGGCTCAGTGTCAGGACCACTTCTGTTTAACATCTTTATTGATGACCTTGATGAAGACAGTGTGTCATCAGTAAGTTTGTAGATGACACCAGTTAGGTGGGAGTGTTGATCTTCATGAGGGTAGGGCAGCTCTACAGAGGGACTTGGATAGATTGGATCAATGGGCCAATGTTATGGGATGAGCTTCAACAAGGCCAAATGCCAGGTCCTGCACTTAGGTCACAACAACTCCAAGAAATGCTACAGGCTTGGGAAAGTGTGGCTGGAGAGCAGTCTGGCAGAAAGGGACCTGGGGGCTCTAATCAACAAGCAGATGAATATGAACAAGCAGTGTGCCCAGGTGGCCAAGAAAGCCAGTGGCATCCTGGCCTGTATCAAAAACAGTGTCCAGCAGGAGTAAGGAAGTGATCGTCCCCTTGTACTCAGCTCTGGTGAGGCTGCACCTTGAGTATTGTGTCCAGTTGTGAAGGTGCTGGAGCAAGTGCAGAGGAGGGCAACAAAGCTGGTGAAGGGCCTGGAGAAAAAACGTTTTGAAGAGCAACTGAAGGGGATGGGGCTGTTTAGTTTGAAAAAGAGAAGGTTGAGGGGGAGCCTCATTGCTCTCTATAACTGCCTGAAAGATGTTGTTGAAAGGCTGCTGCTGGTCTCTTCTTACAGGTAATTAGTGACAGAGCAAGGGGGAATGGCCTGAAGCTACAACTGGGTAGGTTTAGACTGGAAATTAGGAAAAGAAATTTCCCAGCAAGAGTGGTCAGGCATTGGAATGTGCTGCCCAAGGAGGTGGTTGAGTCACGAGCCCTGGAAGCGTTTAAAGGTCATTCAGACATGGTGCTTGGGAATATGGTTTAGGGGTAAACTTTGTGGAGTGGCATTATTGGTTGACTTGGTAATCCTGAGGGTCTTTTCCAACCTGAATGTTT
The DNA here is from genome assembly GCA_033816785.1 of Picus viridis. Lineage (NCBI taxonomy): Eukaryota > Metazoa > Chordata > Aves > Piciformes > Picidae > Picus > Picus viridis. Next base: position 6,040,415 of record CM066570.1, read on the forward strand.
CTGTGATTAGCAACACCCAAGACCCTTCCATACTACACAAAACAGAGATGTTACTGTAATCCTTCCCCTCAAGTCACTCTGACCATATAACCTTCTACTTCAAATTTAACTGTTTTTCTTTTGCTCTAGATAAAGTTTAAAATTTCTCATCTGTGTTCTGTAGACATTCATACATCCCGAATTTCTAGCCAAACAAGCCAACTATTTACTGTGTCCTTCTTCCTTACCCTTTTGTTTCCACAAACACTTGTTTTTAACTGTAATACTCAGGCACCTCTTGCACAAAAACTTCCATTTCCAGCTTCTGTGCTGCACCCCAGGCAAAGACCATCTACACCCTGGAGGCTATTTATTTTTCTCCTCCAACAGTAAATCACCATAGCAAAAATTAATCTAACTCCACCAAAATACTTCCTGCAAAACCACAAACCAAAACAGGAATGATATACGTTGCTTGCATTTCCTCACAGATTCACCTCGTGCTGTTTCTTCCCCTTCCCTCATCACAGTCGAGATGAAGTTCAAAATAAATATATTGACAACTGGGAGATGCTGAGTGCATACACGACACAAGTTCAGTTGGAAAACAATTAAATGAGGCCCTAGAGCAACACTGGCCTCCAGCATATGTATGTTTTTTCCTTCCTCTTACAAAAGAAAAAGTGTTTGTTTTTGCAGTACAACAATGCACATTGCTGTTACAGCTTTCACCTGATACCTTTCTTCTACTACATGTGATTAGGGTGAAAGGAAAGAGTGGTACACACTAAAAGATCAACAGAACACAAAGATTAATGATATGGAGAAAAGGGTACAAAGGGGCTAAAATAGAATGCACAAGGGCTCCTCTTGAGCTGCTGCTATTAAAAACCAGTGAAAGCTCTTTTCTTCTCTGGCTGGTACAATGACAATATCCCTTCTTCAATGCAGTCTGTTTTCACTTCAGAGGGCAAAGATAGAAGAAAGCTAGAGAAGGAGAGGAAATACTGCTCCTAGGAAAACTTATTTTCAGACCATCTATTTATTTTTAATCATGACAGAAAAAGGTGCTAAAGGTGACATGAATAAAGACATTTTTGAGAAGGAAGGGGAAGGCTGAGAAAGTACCCATCCCAGGGACAGGTTGAACATAAATCCAGACCTTGCTCAGTGAAACAAAGGAAGATTTCTGTGTCTCAGCTGCCTTAAATCAAATAACCTCCCACACCCAAATCATAGACTTAATTCTGCAAGTTCTCCAAGTTGTCCACTTTCCTGCACATTAATTTCTCCTCTTGATCCTCAAATCAGAGGAATATTGTGTTCAGGAGGAGACTTGATAGGGTGCTTGGTTGCATGGTTTAGCTGATTAGGTGGTGTTGGATGATAGGTTGGACACGATGATCTTGAAGGTCTCTTCCAACCCGGTTTATTCTATTCTATGATTTATTTGGCCTACCTACGATTTCAGTTTGACTGCAAATAATGATTTAACCCTTCCTTCCAAAGTCCCTTTGGTATCTCTCCACTAAATCACATAATCTAGAGCTTTCTTATAGCACTTCTGAAGGTGAGCAGTTTGGCTTACCCAGAATAACCTAACCTCCTGGGATGCAAATTCCACACTTCCCTTCTTTATATTCCACCAGGTTTATGTGATCAAGTCTGTCTGTGCTTGACATTTGCTGGAAACACTGCATGGCGTAATTACTACTGTAAAACATTTTACACTCCTGTAAATTCAGACTAAAACCTCCAAGTGCTTACAAACTATGACAAGAGACAGGGGATAACTAAGCAGAAAGGAAAGGTTGTAGAAAAAAAAGCATATGTAAGGAAGAAAAGTGTCAATGATCTGTGAAGACAGTGAGGCTATCCAAGCTGCCTGGAAGACTGTCTTGCAAGCATGAAGTCCTGATGAGTAAGAAAAAGACAAGCAGAAACACGGTGATGGAGGAAACTGCACACTGTAAAAAGGATAGAAACCAACTTGCTCAATAAAAAAATAAAGCAAGAGGTAAAATTCCATGTAGCACTGCTCCTGAAACTTCAGCTGTGCTTCTCCACCACCCTAGGAAGTATTTCCACTGAACTGTAATGAACATTGTTACAATGCATACAGCTGGGAAGTCAAAAATCTTCAGTGGTTACATTATTTTTATAGTGATCTTGACCAATGGAACAAGAGATGAGACTAGAAGACCTAAAACATCTTGGCTCTATAAATCTGTTAAGAAAGGGGTGGGAGGAAGGGAAGGAGAAAAATAAAATAAAGGGAAAAAACCCCCAAACCAGTAGTTACTCCCTATCCATCACCATTCAGACCAAAAAGCTCCACATACACTGAGGGGTGGAGAAGATTCCAAAATGAAAATTAATAGACTAAACTATTCTTGTAATTCACTTCAAGTGAGCAGCAAAAGTGTGCACTGAATGTAAATTATTTCTGTCAGCTGCTTGACAAGACATGAACGCCTAAGGAACACGGAATAACAACAGGCTCCTTTCTGCTAATACATCCGAACATCCTACAGGAAGAACTTGTTTGAGTTTGCCTCAAAATCTTGTACTCATCTTTAATTATCCTGCTTGAAAGCAAAGGGATATTTTTCAAAGAGCAAACATGATCTATGTTCTCACAGGTAGCAACCCCAAGAAAGGCAATAGTACTTATGTCCATTTTTCTAACACATCCAAAAAAAACCCAGATGATTTGATAAGCAAGTGTTAGATAAGCAAAATCTTTGCTATTCTAAGTACTGCCACTGAAATCTCTCAGCAAACATTTCTCTTTATTTGATGGACAAATCCAATTACCAGTTTAATTTTTGCACAGTAATGCTCATTCAATCATTTTGAATTTCAAATCGGTTTGCACTCCATCATGACTACACGAATGCAACAAAGAACTCTGACATGGAGACCTCAAACTGCTCTTATAGGAGCAGGGAACTGTTGATAAGAGACTTTTTCCTCCATTGACTGCACTCTCGTCAGATGGAACTATATGCAGGAGTCCACCACTTGCAAACACCACAAAATATGCATCTGAACTGCTCTTCCATGAAATTATTTTTTGTTAAAGTGATAGTCACAGGTAGAAAAGTTGAGAAGAAAGTGTTTGAGCTTGACTAAGTATTGTGTTTTTATTCAGTGCATCATACAATCATAATTTAAAAACTCCATAATAATAAAAAAAAACACCAAAAAACCCACCACCAAACTGCAAAACCAAACCCAAACAAACAGGCCTTGATGTACTCCTCTACCAAACTGCAGACAGTGGGCAACATTCCTAACTATAGAGGGGATTTTAGAATAGAATAGAATTAACCAGGTTGGAAAAGACCTTTGAGATCATCAAGTCCAACCGATCACCCAACACCATCTAATCAGCTAAACTATGGAACCAAGCGCCTCATCCAGTCTCTTCCTAAACACCTCCAGGGATGGTGACCCAACCACCTCCCTGGGCAGCACATCCCAATGCCCAATCACTCCTTCTGTGAAGAATTTCTTCCGAACATCCAGCCTCAACGCCCCCTGGTGCAGCCTGAGACTGTGTCCTCTTGTTCTGGTGCTGGTTGCTTAGGAGAAGAGACCAACCCCCACCTGGTTACAACCTCCCTTCAGGCAGTTGTAGACAGCTATAAGGTCTCCCCTGAGCCTCCTCTTCTCCAGGCTAAGCAACCCCAGCTCTCTCAGCCTCTCCTCATAGGGCTTGTGCTCAAGACCCCTCACCAGCTTCTCACCAGCCCTTCTCTGGACACATTTTCATCCACTATATGCATCTGGAAAACGCCAAACTATTTCAGGCCTGAGTTAACTACAGAATTCAACTGCACATTACTTTTACATCATGTGAAGTCATAAAAAATGCCACCCACAAACAAACTAACTACAAATAAGGCATTTCAGTTACCAAAGATGTATTTCATTCTGACATCCATTTGATGTCTGCTGCACTTTACAGACCAATCATCATACTAATTTGACTGCTTTGCTGTTCATCTGGACCTCTCACTCCATGCACTTGTGTGGGTCTAAACCACACTGGAGGGCACTGTCAAAATTGCAAGAAAAAAAGTTATTTGATCTTTGAACACAACAGAACACTTTATGAACATCAATGAACAGTATGTCAGCAGTCCTTCAGAGCATTGCCACTGTACACAGGGAACAGCAAGCACAGATGAAAATTTTTGCAGTGTGTGGGAGGAGCTGTTGAGGCTTTTTCCCCCTACTGGCAAAACAGAACAATTGTGTGTATGCATCTTGAGGAAACAATGGGGACTGCTAAAGGAATAGGACCTGCAACACCACAGGAAATGCTTTTATCTTCCCAAGAAAAATTACCAGCAAGGCAATCTACTACTACTACCACCCTTAGGGGGAGATGTGTGTCAGGTACAGTCAATACAGGTTTTTCCACTGTATCTGCTGACACAGTTCTCTTCAAGAAACAATTTTGTTGGTATTGAACTAAGAGGATGAAGGATGGCACTAGGATTTAAAAAAAAAATAAATTCCATCAACTTTGCTAGTTTCAGAGATCTGACATGCTGAAATAGTCCTAATGAAGCAGGCAAGAACTATTTAGTTGATTAGAGCTGGAAAGACCACTGCACAGCATCAGCAGATAAAACTTTTGCACAGTAGTAGCTCTTCTTACCCGCTGCACAGTCTTTGTTTCCAAAGAACAAAAAAGTTCTTTTTCTCCTGACATAAGGGTCTTTCATGCTGAAGTATATATAAATGTGTGTACACACATCTAAGCACTTCCTTCCCAAACAGGTGCATTTTTGTTTGTTTTTAAAAGCTGTCAAAATCTGCTTTTTATTAGTTTAGTTCAGCTGCAACACATTCACAACACTGACTTGGTTGGATGGACTAGCAAACAGTGTGCATTCATCCATACATACACTAGAGTATAAACAAACCTCCAGCAGCTCATGCTATAAGCAAAGCAATGAAAGAAAGGTGACTGTAGCTGCAGTACCAAGTCAATCCACATGGGCAGTTTTGTTGCATGTCTTGAACTGCTCTATGGTGCTCAGACTCTGGAACCCTGAATTATACCGAACATGACTGAGCAGCCTTCGCAAGTCAGACTAGTGACCGCAGACCCATGTTTCCCTCCCATTTAAACAGAGACAAAACATATAAGAGCAATAATCCCTTAATGATGAATATAAACATTTTTTCCTGATGAGGTCCCACAAACTCAAATTCCATCTTCAGAAGCTGCAAACTCACAAACTGACCAAGATCATTAAACTTAGCTCCTATAACTTACTCATTCATCTAATTAGCAGATACTTGCCACATGCACTCTTCCCCTGAGCAAGAGAAAAACCAGATCAAGGGGATATCAATGACTTTAGAAACATAAGTTTAGGAGGAAGGGTAGCATTCCAAGCCTTGTAACTCCTAATAGTCGGTGCCGCCTATGGTTGACGCTGCAGATGCAAAGATCCAAGCAAAGAAAAACGGTGTTTGGAACGTTGAACAAGACCCCAGTTTCTCAAATAATTTCAGGAGACTAGGTTAGAAAACACAAGATCAGTAATCCCATCTACATAATTTATCACAAATGCAACAGGCAGCCATGCTAGTGGCAAAAAATCAGTTCCCAATTCTTTCTGCAGTTTAAGAGAACATCTTAAAAACACACAAACACTTCTAAGTATAGCTTTCCACTTTCTTTACCATGCTTGTCCCCCCCACAGTAAGACTGAACACATAGTTACTAGCAGCTCCATTCAAGACCTTGAATCTGATTCTGTTGCTGCAGATGCTATGTGCAGTGGTCAGGGTACAGAGCTTATTTCACCAGGCCTTATATAAAAGCCTTCCCTACCACCCCAACAAAGTACCAGCAACAATTTTAATTTTCAAGGAAAGTTAACCAACACAACAGACAAAATAATTCCCTCTTGACTAGGTTTTGCAGCAGTCTCAGTTCAATACACAAGGCCATTAATTACACAACTGCCTTTAGCAGTAGCAAATTAGGAATCTGTTAGCTCCAGCACTGGTTAAGGCTGCCTTTGGTATCTACACAGATGCTATGGAACACCTCAGCTTCCTCTCTTCTTGATAACAGCATGATAACAGAAAGAAAAGGAGTGGAGATGGAGAATAAACCTTTCACAATCTCAGGCAGGGTACCACTACCTTTCAAAAATTTACCTGGATTAGAATTTGCCTTCCAAATTACCCTGTGTTGATGACATGCTCAGGCATCAACTCTTAAAACTTGATCAACTATTTCCAGGTAAAAGGTGGTGTTACAATTAACTAATGCTAGAATCAACTGTGTGCCCCTGATGTAAGAGTGTATTTAAAAATCTGATTAATTTCCTTTGGTTTGTTCACCCCTGCCCCCTCCCCAGCCAAATATAGCAGTCTACTTCAGGACAAGTTGTACTGCAAAATTCTCTTCAAGATTTTAATATTATCAGCCATGCTGACTCAGTACAGCCAGCAGTAAAACTTTTAATTCTTCAAACATCCTCCCACTTCCTAGCTTAAAAAAACCCAAACAAAACAAAACCAGAAAAAAACCAAACCCAAAACTGCATGCTACTTCAGTTGGTAATAGTCTATGTTACTAGCAAAACTGAGCTATCAAAACCACACACTCAGTCTTCTTTTAATTGTGATCTAAATCTCCTTCGTATCCCTATTGATACTCTAATAAGTGACCCAAAAGGCAAACCAAAACAGAAACTTCACAACTCTCTAGAACTGGCTCTACTCGAAAGAGGAATTACACGAAGTCTCAAAGCAGTCACAACAATCTTGACTGGTAAAATGTTTTCAAGGACTTGGATTTAATCACATGTCATTTTCTTCTTCTCTAATCATTTATTTAAAGTCGTAGGTTGAATTATTTATGAACAAAAGTTAATTGCATTGAAATGCAGTATTGCCCTGTATTTACCTAACACCTTCTTCAGAACTCAACCACCTACCACTAACTGGTTAAAAACTATGAAACCTCAGTGCAGAATTTAAGATGAGATTTAACCATTTCTGTAGCATTACTGCAATTAACTTTCAGTATCTTGTTAGATATGGTCAAGTTCCTTGATCTTGTGATGTGCTGTAAATTACACAACTGTTCTTACCGGGGTTTGTTATTGGGATGTGTTTATATTTCCGCCCCCCCCAAAAAATCCAGGGAGAATAATACCTCACTTACAAAACATTGTAGTAAGTGAGTATGTTGTTACTGATTAGCTGGTAATTAGAGTCATTGTTACTTGAGCACAGTCACATCACTGAGCCTCCCTCTCTGGGGTTCTTCGAAATTTTCTTAGCTGTCAAAGCATTTCAAAGATCAGCAGCTTACATCCATAAGGCTGTATTCACAGTCTTTGCAAGGTGTAAAATGTAAGCTCAAGGGTGCACGCATACTGCACGTCTACAAAGTGTTAAATCTTCAATCGGCAAGGCCACATGACAGATGTAACTAGTGTAGTGCATGACCACTCCTCAGCATACAGCGCTTTCCAAGTCCCTCATTTCCTTAAAGCAACTCATTTACTTGTCACCTGCCAAGACAAAAAGTGGTTTGTGCATGGTGATAACACACCAGGAAAGATGGATTTTCATTTTCTCATCGAGCTATTAGATTAGCTTTACATGCAGATTTTAATGTGTTGAACAAGTCTGCCACCTGTCCTAAACTTAATTAGTCGGGTATGTCTGCATGACAAGAGCAGACACTTCAGATGTTTTCAAGCCACCACAAGCAAACATCCAAATAATCACCAACACAACTTCAGTGATGCCAGGAACGAAGCACCAGGCACAACTCTCCGTAAAACAGACTGAATTTTATTAATGGAGTGCTTTATACTTCCCAAACACACAACTGACATCAGCTTAGCATCTAACACACCGGAGAATCAGCTGTGTAAAGTCTGCAACAGAGTTAAGGAAATGAAAAGCACTAGCTTGCTCATTAAAATACAAGTGCATATTTACATATTGGAGGGGGAGGGAGGAGACATGAAGGCTAAAATCCTGCAAGACTTTTCCTCAGCGTTGTTCTTGTTCTGTTTATCACAGCAGCACATCTAAAGATTTTCCTATTTTTATACTGCTCCTCACATATCCCCACCACGTAGGACCAGTGCAGCAAAAAACCCACCTGTATCTGCATTTTAAAAGGCACATACATTTAGGTTCAAGTAAATTTCACATTTCTAACCCTGCTAGGAGCCAACTCCCCGACCTGAGAACACCGATTAGAATTTTATCTATGTAGATAGGTACCAACTACTGACACAGGTGTGAATAACCAAGTATAATACAGGGAAATCAGTTATCTACCTCCTTACATTGCCATTGGCACATACAATAAATTTGTCTCATTAGCAGGGGCTACTAAGTTTGTTGTAGTAAACAGAGCTGCCAATACACCAGCCTCACATATTTTTCATTCATTCATTCATTCATTCCTTTCTTTTCTTTCTTCATTATTTTTTTCACCCTTTAACTTAGACTTCTAGCATGTGCCATGGAAGAGCCAAACGTTAAACATTCCTGGAGCGCCACAATATGTAATACAATAAAACAGATTACAACCATACCTTTCTTTCACAGCAGTGGTGCCAAGCACAGGTACACCGTAGCAATCAATTTGTTCTGCAGACAGTAAGGCTTTCATGGAATACTAATGCCAAATCTCTTTTCTTTCTCCTTCGACTTGACTCCCCAATGCCCAGGTCCCGACCAACACAAGGAGGAGGGCAGAATGTCTTCTGATGAGATAACCACAACTACTAATCAAGTATACGTGTACAAGGGCATAGGATTAAACCTCCACCAGGCTTGACTCGGGCACTGAGAGCAGCTAAACACATGCACAGCAAGGTCAGAATTAAACACACACGCACGCACGCGCATCTACTTGAGTGAACTAATTTATCACACTTTACCACTGACGGCTTTTTACCTCGGGGGAGTAAAATTACATCCTGGTGCACTGACAAGGTTTAGACACAACAGCTTCCAACAACAAATCAGATCTCAGAAATGGGAGCTGTGCTCCTAGGTGAACACTCCCCCTGAGCAGGCTGTTTCAGAAACTCAGTGCATGACACGCATGTCTGTATGCGCATGCACGTGTGCACGCGTGTGCACATGCATGTGAGAGGGGCCATGAGGCACTGGCTAAAACAGAACAACAATGTTGAACAAAGTTCAAAAGCTGGCAAAAACTCCCTTCAAGAGCTCCCTTTTTTGATTATCTTTACCTCTTAATGTAATCAATCTATCAAGTCTAATTACTTCAGAAGAAAGCTTTTTATTATAGTCTAACATCGCAAATGTCAAACAAGCTGTTCATTTACCTTGAAGTTTATTAGCATAGAAATGCAACATGAAGATACTCTCAAAATACTGTCACTTGTACTCACAGCATTTTCAAAAACCCACTTAGCAGGTTTTTATTGCCTGGCATAGCTGGATACTGCATTAGTTCTTGAAACAGGCGAGGCATTACCTCAACTGTATCACCCTTGTGGCAATATAAGACTTTCTTTTTAATATTCAATTTATACTCAACTTTTCCTCTTTATTTAAACACTCCTGCCACATTTCAGTCAGCCATGTGTGGATATATGTGTTTTCATAAAGGTTCATACATGTGCTCTTCAAGTAGGAGTGAAAAGTAAAATACTGAAACCTAAAACCAGGGATTTTTTTCCCCCTCCTTAAGTTCTGCCCTGTCATGCATCCTTCATGGCATTTTCCTGACAGTACATGCAGGCATACATTCTGCCAGAAACGTCCAGATGAGCCTAAAAATTATCACCGGTGGAGTTTGAACAACACTGCTTTTGCATGTTCTCTGTGCAGAGGAGAAAGCAGTGTACAAATGCTCCCAAAAATAACCCCCAAAAATAATGTTTGGCACTTCACCTAGAATAAATTCACAAAACATTTTTGAAATATCCCTGGCTTTGCAGAGACACCAGGAAAAAGCAGCATTAATCAATACTGATGAGTTTGTCCTTGACATACTGACCGTGTCATTGGGCTATTGTCATGTGATATCATGTCATTTCCCCACCTGGCTCATGACCTTGTCCTTTAAATGACCCAAAGCTTCCCTTAAGTAGCAGGAGGCCCCTCCCCGCTGTCTCAGCAAGGTCGAACGGGTCAGCGTGTCCTCATCTATAATCCACCACCATTTGTCAGCAGGGAGGCTGGAGGAGGCAGGCTTGCTACAAGGGGAGAATGCCCAATTAGGCAGCTGTCACACAAAGCATAGGCTGCAAAATTATCCCCTGTCAAAAGAAAGAGCAGCTGCGGGTGCCAATTACAGCAACCTTTCAACCCTTTAGGTACTGGAAACTACACAGAAGTAAATGAAGTACAATTAGTGATAACAAATCGATGAATTAGGACAGTAAATTAGAAATTACTAGCAGGTGATCTTAGGTCTTCCATAATATTAAGGGCACAGCACACCCCAGGCAAGGGCAGAAATGTACAGATTTCACAGAGCACATCAGTTCTATCCTATCCATCTTTCCTGTGAGGAGCCTGTTTTCCTCCATCGTTTTCTTCTCACAAGCTGCATAACAGAGGGAAAGAAAAAAAAAGCACAACTCAAATCGTAAAGAAGTTGCAGCGTCTGATCCTCCCTCCGTGCTGGCAAATGCAGTTTCCTCCTTTCTCACAAGGAGGTCCTCGGAGCCAGCACAATCTCTCTAGTAAGCATACTCCATTTCAGCCCGACATTTGACATTTGCTGTGCCTCATGTTCCAGCTGAACAAGATTCACTCCAGGAAAAAAAAAATGAAAGAAACAAACAAACAACAAAACAAACAAACAAACCAACCCAAGGAACAAAATAAGAACCAAAACAAATGATAAACTTCCAGTAAATTGTGTCATTTACACTTGAAACATTTAAACCCGAGTTAAGTGCTAGACTTTAGACTACAGGGGGAGGACTTACTTCTCCACAGTTCAGTTCTCTGATGCATCCATGCAGTGGCACCTCTGAGCACACACAGAGCCCTAAGTTTGCCAGCGAAGTTTCTCTTCAGTACTTCTTCCCCTCCTTTTTAAATCTCGGCAAATAATTTCTAAGTACTTCTCCTCCCTTCCCACCCCCCCGATTATTTTCTTAAGCAGCCAACTGGGAAAGTTACTGTGTGCTGGTACCGAAAGGCAGATCCTGCAGAGTACAGTAAACCTGGCGTCTCCAGTGGTAGGAGGGTTGTGCTGGGGTCAAGCCTCTCCTGCAGAAGGTGCTGAGCTACAGGAGCAAGCACTGCCTGTGGCAAGCGCAGAGCAACTACAAGAGGGTGGCCATTTTAGTAGCCCCAGGCTTTTACAGAACAGAAAACAGCAGGTTGGTTGGTTTGTTTAAAAAAAACAACAAAAAACAACAGAGAGACAACTGGACCAATGCCTTCATATTTAGGTGCTTTGAGTAAAAAAACAATCTGAGAAATAATTCAAATTCCAAGATGCCTCCTACAGTTAATCTTTCCAGCCAGCTCACAGTCATTTCAAACTAAGCAAAGTTGCCATTTATCTTGTCAGTTCTCTCCTTTCATATATCCATTCCCTAATCTCAAATCCACCTTCTTTATATTTTTATGCTTTTTGCAACCACATTGAGTACTTGAGGACAGCAGTCCAGATTTCTCCCAGCAGCAGTTCTTGAATAACACCTATCCACTTGTGCTGCATTCAGACACATATTCACACACACATTTATGCTAATAGATTCACCACAATATGAAAAGGGGTTGAAATTAAGTCACTGATCTCCAAGAAGCAATTTCCTATGGCTGTGTCTTGATCTCTAGCCAGCACAGAACACTTCACTGTTTGAAAGACAACAAAAACCCAAAACCAAACAGCAAACCAACCCTGCAAAACTTGGGTAAGAGAAAGCATAATACAGCCTTTAGTACAAACAGATGTAGAAACAAAAAGTTCATTTAACAGTAGCTGCAATAATGCTCATCAAGTTTGACATTTTCTTTTGAGTAGCATATGGAAACTGTAGCGGTCTGAAAGAGTTAATGTGTTTAGAATTCTGTTTCCATCATACTTGTGTGACTATCTCTTTAAATAATTTAAATCCTCTCCATCAACTACAAAGCTGTTTTGAAGCCATTTAGCTTTGTTCTTTACATGTGTTCTAATTAAGAAATGACCTTGTCATCACACACACCAGAAATCCTGGATTATTTCCTGCAGCAAAAATCTACGAAGCCAGGGAAAAAAAAAAAAAGGGGGGGGAAAGACGACAAAGGGAAAAAAATAGACTTCTTCCTTTAGTGAGGAACTGAGGAAGTTGTTGGTTGGCTGAATGCTGAAGCAGTTTCACCGCATAATTTTGTGTGTGTGTTGTTGAATGTCACAGGGCGGGTTAGTGTGACCTTGAGCTGCATCAGCAGCACAGCAAGGGTCGAGATGCCTGCAGGCGCCCTTGTACTGGATTTGCAAGACAAAAACCTTCAAACTGGCTGAAGGACATCTTAAATCTCTTCAAAGGTTTTCCGAACTAATCTGGGCTGCTCTTAGCCGGATCTGTGCCAGTGTGAGAGGCAAAATTAAAAACAAGGTCTTTGACAGGATGTTGTCTCCTCTTAACCCTTCTCATGCAGGAGGCAGTGCTTCACTGCCGTGCTGAAGGAACACTTTAATAAGCCACTGAAAGGAGCACAGATCCACCAGCAGCATTATTTCATAACGAAATTATGTAAGTGACCATTTACTAGGGACAGTGCTGTTATTAATTTAACATTTAGCCAGCTCCCTACACAGCCTTCCCTATCCCTCTCCTCCCCCAAACTTAAACTGTTGTTCTATCCAGCACCAGGCACTGCAATGACATGCCCCAGCTCTCTGCAGGCTCACTGAAAGAGGGACGCTGGGCACCCCACTGGCCCAGCCTCCCCAGAAATGTTGTGGGTGAAGATGATTTCTCCGAGTGAAAGTGGCAGCACCTACCACAATATACTGTGTGTTAAGGCAGGGCAGATAAGAAGAGGCGGCGGCCGGGGGGGGCGCAGGAAAATGCAGAGGGCTGCTTTGGCAAGCACCAGACACGCTGTATGAGAAGACATTAAGCAGTGTTCACTCTTCATCCTAACCTGTGATTTCCTTCTCAGACTTTGAGCTGAGAAGGAAACAGAGAAGATATTAATATGCGACAGGCCTACCAAGAGTTTGAGAGCATGACTGTATGCACTGGGGAAGCAAAAAAATTAATCACCCAGCTTGCCTCATTTTGACTGCTCATCATCTGACAAGTGACACAGAGGCTTTCTAAAAACTTCAGCAAGCATGCAGAGTTAACCTCTAAGGAAGGCCCCAGGAGCACCTGGCTAAGCTGTGAAACCACGAGTTGGACCAATGGATTTGGCAGGGTTATTTGAATGCACTATCAGCACATCAAAGGGATGGCCATTTTCTTCAGGGACATTTGCTTTAGTAGGAGCCTGCCAGTCAGAAATAGCCTTCTGTATGTTTACTTGCGAAGCAGCATGGATTCTCCCATCTGAAAGTGATGAAAGCCCATCATAAACCTTCTCATCTGTTTTAGTGGCAGGCTTATTGGTCAGATTAAACTGTCAAATTTCTTCTGGAAAAAAAAAAAAAATCATATAAATAAATGCAAATAGGTTGAAACAACCTCAGGTTAATTGAGAAAAGCCAGCATCACACTTCAGAACTATCTTTTACTATTTCTAGGATAACCGCCAGGCAAGTCCTTGAGGAGTAGGAGCAGCCAATCATGCCAGCAGAGGGTGTTGCAATTCTTCTCTGGCCGAGCACTGAGGACTTAGTTTAGTCTGGTTTTGTATAGTCATTTTTTAAACTACTATAACAGGTAGGAACAGAACACGTTTACGTTTACTGAAGGAGGACACAGCTTTGGCAGTTATGTCACAACTGCTAGAGCACTACCATCCACCTATCACCAAAACAGATTCACTCCAGAAAGCCACGACTCTCTTCGCAAAATACCCTCCTTGTTAGACAGCTTTAACAATTGTAACTGCTAGTTTTTAGTAATAGAGTGGCCACTCCTCCTGTTTCAGCAGAGGAGGAACTCCTACCATGCTGAGGCTTTTCCACAGATCTACCAAAGTTTCCAAGGCATTTTTTATACTTGGACAGAGAGTCATGGCGTTCCTACAGCACCTGGATGTCAAAACAACCCCCACAGTTGCCCAGAGTGGTCCCAAAGGCTCGCTCTGTCCTACAGGCCCAGCCTGCCTCTGCTCCTCAGCCACAGGGGAGTGGGAGGATAAAGGTGGCACACCACCACCTTCACCACTGCCCCAGGGCGTCTGGCAAATGGAGATTGAGTAATCCACATATGTGGGCTCATTGATCTTTCTGTACAAATGGGTCCTTTTTGTGGCCTTCAAATGACAGGGCATCATAGAGGCAGCCAGCTGTGGTTTAAAAAAAAAAAAAAAAAAAAGTTTAGTCACAGTCACCCTATTACACAATTATTGCAGTACTGGGTCCCACACTGTGCTTCCTAGAAGACTTTCCAGTTTACCCCAGAGTTACCAGGAATAGGGTTTATGAGAGACCATTTCAAGTACATCACACATCAGTCTAGTAGAAAATACTAAGAAGTATCTTCACAGTACACACAGCTGACCACACATCTGCAGTGTAAGTTTAACCAACATTAAAAAAGATAAAAATATATTATGGGTTTTCCAAACATCAAGTGTTGTGAAAACTCCCAAAACAAAAAACAAAGAACTTGTGTTGCAATGTTCCATCTCAGCAGGGCGATTTAAAGACGCAACAAAAGCTTTTAAGCCAGGTGATTGTTGCTGCCAAGTAAGGGACACAAGCATGGTTCTGTCACAAAGTGGAAGCCAAAACCCATAAATACAATTAGCTGCTTTCTCCCAGGGCCACAACAGTCCAACGAAAATTGTTCAGATCAGGCTGTCCTAAGAACATCAGACAGAAGCAGCAAATGCAGTTACTCAGCACAGCCACCGCTCAAAAACTACAGCAGCAACCTGCATGCCCACAGACCCAAAACACAGCCATCAGGACAACATAACATCTATGAAGTCAGGTAGTCATTCACTGCTAACCATCTGAGAAAAAGGGGTCTTTGCAGTTATGATTTCTCATGGTCAGCAACTGCAGACAGGAAGGTTGTTTTCTGCCTGCTCGGCTCTTCACATGGGCATGCTCGCACAAAACCGCGCAAGCCCCAGAACAGATGGGGCAAGCATTTTATGACCTATCCAAGCACGCAGTCTTAGTTCTGCTGTTTTCTGACTGCTGATTCTGAATATACAATGTGAATGGTCTTTAAGCATAAGGCAGTTATCTCATACACAGTATTCCTCTGCACAGAAAAAAATAAATAAAAGGATAAAGATGTTGGAATTCAGTATGATCTATTATCTTCCCACCTGGACCCTATTATTAAATGAGACTATCTGCTACAGCAAAGATGCTATTGACAAAAACATTCTCTTAGGAGCAAACACAGATCTACTAGTGCTAATAAAGAACAGTATGAGTTGTCCTGATACCACGTGACCCGACATGACTGAACTCCCCAGCATCTTCAAAACCAGCCCTTTGAGTAACACCACGTGAGAGTTGTATAGAGAGAAGAGTAGTTGAAAATAATGCTTTCATTATTATACTTTCAGTTACATTGTTTATGAGATAGTTATAAGGTAAAGCAACAATGACTTTAAGTGCAAATGAGGTAAGAGGTGCTATTTATTTGATATAATTTGACTAAATGGAAACATTGATAAGTTGTTCTTTATAGTGCTGATATAGTAAAAACAAGTCTTGTTTCATTAAAATGCATCAACCAGATACAAACTACAAATTGAAATAATAGAACATGAGCACAGGTAAATCTTAGCATGGAAAAACAAAGCTGAAGAATGAAGATTTATACTTAAAACTCTTCGTGTCTACTTAATGCCTGTATCGATTCTACCCATGTTAACTGAAGTCACAGAAATTAGATGTAAAAAAAGACAGAGAAGTCTTATTATTAGCATGTTGAAGTATACTCATTATAGTTTAGCATTCTTATACTAGTATGCAATATACTAGTATAACAGAAATTAATATTGGAAGTACTGCTTAGGAGTAACACTTAAGAGCAAGAAGTACTGAATGAAGTGATTCAATACAATGTTTCTTTCCATGTCCACAGGGATAAAGAAAAAAAAAAAGTCTATTAGTGCTCATAGAGTTACAAAGGAAATAACCTTATTCTACTGAAATCTCCACTGATACCCAGGCGTCTTCAGCACCACGCTAGTTGTTGCCTCTCAACAACTCTCAAATAATCACAGCAACAATCTTCTGCTTTTGACAAAACCCAGTAACTTCCAAGTGTGAGGACACCTCTCTGCAAGGTGGATCTCAAGGAAGTGAAACTGACTACTTGTACTGATAGTACTGCTTGTTTGGGGGGATTAGTTTCTTGCTTCAGACATCTCAGATACTTATCTAAATAGGACATTATCAGTGCTTCCTATTACATACACTCATACACGTTTTATTTGTGTCCTGATCAGACATTACATGAACATTTGCAGAAATAGGACTCCACCCATGTTGAAGATTGTGTTTTGCTGAATCAGGGTCCTGAACCTTAATGCAGGTTTTTCTCATTGTGCCAGTTTATCTTATTCAGACCATTGCCACAAAAAAACTTTGAGTTCTTCTGTTCAAGGTCATTTTTAACAGTCACAAACACAGCTTTTTGGCCATTTGCAGAGCTTTCTTCTTTCAAAGTGCATTTCAGATAAAAAGTGGTGTCTGGAAACACTTTTACATGGAGAAAAATATCCTTGAAAGGTGCCTTAATCAGTTGTCTACAAATAATTCTACCAGGCTACCTTTATTACTGTAAGCTTTAATTTAGCCTTCAGTCTTTGCAGCCACCCATATCTAGAAGGTATGAGCATCACATAAAAATCAGTTTTGCCCCCTGCAATCTCCAAGATACGCCTCCCACTCTTAGCCTTTGAAGGCATCCAGTATAAAATCAGGTCCTTGAGCTCCTTCCTTGTTTTACCAGACACAGCCTTGTCCACATTTGCACTTGAAAAGAAGGTGAGCTGGAGGGCTACTTACATTTAACAATAACTTGCCATATAAAAAAAAACCCAAAACCCCAAATCAAACAAACAACAAACCCCACAAAAAACAGACTGAAAAAAAAAAAAACAAATCCACAAATTTGTTTATGTTTTATGAAGTTAAAGAAGAATTCCCTATTCCCCAGTTCTCTTCTTTCACCACCCCAACTGTATCACGATTTCCTCCTTAGAACTAAAGATGTAGGATTAAGGGGGAGGGGAAAGTAAACAGTTTACACTTTTGATTATGCTATAATAATTAATATTTTGTTAGCACCTGATTACTAAAGAAATATTACAAGCTTGGGTGGGGAAAAAAGTTTGGGGTTTAGTTTGTTTGGGGTTTTTTGTATTTGTTTGGTTTTTTGTTGGTTTTGTGGGTTTTTTTAGTTGTTTTGCTTTTAAGCCTATCCCTATATCACCACCAAAACACTGCATTGCCAATATTCACCTTTAAATACTCTTGTTTAAATACTCCTCTAATTGTCTTTGGCAATATCATGTCATTACAAAGCAAGAAGCAGCATTCTGATTACAGAAAACACAGCTAGTTATGAGAAGTGAAATACTACATGTGTCTGTCAGGCAATCATCTTCTGTACACTTTGCTATGTGTTTACGTTCTACATTAGTCATGTAAACTTTGTCATGGTAACTTGGGCCATTTCAAGATGAGACTAAGAAGCTGACAACCAGATATGCCCAAAAGAATAATTAACATTTGTACAGTTCCAGAAAGGATCACTCTATAATACTGTTTCCATTCTGTCCAATAAAATTGCTGAAGCCAACAGCAGTCAGCTGTGATTCTTGGTTATCAAGTGTATTTGGGTACTCTACTGCCAACTCCCATAGTTGGTTTTCTTTATCTTCAATGACATGAGTTTCTAGGTCATAAAGCAACTCAAAACTCTTCTCTCCAGCTAGCAATTGTCAGAAATCCTCCTGTCACACTTATACACTTATTCTCTTACTGTTTTACTTTGCAACATTAAGATTGCAGATGCTTTCCCTTATTCTGAAGGCAGGGATTCCCACTTTACTGAATACATCTACATTTGCAACGGATTAGGCTATCTTTTTTCTGTTCCCCCTCCCCCCAGCTTAGAAGTTCAAATGCTTATGAATCCCTAATACCTTTGTAAGTTTTAGACCTCTTGATTGTTTCCTACCATACAATTTAAAAGTGGTATTAAATATCACAGTCAACATAAACTTTAGGAGGAGCAAGTGAGTTTTACCCTGTTGTGAGTCAAAGTGAGTGCCATGAGCTTAAGTATAGACCACATCATCAGAACCAGCAATGATTTGAGTACAAAATAATAATTAAAATAATAAGAAAACTCTTATGCAGTTACTCAGAAGTATTCTTTTCCCCTTCTGAGAAACACTAGATAGACCCTTTTAGACAGAAAGCCTCTCATTTGTCTTACAGTAAACATAAACCCTCAAATCAAACACATTGTCATAATAAAATGAATGCACAACTGCTCCATGCTCGTATTTTTTTAACTACAACAGATCTTGACAAACTACTAGCTTAGAAAAATATGGGGCACACTAAAACTGCTCTGATTTTCCAGAAGACACATTAGGTTTGTAATTAGCGCTCATTACAAAATCTAACTCCAGCTTCTCAAAGTGTCAAACAGTCCACCGAAGTTTGTCCAGCTCTTACTATTCTGCCAGTGGTACAACTGTCCCCACCACTGCCTCCAAACTAACTGATTTAATGAATCTGAAATATGAGGCTTTCACAAATTTAATGCACACAAAGATTTCAAAACATTTACAAGACCCTTATCACTTCACAGTTACTTTAATTTATAGATGACTAACAGTCTGTGCACTATAGACATAAAACATTCTTTAAGAGCTATGAATCTACATAAAACCACTGATTTCCTGAATTAAAACACTGAGAACAATTGCTTCCCTCAAACAAAACCAAAAAGCAACTTGATTTTTCAGCTTTCCAGACCTTCATTAACACCACAAAACTGGTTTGAGCCATTAGAAGTGTACATAATGTCCACAATGAGGAAAAACAACATTATCCTGTTATGCTGTTTTCCCTGCTCTGTGTGGGGTCAGTGTGCTCAGGTGGCCAAACAGGCCAATGGCATCCTGGCCTGCATCAGGAACAGTGTGGCCAGCAGGAGCAGGGAGGTCATTGTGCCCCTGTACTCAGCACTGCTTAGGCCACACCTTGAGTCCTGTGTCCAGTTCTGGGCTCCTCAGTTTAGGAAAGATGTTGACTTGCTGGAACGTGTCCAGAGAAGGGCAACAAAGCTGGAGAGGGGTTTGGAGCACAGCCCTGTGAGGAGAGGCTGAGGGAGCTGGGGTTGCTTAGCCTGCAGAAGAGGAGGCTCAGGGGAGACCTTCTTGCTCTCTACAACTCCCTAAAGGGAGGTTGTAGCCAGGTGGGGGTTGGTCTCTTTTCCCAGGCAACCAGCACCAGAACAAGAGCACACAGTCTCAAGCTGTGCCAGGGGAGGTTTAGGCTGGATGTTAGGAAGAAGTTCTTCATAGAGTGATTGGGCATTAGAAAGTGCTGCCCAGAGAGGTGGTGGAGTCACCATCACTGGAAGTGTTTAAGAAGAGACTGGATGGGGTGCTTGGTGCCATGGTTTAGTTGATTAGTGTTGGATGATAGGTTGGACTCGATGATCTCAAAGGTCTTTTCCAACCTGGTTAATTCTGTTCTATTCTATGTGAACTACTACTGAGAAACCATGGGTAAGCACAACACACAGTACTGGGAAATAGCAAGTGAGTAACAATTTCAAAAAGAGAGATATGGAATATTCTGGTTACTACTCTAAATGTAACTTACAGACTTTATAAAATAGTTACATAGGCAAAAGGTAGAAGTCTTCCTACAGGCTGTTTCAATTTTCTGTGGTTAATGGTTCAGCCATAGTAGAGAAACAACCAACACAAACCCCTAAACTTTTCCTCCTTGCAGTGCTCTGAGAGTGAATATTAACAGGCATCAGAGCAAGTATCACCAATGAATGAAGTACTGGCCACTGAAAAAATAAACTGACCTAATTGATTTGCCTGCAACAGCCAAATTAACACAACAGGACTCTCACCAAAGCCTGAGACAACAATAAATCTAATGACTGTACACCTACATAGAGGGCTCTACATCATACATCTCAACATTACCAGAAGGATCTTCCAACCTGGTGTATTGTATTATTGTATATCTTCCATGCTCATGAAGCAGGCTCCTTCTCTGATCTGTTGCATTCACCATCAGAATACAAAGAAGAAACAAGAAAGGGCTGAGGGAGGCACCTCATGGAAGACTTCCTTCTCTTAATTTTCTTCCTATCTATTAGGTTTTCCACAGCAGGGGCAATTTGGCTCTGGAATATTCACGCTCACTACCATGTGACATCAAGGTTTGTTTCACTGTGAAAGAGTCTGGAAAAGAATAATAAAGTAAAGTAAAAGCCTGAACAATTTCAAGAAGCATGTAATAATGCAGAGGAGCAGTAAAGATTACTCCCTCCCTAAGCAAAGGGAATAAATAGTAATGGAAAAGGAACTACTAAGATTTTCCAAAAGCTTTCTAATTTAGGAACAGAAACAGAACCTGGCCTTTAAACATAGCAGCTGACAACATTTAATGTACACATTTCAAGGCAAGCTGGGTCAGAACATTTATTGTTTCTCTTTTTTTTTTTTTTTTTTTGGTAATCCAAACCAGAATGCCCAAGCTGCAGCTTGCTGACCAGATCCAATCCACATTAACAATTTATCTGGCCAACTGCCCACTCCTTGGTGTCGTCCCCAATGGCTAATTAGATATGGGAAGGAAGCAGACAGGGGCCAGGACAATTACTCTCACATGTGATTTCCCAACACTCTGTTTCCTAAGAACCTGAACCCTCCACTCTTATCAAAAACCTTTGCAGAAATCATGCAGTAATGATGATGGTCATGTCATATACCTGTTCATACATGTGAATTTTGCTCCATGCCTGCTAGCGTGACTTGATGTAGCTGAGGACGCCCCTGCCTACTGCAGAGAGGATTGGACTGGATGACCTTTGGAGGTCCCTTCCAATCCAGACCATTCTATGATTCCTGTATCAGCATGACTGTACATTATCCATACATTTCTGCTACCACACATAAATGGTCCATCCTAGCTTTTTGCTTTCAAGAGTACACAGTTCACTGAGGAAGGTTCTCCATGCTCACTGTGTAACATTTAACTGTAAGTTGAGAAGGACTGCTAGCTGCCACCACAACTTGAACAGGGCATGCATACTAATACTTCTGAACTGCTGCCATATTATCCATATGTGTTTTATTATAGCTCATCTCCTTAATGTGCAAGACATTTATCTTTGGTTCTTTCAAAATGAGGAAAAAAAAACCTCACAACTGATAGTGTGGAACTGGTTTCAGCACAGTTCAGACTATTTAAACTAGGTCACTCTAAGCTCTTCAGGCAGATGTTTCTTTGTCATCAGATGTGAGGAACTGCACGGAGTTATTTTTCACCTTAACATTTTTTTCTGAAAAGCAAGAGCTATAATTCCTAATGATCAGATTCTAGCCACAGTATTTCCATTTATCAGCTGGTTGTTTCAAAATACAGAAACATAATTTTGCCTATGGAATCGTCTTCTCTGTTTTACCAAACCTAACAAGAATATGGATCAGGAAGTACACAGACAGCAGTGACTGAACCTGAGCAGAAGAGATCTAATTACATGAATCAAACTACTGGCTTCAAAACTAGTTAGACATGAGGAGGTGGGATGACAGATGAAAGATGGGGCAAACACAAAACTTGCAAAATTGAGTCCACAAATTCGAGAGCAGATTAATACCCAAGACTGGGAAAGAAAAAAAAAAAAAAAAAAACAAAAAACAAAAACTAGAACCCCACAACACCAAAACCAAACAAAACCGACAAAACACAGACAACCACCATGAGACACAGCAAGATCTCCCCATTCCTTAGGCAGACAATGAAATCAAAGAATGCAAAGGAGAAAAAAGGCATCAGTTCAACAATGGTGGAGGCTCACTGTTTATTCCAAAAGCACACATGCTTCTGCATTGTAGTCTGTTTTTCAAACAGCCAAAACAAACTCCTTCCCAATGTTTTTCTGAGGATGAACTATATCATATGTTCTGAGAGGAACATATTCATCCTAGAAACCTGAGTATCAGTGATGTGAAGAAACCAAACCAAACCAAAACACCCACCAGACCAATAAAAACAAACCAAGAACCACCAAAATGCGCATTTAAATTCACTTGACCAATTACTCAGGAAAATTCACCAATCCATATGACAACAGGATTTACTGGTCTTTCATAATGGTAAAGAAGACATAGCGAATTCTTTAATCCACCCATCAAAACAACAATTTCTTGCCTTCAGTTGTTTCAAACAGG
This sequence comes from Picus viridis, assembly GCA_033816785.1. NCBI lineage: Eukaryota > Metazoa > Chordata > Aves > Piciformes > Picidae > Picus > Picus viridis. Next base: position 6,062,975 of record CM066570.1, read on the forward strand.
AAATAATTTTAATAAAGCACTTTAAATGTAAGCCACTTCTGAAGTCATATTTTCTTACAACCACTAACAGCATACAAATGTAGCACAGTCTCATTCACCAACACAGAAACATTAGCTATGTCTTACAAGCATTATGTACACACTACCAACACCCACAAGAAAAGCAGCAAGGAAGGGCAAGAACCTCTGATTAGCTTTCTTCAGTGCCTGCACAGTTGAGCTCCTTCTTCATAAACAGAAACCTTAACTACTCTTAGTAGTATGTATGGGTTCACTAAAAGAGCAGTACAAAGCTGGACACAAACGTGAACGCTGGTTTCTCCCAGGCAACCAGCACCAGAACAAGGGGACAGAGTCTCAAGCTGCACCAGGGCAGGTTTAGGCTGGATGTTGGGAAGAAGTTCTTCACAGAAAGAGTGAACGGCCACTGGAATGTGCTGCCCAGGGAGGTGGTGGAGTCACCATCACTGGAGGTGTTTAGGAAGAGACTGGATGGGGTGCTTGGTGCCATGGTTTAGTTGATTACATTGTGTTGGGTGATAGGTTGGACTTGATGATCTCAAAGGTCTTTTTGAACCTGGTTAATTCTATTCTATTCTGGGTCTATTGCTACATAGAAGAAAAAGACCTTACCCACTTCTACCATCAGTTGCACATGGCATTTATACTTGACCTTCTTCTCTGTCCCTACTCTCACTGCTCCATTTGTTGGTAAAACAGGTTCACAAGACAAAACATTCCCATACTCTTTTAAAAATGTAAGTTCTAACAAGTAAGCTTACAGCCTGGTGAACTCAATAATGTCCCCATAAAAGATATTTTGCCTTCAGTCAGATATAGCATCCCATAACTTTAGTTCTGTAGATGTAAAAAAAGCACCACCAGCACAACAATTGAGCAGGCAGTCTTCTACTGCACACCTCAAAATTATGACTCATTTGAGAAAAGTTCTTGGCAGTCCATACACTGATGTACACATGACAACTTGATATGGAAAAAGACACCAAAGTTATTCATTTTTTTCCAGTAGGGATAGCTCTTTCTCCAAAACACTCCTGTGATGTCTGTGACAGAGCCAGAGAATGCAAGAAGCTGAACACTGCTGTTCCCCTGAGAAGGGAAAGAGTTGCTCCTTGGAAAGAGGAGCTACACCCAACGATGAAGTTGCTAGCTGCTCAGGCTGGCAGGCAAGAAGTGAGATCTGGCATCCACTACTCCACCCCTCCAGCGCACCACCAGCCCAGCTAAGCATCTGGGTTGCTTTCTTCTCTTGTAAAAGGCAAAGAGAAAAGCAGAAATCAAACTGCAGTTACAGTTTTCTATCAAGTTATGTCTCACGTACATAAGTTTTGCAACTGGTATACATATTGACAAATTCTCCACTAAAACTCCAATTCTGCCATGCCAAACTTACGGTTTTCATCACCAAATTACTTTTTTTTTTTTTTTTTTTCTTCATGTAAGTTGCTGGGGAAAAAAACTTAACTCTGGGAAAAGATGAGGAGGAGTATATTTCAAATAAGTCACACTTAAAAAAGCCTGAAAGGTAGAGCTATTGCACACAAATAAGAAAAATGGTTGGTTCTCATTTTTAATTCAAACCAGGGTGGAGATGTCAACAAAAGGTTAAAAAAAATAAAAGGTAATACATGAGCTCAGACATTTGCAATGAAGAGGCTAAATGATCCAGGCTCATTTCTTACCAAGGAAGAAGATACTCTTAGATGACCTGGAGGTTTTCTAAGTCACATGAAGTGAATGACTGAAAATTCAAGTAAATAGCTCCTGCAGAAGTATTAAGAGTAAGGGTAGTACAATGAACTACTGCAGGTGTTGACTGAAGTAGAAAGTTGAAACTTAGTTTCCAAGTTAATGATGCAAACAGCTGCTTCAAAAATCATCACTTTGGGTTTTGTTCATGCAAGTCTTAATACTATGTCGTAATTTTAGTGCATCTTTTAGGTGTTTAATATTGTACAGCACTTGCCTTTTTTCATAAAGTAGGCTGTGCATTTGTTTTATTAAAACACTACAGTGAGTAATCCCAAGAAGGAAAAACTGATGTCATACCAAACATGCAGCACTCGTGCATGGATTGGACCAGCCTTCCCCCAAATTACATATATTACGGACTCAGGCCACCCCAAGCCTCAGATATGACAGAGGCATTATGTAAAAGAGGCTCCCTGGAACCACAGCTGCTGCCAGATGAAACCCACATATCCAACAAGGTCTGACGTTTTTCTCCACCTCATTTTCCTCCCCTTGGTTACACAAGGGGAATCATTACGCAGTGCAAGGCTGTGAGACTATTTCAGCTTTAATCTGTGCCTGCAGGATGACCTGAATACTGACCTCTGGGGCTATACTGAGCTTGGGCACTGTCAAAAACTTGTCCTAAACTCTCAAAATATTTGATGCTGCTTCTATTATACTCAGGACCTAACTCAACAGCAAACTTGTTTGACTATGCCTTGAAAGAAATGCAGAGGATATACAGGAAAGTAAACAATGCTTAGGGATAATGTTGGGCCAAGTAGTATGAATGGAGACCATAAAAAACAGCAAACACTGCAATAGTTCTATCTTAATCCCTTATTAACAGGATTAATAGCAGATTTACAGTTCATACCATCTTGCTCCCCTTTTACACAAACCAATCTAGCTGCTTTCGCAGAGGGACAGGTGGATTAATAGTCTTAGTCAAAAACTATGGTGATAATGCAGAAAAACAGCCAAAGGGAGGGATTCCAGGGTGAAAATGGACAGCTGGAAGATTGCTATGAAAGCCATGCAGTGACTTCACCCACAGATAAAAATGTGAAATGTGTGGGAGACCCTCGTGCTTCTAAATTGAAAAACAAAACAAAAGCCCTGAAAGATAAACAAGTACAGTAAAGGAATAAGTCTCTCATTAATAAATGCATAGAATCATAGAAGGAGTTGGGGCTGTTCAGTCTGGAGAAGAGAAGGCTCCCAGGTGACCTCATTGTGGCCTTCCAGTATCTGAAGGGGGCCTACAGGAAGGCTGGGGAGGGACTTCTCAGGATCTCAGGTAGTGATAGGACTAGGGGGAATGGAATGAAGCTGGAAATGGGGAGATTCAGGCTACATGTGAGGAAGATGTTCTTCACCATGAGAGTGGTGAAGGCCTGGAATGGGTTATCCAGGGAGGTGGTTGAGGCCCAGTCCCTGGAGGTGTTTAAGACCAGGCTGGACGAGGCTCTGGCCAGCGTGATCTAGTGTAGGGTGTCCCTGCCCATGGCAGGGGTTGGAACTAGATGATCCTTGTGGTCCCTTCCAATCCTGACTGATTCTATGATTCTATCTTAATCCACCTCAGTTTGGTTTTGCTACTCAGCTCTAGATTACATCCTTTTCTTTTCCAGGACTGTGAGACTTCACTAGGGTTTGGTCTATAGCATGGCTCATCACCCTGAACACTTCCTGGACAGCACCACTTTCTCTCAGACCTCTCCAACCTCGTCAGCAGCATACTTTCAAACACTCCCAACTGAATGCCTGTGTCACTGTCCCAGTACATGAGCAATTCCTCAATGGCTGAAGGTCAGAATGTGTATGTGATGGAAGATATGGGAGTGGGGGAAGATGATGGCAAAAAAGGAGAAAAAAATTAAGGAAAGAGTAAGGGGGTGGAATGGTGGTGTTTCCAAAGATGGAATGCCTCTTAGAAAAAGAGAAGCACCACTTTAACATATAAAACGTTAGGCTTTAAAACACAGTAGGTGAAGAATCAGCCTTACTAGTCAATTAGCTAGCTTCATTGGGTATGAATCCAGCTGCCAGCATTACTGAGTATTTTCCACCCCCACCCTCCCCCAATCAGTTTCATTGTGAAAGAACTTAATTATTATTTTCATTACCAGATGCATACATTATAAAATGAGCCTGCACAGAGACAATGAGCACTTTGAGAAAATAGGTGGAATAATGTGAATGATCTATTGTTTATGGGGTTTTTTCAATGAAAATGAAGACCCTCTGAGCAAGGCTACCTTTAAAAAACTACTTTAATAAAACAATCCATAAGAATCATAACAATAAAAGCGTAAGTCCAAGTGCCTTGAACATGAATGTAAGCTCAAATCAAAACTTTGCTGCCAAAAGTTTCCTGAAAATTTAATTTTAGCACATTTCACAACAATATTTAATATTCTTTTTGTTTCTAAAAAACAGTAATTTTGAAAAAATGGTTTTAAAAAAAAATAAAAATCAAGTCCAGAGACACTCATTACACTGCACACCCAGAGGAGTGATACTGCATCCACCATACAACATGCTGGGATTTCAGATAAAGCACAGGAAAAAAATTAAATGGAGTCTAGAAGTAAATAAATGTATCTTTTCTTTCATTTACATTAGGAATTCTACACTATAAACAAAAATCTCAAAGCCCTGAAGTGATAAAAGCAGATTTGCACAGATATGATAGAAACAAGCAAGAGAATGATACCATCTGCACATTACAGTCCAAACAAAAGATTAAAATTACTTTTAGTAAGAACAAAACATGGATTCTGCATTTTATGCCACCTATTTACAACACAGCACAAGACTCCAGTTTCAACCAAGAACTAGCATCACTAAGTCATTTACTTTTCATGGCCCACCAAACACATGCTAGGTGATTTACTGGTAACCACCAAGCCTGTCACCAGAATGTATACTCTGCTGTCCAGTAAGTGTCCCTGTGGAGCTCACCATCTGACCACTTGTCACATCTACACACGCTCACCTGCAAATCAATCACTACTAGACAGAAGCGACTCAACAGGCTACCGCTTCCAGCTCTTTGAAGGTGCTTCCTGCTCCAGAGTAAGGTGAACCATACGTGTGCTCACTTCTTGCCAGTGATGCTGCAGGACCCAGGCTCACAGCTCAGTCCTCATACGCTGATGTAAGATCAGCAAGGACGCACAGCAGTTTTTCATCTGCTGCCCATAAAGAGGTGGCACAGAGGTAATGCCCTTTCAACATGACAATATGAATTGTTATCCCTGCCTGGGCAGATCTCTGGAGGCCCTGGAATGCCAGCTTCCATTCTGAAAAGGTGTCAAGTCTTTACTCGACTAGTATGGAGGTCATCTGACACTTAACCACAAACCATAATAACCGTGCACCCTTGTCTTCCCATTCTTAGATGTGGATGCCAAGCCAGAATTCACTTGACCAAATAAAGCTGTTTACAGTGTAGGTGTCTGTATCTGAACAGCTCATTTTGGTCTCCCTTTACAGCCCATGGGAAAAACTAGGCTCTTCTGCTGAACTCATCCTATAGCGCATCTGAACGAGGTCAAATGAATCATGCTCTAAAAGTGCCTATTTCTGACTCCTACCTGTTAGAAGTTCTACAGGGTTCCTGTTTCTCTTTGCTGAATATATCCATAGGATCTTCCTGCCATCTTCCACTCAAGAGGTAAACATCTATAGCACAGGCAAGAAATTCTGCATACTTAGTGCTACCTTAATCCTCTCCATTTAAGAATAGCTAACCAGTGATCTTATGAGTTCGTAGTTTCCTATTCACCACAGTGGATGCCTCCAAGCGGGTTAACACCAGTCCTTCACATAACTGCTTTTACTTACATGACATGCTTATTTCAACATATTCAGCAGCTTGCACTTACTCTTTCACTACTTCTCCCCTCAGATGTCACAAGAATTGCCTCATTCAGGTAGTAATAGTAACTCTTCTCATTAGAACAGAAATTGCCTCTCTTTGTTACTAGTCTTCAAAAGAGACTTACCAAAGTCACAACCAAAGATCTTTGGCCATGAAGTTCAAGGACAGGTGCAAGGTCCTACACCTGGGTGAGGGAAATACCAAGCACAAATATAGGCTGGGCAAGGAGTGGTTCCATAGCAGTCTCAAGGAGAAGGACTTGGGGGTGTCAGTTGAGAAAAAACCCATCACTGGTCAGCAATGTGTGCTTGCAGCCCAGAAGGCCAACTGTATCCTGGGCTATATTAAAAGAAATGACCTGCAGGATGAGAGAGGTGATTCTCCTATTCTACTCTGCTCTTGTGACACCTCTGTCTCAAATACTGCATCCAGTTTTGGTGCCCCCCAGCATAAGAAGGACACTGAACTGCTGGAGTCAGTCTAGAAGGGCCATGAAGATGATCAGAGGGCTGAAACACCTCTCCTATGGGGACAGGCTACAGGAGTTGGGGCTATGGATAGCACAAGAGGGAATGGATTGAAGCTTGAGGAGAATAGATTTAGACTGGATATTAAAGGAAATTCTTTACAATAAGGCTGGTGAGACACTGGAACAGGTTGCCCAGGAAGGTCACAGATGTCTCCTCCCAGGAGGTGTTCAAGGCAAGGTTGCATGAAGCTATCAGCAACCTGGTCTAGTGGAAGGTGTCTCTGCCAATGCCAAGGCAGTTTGAACTAGATGATCTTTGAAGTCCCCTCCAATGCAAACCATTCTATCAATCTTTCCCCTTAGGTGTAACCTAATTTTTTTTTTTTTTGCAGTTTAACTTTTATATTTTTAAAAGGTTTTTTTCCTTCTATATTAAAAAATTATCCAAAAATTTACTGAAATCAGTGAATCTTCAATTGACTTTGAATCTAACCATTTTATAAGGTTTATCATTCTTGGAGTCAAGAACTAATATTATAGATACTCTCAAGTTCTCCAATTCTACTTCTGGTTTATTTCGTAACCCTTTCCAGAAACAAGTAACTTTTGTCCTTATTTCTAATCTCCTTAGTTCTCCTTTCTTCTCCTGTGTTCTTGAAACTCTCTAGAAACACGAGTGACTGGAAAAGGGTTAAAATGTGTTCAGGAAAGTGACTTTTTCTATTCTGTCCAAAGCAGACATGCAAGCTGAGCTCTCCCTGGCCTGTAGGACTACAGTCTCTCACTTGAGCAAAAGAGGAGCAGTGTAGCCATAAATTGATCCCAGCTGCCTGAACTAAAGTTTAAGGGTTTAGATCAAATTTATCACCCTTCTTCCTCCCTTGTATCCTTCTATAACCACAGTTATCTTGGTTGGCTCTTGGGCATTTGCCAATAAACATTCAGATATCTCACAGTAAGAGAGCAGAGTTTTTCCAGGCCAAAGTTAGGTCTGTATTTGTATTTCAACAACTCACTCCAACTTCAGTGTGCAGTTGTCATGCAGCACTCCTGACTAAACCCTTCCTTCTCAAAATTACTTGTATTCCCAAATGCTTGTTCACTGGATTGACCAACCTCATCAGAACTGGCATGGCTAGGAGAAAAAAAAAACACACCACCAAAAAAGAGAGCATCACACACCTGGTGAGGTAAAGCCGGCCTTATTACAGTCAATTCAGCTGTGAGGCTTGAGGAGGTTTAAAGAACTTGGCAATGGTTTTAATGGCTTGAGAAATCTTTCTGTGTCTGGCAGTGAACTGTAGAGTCTTCCACAAAGCTGAAAGAAAACAACACTTATCTAAATTTAACTTGCCATACTTTCAAACTGCTCTGTGTGAGGACACATCTTTTACTTCCATTTCATGCAAAACGTTCAATTAAATTCTCTCAGGGAAAAAAAGCCCTTTCATGTATCAAGGCAGCATGTGTGCTATTTTTTCCTTAAAATATATTTCACTTGTCTTCCCACATAGCTGAAGTGGAAAATCTTAGTGTAGTGATTTTAAACCCACATTAACCTGCCTTCTTGAGGGGCAAAGGAGAACAGGAAAAGCACTGAACAATTCTTCATCTCCATAGGCAAAGAAATAAGATAGGCCTGGCACTGAGCCCACACAGCAAGCTGACTCCACCAGACCAGGTTGGGAGCACATTCCATAGTCAAAAGTCCCTCTTGAAGAGCTTCCTGCCAGTGGCTACTTGACATTAAAAACTAGGACGATCTAGGTCAAGTATCCTGGTTGACATTAATTGCTATGCTGGACCAAAAATGCAGACAGCCTCTCCACCAGAGCTCAAGTCGTGTTAGACTTAAAAGCAGCCAAGGACAAAACCCTGAAGTGTACCTAGAAGCCAAAAGGAAGCCAACACAGCTGTTGAAGAACTGCCCAAGCATGTTCCTGCCACCCATGCCCTCTCAGCACAGGCAGCTGCCTACTTCTCAGTACAGATCAAGTGCAGCCTAAAGAACAGGATAGCCTGTAGCCTCACACAGAGGTCACAAACACAGAGCCAGCCCATGAAACCCTCTTATGTGTCCTTATGCAGAATGCAGGGAGACTGCTGCCTGTACATGCCTCAAAAACACAGCAATTACAAAATGCTTGAGAAAGAATGATAGAATACCAAGTTGGAAGAGAACTCAAAGGTCCAAACTTAGAATCATAGAGCATCTGGTCCAACTTAAGAATCATAGAATTGCCTCAGCTGGAAGAGATGTCCAAATGCAGTGAATCCAACTTGCTTTAAAAGCAGGGATGAAACATCCCAGTTACCAGTAAACTCTTATCACCCGCCTTTAGTGCTTTACTGCTGTTTGCTGCTACTTTTGTTGCTACAAAGTCCGAAGGCAAATCACATACATTGACCAATTGAAAAGGAAAGATGACCTGGAAAAAAATAACAACAATATTTTTGACAAAAGCACAAGACTGGGTAACTCTCAGTTATCCAGGAAAGTCAATGAGTGCTTTGTAACACCATGCACAAGAATGCTGGCTAAAACCAGAACTTACAAAAAAACAACCAACAACAAAACAAGAACAAAAAACACTCCCAAAGAAAAGGATTCCTTTCTCTTGGTTTTATGTGTGTGGGTTTTATTAAAATAGAAAATGTAGTTCTGTTAGATTATTATATGAAATAAAAATCACTTCAGGGTGATTATTAATTTTATTTTTTTTAAGGCTAAATAGGTAATAGCACTGAGGAAGAACCCAGAGGAAACAAAGATCAGCACTTCAGAGAGCCACCAAGGAACACACCATGTATTTGGGAACGGATAGACAACAGACATGAAATCCAGTAACAATGCAGTCAGATCTATCACTGTTGGTGAGGCAAAGAGCAAAATAGACACTAAAATTCCTAAACAATCATCTGATAAACTATAAAAAGAGAGAAAAATATGATGTCTTTGTTAATTATTTTCTGTTTCAGAGATGATTACTTAGGAACAGCAGTAATTTTGAGAATGCACCTTACTTGAGGTTGAGGGACCTTGACCGAGCGGACAGATGGGCAGAGTCCAACAGGATGGCATTCAACAAGTCCAAGTGCCGGGTGCTGCACTTCGGCCACAGCAACCCCATGCAGAGCTACAGGCTGGGGTCAGAGTGGCTGGAGAGCTCCCAAACAGAAAGGGACCTGGGGGTGCTGATTGACAGCCGGCTGAACATGAGCCAGCAGTGTGCCCAGGTGGCCAAGAAGGCCAATGGCATTCTGGCCTGCATCAGAAATAGTGTGGCCAGCAGGAGCAGGGAAGTCATTGTGCCCCTGTACTCTGCATTGGTTAGGCCTCACTTTGAGTCCTGTGTCCACTTCTGGGCCCCTCAATTTAAGAAGGACATTGAGACACTTGAACACGTCCAGAGAAGGGCAATGAGGCTGGGGAGAGGCCTTGAGCACAAGCCCTACGAGGAGAGGCTGAGGGAGCTGGGGTTGCTTAGCCTGCAGAAGAGGAGGCTCAGGGAGACCCTCATTGCTCTCTACAACTACCTGAAGGGTGGTTGTAGCCAGGAGGGAGTTGGCCTCTTCTCTCAAGCAACCAGCACTAGAACAAGAGGACACAGTCTCAAGCTGCACCAGGGGGAGTTTAGGCTCAAGGTGAGGAGAAAGTTCTTCACAGAGTTGTTAGCCATTGGAATGGGCTGCCCAGGGAGGTGGTGGAGTCACCACCCCTGGATGTGTTCCAGAGGGGACTGGATGTGGCACTTGGTGCCATGGTTTAGTCATGAGGTCTGTGGTGACAGGTTGGACTTGATGATCTTTGAGGTCTCTTGCAACCTTGGTGATACTAATGAAAACCAGAAACAGTATTTGCATTTTCAATTCCAGAGTCACTACCACCGCCAATGCCAAGGTGGTCAGATTCTGGAACCATTGCTCATGTTGAGGGGTATCTCCTTCCACACATTCTTCCAATTATTTTCAAAATATTACTTAAAGAAGATGAAAAAGATTTTACATAATGAGTTCATGTAAACAAGAGGAAGCTTGACAAGCCCTTGCAATTAATGCATTTTTCAAAGCTATAGCTGAAATGGGAAAACAACCAGGGGCTCGTCTTACTTATCCACACAGCTTGAACAACACAGCCTTTTATACAACAGACATAAAAGGAACAGATTAATTTTTAAAGAGTAGCAGATGAAAATGTAGAGTTGTATCCATAACTCATAGCAGGTCTCCAAATTGTAATCAATGTTTTCCTTTGCATTTAAACACTGCTGAGTCTTAATGTTCTTTAAAGGTCCATATGCCAGAAAAAAAAAAAATTATTGTGACTATATTAGAGCATGACTAGTTTTTGAAATTCCTTGCTAACCCAATATGGGTTAAGTGCCCATATAGATTGTTAAAAACCTTCTTTACAGTGCTGTCATACAATAATCAAAGCAACATACCCTGAATTAGTATTTACGTACAACCTGGTAACTACATGTGGACTCAAAAACAGTTGGAAAACCCAAAGTCTGCTGCAAGTCCAACAATATTTGTATTAGTTTACTCAAAAGTGTAAGAATACAGGTGACAAAATATACTTTTCAAAGCAGGAAAAATATTTGAAAGGAGTAATGTATTACTCAAGCCAACTATTTGACATTTACAGCACAGACAGTACTGTGGGCCATCAACAGCTCATTAGTCCAATGACATTGCAAAAAGACTTTCCCCCCTCAAAATACAGGCATTTTAGCCAATAAAGTTACCTAATACTTGGTCCAAACCTTCTGAATAGCAGTTTTATGCCAAATGCAAAACTGTGACAAGGACCATTTCCTAAAAACCTAGCCAGTGGATACTGTCACCAACCACATTTGACCATTTTCTGCCTAACACAGCAACAGTCAAAATTAACCCTACTAGTATCTGCAAAATGAACATCATGACATTTTTCAATGTAAGCCAATAGGAGCCACCTCAGTCTGCCTGTGTTACTGGGAAAGGGCCTGGTAAATCTCCCAATAATGATGAACTACCCATTTGGACATTAGGAAAAGGTCCTTCACTGAGATGGTGGTTGGTCACTGGAACAGGCTTCCCATGGAAGTGGCCATGGCACCAAGTCTGTCAGAGTTCAAGGAGCATCTGAATGTCATACAACAGTCCCGTAAGGAGCAGGAAATTGGACTGGATCTTTACCACTTGAGCTAGCCTATGCTTCTAGATCCATATTTGCAGTCAACAAGAGGTTGATAATCCAGTAATACTTTACAAGAGCTCTTTTGATTTGAAAATATGCAATTATCCCCTTTCTCTTACATTCCTGTAAGGACATCAACACTTTGGGACAGGCTTCCTACAGCCTTCAGGGCAAAGCTCTGGAACATGGCACATTGAACAGGTATTACATACACAAATTCCTAGTGCAGATGACAGCTGCACAGATTAAAGATTGATGGCAGGAACCAAGAATACCAACCAGCAAGTCCAGTGTGTGGTAGTTCTAGGCTATGCCTTTTAAAAATTTTCACAGACCTTGAGCAGAAAGTAGTAAAATGTAAATAAGTCACTACTGGGTGTAAGAAGGAAAATAATGATAACTCTAAATCCCATTGGAAGGGATAAAGGACTTAAACTAGCTTGCAAAGCAATCTCTCTCTCTCCCTGCCTCTTCACTCGGGGAGACACTAACTTTGTGATTCTGCTGGCTTCTGCTTGACCTTGGCTGCATTGTTTTGGCTAAGTTCTAACTTCTCTGCTCTTGTCTCTTTGTGTATGGGGAGGGTAAGGAGGAGGCAGGGAGAGAGAAGCCATTAGCAGCTCACCTGGTCTTTGACCAGGAGGGATCCTTGTGCTGTTCATTAATTGTAAATACTGTATAGTTTGTACATATTCATTTTGTTGTATGTACATATGCATTTTGTTGTAGATTGTAGTTTTGCTTGTAAATACAGCTTTCATTTGCTTCCAACTGAGTTGGTCTGGCATATTTAATGTTGGGGGTAATTTTCAACCCACCACACCATGTTAAAGAAAAAATCCTCCCAGAACTGCAGATCTCAGTGCCCTTTGCTCACTCCTGTCATGTGTGGCAGTGAGCTACATTCCAGCAACCTACAAGAGGGACAGGCCAAGGTTTCACTACTGTTCTGCACAGCTACAAATTGCCCTTCTGCATCAAGCAGAGAACCCAAATGTTAAGACTATCCAGAGCCCTTTAAGATGTTTCTTCAACCCAGTGCATTTGCACTGAACACACAATGCACTACTGAAACCACAACATACACAACTCCACCTCTCCTATTCATCTCTTTGGAAGTGCCCATTTCTGCTCAGAGATTTATTAGTTTAGTGCAATCTAATCCTTGAGCCTCCTACCCTCAACCCACTCCTACTGCTGTTAAGTGATGCTTCCACACCATACACATTAAAAAATACCAAACAACCCAACAACAACAAAACCCAAACCACCACAAAACCCACAAACCCCGAGAGTATTAAAGGGGCATTTATCTCATTCTGATTCAGGTGAAGCATTGCAATGAGTTTAAAAAGCAAAATGCTTAAAATGCTTGGGTTTGTTCAGCAGCTGAGAGGCTGCAGTCTTCAAACCGCTTTTCTATGAAGATGTTATCAGCATTTCTCAACAAATTTAACGAAGTAGAGAATGAACTCCTGCACAAAACTTGAAAAAACTGTCAATGCTTGCTTTTGCCATACCTCCCTAAGAAGCACTGCATGTTTTCTAAACTGTTAAATAAATTGATACACTTCAATATTAGAAAAAAGTTGCTCCTAAGACCCAAAAAATCCCCCATCACCACCACCAAAAACAAACACAAAACCTCTAAAGTGGCAAAATAAACAGCGTATTTCTATTGTCTCTCCTTACTGTTAATTCAGTTTAAGTCAGGAAAGTCCTAGGAACCTGAACTTATGCAATTAATCTGCTTCTTGTGATTGATGCCTCTTATCCCAATGCTGCTAACATTTCATGCTTATCTGCTCTCTCTGGCTATGGAGTACTTTTGGACAACAAAATGGCTTATATGGCGAAATACCGATTGCCTAAGTTTGTTACAACTTTTTTGTCCTGCACATAAACTTCTAAGTAATTTAAAGTTTCACCAGTTATGAAAAAACTTACAAGCTGAGTTCATGAAGACTGTTAATTTTGTTTTGGTTGGTTGTTTGGGTTTGTTTTGGTTTTTTTTTTGGGGGGGGGGTGTTGGTTGGAAGCTTTTGTTGTTGTTGGTTAGTTTAGATGATCCAACGCATTCAGAGGTTATTGTGGTACTATGTGCCTTTTCATGCAATTCTAGGCTAAAATAGTCACTTATTAACTGTACCGAGTCACATTTTACAATGAAAGAATGTAACAGGAGTCAGGCTTCTTGATTTAGTAAGATTTCCTTCAGCAAAACTAGGTCAGAATATCTCATATGTCTGACTCAAAAACCATCCTCTACTTTGATAACCCCCACTCATAACAACATTGAAGCCTAACTGCCTTGGCCACATGCACAGGCAAAAACGTTTGCCTCTACACTAGGAGCTCAAGCAAGAGAAGTACTTCAATTCCTTGCATCCCACAAGTGATGCAAGCAGCCACCTATTCCATAAGTCTAGCAAGAAGAGAAAAAAAGATGAAAAAGTAACTAAGAATATCTACTCTCTGTGTTTCTCAGTAAAGACTGTCTAGTGAGAAGGTTGCCTGTTGTCTTACCTGGTCTTACCTTTGTCTCTCACTGATACACAGGCTAGTTTAACATAGTGCAGTGCACTGCTAGAAAGGTGTTGTCCTTCTCCTCCCTAGTTTTATGAAAACATCTTTTCTTATATTCTTTTTTTATTCTATTCTATTAACTCATCCATGCAACTACAGTCAGGTATTTGTCAGTGCTGGCCTGAACATACATTCAGCAATGGTGATGTAAGGCTATGGGACTCTGGAATGGGTGTATTCTTGCCACAGACCTGCTTTCTGGATGTTCAGCTCAACTTAAGTCCCCATATTTTAATCCCACATGTGTAAAGAATCCCATTTTCACTCTGTTTGTGTGTGTGCTTGTGGTTTTATCCTCCAAAACACAGTGGAGTATTAATTCCTCTTACAATTTCTGTATTAGAAAACAATCATTCGCATATGAAACTAAAACCATAGTCAGACCTGGGAGGGGAGAAATCACTTTTTCCTTGTATATAATATACTTCTTCCTTTTACAGCAAATTACAATAACCAAAGCACCAGCTTGCAGAAGATCCTGTAGTTTCACCAGTTCTCATGCTGAGCTCACTCTGGAATCGGTGCACAGTATGGTTAAGGGACTGACCACCCTCCCTGGAGAAGGCACATTCAGTGCAATATAGCCATTAAAAAAATGCAGTACTTACATGTTTGTTAGCATACTTAAGAAGTGTTAACTGCTTGGGTACAAACTCAGCCTTTAACTTTAATAAGCAGCCCACTTTCTGCAAGCACAGCAAGGCTATTTCCCCAAAATCTGGAGGTGTTACACTTTAGCTGCTCTCTCACACTCAGAATCAAAACTTTCAGGAGCTGGAGGTAGTGAAGGCAATACAGATTTCCCTCATTACAGGAATAGAATTTTCAAGCATCACAAACAGGTAATTTGGCATGACAGCTATGCTTTGAAAAAGTCTCTTTTTAGGACCAAAACCTTCCACATTCTCTCTCTCACAGGTACGTGGTCACATGCTGTAATCTATTTTTAGAATGTCCTTCCCAGATTAATTTTTAAACTCAAGTCTGGATACTTGTTACCCTCTCTCTGCCCAGATATCCCTGTTGAGCCTGTCTGTTCCACTACTGGAGGCAGCAAGGACATGGAAGTCAGTCTGCCAGAGATTTGCATCATACCCTTTCCACATATAAAAATAAATAAAATTTAAAAAAACAACCCAACCCACACCCACAAAACCAAAACCAACAAAAACAAACCTCCCAAAACAAAGCCAAACAACCCCCCAAAAACACCAACAAACGGAGAAAGAGTCACCCTTGTATACAGGAGCAGCACACAGCACTTACAGGCCAAGACCTGCAACTTCCTATAAGCATGCATGCTATTCTACGTACTTTGTGTCACAGTAGGTGACATAAAGCCATCTAATTAAATGCTGCAAGGCTTATAAAAAGAAAAGAACACAACAGCAGCACAGAGCTAGGAGGTACAGCATGGATCTCTTGCTTTATTTTGCTGCCTAGAACTACTATGTATTTTTTGGTCACACCTCACATTTTGTCTGTTTTTCACTTGTAAGAGTTCATACCCTAGACATGTTTTGAAGCTATGGTCATACCAACAAAGTACCAAAAAAGAGGTGTGCAGCATGTGGGGGTAGGGAGCGGTGCAGAAGAGACTCAGCAAGTCCTGTGTAATGATGACAGCTCACACCACAAGACAGAACATCCCGTTTTGTACCTTTTACACTACACCACAGTTACACAACTTTCTCCCAGTGGAGCTCTCAGGCCCACAGTAGCCTGTTTTCCCACTGGTTTCTAGCAGTATGTAGTCTCAGAAATGAGAGCAGACTCAATGTTCAGAAGGACACCGAGAGGGTTCCAGCAGCTTCTCTTCTTCCTCAAGAGAAAAAACCCTCACAAGCCTTGCACACAGTCCTGTTGCTAAAGCACATTTCACACAGCACCTTTCCCTCAAGATGGTTGCTCTTTCTTCTGAATTGTTTAACAAGTTATAGAATTAAAGGACACTCAACCAAGCCCAAAGGGATCTTTTCCCTCTTGCCAACACAGAAGTTAAGGTGTCAAATGATGACAACATCCTTATTTCTCCAACAAGTGGTGTTTCCAGTGACACAAATAACAATGTCCTCCAAGTTCCAAGAACTTAGGACTAATAAGTAAAAAAACCCTGATACCAAGCCCACACCTCTAAAAGAGCACCCACTGACACACCCAACTCATTCAATCTCCAACTCATCCACTCACTCTCTCCTTAACATTGAAAAAATAGCAAGTTCTTCAGACTAGCACAGCACATCTTCTCAATATACTCTTAAGGCAAGCCAAGCTTCTCTTCACATCTCTTCTAATCAGTTTGCTCTACTAATATGCCCACAGACAATGCCTGAAAATGATTGCCATGGAATACATCAGAACAAATTACCAAGTTTATCTTACACTTGGGAGGGAGCAGGCATGGCTATTATTACCAAGACACAGAAAGACAGATTTTTTTTTTTTAAATAAAAAAAAAATTATAGTATATTTAAAGCCTCTAACATAAAAAGTATTTAAATTATGGACATCTACCTCAAAAGCACTGACATTAGTCCAGGCGCATTGCTGACTGGCGAACAGCACAGATCACAGAATATCAGAATACTCAGTGCTGGCCAAATTCAATGAGAGACCACCCTCCTGGTTGTGCCATGGACACTGAAAACTCAAACCAACCACTTAGGCATTTCCAGGGGGGAAAAAAATAATAAAATTATGCACATACAATACAATACAATACACCAGGTTGGAAGAGACCTTCAAGATCATCGTGTCCAACCCATCAACCAATCCAAGCCACCCAACAACTAGACCATACAGCCAAGCACCCCATCAAGTCTTCTCCTGAACACCTCCAGTGAAGGTGACTCCACCACCTCCATGGGTAGCCGATTCCAATGGGCAATCACTCTCTCCGTGTAGAACTTCTTCCTAACATCCAGCCTAAACCTGCCCTGGCGCAGCCTGAGACTGTGTCCTCTTGTTCTGGTGCTGGCTGCCTGGGAGAAGAGGCCAACCTCTGCCTGGCTACAACCTCCCTTCAGGTAGTTGTAGAGAGCAATAAGGTCACCCCTCAGTCTCCTCTTCTCCAGGCTAAGCAACCCCAGCTCCCTCAGCCTTTCCTCATAGGGCTTGTGTTCCAAACCCCTCACCAGCTTTGTTGCCCTTCTCTGGACACGTTCCAGCAAGTCAACATCCTTCCTAAACTGAGGGGCCCAGAACTGGACACATCAACCAGGTCGGAAAAGACCTCAGAGAGCATCAAGTCCAACATATTACCTAATACCTGACACCTCATGACAACTAAACCATGGCTTCAAGTGCCACGTCCAATCCTTTTTCGAACGCCTCCAGGGACGGTGACTCCACCACCTCCCTGGGCAGCACATGTGCAATCTGCAAAGACCGAATAGCATAAACAGTAACCAGAGAGTTAATGAAAGCATACAGAAGATACTATACCTTTTAATTCTCCTCTGTGATCTCATTTTAGTAATAACCACTTACTTCTACATATCCCAAGTGATTCACTTGTAAATAACAACTACAGGAACAGTGCTGGAATACACTATTAGTGCATGTGTGGGGAGCTAGAATTTAGAAATGTGAGTTTATGAATTATGTTTACTGTTACACTTTTTAACTACATAGCCCACTGATAACAGAGAAAATCATCGGGATATTTGCCCTTATCTTAATTAGCAAGTCTGTTTATGCAGGCTGAAAGCCCGTGTTTGTCTCTCCATCTCATTTTTATTGCAGCAGAAAAGCACTGCATCACTTGTACTCTTCAAATCCTGAGAAGCCTCCAAGCACCATTTTTGCAGGACTGTTTTCTACAAGTGACACATTTAGAAATTTCACCTTTGATTGATCTGAGTGACAGCTGGTTTACCCACGAAGCGTAAGGCTCTCACTCATCAGAAAGACAGGAAAGTACACAAAATAATCACAACTTACCCTCTCCAGGACTTCTTTCATTAATTCTTCGTAACTATCATTATGTCATAACATGGCCCTCTGCCCTAAAGCTTCCAAACAGGAATGTAGGAGACCATTTGATAAGAGGTCTTAAATACAGAACTGAAATTTGTATTAGAATCACAGTATCACCAAGGTTGGAAGAGACCTCAAAGATCATCAAGTGCAACCTGTCACCCAACACCTCATGACTACTAGACCATGGCACCAAGTGCCACGTCCAATCCTTTTTCGAATGCCTCCAGGGACGGTGACTCTACCACCTCCCTGGGCAGCCCATTCTAATGGCTAACAACTCTCTCAGTGAAGAACTTTCCCCTCACCTCGAGCCTAAACTTCCCCTGGCACAGCTTGAGACTGTGTCCTCTTGTTATGTTGTTGGTTGCTAGTTGCCTGGGAGAAGAGACCAACCCCCACCTGGCTACAACCTCCCTTCAGGTAGTTATAGACAGCAATAAGGTCTCCCCTGAGCCTCCTCTTCTGCAGGCTAAGCAACCCCAGCTCCCTCAGCCTCTTCTCATAGGGCTTGTGCTCGAGGCCTCTCCCCAGCCTCATTGCCCTTCTCTGGACACATTCCAGTAACTCAATATCTTTCCTAAACTGAGGGGCCCAGAACTGGACACAGGGCTCAAGGTGTGGCCTGACCAGTGCTGAGTACAGGAGCACAATGACTTCCCTGCTCCTGCTGGCCACTCTATTTCTGATGCAGGCCAGGATGTCACGGGCCATCTTGGCCACCTGGGCACACTGCTGGCTCATGTTCAGCCAGCTGTCAATTAGTACCCCCAGGTCCCTTGCTGTCTGGCCACTCTCCAGCCACCCTGACCCCAGCCTGTAGCTCTGCATGGGGTTGTTGTGGCTCAAGTGTAGCACCTGGCACTTGGACTTGTTGAATGCCATCATATTGGACTCTGCCCATCTGTCCAGCCTGTCAAGGTCCCTCTGCAGAGCTCTCCTACCCTCTAACAGATCAACATCTTCTCCCAACTTGGTTTCATCTGCAAATTTACTGATGACTGACTCAACCCCCTCATCCATATAATTGATAAAGATACTGAACAGGATGGGACCCAGAACTGATGCCTGAGGGACACCACCAGTGCCTGGCTGCCAGCTGGATGTGGCACCATTCACCACCACTCTCTGGGCTCAGACCTCCAGCCGGTTCCTAACCCAGCTCAGAGCACTGCTGCCCAAGCCACAGGCTGACAGCTTGGCCAGGAGATTGCTGTGGGGAGTGGTGTCAAAGGCCTTGCTTAAGTCTAGACAGAATACAACCACCATGCTGGGATCACCAGCCCTAGTGTATCTCTTGTCACGTGCCCTTTCAATGGGTTTGTTTCTTATCTACAGTTTGATACTGAAGCACAATAACTGCAATATTCAAGAACATTTCAGTATTTTACATTACTTTTGTGAATTATTTAAACAACCACTGCTACTTCTGCAATCCAGGGCATCCTGTCAGAGTTCTCTGACTTCCACAAGACATGAGCAAGTTGGCAATAAAAAAAGAAAAAAAAAAAAAAGGCAAGGCAAGTTTTTCAGAGCAATAAGCTGTATGATACACTCAGAACAGTTGCATTTCCAAGCAAGTCTCTTTGTTCAGTAAGGAAGGGCATCAGGTGAGAAGGTAACACCCTGGCTTATGCCATCCTACTACAGGGAAGGGATGGAGCAGATCACTGAGGTCAGTAGCACTGCTGTGGGTAAACCTGACAAAGTCCACCTGCCACACCACCAAGCAACAAACTAACAGTTAGATGAGATAGCCAATCTACAAGTGTTTATAGTCCATGACTCAACTTTCCCTCCTGTACAGTGACCTTTAAGGAGGACAGGGAGATGAGCATGTTTATATGTTAAATTCATACAATCCATTATCCAAAAGAGTAACTGATTATCTGAGGCTCCGAATCTACTGAAGCAGTCAAGAAGCAATGGCCTACAATAGCACTAAAAGGCTGCAGCAGAGGAAATTTGATTGTTTCAGTGCTCCTGGTATCTCATGAAGCATGTGTGATTCTCCTCAAAAGCAACAAAGTCTTAAGGTAGGAGACAGAGAAATAGCATGGTCATCAGCACAAAGAGGGTATTTTAAGATGTGCTTAAATGCTTAAGTTCAGTTTTGGAAGGACAAAATATAGCTGGTATTTACCTTGACAAGGCTCTGAAAGCATCAGACCTAGAGGAACCACACAGAATTATAATCCAAAATATCCAGTGTTACCTAAAAGTAGCGTCCAAACACCATTCAGGTCATTTATTGCATATTAAAATACTTTGAAAACAAAACCAGAACAGGGTAATGCAAAAGTGAAATTGCCTGGAAAGCCTGAAGGGCACACTGAACAGACCCTTTTCCCATTAAGGGAATTCCCAGTAGAAAACAACTAATGATAAAACTTGAGGTGCAGAAGACAAAGTTTGGAAAAGTGACATTTTACACATTTCAGATCAAAAACCAGTTCAGTCATATGCATGCTCAGATAGCCTTGGGCATATGACTAACTTAAGTGTTTCTGAGCAAGCACTCAGGACAGCTGTAGTGAAGAGTTACATTCAGAAGACACGATCAAACCAGAGTTCAGTCAACAGTACAAGTTACCCTGCACAAACTTATCTTTTCACATCAACAGCAAAACCTGAGAAAGTGTGAAAAGAGGTTACAAAATGTCATTACAACAATTGACTAGAATAGAATAGAATAGAATCAACCAGGTTGGAAAAGACCTTTGAGATCGATTCCAACCTATCATCCAACACCATCTAATCAGCTAAACCATGGCACCAAGCACCCCATCCAGTCTCTTCCTAAACACCTCCAGTGATGGTGACTCCACCACCTCCCTGGGCAGCACATTCCAATGGCTAATCACTCTTCCTATGAAGAACTTCTTCCTAACATCCAGCCTAAACCTCTCCTGGCACAGTGTGGGACTGTGTCCTCTTGTTCTGGTGCTGTTCCTTTTGCATTTTATTTTGTAGGACTTAAGGTGGGAGAACCTTAAGAGGACCAGAACTTACGCTTGAGAAATCATCTTGACCTCCAGCAGAAAGAGCAAATTTTTCTTCAAGAAGTTTTGTACTCTCTTAACATGTTCACTGTTGAGCAGTTTGAAGCAGATTTGCTCTTATTGTGTTAGCTGAGCAAAAGTGAATGCCAATGGTGCACAGATTCTTCCTTTACCCTAAACAGGGCCTGAAATAAAGGACATTTTTCAGCTGAGTTTGCCTTTCCACCCCATAACCACGCACCTCCATTATTCAGGGAGTTCTAGGACTTCAACATATGATCTTGGAATTCAAAATTTTGGCCTTACTGAAGTCAACACTGCCCTTCTTTCCAAATTCAAAGGTGAAAGACTCCACACTGATCTGTGGTGTTCCTCCTCCCAACCACCCACCCTTCTGGTTTTGAACTTCAGCTTATCTTTCTCACATCTTGCCCAAGAGAGATTTTGCTTATCTCTCTTCTGAGAGCACTTTTATACAACTTCAAGTTATGACTGTTATTATAAATGCAAGAAAATAAATAAATAAATTCAATAAATCAAGCTATTGTCCCAGCTGCATGTTTATGAAGCATAAACTAGAACCTGAAGCCTTCAGCTCCTACAAAAACAAAAGAGGAAAGATGCTCTTGGGTATGAGTTATAGGATTATCTTCACAAGCCAGAAACAGATAAGACTTTTCACTGAATTAATGAATGCTTTAAAAGATATTCTCATTATTGCATAATTAATTTAGCACACACAGTTCTAGTAAGCAGAGTTTCACTACCTCAGTAAGGAGCCCATGGACAACTCTTGTTGCATGAGAAAGAAACTACAATAGCAAATGCTCTGCAAAATACGGCCAACAAGGACTGCTGGCTGTGTTGGCCAAATGTTTCCAGAAAGAAATGTTTCTAAGCTTCAAGTAGCTTTCTCCTTCTCAGCCACATACAGGCCTGGCAGAACACACTTGTTTGGACTTCCCCACCCATCAGAGAGGACTGCTTCTCCAGCTGGGAGGTGCACTTCAAAAAAAGCCCATGAGCAGAGCAGGAGATTAAAAGGGTGTGGGAGAGCTACAGAAAAGAAAGTGGATGATTAGGTCCCGTTCTTTCTAATGCCTAAGAAATGAAGGCAGAAACCAGTACCTGCCTCTTTTTTTTTGGGGTTGCTTTTTCACCTTATTTCAGCAGCAGAGTTCAAAAAGACAAAAGCAAAGAACAGAGCATGAATCCCATTCTGGCAAAGAGGAAGGGGGAACAAAAGACCTAAGTGGAAGTGGATGGGGTACTTATAGCAATTACTGTCAAATATTTTTGCACTTCCTTCCTTAATGTAGCTCCTTTCCTACACAAAGGCCTACAAATAGTTCGGAGAGGTCCCCTTTGTAGAATGAGAAGAAAGGAAAACTATAATAAAACTATGCAATGAAGATACAATTTTCCCAATAATGCATGCTACAGGAAACACATGGGGGTCAAATAAAGCTATTTGCCTTTTCAAACACTGTTTTCTTCAGCTGCTGAATAAAAACGTTATGAAGGCATTTTACACAGTAAAACTTAACCTTATATTAACCTTCCATATTAAGTAAACAAACCTTTCTAGCCAATAAGCATCTCTCTGAACTCTAAGATGATAAGCAATACCTTAATTACATTCATTTACATGACTTTGAAATTGTTCCAGACCAAAGTCAACAACTACAAGGTCAAAGAGTATGGAAATCTAAAATAAGGAGAAATCCATGGTGGGCCAGTTCACACAAGCACGGTGCAGTATCCTTTCTACCCAGTTCATATAGGGTCAGGGATAGCAATCAAGTGCTCACCTTTTCATCAGATGAGAAAAGCAAATCCTGTGAAACAAAGACTGTGAGTGTGTCCTCCTTTTTAAGGCTACTCATAGTTTAAAAACAATGGACACTTCATAATTGTTTTTCATGCTGAATGGCAAATCAAGGTATATAAATATCCTATGCAAATATTTTATAGTATTCTAACTGAAAGGCAAAAATAGAAAAGAAGAGGTATTTCAAACGAAATATGCAGCTGGTTCACTGACAGTCACAGAATATTTGGTGCAGTGCTGTTATAGCCACAAGGATGAGCAGAGGGCTGGAGCACCTCTCCTATGAGGACAGGCTGAAAGAGTTGGGGCTGTTCAGTCTAGAGAAGAGAAGGCTCCGAGGTGACCTCATTGTGGCCTTCCAGTATCTGATGGGGGCCTACAAGAAGGCTGGGGAGGGACTTCTCAGGCTATCAGGTAGTGATAGGACTAGGGGGAATGGAATAAAGTTGGAGGTGGGGAGATTCAGGCTGGACGTGAAAATGAAGTTCTTCACTGTGAGAGTGGTGAAGCCCTGGAATGGGTTGTCCAGGGAGGTGGTTGAGGCCCCATCCCTGGAGGTGTTTATAGACCAGACTGGATGAGGCTCTGGCCAGCCTGATCTAGTGTGAGGTGTCCCTGCCCATGGCAGGGGGGTTGGAACTAGGTGATCCTTGTGGTCCCTTCCAACCCTGACTGATTCTATGATTCTAGTTTTGCTGAGATTTATCCAATGATGAAAGCAGAGCAGTAGGAGTCACTGTACCAACTCCATGTCACTGTACTCCATGAAGTATACAGACTCAAAGAGAAGCCCAAGCCCCTTTAAATATTTGTGGGTTTTTTAATAAATAAATATCACTGCCTAGACTTCCACTTTAGATCAACAGAACTGGTCTATAGCCTTAGGTTATGAGAAAAAAATACCCGGTATTCAGTCCTTAGTATATCTTTAGCATGATACTCAAAACTCTTTATTACTGAGTCTGTGATACACTTACAGCAGGAAATGCTAATTACACTGAGGCAGCAATTATAAAGATTTTAACAATGATCATTGCAAGAAACTTGATGAAGTATGCTGTGCCTTGAAACAGCAGAAAAGCAGACACAGTGTCCATCCCATTCCCAAGATATTAGATAATGGCTCAGGTATAATCAATAGCAATCAAATTAGACAAAAATATAGCATACATGCACACTTCACTAATGGAATGCTTCAGAATTGTATTTTGAATATTATAGTCATTAAAATGTTACAGATATGTATATAAAATAACCTGAAAGGCTGCTTTTGGGTTTAGGCAATTCTGTATCAATACACTGCAGCTGACAACACTTTCCTTGCATTAAATTAGATAAATATCCTTGCATCCTCACTTTACTAGCCAAGCACTTTTTACAAAAGTCTCAAGCCAACAACCTTCTGCAATTTAAGTATGATTTAGTGCAAGAGAAGCAATGAGTATTACAAAATTTATGCTTGTTCACCTTCTCTCCCCACAGAGAAGGGCAAGATGGTTCCTCCCCCCATGTAAATATGTATTAGATCCAAATCATTTAAATAGATATTATTCCATAGAGAACATGATGCTGCATACGCCCATTTCAGCTCCATGTTACTAAATAAACTTCAAGATAATGATGCTGCCTTGCTTATCTTAAAGGACACTGAAAATATTTCCAGCCACTTCAAAGAGAACTGAAGAGACTTTCATAAAAACATAAGAAAAACTAAGGTGGCTTTTCCATAGTTAAGTTGAAGACAACTTACTCATAAATCTAGAATTAGTAAATGTCTTCACAAACAGGCTACATCTGTAACAGCAACAGTACAGCTCCGGTACATGGAGAAGTCTTCATAATACAGATATCAAGTCATTACAGTAGTTATTTGTTTTTGTTGGGGGTGTTTGGGTTTGGTTGGTTGGTTGGTTTTTACTTTAAATAAGGACTAAGAGGAAGATCATCATGTTTGGAAAAAGAAAGCCAAAAAATTTGAAACAGGTGAGCAAAAGTTAATGTAGGGATGTTAAATGCAAGGTGTCAAATGTTAATTTCATGCAGGTTTACTGCTCAGTTATATTTAGCTACAAGTGTCAGTGCTTGAAGGGAAGAAAGAATAGATAAAACTTAAACAATGTCATCTAAAAATGACAGCTTTAAGTAATACTTTAAAGGGAGCACATATATCTTGCTGCTATTCATAAAATGCAAAGGAAGTTGATGTTACATGAAAATACATTTATAATTAACATTGGTTCTGAAGCTATCACATATCATTTGGGCCACAGTAAGTTATCTTACAATACTGTCTGACCTCTACTTGATTTTAAAATAGGATAATCACCTTCAACTATGTATGAACCTCGAACATTATCAAAAACAGTTTTATTGCATCAACGATTTATTAATAGTCTTATATTAATAGTAATGTAACTTTGACTTTACAAAGTCATAAAGATGACAAGAAACAGTCAAGACTTATTGTGCTACCTATTTTATTTTAGGCTTCAGGCAACCTCATGATACAGTCAGAAAAAAATATCCACAGTGTAACAGCTACAAGGGGAAACAACAACAACAACCCCACACCACAAAAACAAACCCAGAAAAAGCAAACCAGAATACACATGTACCGTCGCAGCTCAGCAGGAGAGCGAGAAGGATACGGAATGTAATGAAGTTCAATATTGAAACATTGTAAGTACTGAAATTCTCCCCAAGCCAATTGCGCTGGCAACTGGAAAACTGCTCCTGCTGAGGCAGATAACCTCTGGACAAGTAAACTAACAGCTGCTATACAGAAGAAGGGTGAGCCTTACACAGGAGGGCATTAAGCTAGATTCCCCTTCCATGCAAAGCCCTGCAAGATGACCGAAGCCTACAGGCTCACATTCAAAGCAGACCTGATGAAAGAGGAAAAGATCCTCCCAGACCTTTCTGGCTCAAAACTCTTGCCACAGCAACCCTGCCATGTTCTTCATGTCGCATGGTCACTTTTATGGCTGTTAGCCCCATTACAACACAGTTACCAGTTTAAACAAAGAACAACTAAGTAAGTACAATACTCTATAACTGGCATTTACAGCATCGGCCTTGGACTTCTAATCTTTACCAGACAGGCACACAAATCAATCTATCAGCTCATAAAGGTGTGCTTTTTTAACCTCTAAAACAGATGGGATTGGCCAGAAATGTCTGGCGTGTCAAACTGCTAATCACTGCTGCCCTTTGCACAAAATAACCCACTTAAGTTGAGGCATGGTTGCACTGTAACAGACATTAGTCTGTGGGAAACCCATTTAACTGTCACATACTCCTGCCACTCCTGCTCTCCCTTAATTAAGCCTAATGCCGTATGCTTTGACCTTTTGTTCTAGCCTATTAACCCTATCTAGTACAAGTTCAAATATGTTAAACTTAAAAGTTTGCTGTAAAATATTAAATGCCAAGCTACAGAAAGAATGAGGAATGTTTCTCTACTCTGCAAGTTACCAATCCCTTTACCAAATCTCCTAGGCTGACGAGACAGAAGCACTATGTCGGTCCTCAAAGATGAAATACAACCAAACAATCAGTTTTACAGAAAAAAGAAAGCAGAGTATTTCACAGAATGAAGGAACTTACTTGTGTAGCCTACTTCTCCCTCTTCAGAGGAGAAAGAAGGGAAAAAAAACACACAACAACAGAAAAACCCTTTCTGTTTGCAACTTCATATCCTCAGGCTTTGGGGGTTTTATCCAAAAAAAATAAAAGCACATACTATCAGCCAAAGATTGTGAGACACTCATTTGTTCTTCTCTGAAACCTATAGTTAAAAATAGGACTTAATTGGTTTACAGTAACCAATTCCTCAATTAAAAGTTGCCTCTGCCCACCCCACTCACCACCTCCTCCTTTTGAGAAGTTAGTTACAACTATTAGTTTTTAATCCTCATCTCTATATTAGGACCATATGATGTTAAGGGTTGGAAGGGACCTTCAAAGATCATCAAGTCCAACCCCCGTGCCAGAGCAGGACCATACAATCTAGCACAGGTCACATAGGAACACATCTAGATGGGTCTTGAAAGTCTCCTTCTCCACAACCTCTCTGGGCAGCCTGCTCCAGTGCTCTGTGACCCTCACAGTGAAGAAGTTCCTCCTCAGTTTGAGATGGAACTTCCTGTGTTGTAGTTTATATCCATTGCCCCTTGTCCTGCCCTCAGATACTTATAAACATTTATTAAATCCCCACTCAGTCTTCTCCTCTCCAGACTAAAAAGCCCCAGGACTCTCAGCCCCTCCTCGTAAGGCACATGCTCCAATCCCTTAATGATCCTGGTGTTGTCTGCTGGTATCCAGGGAAAAATTCACTCTTGCAGAACTTTTTTTTTTGTTAAAACTTCTTTGACCACCACCTCCCCTTTCCCATTGTATCTGCCCCTTTTGCCACCCCACCCACCCCATTCTCCCCTCAAATCCCAGAGCACCTGGGCTCTCTCAGAGTTTCCTCCCACCCCAGGTGTGAGCCACTTCGCCCTCTCCACCCACTCCCCTTTTTAATCCCCCCAGGAAAGGAAGAAGCCCAAAGCTGAGCCCAGCTGGGCTAAGGGATCCTCCTCTCATCACTGGTGAGTTCTCACAGTGCACACTGGGTGATGGTGGTGGAGACAACAAAGGCCGGGGGGCCTGGTGGCCCCCCGGCTAGGTAGGAATAGGCTCAATGACTCCTCCAATATCACCCATGGGTGCTGGCTGGGCCTCCTTACTGAGGCTGAGCTCCTCTGTGTGGTAGCTTGGCTGTTTGAGGGTCTTGTCCCTGGCTCTGGGATGGGTGCAGAAGTGGTGGTGGTGGAGCAGAAGCTGTTTTGGCAGGGTGGAGTATGGCATAGAGGGAGCAGGAGCTGCTTTGGTTAAGATGAAGCAGGGTGGTGGGGAGGAGCAGGAGCTGTGTGGGGAAAATAAAAGGGGGGAATGGGGGAGGAAGGGGGTGAAACTAGATGAAGGGACCTTAGAGGTCATGTACTCCAACCTCCCTGCCATAGGCAGGGACACCTCTCAAGTACTCAGCTGCTCAAGCCCTTATCCAATCTGGCTTTGAACACCTTCAGGAAAGGAGCATCCACAGCCTCCCAGGGCAACCTATTGCAGAGTCACACTGCTCTCGTACTGAAGAGCTTCTTCCTAAGATTCAGTCTAAACCTATTCTTAGCCTAAAGTCCTCTGTTCTGTCTCTAGACACACTTATGAAAAGTCCCTCTGTAGCCTTCCTGTAGGATCCCTTCAGGTATTGGAAGGCAACTCTAAGGTTCCCCCCACCAGAATTCTCTTCTCCAGGCTGAACAACCCCAGCTCCCTCAGCCTATCCTCACAACAGAGGTGCTCCAGCCCTTGGTTCACTTTTGTCAGGACACTGGGTCAGGTCCATGGCTTCCCTCACCAACTGAAAAGCAGAAGGGCGAGTAGTGGCTGCCTGATCTTGGTGTAAAATGGTGGAGGGATGCAATTCACACATGTGACTCAGCTCCTGTTAAAACTCTTCTTTCTCTAACCAGCTGGAAGTGGTTTGAGGCCATGATGAAAAAAGCAGCTCTAGCGCAAGAGTGCAGCAACAGCTCTGGCACAGCATGGGTGAACGGTGCCAGGAAAGTCATCCCAGATGTTTCAGTGATGGACAGAAGACAGAGGGCAAAGGAGTTGCCTTTGGGGGTATTGTGTCAGGGGAAGATGGCAGAAACATCTCAACACATCACTGTGGGTCCTTGCAAACAGCCTGAGCTGAGGGCATGCTGTTGGGAGGTGGTGGCACTTCGCTGGTGCTGCCTGGGGTTCCTGAAGTGCAAATTCACAGCTGGCTGCAGAGCCAATACTTGCACTGTGCTGGCTGCTTTGGCACCCAGATTAGAGTGGTTTGGACTGGAAGGGACCTCAAAGATCATCCAGCTCCTATCCTCCTGCCATGGGCAGGGACACCTCCCCTAGAGCAGCTTGTTCGAGGCCTCATCCAACCTGGCCTTGAACACCTCCAGGGAGGGGACATCCACAATGTCCCTAAGCAACCTGTTCCAGAGCCTCGCCACCCTCACTGTAAAGAATTTTTCTCATCTCCAGTCTAAATCTGCCTTCATGAGTTGTATCTCTTGTAGTTTCTCAGACCTGCAGAAACTTAAACAAGAACATAATTTTAAGCAGTTACAGACTTCTCCTTTGATGTAAGCTTCCCTCTCTTGTATTTCTCATTTCATGAAGGTTACACAGTATCAACACTTAGGTTTGCCAAGCAGCACTCTTTTGGAGAAAGATTATCCCAATCCAGAACTCAAAACAAGAAATCTAACTCCAGTGACAAAACCAAAACCTCTGATCAAGACAGGGCTCTACTGCACTCCACATTAAAGCCATTTGCAGCAGTACGCAATGCCAACATAGGTATTCTACAATTAGTACTTACAACCAGAGTTGCTCCCTCATTCCCAAAAAGAATAATAATTAATCAAGACATAGCACATAACAGCTTTATAATGCTGGTTAGAAGAGGAAACGTGAATGCCAAGTGTGGCAGTAGTAGCAGCCATCTATACACACGCAAACAAGTTTTCTCAGATCTTTAGCTTAACCTCCTTACTGATAGGCTGAATACTTGGTCAAGACCCTTTTTTTACAGCTTAAAACCTCTGCAACTCTGACTAAAGAGAATTGCTTCTAAACAGAGGTAACGATTTTGAAACAAAGCCTTGAATTACTTAAGCTCTTTCTGAAGATGTGAACGATTTCAAAAGCTTGTTGCCACAAAAGTCACTGCCTACTAAGATCTGTTGAGGCTGCCTAAGTGACCATCTGCTGCTGATCACAATTCTCCAGTTTTAAATAGCTAATTAATTAAGGTTCAGTTGCAAAGTGCTTTATCTTGCTGACTCGGAAACCAGTAAGCAACACAATTAACTTTCCTGTAAATGAAATTGCTCAGACAGCTAAGCAGCACTATAGCAATGTTAAATAATTTTTTAAAATAATAATCAAATCTATTTATTAAGTGGCTAAATAGGAAATAGAGGATTCTCTTTACTCTCAGAACACCCATTCTGGAGAATTCTGTATCTCCTCTACTTTAAAAAGTGCAGATATTTTCTACTGATTTCACTCTGCCATGTTCTACCGCGTTGGAGAAACTCAAACTGAAGCATGCAGATCAATGTTACGTTAAAATGAAGTCAAGGAACAGTTGCTACTAAAAAAGAAAGAAAGAAATAAAAAAGGAAAATATCTTTGCATCTGCAATCTGTGCCATTATAATGGACAAGAGAGAAGTTTTGCAGGCTGGGATTTGATAGACTGCTTCCAGCTTCTAGACCTTCCCTACTAATGCTCACAAAAGTTGCCACTGGAGGCAATGCAAATGAGTCCTGAGAGAGACCAGAAACAAAACAACAACTGCTTGTCAACCATTACATGCCCAAATTGTATTCTTTATGCTCATCAGCATTCTCAAGTTCTTAGGCATTCATGTAGGCCCACTGAGTACAGTGGGGCTACTCAAGTGAATAAAATCACTCACAAACCAAAGTGCATATATATATATATAAGCAATCACTGGACAACGCTCGGGGAATTATTCCCTAGTATCAAAGCAAAATAGGATTTAGGAAATGGGAACCAAGGGAGCAGATCCAAACAAAATGACAGCAGTGCCTACAAGCCACTGTAACATAATATCTAATAATGATTTTACTGTGACAGTCCCTTGCCACAAAAGCTCAATTTGGATCTATTTTTACAATGAGATTTCAATATGTTAAGTATTATTTAGTCTACTCTCTGACTCTGAAATTACATGTAATTCAAGTTCTTCTCTTTACCTCCCAAACAACCAGGACCTCACAGTGAATTCCATACAAGAAGTTCAAACACCAATAAAAATGCTTCTTTCTCTTTATTCAGAAGTCACTAAAAAAGGCTTACAGTAAAAGAGAGGGATTAACTTGTAAATTTGTCACTTTAAAATATATTATAATCCTAAAGGACTTTTTCATGGCAGACAGTTGTCTGACAAATTCGGCAAGACAAAGAAACCCCAAGTCAAAGAAAAAAACCCAAACAAACTATTTACCTTTTAAGTGGTCCCATCAGGAAAGCCCTTCCTCAGGAGTTAAAGGATACAACGATTTTCCTCCTCAACAATTCCATGCTTGATCTGAAAAGAACAGCAGAAATCACCCTATGAAAGTCTGCATACCAGCTTTGCTAGCCAGTGTACCTCTATCAGCTTCATTTGCGCAACAAAAAGCGATGCTTTGACTAGCATAAAGTAGAGATAACATTATTTCAGATGAAGCATGTAGATCCAAACTTAAGAAATCAGAATCTACCAAACAGAACCACCAGTAAAACAAGCAGAAACAACTTACTGTCGTCTTAATTCAAGTCTAGATGCATTTCCACAAGAACAAAATCCACATTCATCTCTGATTCTATGCCACAGTCCTTTCCCTCCCTTCCATTAAAAAAAACACCTGGGACATGTTAAGCAATTGCTACTTAACACTTCAAACTCGCACCTATGAACATCAAACCCATCTTTTGCAAAGAGCTGCTATTAACTTAAGTATACACACAAGGAAGTGCGCAGTGTGCATATATGTAACTGGTGAATGCAATGTTAAAAAATCAGAAAAAACTAAAGCAGTAGAAAATTAAATATTCATTTTTCTCATGTTGGAGAATACAAACCTATACAATATTACAACTAGAAGATGTTAGCCATCCCTAACACCTCCTTCAAAACGTCTTAGAACTTCTCTATTGTTAAGTGAGCTTCTGCTAAAAGAAGCAAACTCAGAGCTAGCCCACATCACTTATTTACACTACTGCAGGCTTGTTCTTGTGACAAGCTTCATTCATGAAAGGTTATGTTCAATCTTCTGTCACCAAGTAACCACCCAAACAGCACGTTTATTATGCTTTAAGAGGCATATTTTACTACAGTAAGATACCAACCCCCCCATCCCCCTGCAAAAAAACAACACACCAAACTGCAACAACCCAGCACCATAAAACAAATAAATGATAGTCTATCTCCTCTGTTTGGATGAACTTTCTCCTCTTGCTTGTCAGAGGGAGAGCACCTCTCCTCTTTTCCGCACCTCTGGGCTTCTCGTTGTAAAACAAAAACCTGCATACAAAAGCTTTGCAATCACACAACTTCTCTAGCACAGAGGACCTTGCAGGTGGCTAAGGGCATGCAGGGGGGAGAGGGGCAGAGTGAGGAGCGTCTGCACTGGGGGCAGCTCTCAGCAGTTCCCCCATCAGCAAAACCACTTGGGCAAAAGCCAGCTTAGAGAAAATATTCAATTCTGATGGCAATGTGCTACCTGGAGGGGGGTGGGGAAGAGAAGAAAAAGAAAAAGATACAGGTGTTGATAGTCGATGGGTTGTCATCAAAAAAGACCAATTCAAAGGTTCAGGTACATGAAATGACAGACCCAACAAAGCAACATATCCAATTAAACTGAAGAATATGTAAATACCCTGAAATACTACATGCAGACACTATTTCAAATCCTTCCCTTATATACATCACAAAATAAAATCCCCAACATTTGTATTCTGTTCAGGGGATGGGCAGGGGGCAAGGAAAAGAGCTGCAGTCAAACAAAGAATTTAGGGACACAAGGGTGGTACTAAACATAGTTGAAAGCCTTCTCAACACCACATTAAAAAAAAATTAAAGATACATGAATATATATTCCCCTTGAGTCACCTTAACTTGAGAAAAATCATTCATTGCAGTATTTCTGTTCTATAATACAGATGTAGACAAGATATTTTCCGTTACTAATAAGTGGTTTTAAGCATTGCATCCTCCAAGAGAAGTAGATTTCTAATAGGGGAAAGGGGGGAATAAAAAGAGAGGAAAAAAGAAAAAAAAATTCAGAAGAAAGGACACCAACAAACACTCCACAAGGTTTTGCCTCCGAGGTTCAATGTATAGACAGAATTTCCTTTAGGTCAGCATTAAACAGCCTTCTTTGCATTGTTCCAAACAGCTACAAAAAGTTTGAAAGAGTTGAGAGAAAAGAGAACACAAGAATTTGTTGTTTCTAGGGAAAATTACATATTTCTTCAATAATGTTTCAGAAATAGAAAAGAAGAAAGAAAAAAAAAGAAAAAGGAAAGAAAATATCCCACTTTTTTTAGAATACTTTTATTCCTCAAAACTTCATACTTGGATCACTTGCTTTGTACCTCCAGGTTTTTTGCATGTTGATTTGTTTCATATTATAAAACTGCTGAAAGTGGGATCAAACCTCCAAGAGGACTATCTCCTGAGGCAAGAATAATCATTTCTATCTCGGAGGCAAGCCCTGCTTTTTGCATCACTGAAAAAGACTTTTCTATTTCCTTTCCCACTCCTTTTTCACAGTGGTATAGGGCACAGAAGAAATAAAAAGCCCATAGCCATGAATCTTAAAAGTTTGCTGGGGGGGGGAATCATCAGATCAGTATCAGCCTATCACTAACAAGAACAAGAAGTGCTGTTGTTTTATGAGGAAGACATATAAACTTAACACAGACATGCATTAGGCACTTGGGGGAGGAGGGGGTTAAAACGCACAGTTATTTGTTTCCAAATAATAGTTATGATCAGGACTGCAACATTTTATATCTAGTGCCTGATCTCTCAGGATGACTCCCTGCATAACTTTCTCTCCAGAGGAAGAAAAGCAGGCCTCCAGAAGTCTTCCCCAATACCAAGCTTCTTTTCTACACCAAACACAATCTCTTGAAAACCAGTGACTAATAGAAGATGGCTAACTTCTGCTTTTCATCTGATTTTGCCTATAAGTAAAATTGGTTTATCCTCTTCTGAGGACAACAGTATTTAGAAATAAGTGGTATGAAAAGTTTCTTTCAAGACAGGCAACTGAACAGGAGCGATGAGCTCCAGTAACATGAGAAGACTATGCCAGGAGGGACTTGACCCAAACTAAGACGGCTGAGCAACTGCCTTTTTCCCTTTCTACACATGAATAGTTATTTACATGAGTCTTAGTTCTATTCTCCTTCTCCAACCATCAAGCCAAGTGACCTGCGACAGACAGCCAAATAAACTAACAAAGTAATGCTTTCAAGTGCTAAATAGGTCAGTTAACATTTCTACATATTCGAAATAAATAATCCAGAAACATTTAAGTGTAGGTATCCACCTTTACCAAAAGAATCTTCTGGCTAGCTTTTCCTGAGGCAGATCTTCCCGTTGTAGAAGGCATGAAAGTTTTTATACAGATGCCCACCGAAAGTGCTTCCTGCCAGCCACAGCACCTTATTTGTTCATTTGGTATTTTCAAATGCAACCAGCAAAACAAACACGATGATATCCAGAAGCAATGTCACAAGCCTTTTAAATACTTTCCTCATAGCTTTCCTCACATTTGCCAATGGCAGGCCAGCACAGTTCAGATAGCCAGTGTTCTTATCCTTTTGGCCTGTTGGCAGCAAGACAGAGCAAACCACAAAGCTGTTACCATTAACCTTTTTTTCCTTTAGTTTAAGACTGTTTAGACAGGCTGTTAAGTTTACATTTATCTTTTTTGGTACATTTGTGCATATTCTTTTATACTTTTCCTCCTGTTCAGGCTTCATTCCCTGCCTGTGCTATCTTTCCACTTGCTTGTCATTAAACCCCTGATGAGAAGTAATGATTTATACTTCAAAATCTGCACCTCTTGTCCCAAAAGGGTATTTATCCTTTTTTTAAGCCACAAGGCAGTTTTCCTATTTATCCCACCTATAGCTAGCTGCTCAGCATGTGCTGCCCGGAGGCTGAGAGAGGAGCCTAGCTGAGCCCCACTGTGGGGAGGTCATCCACCAGAGCTCAAAAGAAGCTGTGCCCCCATGTCAGGCGCCAGCTGGAACCCCCACACCTTCTCAGTCTCTCTTGTGGACTGCCTCCCCCCACCTTCTTCCCCTGCTCCCTAGACCTTCCAATACAGGGGAAAACAAACAACCAAACAAAAAGTAAAACCCACCACAACCACACAGGATCTGGTTTCTGAGGTTCACTGAAGTTCTGAAGAGTGATTTTAAAATTAATAAAATATTTTTATTTTCATGTCTGTGTTGATAGCCCTGCAAGGAGGTGTCAAGCACAACCCTTGAGCAATTCAGCTGACGATCAGAAATGCAACTCTCTGGCTTTGCCTCGGGCAAGTTTATACATATGCTTGGCACAACACAAAACAGTATCCTTTTAATATTTACTGTCCCACACCGTCCCTGGTAAAATTAACAGTGCTCTTGCTGCTAACAATAATGCAGAGAGTACTGCAGAAACCTTTTGCCGGTGTTCAAAGCCAGAAAAATAAAGTTAGCTCTGAAAAGACAAAATAAGCTTTAAGCAAGCAAGCCTTTGTCAAATCTTTTAAACATATCTCACGTTAAGCAAAACCTACAGGCAAATACACTCATCATAAAGTTAAATCATGTTTGAATTCTGTAATCTCTACTGCATCACTTAAAAAAAAGGCAGATTCCTTGGTGCCTTTTACAGAACAGATTCACCCTAAACACAGCCATCAAACACTGCAGGTTGCAACAGCCAGTACTTAAATGACTCACCTAAGTTTACAATATAAAAACATCAGTTGATTTTCACTTTTTTTAAATCAACACAGTTTTGTATTACTGAATTTTGGTCATTTTATTTTCCTCCAATTTCGACTAGCATGTTTCACTTCAGAAAAAGAAACGAGCACAGGGAGCAGTGAGGAAGAGCATAGTTTCATCCGGTAATTTTTTCACTGAAGAAAAAAATAGTAATAATTCAATCCAGTACTGTTTAGCACTTGACAGTTTCTAGTATTCTGTGCATGCATGGTCTACAAAGATCTGCAAACCACTGACAGCTCTCACTCATTTGGTAACTCAGTACTGTAGGCCAGTCTAACACGAGATCAGATTTCACCCCCACCTGAAACGTGCAGTCACTACTTGTTACGGCTTCTATCCCACTCAACAGAAAACATACACCCTTTACATAGGCATTTTGCTCAGGCCAAAGTTCTGTCTTACTTTGTAACCAATGTTAACTATATCCAAAGAGACCACTGATAAAACAAATCAGATTGCTTGAACACAAATTTGGAAGACAGCTGTCCCAGACAGACAAAACCCCTAACCTGCCTGAATGTCGTTCTGCTTGAGAACTTTTGCTGTCTAGTATGTCAAGTCTTGCTGCATGTATAGCAGCAATTACACGGATACCATGAAATCACATTTTAACTACAAGATAGCCTCAACTCAGAAAACTTTGTTATATGACATCTTGATGTGTCACTTTTTAGTGTATTCAGTCAGTCCCAGAAACAGTATATCACACCTGAGTATTAAAAAGTTTTCTACTACTCACTCATTGACAGACCATCCTCTTTCCACAAGTGACTACCTCCTTCCCACAGCTCTTCACAGCATGGATTTGCACTCTTTGTTAAATAAAGCTTTACAGTATCTCTGAACATTTATAGTGCCATGACTCAGTCAAATTCTAATCAGCCTGTAAGCTGTCAGACACTGCATGCAGGTTCCCTCAAAATAAAATCAGCGCTAACATAGTGTCCAGATTCCAGATAGATGAGGCACAAGAGGACAGCTTCCAGTTCAGCTTTGCTAGCAACAACATAACCCCAAAGCCAGAAGTCATTGTTTTTGTCAGTATCTTCGACATGCACTGAGCATTTTAGCCAAAGCCTTCTTTAAAATAAAAGCCTAATAAATCACCAGAATCTGCAGTACCGAAGGAAAAAAAGAGAGGTGCAGCACAGGCACAAGGCTGTTCGCACGTTGAAAAGCTGTCCCCTATTTTGCCCATGCTACGTTTCTTTACGTTTCGCTGCCTTCCAACTTAATCACCAACTGACGCTTACAAAGAACAGCCTCAAATAACATGGTCTATAGGGAGAAAAGGAAAAAAAATACCCAACTTAAAAAACATAAATAATCACCTTACAAAGGCTTCACGGACACACAAACACGTCTGGAAAAGTAACCTTTAGTCGAGAAAGGAAACAGCGACGTCCCTAAGGGGCCGAAGCGATGAGAAGGCATCTTTAGGGGAAGCAGGGAGCCGAGCGTGTGCCACCAACAGCAGCCGATCGAACAGGCACCCAAGGCATAGGCTGCCCGCTCGCAGGTAGCGGTGGAGCGGGCGGCAACAAACAGTCGGGGGCAAGGCGAAAAGAGGAAAGGAAGCGTGGCCCTGCCAGGGGCTGCGGTGAAAGCAGACGGGCGGCGGCGGGAGGCCAGCGAGGCCGCGGCCGGCGAGGCCGGGTCTCTCCGCACCCCCCGGGCGGCCGCCGGCGCCACCCCGGCCACCGCAGCCACTGCGCACCGAGCCCTGCGGCTCTTTAAATAATTCACACGCACACCGGGAGGAGGAAGTGTGTGTCCCTCCGAAATGAGGACCGAGACTTGCAGCAAGCGCTGGAGAAAACACTCACCGGCCTTAGGGTTAAAGGCTACTAACTTTTCTACCCCTCCAGTTCCCTCAAGCCCACCCTAGCTAGGCAAACTTTCAACTCGCACCAGGGCTGACGTGTGCCGGAGGGGCAGCCGTCACCGGAAACAACCCCGCTACCGCGGCCGCCCCGCGCCGGGCTCACCCGGGCATTGTTCCCCGCCGCCGCCTCCCCGCCCGCCCGCGCCCGGCAGCGCGGCCCTGGCCCGCCCCGCTCGGCCATTGCCCCCGCCTGCCAGCACGGCTGCCAGCGGAAGATCACCGCACTCACCCCGCATCGGGCCCGCGCAATCGCCCCCCACCCAGCCCCCCGCCGCAGCAGCGGTGGCAGCACCTCCCAGGCGGGTTGCCTAGTGCCCGCCGACCGACCTCGCCTCCGGGAGACTTCGGCAACGGCCCCCTCGCAGGCAGCGATCACGCACGCCGCCCCGGCCCAGAGGCCAGAGCAGATGAAGGTTCCGGTGGCCAGTCCCGGCGCGGGAGTCCAGGAAACGGCAGTGTTTCCCTAAGCCGAGGTTGGCGGCTGGGTGCCCCGGCTGGAGGGCAGGACGCGCCGCCTCCACCCCCCTGCTCCGCGTCCGTCTGTCCGTCCCCCCCGCCCGGCCCCGCGCACATACACGGCGAGCTGCACTTGGCTTCTCTCCGCGGCTCGGGGCTCTGCTGCAATGCCTGTGAGGCTGACTTTCAAAGCCTAACCCGCAGCCGCGATCCTCCCCGCCTTCCACCTCGCCCGCCGCGGCGCGGCCCGGCCCCTCCCCGCGCCGCGCCATTCATCTCTCCAGCCAAGTTTCTTAACCCTTTTCTAACCCCGGGTGAGGGGAGGGCAGGCGGCAGAAGGAAGGGATGTTCCCGCACCACCAACACTACCCCCGCTCCGTTTAGGGAAGGAGGCTGCGGAGCAGGTTGCCGCTAAACGCGTCGCACGTACGCAAGTCCCTTCGCCTCCTGCCCTCTCTAATTAATCTAACTGAAAGCGCAGAGCCCCCGGGAAACAAACTTAGGAGCGATAGCACCGGAGGACCCGTATTTAATGAAAACAGCAGTGGGTTAAAAATAACCCTTTTTAATATTTTTTTTTTCGGCTTGCTGAGAGTAATGGGGGGCGGGGAGAAAGTACGCTTCCAGCGGTTAGCATTTTTGTCGGTTCAGAGCTTGTCTTTTCAGTTTGATGGTTTTTGTTGGGGGTTTTTTTGGTTCTTTTTGTTTTTACGAAAAACAGGCTCTAGAAAGTTTTTTCTTTTCTCCTTTTTTCTTTTTTTTTTTTTTTCCTTGTTTTCTTTCTTTCTTTCTTTCTTTCTTTTTTAAAAAACCGAAAAGCCGAGAGGCTCCTGCCGGCGCCAGGAAAGGGCAGAGAGTGGCCTGGCACCTGCGGCTGCTCCCGGGAGAATCGAGAGGGCCCTGCCGTTCTCCCCCGCTCTCTGCTTCTCACCCCGCCGGCCCTGCTCGCACATCCGCCGGCACGCCTCGTTACTCTGCGGCCTCTGCCCCCAGGCCGGGCAGCAGGGGCCGGCCACGGCGCCCGGGCGACGGGAGCACCCGTCCCGCCTTTAGCCGGGCCCCACGTTGTCCCTGTGCGGCGGATGGCGGTGGGAGGAGAGGCAGGGCTCCGAAACTGTCACCCCACCCCCCGCGAGGAACCTGGATAACTGGGAACAAAACGACTATCTAAGCTATGGGCTTTAGCCCACGAGGCAATAAATACAATTCGAGATAAAACAGCCTTGGGCAGAGCTTCCAAGAGGAGCCCTCCATTTTGGTAGGTGGCACCCCCACAACCTCTTCTGTCAGAAGTTGCATTACATGTCAAGTTGTTCTTCAGTCTTCATTCCTGTCAAAGAAGATAGGATCCAGATACAAGACGAACTTGGCTGTATAGGCGAGCCTACAAAGCGGGTGACCTTCCTCACATCTTCTGTTTACCTGTGTTGAACAAATGTCTCGACACTTTGCATGGCATTTGCCAAATGCTTTGCAGAACGCTTCATATTTCTAGAAGTTACAGACTGAGAAAAGAGAACAAAATTGTTTACAGGTCGCTTATAAACTGTATGATAACACCTGCATGAACATACTCTAGTTCTAAAGCTCATGTAAAATAATTATAAATGGCTTATTCGAGCATCTTTTTAGTATAAGACTAATCGCTAAGGAACATATGAAATACCACTTTAAAGAAGGCAAAAGGAAGTTATGCTTGTGAAAAGCCAAATATTTTAACCTAGAGTTACCATGAATGAAAGTAGATGTAGAAATGCTAAGCAAAACCTTTTTCACTTTGGAATGCAGGGATTGTGTACAGGCTTACAGCGGAGCTAGTAATGTGTTACTTGACCTATTTTTTAAGCCAATGAAAGATTTAGGTTAACTTCATCATCATGTATTTTTTAACCACTTTCTTCCACAAATGCAGCAGCATTTTCTAAGGCTACTGCATGTCACAGTGTCTACAAAGTCTCTTTTTTGAAGACATGTCTCATAATGTAGCCTGATCATACTTCCATTAAAACAATAAGTTTTGTTCTTCATTTCCATAGTGGGGTCATTAGCAAATTCTGATTGCAAAGAAGTACTCTTTAATTTTTTATTTCATGAAGGACCTGTATTTCAACTTTTTTTTTTTTTCAATGCTAAGCAGCTGAATTATCAAGGGAAAAGGAAATTTTCTCATTACTGCAGCCATTTAGTTGCTATTTCAATCAGGAGTGTCTGTAGTAGAGACGTCTTTCATTCTTAACCTTAGGGAACATATTTGCGTAGACAAGAGACCTACAAAATGAGGAATCTTGGACAAGCAACAGAAAAATTGTGCATGTGGAATATTTGTTAAAATTATTGTTGTTAGGTAACATATAGCTGTCTGAGGGCATAAGCTTCAATATGATACAACCAACTGAGACTGTATGAAGTAATACAACACATGGATTTAGCAGGTTATTTCCAGCACTAAATATTCATCTCGTGCTGAGTTGTGCCACTTGCTCATATTTACTTAAACTATGAGAATTCAAGTAATACATAAAATAAATTCTCTGCACAAGTGAAGCATGCAGTGAAATCAGCCTTTCAAGAAGTATGAAAGTAGTGATGTGTATTTGTTGGTTCTTCCTGTGCAGTCTTCAACCAAATCTAGACATACACTCACTCTCCAAGCATGAAAGATGAACACCAACTTATCTTTCTCCCATCTGTGGGTGATGTCTATACCTTCAATTTATTATAGATATTGCAAAAGGGGACTTTTTTTTTTTCCCCAAGAGGCATTCATCACTATAAGATGCCTATAACTGGAAGGCCAATCCTGACAGGAAAATGTAAACGACCTTTGGATCAGTCTTAGAAGAGAAAAACAGATTTATAGAGGTTATATTAGAACTCATTCCCAGAACTGCAAGCACTTAGTGAAGAGCTGTTGGTACTACACTTCAGTAATATCAAAAGTCTTTTTGTATTTAAAACAATATAATAATACACATTGTTTACAATTGCTAACCAGAAATCTCAAGGAGGAGGTGTCTGGGTTTGACCTAGTGAGAATTTTATCCAAATTATAATGATGATTCTGACATTCCTGAAGTACAAAATTAATCTGTGTGCCTGTTTCAAGCCCATCTGTTTCTTTGATCACTTCCATGATTACAATAATGTGGTTAGAAATGATGAACAAATGTACAGTTCCAGTAACAAACTTTGTCATTATTATAGGTTGAGGCCTGTGCCCTAAGGATAGAGATGATTCCTCCAGAGTACCAGAGGGTACAAGGAGCTGAACAGTCCAGCCCAGTGGGTAGGCACAGGAAATTATGTTATTCCATTCCCATGATGCCTGCATCTCCCCTTTATAAAGGAACAGCACAAGTTGTCCAGCCCCCTTCTCCTCTCCCTCCTCCTTTCCCAACATGGGCTCCCTTATCTCTGGCACTGCAGGACAGCGGGGCCTTGAGTGGCCTGGAGCTGGCAAGCTGAATTTTCAGCTGCCTTACTTGGGTTTGGTGTGGGGGAATAGTGAGGCACGGCAGGGGGTGTGTGGGTGTGTGCGTTTGATCAAGGCCTGGGGGTTTTGGCCTGGTTTAGAGGGAGGTTGTGGAAAGCTTTGGCCTAATGAGCTTTCTGGGTAGGGTGGCTGAGGTGGAGTATGGATTTAATGTATTTTATATACTTTTGTACTGCTGTATGTAGTCATGAATAGTACTTCCATTTAAATGTCTAATTCTTTCCAGTCCAGTGTGGAGCATTTTCCTTTAGGAAGGGGTGAAAAGCATCTGTCTCGCTCCTTAAACCAAAGACAGTCATTATCTTGCTGAAGTAA
The DNA here is from genome assembly GCA_033816785.1 of Picus viridis. Classification (NCBI taxonomy): domain Eukaryota; kingdom Metazoa; phylum Chordata; class Aves; order Piciformes; family Picidae; genus Picus; species Picus viridis. The sequence continues at coordinate 6,104,446 of CM066570.1, forward strand.
AACACATGCATCTGTGCCATGTGGTAACAAGACACATTATTTTCAGAACAAAAATTAAAATGCTGTTACATAATTCCCAAGCATTTTTAAGCTAATGCTAGCCTATTTATAAATTACATAAAGTGCTTTGAAGAGCTTGGGAGAACTACAGTTGCTCTTATTTTGAATTTCCTTTAAGGCTATCTCGGCCTCTCAAAAAAAACTAACAGCTCTAAAACTACCTTTTTCAATCAACATAATGAAGAGCTCGCTTTATGGCATCCAGTCATGATGCAAAAGTCTTAGGATGTGGTTGAGAAGCTAGCTAGCTTTACAGAAATTCATTTCTAGACTAAATCTTCCTCTAAAACAGTTTGTCAGCCTTACCTAGACAAATAATGAAATTCCACCTTTGACTCGGCCTAGTTCAATTCATGTAATATGTCAGATTACCCACTATTCTCAAGGTGCTTTCACAGAGGATTGAATCAGTTAATATTCCCAAACTTACATAGGCACACAAAATAATTTATTAATTTTTAAAAATCGTTATGATTTTTTTTTGTTCAATATATTCTTTCAAATAAGCAATAATCATAAAACAACTGATAATCTTGTAGCAGTGTTCATCCATAAATCTGAAGTAATAGTGTGGAAAAAAGTCTACCTTTCTTCAGAGGAACCGTCTAGGACTAACTGAAATCAATGGGAACTCTACAAATGTTATCAGAGGGAAGGGTGGTCCAGGGTAGGTGAGGTTTGTCTGCAGGGTGTTTGTACCGTAACACATATCCTGGTTTGTTCATGAGAACAGCAAATCTGCAAGTGTTGGAGGTGGTGTTGAATTACACAATAGCATGTAAGGGGAAGAGTAATGTTGTTTTTATATAATGAAAAAAATATCAAGGGTGCATAGCACTTGTTATTTACCTACTTTTAAAGTGATGAAGGTATTTGTATGCATATGTAACTCATATCGTTCCCTGCTGGAGCTGTTTGCTTCTTTTCTTTTCTTTTTTTTTTTTTTGTTGTTACACAGTTTACTTACATTTTGCAAGTACTCCAAAGTGGGTCATCTGAGAGAAATGCACCCTTAGTGCCTCAAGTTCTCTTTTTTCCCCCGCATTATTTAAAAGTAGACTTCAGATTGTGATTATTTGATCTAAGAGTAATAAGCAAAGGACCAGATGCTAAAGTCTCTTCAATTACAAAAACATTTAAAGACAGCTGTACCATATAAACTCTCATGGAGGAATCATATGCTTGCAGCATCTGGTGAGTTTTGGCCATGCCTCTGGCACACTGTATCTGTTCTGAGGCATGAGCTAGGGTGAGGCTTACTTTCCCATATGCATTGTTTAGGGTGGCAGTATGCATTTTTTGACCACAGACAGGAACTAACACTTCAGGTTTTATATGTGGCAGCAGGAAATAAACACTACTTTTCAGCCACCTTTCATGGAAGAATCAATGGGGCATATGATAAGTTGATAGGAATACTTCACATTAATATTTTAGCAGAATGAAATACCAGTGTTTTTAGCCAGAAAAACATATCCTGCATTTTAATCACATGCACACAAACATGAAAAATAAAATAGAATAGAATTAGAATAGAATAGAATAGAATAGAATAGAATAGAATAGAATAGAATAGAATAGAATAGAATAGAATAGAATAGAATTAACAAGGTTGGAAAAGACCTTTGAGATCATCATGTCCAACCTATCACCCAACACCATCTAATCAGCTAAACCATGGCACCAAGCGCCCCATCCAGTCTCTTCCTAAATACCTCCAGTGATGGTGACTCCACCACCTCCCTGGGCAGCACATTCCAATGGCCAATCATTCTTTCTATGAAGAACTTCTTCCTAACATCCAACCTAAACCTCCCCTGGTGCACCTCTTGTTTTGATGCTGGTTGCCTGGGAGAAGAGACCAACCCCCACCTGGCAGACTAACCCCCAGCTGGCAAACCACCCCCCACCTGAGAATATGCTCTGATGAGCTATCTTTCTGATACCATGAAGGTATGTCCAGCAAATAACCCACCTGGAATCACTACTCCCAAACTGGAACAAGAAAGTCTTAGCAGAGCAGGTATTCCACTATGAAAATACTGTTATGACCTGTGGGTCAATAATGATGCAAGGGTAAAGTTTGAGCTTATGTGCATCTAGCCAGAACCATTCAGAACATGCATATTCCTTCCAGACTTCTTATTTTGCCCTTTGACAAAGGGGCACCCCATGTCAGCGATAGCAGATTGAAAGAGGACAGAAGTATCATGCCCTCTCTCCCACTCTGTGTTCAGAACTTTTCATTAACAATATTTTTTCACAGCCCCATTTTTCTGGCTGGCTATCATGAAATCTGGATAAGCCTTTGTTGTGGTTCTCATGATGACACAAGCCATGTTGTTGAAACAGTACGTTCTAAAATAAAAAGAACAGTACGTACAAATTATACATACGGTGATCTGGCAGCCAGTCTCACGCTGCAAATGAGTAAAGTTCTGGTAAGGACCTTTAGGAAGCAGCTTAAAACCAAAGGAAGCTAAAGTGCCCTGTGTTTGCCCTTCAAATTAACGGAGGTGCTGGGCAAATGTCTTAGAAAATATGAACACTTTAATTACATGCTAAAATTGTTATAATATTCTGTAGTACAAATGGTCTTAAGTGCTCTGACTCAAGTAAATGAAACTGCTGTGCTGAGCTAAACTGTGTATCTCATGTATGTTTACTAAATATATTTACCTCCCTACATACTAGGTTATGAACAGGAGAACCTTTGATGAGAAACTGATAATATAAAATAGAAGTTATTTTAATACACTTAAGTATGATTCTACCCACTCAGAACACTTACTCAAGATGCATTGTCAAAGTTCTAATGTCTTCATTATTTTTCCTCCTTTTATAAGAAAAATAATATATACTACCGTATTTTATGTAACAATAAATAGAAGGGAAACAATCAAGTCTTGATTTATTTTCTCTGATTTCAGTTACCCCAGAGTGTAAGTAAATATCAAATTTCTAGTGTCACAGAATCGCAGAATTATTGAGGCTGGAAAAGACCTCTGAGATCAAGTCCAGCCTATGACCTAACACCACGACATCAGCTAAACCCTGCCACCAAATGCCACATCCAGTCTTTTCTTAAAGACCTCCAGTGATGGTGACTCCACCACCTCCCTGGGCAGTGCATTCCAGTCCTTAATCAGCCTTTCTGTGAGGAAGTGCTTCCTAATATCTAACCTAAACCTCCCTTGGTGCAGCTTCATACCGTGCTCTCTTGTCTTGTCACTAGTTGCCTGGGAGAAGAGCTCGACCCCCATCTGACTACAGCTTCCTTTTAGGTAGTACTAGAGAGGGATAAGGTCCAGTCCAAGTCTCCTCCAGGCTGAACACCCCCTGCTCGCTCAGCCTTTCCACATATGGCACAGGGTACCTTAATTTAGCCTGCTCAGTCCTCATACCACAGAACAATGCATGCTTTATTGATGAAATAATACAATACCAGCGTTTTAAATGCCCAAGTAGCATCTTAGATTTTCTGTTTGTCTGTAATGTTGTGGGGTTTCCTTTTATAAGTTGCTGTCTGCTTGATTTTTTCTTTTTTCATTGTAAGAGTTGGAGGGAGAGATGAAGGAAAGAGGGCAAGTGGTTGGCCCAAAAGATTACTGGAATTCAAAATCTGAATATATTCAAGATTTTCTTGTTTTATAATGAAAAAAATTACTTTCTCATAACCCACAGTTAACGATTTTCACAGATGCACAATAACATAATGGCAGGAGAAAGAACATGGATTGATTCCCAACATCTCCCAGCATTACTCATGAGAGCTTTCAGAAAAGCAACAACTAAGAAATTCTGAGAAAAATTATGGCTTCTTTGGCCAGGTACCTAAAAAGCTCAATGTTTGGAAAACATGGTCCCAGTTAGGAGGATTAAATATTTTCAGAAAAATTGGCACTCACCTACCTAACATCACAGATTTAGTTAGAAGTGATTACTACTCCTCCTTACCTACAGATGCCTAATGGGAAAATACATTTAAACTGTGTATCAAAAAAGCTTAAGGAACTCATATTAATGGGCCACGCGAGCCTAGATAAATATCTGCTTGATTGTATTTTATGTGATTAGTCTATCAGAATCATATTAGCTGTGCTTTTATAACTGATCCAACTATATATCTTTGCATATTTTTATTAGCATACAAATATCTAGGTTTTATTAGAAGACATTGGCTCCACTAAATATTAGCTGTATAACAAATCCATTGGTGTTGGGGATCATCATACCACTATTTTACGCGTGACATAAAGCTGGCAGAGACTTGGGAGTGATTCAGCTCACCATAAACCAGATAGCAACAGTTAGGTTCATGTAAGTTGCATCCCCTCCTAGAGCTGGTAGATTTATCTTGCTACTTTTTATGTATATTTTAGAGAACTGCCTAGCCAAAATTGCTCTTGCTTTGAATATCAAGGAGTAAGAATGTGGGGATACTTTCATATATAAATATATATATATATATATATATATATATATATATATATATATTCCATACATATATATACTTCCATATATAAATACATATATATATACTGCAGATACTATAACCTGTTTCTATGTCCTATGAGGACAGACTGAAAGAGTTGGGGCTGTTCAGTCTGGAGGTGGGGTGAGGTGACCTCATTGTAGCCTTCCAGTATCTGAAGGGGGCCTACAAGAAGGCTGGGGAGGGACTTCTCAGCATATCAGGTTGTGATAGGACTAGGGGGAATGGAATGAAGCTGGAGGTGGGGAGATTCAGACTGGACGTGAGGAGGAAGTTCTTCACCATGAGAGTGGTGAAGCCCTGAAATGGGTTGTCCCGGGAGGTGGTTGAGGCCCCATCCCTGGAGGTGTTTAAGACCAGGCTGGATGAGGCTCTGGCTGCCCTGATCTAATGTAGGGTGTCCCTGCCCATGGCAGGGGGGTTGGAACTGGATGATCCTTGTGGTGCCTTCCAATGCTGACTGATACTATGATTCTATGATATACACGTGTATATAAGTGTAATTTAAAAATAGTTCCATCTCTTGTTTTTTTTCTTGTCTAATTAAAAAAAAAGAGTGATTATATTTTCTGTGGAAAAGAAAATTCATTCTGAATTTTGGTGGCTTAGCACAGAAAATCTCTGGGTTACATTCTTCACTTGAACACCCATTTTGCTGCGTTACATTGGCCAAAACTGTTTTTTAAAAGTAAGGGTTTTGCTTGGAGAAAATTTAGTACATTTTGGGAATAGTTTGAAAGTTTTGTTTCATGTTTATTTGGACTTTGAGTCCACCAATATTATTGTAATCATTGTCCACTGTATGAATCATTTGGGAAGCCAGGACCTTTTCTTTATAAAATACCCCACAAAACCCTAACTTGGAAGCCTCTCTACAGAGGGAGGAGAAGTTTGTACTCCTAGGGACTCCTGCTTCTTGCTTCCTCCCCTTCTGAGGAATCAGATGGTCACACAGCAGGAAAAAGAAATATTTCAATTGTTTTCATGTTGAATTTTCTGTAACCTGATGCTGGGCCTTCTTTTATTTTTCTCCCCCTCCACAGAATCACAGAATTGACTAGGTTGGAAAAGAGATCATCAAGTCTAACCTATTTCCTAACACCATCCAATCAACTAAACCTTGGCACTAAGTGCCATATCCAGTCTTTTTTAAACACTTCAAGGGACAGTGATTCCACCACCTCCCTGGGCAGCCCATTCCAGTGGCCAATCTCTTTCCTGTGAATAATTTTTTCCTAACATCCAGCCTAAACTTCCCTGGTGCAGCTTGAGACTGTGTCCTCTTGTTCTGTCCCTGTTTGCCTGGGAGAAAAGACCAACCCCCACCTGTCTACAACCTCCTTTCAGGTAGTTGTAGAGTTGTTTTGTTTTGTTATTTTGTTTAAGCACAATACTTTTATCTCATACAAAATATAAGTGAATCCATGTTTTTCTGGCAGACTCTATTAAAATTACTCCATTCCCTAAAATCCCTTCTATAATGTAAATGATACTGAAACTCTTGATACATCAGTTCTTTAACACCATTGCTAACTTTCTTAATAGAAGGTAAGGACCCATGACTCCTTATGATTATTTTCTAAAGTATGTTACTTTCTACAGCTCTGGAGCTCTTAGTACAGGAAGGACACAGACCTGATGGAGGGGGTCCAGAGGAGGGCCATGAAAATGATCAGGGTGCTGGAACACCTCTGCTATGAGAACAGGCTGAGGGAGCTGGGGTCATTCATCCTGCAGAAGAGAAGGCTTCAGGGAGACCTAATTGCCACTTTCCAGTACTTGAAGGGGGCCTGCAAGAAGGCTGGAAAGGGACTGTATACAAAAGCCTGGAGTGATAGGACAAGGGACAATGGTTTTAAATTAGAGAATGAAGTTGGTTGAGCACTGGAGAAGGTTGCAAAGGGAGGTGGTTGAGGTCCCATCCCTGGAGATATTCAGTGTGAGGCTCAATAGGGCTCTGAGTTGAGGATGCCCCTGCTCACTGCAGGGGGGTTGGACTAGATGACCATTGGAGGTCTCTTCCAACCTGGGTTATTCTATGATTCTATATCCCTAATAACTCTTAAATAATGTAATGGCTGGGAGCATTGTCTACCAGCAGAGATGTATAAAAAAAGGTTACTAGGAGAAAAAAAAGTATTTGAGAAAAAAGAAGCCTATGTGGTTTATCTAGAGCAGATTTAAACTCTTGAAAGGATGATCAGTATTCACAGTTATTTGACAAATAATTAATAAGCAGTTAAATTTGCCAGGTTGGCACAATATAGGTTAATTAAATCCATAAACATTTCTTCACCTCTCCCAAGCCACTTTATGTACTAGTGATTTTTAATTTTCTACTCATGCTACTTGATTGATGTTGCTCATATGAATGCTTAAAGAAAGCTAAGCCAATAGAAGCAACAATTCAGATGAATTCTTGGCTTTTAGAAACAAATAGTTTCATGTGTTTTCCAGAGTTATTCCTTCAATTGTAAATACGTTTTGTTCATTTCCTTTCTATAAAGAAAAAGGCTGAAACAATTTATTGTGTTATGACTCTCACTATTCTCTGCTGAAGTTCTCTTTCCCAGTATCAGAGATCTACTGTGATTCCAGTAATAAGCTGTAGCTGGATTTATGAGTAAAACACAGTGTAAATCATGACATAAAGACGTGTAATCCTGTTTTCTGTGACTCATCGGCCTTTTCTCAGTTCCTAACTTCACGTTGCCCCAAAAAATCTGTGGGTGTTTTGTTGGGTTTTTTTAATTGTTGGGTAAATTGCATGGTCTGGACCATGTAAAAGAGAAGGATATTCAACCTTCCCTCTTATTTCACAGTTGTTTTCTTACTTAGAAGTTTTCACCTCTTCTTTCTCCTCCTATCTCTTAATGAGAGCCGAAATATCAGTGAGCATTTTCAGCAACATTTTCCCCTCCTGCTAGAAAGCTCCCGGTAGAATGAAAATCTATAAACCAGGAGATAACAAGTAACCTGTTGAACATTTTCTCAAATTCTTCAAACTGATAAAAATCAGGTTTGCAGAACATTTCACCCAATTATTGTGAGTAATTTTCTTTCTCTTGTCTCATCTGGGCTTAAATGAAAAATACCAACAATAGGCATTATTTACTTGCTGGAATCCAAGAGGTGCAACAGCACACACAAGCTCTGTTTGTTATTTTGCAAGAAGAGCTACACTGATATACCATAGTATCATAGTATCATAGTATCAGTCAGGGTCGGAAGGAACCACAAGGATCATCTAGTTCCAACCCCTGCCATGGGCAGGGACACCCCACACTAGATCAGGCTGGCCAGAGCCTCCTCCAGCCTGGCCTTAAACACCTCCAGGGACTGGGCCTCAACCACCTCCCGGGACAACCCATTCCAGGGCTTCACCACTCTCATGGTGAAGAACTTCTTCCTCACGTCCAGTCTGAATCTCCCCACCTCCAGCTTCATTCCATTCCCCCTAGTCCTATCACTACCTGATATGCTGAGAAGTCCCTCCCCAGCCTTCTTGTAGGCCCTCTTCAGATACTGGAAGGCCACAACGAGGTCACCTCGGAGCCTTCTCCAGACTGAACAGCCCCAACTCTTTCAGTCTGTCCTCATAGGAGAGGTGCTCCAGCCCTCTGATCATCCTCGTGGCTATTCTCTGGACACGCTCCAGCACATCCAGATCCCTCTTGGAATAGGGGCTCCAGAACTGGATGCAGTACTCCAGGTACAACCCAAAGCATAAAATCCCTCTGTGAATTGCTGCCCTGTCTTCTATCCCCATAATCCAGCATCACCAAAATTTGCATTGGCTTCAATGGAATCAAATTCTATATTTTGGATGGAGGTCTTACTACTTAAGATTTGCAGCAAGACAACAATGAGATGTAACTTTCTCCTAAAGACAGGTTCTCATTCTCCAGCTACTCACTCTCATTTTGCTAGATCTTAATGTTCTTCTTGAATGCCTGAGGGACTTTGTCTTCCTGTTTGGCACAGTTCTAAATTGGCGTAAATCATATTTATCCAACAGTTACCTGCATTATATTTTCAAGGGTAATTTGTGTCCTTCTCCCACAGCATTTATTTCTTGTGCTCTGCAGGGTTCCATTTTGGCTGCGCTCTTACTAAGCAAACCGAAGCCGCCTGTGTGCAGGATTGTTCACTGGCATGATTCTGGGTTTCATTTCAATGCCGACAAGACATGGATATATTTGTCAACCAAACCAGCAATTTCAAACTCTGCCATTACCATATTGACAAGGTGGTGACTGTAAAAGCCTCTGTGAGCATCAATTTTCTTCAGTAAATATGAGACAAAATGGAGCCAGTCATGGCTGTCTCATGCCATCAACCCAAACCCACTTGAACTTCTAACCCATCTTTAAAAATCAACCTGGGTTCGTCAGTTAAAACCCTTATGTGGTTTTTGATTGCAAGCTCTTCTTTCAGTATTGCAGTCACAAGATTAAGGCTTTCTGTTATTAGTTGAAATAAATGTGCTATGGTTATTGCTTTTATGTTCCCTAGACTAGATTATTCTAATGTCCGGGTTGTTGTACAGTAAGTTTCTGTTTCCAGGGCAATGTATTTTACAGACTAATGCATGTTTCCTACCTGCTGTTCTCTCACAGTCACTAATAATACACTACAAACCCCATTTAAGCTAGTACTGCTTTCTCCCTAGCAAGTTTTTAGTGAACTTAGGCTTACTGCTAAGAGATACTAGTCAAGGAGGCTGACCCTACCAAGTTAAAGGAAGCTTTATCACTCACTTAAAATAAAAAGAAGAAAAGAAAAGATAAGCTGTAAACTCATGTAGCTTCTGTTCACATTCTTACAGCTATTGCATGGACATTGGGTGATGGCTTTCTACTCAAATTCTTTGTATTTTTTTCAGAAAGAGCTGGTGCACCACAACTGCCAGGTGCTTGTGTACTATGACTATATGCTACACATTGAAGTAAATCCTAAGTATACATATGCTATGTCCTTTCAAACTTTGATTTTCTTTTGAAGAAAGTCTTCTGTGTGATCACTCTTCCACCAAGGCAGTCTGGACTGCTGTGCCTGGCCATGGTCTGACACTATGCCATAAGCTGCATGAGATTTGCATTGTTTTCTGAGGATTTCAGGCTTCTGTCTGTCAGCTGCCATGGATTAAGGAGCTGCTTACTTTTATTTTGATCCTTGTAGTCACTTGTAAGAATGTGGACTAAGGACTCCCTACAATTAACTAGTAGATCGATAAACCGCCCCAGAAGCCCACATTGGCAACCAACCAACAGCAGCCTGGAATTTTAGGCAACCTTGTTCAAGCAAGTGCCTTACTTCTTAGGTGGTGCTACTGAAGTCAGAGAAATTCTCCAAAACAAAACATACCATAACTTAAGTCAGAAGTAGTTGTGTGACAGAGTTGTTCGGCCACCTGGCTGGCCTTCCTGATGGCATCTTCTCTGGGAGACTTGATAACTGATCCTTGTGGTTACTTAGGTTTGCACGTTCAGGCATTGCTGCACTGGTCAGAGGAGGGTTCTAGCCTTAGGACTAACATAATTTATGTCCAAGATGTTCTTATCAATAAGGAAGGGGTGAAAAAATGAGTATTGCTCCTAGAATTTGGCTTTTAATTGCTCAGAAATTAAACCTATAAGAATTATGTTATTAGAACCTTTCCTGGGAACACAAAAATTAGAACATTAGTAATGGGGAATGGAAGGATTTATGACTATCTGACAATGAAGGTAATATGAGAAAAGACTGCAAAACTTACTTGTTTATAGAAAGCCCTTACAAGGGCAAGAGTTTCTGCACAAAGAAGTGTTGCTGATTAAAAGGCTATTTGTAGAACCCTAAAGTTGTAGCTAAGGGTATGGTCCTGTAGGGATTATACTGAAGATTAAAATACTTTGGCTCTAGTGATTGCTGTAATGAGAATACATAGAGATAAACTGTCAGAGCTGAAAAGTATTTAATTTAGATGACAGCCTACAAAAATTAATGTGAAAATGAGAATTGCTTAGAGGTAATAGGCTGAGGGTACAAGATTCATCTTTTAAGTGTTAACCTGCTACACGACAGTATGATACTGTAATTAAAAAGAACAACATTCTTTGTTTGGGGAATTTATTTTGCATTTCTAATTGCTTTGTGGTTCTTAGGTTAGAAATTTTTCCAAGCAATTTCTGACTGACAGAAGTCAAGGATTTTTCACAGCAATACAATGGAATGAGTGAACTTCGTTGTACCAAAGAAGAAGATTAAGCAGCAACTTGTTATGATTGTTGCGATTAAACCGATCGTGAATATTAATATTTGTTCTGGTCCATGTTGAATATAAACATGGAAATGCAATGAATTTCTTTCTTGTAATCTGATCCTTTGAGCTGCTTTGATGTTCAAAGGCTTTGGCTTAGATCAGAGACAAGAAGAAAAAGAATGGGGACCTCTTCACGATATTTTTACCTTTGAAGTCTCAGGCTAAAAGTACTATTACTCTTTGCTTAAATGAGCAAGAGACTGAAGGATAAGATAATGAATTAGAATAAGAGAGAAATGACAAATGTTTTGCATGCAGTGCATTTCCTTGTCAGGACAGAGGATGGGCTTCTAACAGATTTACAAAGAGCCTAGCAAATAGGAAATCATTATGGGGAAGAAACAGATATATAGTGTTGTATTTTGGTTTTAACCATTTAAGTGGGAATAGAGAATTCATCTGGAATTTCCCCCTTTGTTTTCTTCTACATTTCATACTAGTGGTAGCAAACATGCGCATTATCCAACTGTCAACAAATCCCCTAGACTCGAGCGTGGATCAGTACATTCCATGTCTCCCCCATGAAAGTCTTCCATAAAAGCTTCTCTGTCATTCAAGATCATACTATTCCCTCCTCTATTTATTTCTAAGTGTCACTCAGCTCCATTCCACCAGTTTGGAAAAACGTCAAGAACTTTTATCTTCAGAGTCAGTTGCCAGTTCTGTTTAGTGAACAAGCCAGCAGGGACCTCTGGTGCCATCAATGCAGCTCAGTCAGTGCCCCTCTCTTTAGGGATGGTGTTTATCATTATCCCAATGGCTGGACAGGAGAAAAAAAAAAGATGCATTTTTAGAATAGTTCTCAGGGAGCAGTTACTGGAAATCTTCTCCCTTGAGACAGTCTATTGGCAACAAGTTTTGCTGCTGTGACATGAGGTATTGCATCAAGGCCCAATCCTGTCACTAATAAAGTTAGTGGGAAGCGTGCCATCCTTTTCAAGCGAAGTCAACAGGATTAGTGTAGCAAAGAAGAAGATAGAAAATATACCTAGAAATGCAAATGAAAAATCATCTCACGAGTGAGAATGACTTTGAGAATTTTATGTCTGTTTTCAGAATCTGGCTTTGTTTCAAACCAGAATAAGCACTTTCCCCACACTTAAAGTCGACATTAAAGAAAATGGAAATTTTCTCTTCATATGACACCATTTCCATTTTTGGTTTGGGGGCTGTTTATTTAGGTTTGCATCTAAAACGTGTCAAGAACAGACTGTTTCGATGGTGCATTTTTTTTTTCCTCCTCTTAAAAATTTCTGCATTTTCAAGCTCCTTTTTAAAAAAAAAAAAAAAAAAAAGTAAAAAACAGGGGGGAAAAGAGCAACACTGCAGAAATCTGAATTCTTAGCAAAATCATTTGGTGATAGAAAGCAGTTTAAACTTTTCCTTAACAAGCTCTGGCAGACTCTTGTAATTACGTACAAAGATGTTACGCAGCTGTGCTAGAAAACATTACTTAGCCTGCTTAGCCAGAATGGAGGACGTCTGTCGCTGTCAGCTGTCAGACCCACAGGTTCTTGACTGCACAGATAATACTTAGTCCACTGTCTTGGCAACTGAACCTGTCCTATACAGAAACAACATGGTTCTGGGACTATTACTGTTATTATTTCATATCACAGAATCACAGAATTGTCAGGGTTGGAAGGAACATCAAAGAGGGGGTGGCCTCTTCTCCCAGGCAACCAGCACCAGAACAAGAGGACACAGTCTCAAGCTGTGCCAGGGGAAGTTTAGGCTGGAGGTGAGGAGAAAGTTCTTCACTGAGAGAGTCGTTAGCCATTGGAATGGGCTGCCCAGGGAGGTGGTGGAGTCACCATCCCTGGAGGTGTTCAAGAGGGGATTGGACGTGGCACTTGGTGCCATGGTTTAGTCACGAGGTCTGTGGTGACAGGTTGGACTTGATGATCTTTGAGGTCTCTTCCAACCTTGGTGATACTGTGATTCTGTGATCATCCAGTTCCAACCCCCTTGCTGTGGGCAGGGACACCTCACACTAGATCAGGTTGCTCAGAGACCCACCCAGCCTGGCCTTAAAAACTTCCAGGGATGGGGCTTCCACCACCTCCCTGAGCAACCTGTTCCAGTGTCTCACCACCCTCATGGTGAAGAACTTTTTCCTAACATCATATCTCTATCTATCTATCTATCTATCTATCTATCTATCTATCTATCTATCTATCTATCCATCTATCTAGATTATTTTTTCTGATATAGATAAATAGATAGATCGATAGATAGATCAATAGATAGATCGATAGATAGATAGATAGATAGATAGATAGATAGATAGATAGATAGAGATACAGAAGTCTTGGTTCATTATTTTTTCTGAAGATATTATCCTACTTGGCAGTACTAGATTTAATTCCACTTAAAATGACAGAATTGAATTGTCATCGGTTTTAGTGGGTAAAATCTATGCATTCATCAGAGGTGCTGTAAAATCTAGTCAGAAATTAGACTGAAATTAATAGGCCTATATTCAATGTAATGCTCTTTTATGAATCTGGAACTGTGGCAGATACGGAGTTTCACATACAGTACAATTAGGCAGTCATAGAATCTTCAGTTTAAACAAATAATCTTTGAAAGAACTGTTAGCGCATGATAAGCAGTTGGTACCTGTGTATTAGTTTGAGTAGTAGGATACCAAATCCCTTCATTCCATGTCTAGACTTCCAACGTTATTGTATTTCCATACTGCAGCTATAAGTCATGGGTAAATTCCTCCTGGTTTATTTTTACATAGCAAAGGTTAAGGATGACTGCAAGACACTGGTTTTGACCACACACCCCTTGTGTGTCCATATGCAGGTTTACAGGAAGGCTGTGCTAACCAACCCCTTTACTTAGACAGTAATAACAGGGGGAAATGGACAGAAGCAGCATGAGACAGGCTGAAGAAGGAGCCAGTTTCCTCAACAGCATTACTGAGAAAAACAACAGCCAGCAGCTCCCCTGCACTGCCTGGCACTGGGTGGCTGCAGGTGCCTCACCACAGGAAGGGAGGTAGATAGATGATGGGTGTCAGCATCTCCTCCCAGCCTGGGCTTTGTCCATGAGCACATACACACTCTCAGAGAGACACGGAGTATGGGCCACAGTTTCCCATGCCAAGAAAGCAATATAGAGAGATCCCAAGTGGGGTTTTTCAGGGGTTTCCTCCCCATCACAGGAGAAGGACAGTGAGGGGGTGCATTTATTTTGTCCCATCCATCCCCAGCAGAAGCAGGCAATCTGGCTAAACATACGCAACATTATGTAATGCCATAGGAGCGGCTGCTGTCGATGGTAAACGATGGCAAGGTGGCAATAAGCAGACAACCAACCTTACTTCACCGTGATGAAATGATTCACTTCTAATGATCATTTGAACCATTTTCACTCTGACTGCCTCCCACGTAACGATTATACAGTGTTACTATAAAACCTTAGGGTTCATTTGCAGAAGCATTTCTTATGCTGGATTTCTCTGTGGAGACATACTTATAAAAATGGGAACGAGGGGAAGATTAAAAACGTTAAGGACATAAAAACAAATTATAGAATAAATGCAGTCTTGTAGTTAGGTTCAGCCGGGTGACAGGGGCTCACACTCCAGATTCTCCTAACAACTTCTGCAATACTGGATGAATTGCTTTATCTCTTTGCACCTTGGTTTCCCAGATCTGAAAGTATGGTAATGCCTCTTTCATCTCTTCCTCTACCTTATCTAAGCATGTTGTGACACAGCAGGAATACTTCCATTAATGACATAAGCACTCCATCTAGCCTATAGAACCTGGATGTTGGTTTAGTCTTCTCACTTAAAACAAATAATTATCAACACAAAGATGTTTCTTTTTTTTTGTTTTGGTTTGTTCATTCCATCTTTATCTCCATACCAAGAGAAGAAGAACAGTGTTTTCCAAGAGCAAAGGAGGAAAACCAGTAAAGAAGGATTTTTTATCTCTTTTTTTTTTTTTAACAACCTGATAGCAAATACAGCAGTGAAAAAAACCCCGAATTATTATTATTATTATTATTATTATTATTATTATTATTATTATTATTATTATTATTTATTTCTTTACATTAATAAAGCCATTTGCTGAAGGAATATTGCATTAGACCATTAATGCATGGCAAGGCAAAACAAGGCGAAAAACTTTGAAAAAATACTTGAAGGAATAAATCTGTAACAAGAAATGTACTTTCTATCATACTTACACATTTAAGAGTGCCCTGACAATTCAGAGTGACACTGATAGAATAGAATAGAATAGAATAGAATAGAATAGAATAGAATAGAATAGAATAGAATAGAATAGAATAGAATAGAATAGAATAGAATAGAATTAACCCGGTTGGAAAAGACCTTCGAGATCATCGAGTCCAACCTATCACCCTATCTAATCAACTAAACCATGGCACCAAGCCCCCCATCCAGTCTCTTCCTAAACCCCTCCAGTGATGATGACCACCACCACCCTGGGCAGCCCCTTCCAATGGCCAATCACTCTTTCTGTGAAGAATTTCTTCCTAACATCCAGCCTAAACCTCCCCTGGCACAGCTTGAGACTGTGTGCTCTTGTTCTGGTGCTGGTTGCCTGGGAGAAGAGACCAAAGGCTTAATGTTGTCATCTTGTAGCTACTATTATAGAAACGGTAGTTGTACAATTTTCAAAGTGAGCTATTTTATGAAGTTAATTGTGTAACATTGTTTATGAATTTAAACCACACCATTAATATATTATTCACAGACATGCATAATGGACTCTTTGATGGCTTAAGAAAAAAATGCAACTGATTTTGGAGCTGAAATGATTGATTTATGAGGTGAAATTAAAAGTGCTAAGTATATATTGCTTGGGTACTCATCAGCTAAGTGGATGGGGGTAGTATGAAAGATATCTATTGTATAACTAACTGCAATGTATGAATATCAAGAAATCAGAGAAATTATTTAAAGTGAAGCAAGAGGATTAACCTAGAAGCAAATGGTGAAGATTTAAGAAAGGCAATTGGCTGTCAAGGGAAACTAGGCAAGAATTAGATGTTCCTGCCTATAAAAATCTTCTTTGATGTAAGGTAATGGAAGCTTTATTCTTTGAAATTTTAAAACAGATGGATCGAACAATATCAAATTAAAAGACAGCACTCTAATAACATCTCTCATTAATATCTTGCTTCTTAGGTAATGGTAGGACTTTAAATTAAATGCTACCAAATATGAATAATGGAAACTACCTGCCTCTAATGAAGAAAGGACCTCTGTGGTACTAAGGGATATGACTTCTTGGTGCTTACCAAGTACTGGAAGTAAAAAAACCCAACAGGGGATGTCATTACACATGGTGAATGTCACACAAGTTCAAGGACAGGTAAATATTCTCAGTTTATAAGAAAGCTATGCACTGCCTTTCTGTTCTAGCTTTTCATACCGACACATTTTAACTGAACACCAAGTTGAAGAAGTCCTTTATTTCACCAGATTTCTTTCTCTGAACTTTGATGAAAGTATATAGAATCATATTAACATGCATGATCAGTTTGGAAGAAGCACACTGTGATGGGTTAACACCCATCCTGGAAGCAGGGGTTTTGGGAGGAGGGCTTGTGAGAGCATTGCCCTGCAGGGGTTTTCCCTGGGAAACTAAATTAGCCTGCCCAGCAAGGCTATAAAAAAGGAGGATACTGCAGCCATTAGGTCTCTTGGCCCCTGCCTTTGCTTGGACAAGGACTGCTGGTGGCTCCCTGCTTCTCTGCTATGTGGTCAGGCCTGATCCTTCTCCCTGCTGCCTCCACACCTCTTCAAAGAAACTGGTTTTGTATTCTTATTTTATCTCCCATCCATCCTTGTGCCTAACCCTTGTGAACCCTACCTGTTTTGTGTTACATATGCATAAATGTATTGTTTAAAGAAAATTCTTTACTTCTCTACTTCCAAGCCAACTCCAAATTATTTCTTGGCGGATTTGTTCCTCCCCTTTCTTTTTTTCCTCTCTAATGGGAAAGAGAAGGGGGCAGCGGGGGAGGGATTCTGAGCCTTGCCCCCATCTGAGCTCTTAAGTCCCAGTTAGGCTCAAACCACCACACACACAAAGCATTACACTGAACTCACTTTTTCCACTGTTCTCTTCACTTATACTATACAAGGAAGAGTCTCAATTCACCATCAGCTAACTGCCACAACATCGTGCTATCCCTTATTTGAGCTAGACTGCTTCAGAAAAAAAATAATAGATGTGTATATCCATGAAAATTACTCTAGTAAAGGATAGTTCTTCTTGTCAAAGGGCACAAGAAGATGCATTTAGCAAGCATAGTTGTATAATTTAATAGAAAATTTAATCTGAATGTCTCCAAGAAGCTTCACATTTCTATGAAACAATGCTGAACAGTGGACTGTAATATAATTTGCTTTTAGGCTAAAGCAGAATAACAACTACACTTCTAGATTTACAACTGTCACATATTTTGTTATAGAAGCAGGGCAGATGGATCATTTGTTACTTTGATTTTAGATACCTAACTCCATCAAAATATTAGAAAGCAAACCCACTGTCTGGATAGGGAGGGCTTTACCCCTGAACTGCTGATGAGCACATTTAAACAAAATCCAACAAATTCATATGTTTCATGATTTTTATTTTCTGTTGAGCATTTTAAATACTTTATGTTACACAATCTTTGCACATGAACAATGCAACTTATGTAGTATATAAAAAAGCACGGGGGTTTAACTCAGATCCACATTAATGCATATTCCATATTACTTGTAGCTGATTAAGTATGAACTTAAGTTCATTTCACCACTCAGCTTTATAGTCGTTCTCCATTAATTCTCCTGTCAAAGCAATCTGACCCTTTTTCCACCTGAACATTAACACACATTATAAGCTTCAGCTCTTCCTATTTCATCTGGAAATTTTCCTTAATACTTTGTCAACTTTATATCTCATCTTTTCATTGAGTTTCAGTCATGAGACTACAACAGGTCTGAGTAACTAGATTTGAGTATATGTTTACACTCTTATATCATGTGTAATAGAATGACACTGTGAGCTCCCAGAAGAAAAAGCAGATGACGTGTACAGTATATCAATAATGTCTGTAACATTTCATACAAAAATGAAATGGAAGTTTGCAATAAGCTGACATTAATAAGTTTGCCTTTTGGGTGTAATTTATTGGAACTGTAGCCACCACTTTGAAATTTGTATAGATGCTAACAGTGAGCAACCTGATCCAGTGTGAGGTGTCCCTGCCCATGGCAGGGGGTTGGAACTAGATGATCCTTGAGGTCCCTTCCAACCCTAACAATTCCATGATTCTGTGATTCTCTTCACTTGCTCCACTATTTAAGGTATGATTATATTTTTCCCAAAGAAAGAATGGCCATCAAGTACAATAAGAAAACTCATGGAAAGGAGAAGTTTACATGTAACCATCTAACAAAATAGTAATAGAAGACCAGGTCATAAAACAAAAGCAAACAAAATCCCCCACAACAAAACAACAAACAAACCCAAAAAAACAACAAGCAGCCCTCTCCCTTCCCCCCCCTCCAGTATCTGCTAGATTTTATTTATTATTGAATAATTTAGAGTATAGCCTACTGCAGATGACCTGGTGGCCTTCTAGGATTACAGACTAGAGCATGGGCTATTCAGCCCAAAGGTTAGGGCCCGTATCCAGAACTGGGAGAGAAGCCAAGTGTTCATGGCCAAAAATCAGGAACCAGAAAGTCAAACCAAGGGTCATCAGCCAGAGACAGGAATAAACATCTGCCCAGGAATCATGAGCTGAAATCAGAAACCCATGAGAAAAGATTACAATTGCAGGGCACAGTGCAGAGGTGGCTCTGAAAATGTGTAGTATGACAGGCAAAAGGATGCGCTGGGGTTCTGCCTTCAAGACCTGCTTCTGAGCCACTGGCTGATGTGCTGTCCCTAACCCCTTAAGAGTGGGTTCAAACTGCAGAAAACTTCTATAGAAGGAAGTCTTAACCCAGATTAGCACTACAGAGGATAAAGTGAAAATTTGGTTGCTCAGAGCCCTCTCCAAGCTGACCTTGAGTGTTTCCAGAGATGAGGCATCTATCTCCGAGCAATTCATTCCAGTGTTTCACCACCCTCATTGCAAACATTTTCTTCCTTATATCTAGACTAAATCTCCCCTCTTTTAGTTTAAAACCATTATCCCTTGTCTTATCATAACAGGCTCTGCTAAAAGGTCTGTCCCCATTTTTCTTATAAGCTCAATTTAAAGTATTGAAAGGCTGCAATAAATTCTTCCTGGAGCCTTCTCTTCTGTAGGCTGAGCAACTCCAACTCTTTCAGTCTTTCTTCATGGGACACCTGGTGTCCTGTGTTTAGCTCTGGAGTCCACAACACATGAAAGACAATGGACATGTTGGAGAGGGTCCAGAGAAGGGCAACAAAAATGATCAGAGGACTGGAGAAGACCAGCTAGAAGAATTTGGGCTGTTCAGCCTAGAGAAAAGAAGGCTCTGCAGCACCCTTATAACTGCATTTCAACCTAGGTTCAACCTAGGAAGGCTGGGGAGGGACAGTTTAGAAGGGTATATAGTGATAGGATAAGGGGCAATGGTTTTAAACTGAAGCGGTGTAGATTTAGGTTAGACATAAGGAGGATGTTCTTTGCAATGAGAGTGGTGAAATACTGGAACAGGTTGCCCAGGGATGTGGTTGAGGCCCCATCCCTGGAGACATTCAAGATCAGACTTGATGTAGCCCTGGGCAGCCTGATTTAGTTGAAGGTGTCCCTGCTCACTGCAGGGGGTGGACAAGATGACCTTCAAGGGTCCTTTCCAGCCTGATGCAATCTGTGAGTCTCTGAGTAAAGGGTTGGAATCAACCACGCTTGACCTGCTGGCCATGCATATTTTGATGCAGTCCAGGATACAGCTGGCCTTCTGGGCTGTGAGTGCACGTTGCCAGCTGATGTGCAGCTTTTCACCCACCAGTACTCCCAAGTCCTTCTCCTTATGCCTGTTGTATATCCTTTCATTCCAACATACCAGGGCTGCCACAAACTGTGTGCAGGACTTTGTACTTGGCATTGTTGAACCTCATGAGGTTCGCACACTCCTACTTCTCAAGCCTGTCAAGGTCCCTCTGTATGACATCCCTTCCATCCAGTGTGTCAACCACACAGCTCGGCTTGGTGTCATCTGCTAACTCACTGAGGGTACATTTGATCCCACTATCTATGTCAATGCTGAAGATATTAAACAGTACTGGTCCTGATACAGTCACAGACCCAGGTTCAAATTCTTTCCTGCCCTAGTTCCTGGGGACTGGTGACTCATCCCTTTAAACGGCACATCTGGTTTGTGCATGGCTGTGGGCCAAGAGTTCTTGTCTGCACTACATTAACGTGAGATTAGTGTTACTGAGACACAGGCATGGTTTGGTATGTGTTGTGAGGAAATGGTGATGGACAGACATTACTACCTCTATTATTTGGGCATGCCGTTCTCATTGAAAATGATGGCTGTGAGACAGATGCCTGTGAGAAGAAAAGTGGAATGGGCCATGAGCCTCTCCCTACCCTATGCTTGGTAAATGGGTAGGAAGAGGTAAATAAGCCATGAGCCTCTCTCCACCCTACCTTCTATTGGTAAAGCTCTCCTCAAGCAAGTTTTGGAGCCACTGCTTTGGAAGTGATGCACATCCCTGGACTGCAGTGCTCACTGCAGCTCCTTAGCATAACAATTCTGATTAAATTCTTCTAAATCATTACATGTAACTTAGGTATAGAAGACATATTAGACACATGAGAATTTAAATATGCAAGGATTGTGCAGTGGGTCAGACCACCAACATCTTTCTTAGAAAAAACTCGTTGAGAATTTCACTATGACCTCACCCTATTTTTCTACTTGAAAGAAAAATAATGTCTGACTTCCTTCATAGCATATTCTACATCTTATTGACAAATCACTTATGACACTAATTTATTAGCATAAAAATATTACTACACTCAAGACAGCCTCCTTTGATTTACTACATCAGGTTTTTTTTCATATGCCAAGGTCCTATCATCTCTGCTTGATCATTAAACATCCCTTGGCTTTTTTTTTTTTTTTTTGCAACAGAAGAGTTTTGCCCTGTAGCCTTGGTTAAAGTCTTGAATATCTGAATGGCTTTGCAGCTCAGAGGCAGATTCACTGAGCTGATGCTTGAGAAATACAGGATGCTTGTTTCAGAACTACCTTCTTTACATGAGCTCCTTGCCACAAATATCAGTGTCAAAGCAGGGAAACAGAAAGTATGTACACACAAAAAAGCAAAGTCTAATGGCAATTAGAGACAAGATCCTTAAACCACAAGATTGGTTTTATCCTTCTTATGTGAGAAGTACCTTTAGAACATGAAAAGGGGGGAAATGAAACTAAATACAGGTATTCCTTTTGCATACAGATAGCGTTTGGAGGGTTGATATCCGCTTAGTTTTGTGAAAACATCAGCACTACGTTATAGAAAGTGGACCCAGAGGCACCTGCTGAATTCCACAGAAGACACTGAAATGAAGAAAGATAGGAATTGAAATCTTTTTGCCAGCGTTGTGTTCTGACAAGGAAGATGGCTGGCTAATTTCCTAAGTTGCTGTTCCAAGGTTTTTCTTCCTGTGCCCCCCTGCCCACCAGCTTCATTTCACTGCGGCAGTCATGCACAACCAGTAACTGGCTGCTGATGCCATAGTAAGCAAGCCCTGCATCACTAATATTCCAAGCTACGAAACTCCATCCAGTAAACAAATCCAAGACAGAAAACTAAGACAAAACCTAAAACTTAGACTCTATCCTCACATAAATTGATTTGGTATTTTGAAAAAGAAGTCAGTGTCTCATTGACCTAAAGCTTGTGGCTCAGATGAAATCCATGAAAAATCAATTGTCTTGTATTTAATTCAAGGATCTTTTCCTGAAATAAAAAGGAAAATGCATCTTAAAATGTTACTGAATGTAACCATTTTTTTTTACCTTCTCTCCACTTCTTCAGCCAATAGCAACTGCTGAAAACAAATAAGTCAAAACAATTTCACTCCTAATTTAAAATGAGCTATCTAAATGGGATATGAACAAAAAACTTGGACACATTTTGAAACCTTTCATGCATTCTCAGAGATTTTTATGCACATTTCAGCAAATGCTATTTCAGCTCTAGCAATACATTTGACCATATATTGTTCATGTAATGTGTACCTGCCAATCTCCCAGCCAGACCAGTTCGTGCTGTATATCCAAACAGCACATTTTTATTTGGTCTGAAAAGCAGACAATTCATCTGCTTATAAGGGAAGCAACTTTGATTGTGAACACCGGAAATAAAAGCATGGTTATGTTACATATCCAGCATAAAAAACCAGCATGAAGTTTTGAAATATGCCTGAATATGCCTAACATATGGGTCTAAGTTCAATACACATAAATAAGCAAAAGTGAATTATTGATTGTTTAAGTTGCATTATGGAATGTACCCTACAGGAGAGGGCTGGAGCACCTCTCCTATGAGGACAGACTGAGAGAGTTGGGGCTGTTCAGTCTGGAGAAGAGAAGGCTCCAAGGAGACCTAATTGCGGCCTTCCAGTATCGTAAGAGGGCCTACAAGAAAGCTGGGGAGGGGCTTTTAGGGTGTCAGGTAATGACAGAACTAGTGGGAATGGAACAAAAATAGAAATGGGTAGATTCAGATTGGATGTTAGGGAGAAGTTTTTCACCATGAGGGTGGTGAGACACTGGAACAGGTTGCCCAGGGAGGTGGTGGAGGCCTCATCCCTGGAGGTTTTTAAGGCCAGGCTGGATGTGGCTCTGAGCAACCTGATCTAGTATGAGGTGTCCCTGCCCGCAGCAAGGGGGTTGGAACCAGATGATCCTTGAGGTCCCTTCTGATCCTAACAATTCTATGATTCTACACATGCAGGCTCACACCTTAAAAGCTGTGAGGAGCACACTTGCTCCTTTTTAATCTTTACACTGCCCACCAGCTCAGCTGGCAACATACTAAAATGCTCTAGTGTTTTCCCTTCCCTCTCCTTCTCCCAGAGATTTGAAGCACAGTGTATACCCAGCTGCATCAAACTCTCATTCGGAAACAAAATCTTTTATAAGGACTTTGCACACTTAGGTATCAGATATGTATCATAAAGTCAGCACAACCCGTTGCCACATATGCTGTGCCTCACAAGGCTGATTCTGTCCTAGGGTTGCTGAGATACTTGGCAAGACAGACAGGCCGTCTCGCTGTCTCCCTGATGGCGTCTGCATTGCTGCAGATTTGTCATGTAATTCATTGAGCTGAACTTAGCACATCAATTTTCAGCTATGACTAAAAAGTTAGAAAATTCTCCACAGATGAAAATTACATGACTGTATTGAGAGTCAAGCAGGGAGCACTTCAGTGAATGAGAGCAGGAACAAAGGATCAATCCCAGCATGTGAGAGTGTCTTACAGAAAGGAAGCATAAGCTAAAGGAAAGAAGAATAAGCTAAAAGAGACACTGACAAGAAATAAATCCTGTGTTAACTCTTGAAGATCCTTCTAGGTCTGTTCATCAAAATATCATTTGATGTTTAAATCACTCCCACCTTAGGTAGCAGTTCCTTGAGACTTTTTTGTGAGAATTGAGATCCCAGGAAACCAAAAGCTTCTATCACATTCTGAACTCTGAATTTCAAATCAGCATCTCCACGTAAGCCACAGAGCTCTATCCTTAAGTATGGCAAACCAGGGCTCAGACCCAGATAACAGATGAGATCCTGCAGAACTTCCACTTAACACAGAAGCAACAGAAATCTGCATTCCCACATGAAATCTCACGTCAGAGAGAAAGACTAAAAGGAACAAGGTCCTTTCATAATGACTTGGATTTTACACCAATATTACACTGTAATTAGCAGGCTGTAGGCAGATTTGATCATTTTACTCATTTTTTTCTCTTAGAAAAGCAGACATTGAATCATTATGTTACATAGCATAGGCCATGATATAGGACCAGAGTGCAAAAAAACCCCAGATTCTTGCCAGTGAAAGATTTAACCTGGATGGAAGGAAAAATATCAACATTGCTGTTTGAATAACTCTTTTGAAGAAGTTTGTTGAAATCCTTATGTTGCAAATGTATGTGTATCTATAAAAATTACATTGTTTTCATTCATTTTTTTCCCTTCTAATTTTGTAATGTGTGTTTCATTACTCTAAGGTGTACTAGTTTCATTATGACCAACCAAAAAAAGCAGCAAGCTACCTGGAGATCCCTTCTGCTTTTAACATTTACCCAGTACTAGTACACATGTAGATTTGTTTTAAATGCTTTACTGCAGAAATATGACATCAAATAATAGATGACCATTTTCTTTACAGAGCATTATAAGAATTTATACAAGCACCTTTTCACTGATATAATGCAGCCAGCATTAGGAAGAAGCAAGAGGTCGTAAGAGGGTTTGCCTTAACTGTACCATGAAGTTAGTGTCTTAGCTTTAGCTGCAGATGAACCTTCTTATTCTACCACACCAGTGTGGACAAGACTGAATGCAGAATATATGCAGAAAGGAAGAATTCTGAAGTAGAACAAGAACAAGAAATACATAAAAAAACTCCAGCCCAAGGGCATCTGTGCCAATCCTATTTTGGACTATTCTTTGTTTTCTTCCATTATTCCTGCCAAAAGAAATCCCTCTCTATTTTCTTAAGACGTATGAATTTGAATGAGAAGAGGAAGGCTAGATGGGAAGACAGCCTTGTTGATAGCCTTAGCTGAAGGGGTTTGAAAACAGGGGCTGGGGAATGTGTAAACTGAGAAGGAAAGAATTCACAGGCACATGCTCTTAGTGGAAAGATATTAGTCTGAAGATAGCAAAATCTTTTCTGCCATTTTATTTGTTCAGAGAGAAGCAGATAGCAATGATACTCCTCTAAGTGCCCCAGCCCAGTGAATAAATTCTGATTTTTACTTACCTGTTAGGCCCTTCTAAACACTAGGATCCCAGTAGATCCCAGCCAAATAGCACCAGCACAGTTCTACTCCAGGATCTGCGTCTTGGTTCAGGTAGGTCACAGGTTGCTCAGTTTCAAACTATCTGCTGAGAAAGAAAGTAATTTTAAACAAAAGCAGATACATCCAGAGAGGGAAGGGGAAGGGAAAAGGAAAGGGAAATGGAAGCAGAAAGGACCAAGAATTGACCTGCAAGTCATTTTCCTGCTTATTTTTCTATTTCTGACTGAAGCCAGGTGACATGGGCTCACAAGACTGCCGTGAAAATGGGGGGAGGAGAAGGCAAGAGGGAGTGAAACACTTTAGCAGAGCCAGCAGCTAGAATAGCTGCTACCTTGAAGCCTGGTACAAGTTCCTGTTTTGCTTGGCTTCGACTATGTACCTGAACTTCAACCTACAACCCTAGCCAATGCAACCTTACTAACCACAAGGCTACAGGGACTCTTTTCCTTCCTTCCTTTTTAGCTTCTCCCACAAAACCATTATTACTAATAATGTGGTCAATGCCAAGGAAAAAAAAATAAAATGAAGGAAACTCACTGCACACAGTAGGTAATAACCTGACAGGGCAATCTTTTTGCATGAGGCAAGCCAAGGCTCAAATCTGTAGTTATTACCCATATCATCTGAAGGACTTCCGCTGTGAGCAATGTACATGTTTTTCCCCTGTTAATCTCATCATCATCTCCTCACCTTTTGTATGTTTTCAGCAGCCTACAGTGCTGGGGAGAGTAGTGGCAGTAGTCAGAGTTTCTTGGGAGACAAAGATTTAAAGGCCAGGTATCATCAGTGTAGCAAAGAGATGCCAGGGACTCAGGTAGAAGTCCAGCAGTGGGAGCAAGAGGGATTTGCATCAGTGCAGACGAAATTAACTAATTCTGCATATGGACTGCCAGTGTAATTACTTACTACTAGTCTTTGTGACTTGATTTGTTTATTACAGTGGTTGCATAGAGACAGTAATGAATAGCAAAAATAACCAAACCAAACAAGTGAATACTCCTGAATTTCCACAGTCCAGGACAGAAATGGAACATGAGAGGTGCACTTCCTGTAATTTCTCTTCCTCACATTCTCCCAGGAAGAGCTCAGCCCTTATAACATTATTTTGGATCTTTGGACCTTGGCTACCTTATGTTGTTGTTCTTTTGTGTATGTTTTGTTTGTTGTTAGGGTTTTCTTTAATTTATTTGTTATTGTTGTATTTGCTTTGTTTTGTTGCTTTCTTTCATTCTCTTTTTTTTTTAAGCTCTCTTAGCTTCTTAAGTACATTGCTCAGAAGTGGAAGGTAAGATCTGCGGTAGTAACCAAAGCCTAGGACTAATTCATCAGAGGAAGGCTTCTCTGGTGTTTGGTGGACTCATTAGAGTTTGCAGAAAGGGAAAAAATCATCACATCTAAGCACACACACTTTTGTTGCTTCAGAACTCATTTTTGGCTGTTACAGTCCTTCTTACATACTGTTTTTAATTGTGGCTCTCAATGATTAAATGTACTGAACCCAGAGAAATAGCAGCTGTGTCTGAAAAAGTTTTCTGAACATCCATCCTTTCAGTGAAGTGAGATGACAGCAGTCTCCTCAGAACTGCAGCATGCTGTGCACACTGAGCACTTACAACTTGGTTTACCACCCATGGTTTGCCGTCCTTTCCTTGAGAAAAGATGTGGCAACAGATACAAAACTTTTCTCTGTACTACTTGCTACAGTGTTGCCTGAAATATAGATTCCTCCAAGGGTGTTTGTACCAGCCTTTGCTCTCAGCCATCAATCTCTATTCTCACTCAGGGTCTGTGTTTGGGTACAGCAGACTTTGATATGACCACAGCTAATCAAAAAGCTGCACAGGTGGGGTCTGCAGACTTTCTGAATAAGAAACCGTGGGTTAGCTTCGTAAAAAGCCTTTGAAAGGGGAGAAAAAGGAGGATTTGAAAACAGGATATCCAGACATATTAAGTTCTTTTCACCCCTGTGGTGTGGAACACTGTTATCATGACACAAAAGAAACACATAGACTAGCTTTGCTGTTCCTTCCTTCCTGTCTTTTTGTTCCTTCCTTCCTTTCTCTCTTTCTTTTCTTCCTTCCTTCCTTCCTTCCTTCCTTCCTTCCTTCCTTCCTTCCTTCCTTCCTTCCTTCCTTCCTTCCTTCCTTCCTTCCTTCCTTCCTTCCTTCCTTCCTTCCTTCCTTCCTTCCTTCCTTCCTTCCTTCCTTCCTTCCTTCCTTCCTTCCTTCCTTCCTTCCTTCCTTCCTTCCTTCCTTCCTTCCTTCCTTCCTTCCTTCCTTCCCCTTCCTTCCTCCTTCTTTCCTTCTTTCTATCCTTCTTTCCCTTCCTTCTTTCTTTCCTTCTTTCTATCCTTCTTTCTTTCCTTCTTTCTCTTTCTCTCTCTTTCTTTCTCTCTTTTTCTCTCTCTTTTTCTCTCTCTTTCTCTTTCTTTCTCTCTTTTTATTTCTTTTCTTTTTCCCCTTTTAAAAAATAAGAGTTCAGTTTTATCTCTTTGTATATAGAGAATTACTTCTTTTACTCGATTTTTTTCCCTCATTGAAATAAATCTCAGGAGGAAGGAGAACACAACCAGGTGCTATTCCCTACATGCCTCATTTTACTGGTCTGTTTCTTCAGTGGGCTTTGGTTAGGTCACTCTATTATACAGCATATTATTTTTAAACAGTTCAGCGACTCCTTCCAAAACGTTCCTTCTTTAATGGGATCTGACACATCACAAAAGAGAACGGGAAGTTTTTCTTGTTTGCACTTACAATCTTAAGCCAACTATTGCTTATCCCCAGTGCGTCAGATAGCACAGCAGACAGAGCCAGCAATCCTTCAGACACTGAACTCTGAACTTTGGCCAGACCCTGCCCCGGTCAGCTCTGTGACAGGAAAGCGGGCAGACTTTGAACTCGGGGCTCTGGGGCTGCTGCAGGGCTGTGAGCAGCGACACAGCTGCACTTTGCAACTCGAACTTTGCACTCAGACAAATGCACATTTAATCTCAATAACAGAGCTTTTGTTTCATTACTTACTAACATCTTCTTGAGTAAAGTTCTTTGTTGTTGAAGGTTTAAAGCATGGCGTGAGGGTTTTTTTTTCCACGTTCCTCTCCCCCAAATCCCTCATTGACCAACTAAGTACCAGAAAACCCCAAGTCAGACTTTACACGCATTCTGAATGCTGTGGATATTTGTTGTGCACTCTCTTCTGAGCAACTCTGTTGTAATAACTAGAGCTAATTACAGAAATAACACAATATTCTGGGGCCTGTCTCTGCAGAGATCACTTCTTGAGGTGATACCCACAGTAATTCAGCCTGCAGCAACATTCAACCTTATTTAACAAATCAGATTAAAAAGAAAATAACAAGTAGAAAATGTCAGCCCCGTCACACTAAAAAGTTACACATTATGAAAGTGTCAGGGGGTGTTTTAAAGTTGTACAGCTTTTTGCTACTGCTTTTACTGTGGAGCAGTGTCACTGCTTGGCTTCTGTGTATTTCACTGTAATGTGTGAGCGTGCACCTCAGGGCAAATCTGGGGAGAAGATATTCAAGGCCTAGATCTATTTGTGACTCATCCATTTGTTAGCCCTGACTAAAATAAAACTTTGATCAGGAACAGAAATCTACCTAAACAAGGACCTAACGAAAACCTCAAGAGTGGGGCCACATGAGATGCTTAAATCACATGTGTGCCAGAAGTAAAAGTTGAAGATGCACATATTGTAACAAAACCTAGCAGCAGAAAGGTACTGGAAGATCCTGTCTGTGTTGTCATAACAATATAGAGTGGCAAAGAAGATTAAGAAAGTAAAGGGTTTCTGAACAGTTCTTCATAAGCAACTAGAATAAAACTAATACTTGGAAGTATTTTTCCTTTGTCTTCAGATACCAAAAGTATTTGTCACAGCTCATCTGAAAGAAATGAGCCACAGAGGAATTACAGTTATGCTGCTCCTTTTTCCCCCTCGCTAGCATCTTTGCAAGATGAATTTCTTTCCGTGCTTTTGTGCTCGTCTCTTTCCTCTTCCTTTATTTCTTAATTCTGTATAATGGGGGAGACCCACACACCCACCGCCCCACACACCCACCGCCCCACACACCCACCGCCCCACACACCCACCGCCCCACACACCCACCGCTCCACACACACACACACTGCCCCACACACCCACCGCCCCACACACCCACCGCCCCACACACACCCACCGCCCCACACACACCCACCGCCCCACACACCCACCGCCCCACACACCCACCGCTCCACACACCCACCGCCCCACACACCCACCGCCCCACACACCCACCGCCCCACACACCCACCGCCCCACACACCCATCGACCCACACACACACACACTGCCCCACACACCCACCGCCCCCACACACCCACCGCCCCACACACCCACCGCCCCACACACCCATCGACCCACACACACACACACTGCCCCACACACCCACCGCCCCACACACCCACCGCCCCACACACCCACCGCCACACACACACACACTGCCCCACACACCCACCGCCCCACACACCCACCGCCCCACATACCCACCGCTCCACACACACACCCACCGCCCCACACACCGCCCCACATACCCACCGACCCACACACCCACCGACCCACACCCACCACCCCACCCCCACCGCCCCACACACCCACCGCTCCACACACACACACCGCCGCACACACCCACCGCCCCACACACCCACCGCCCCACACACCCACCGCTCCACACACACACACACTGCCCCACACACCCACCGCCCCACACACCCACCGCCCACACACACCCACCGCCCCACACACCCACCGCCCCACACACCCACCGCCCCACACACCCACCGCTCCACACACACACACACACACACCCACCGCCCCACACACCCACCGCCCCACACACCCACCGCCCCACACACCCATCGACCCACACACACACACACACTCAACACCCACCGCCCCACACACCCACCGCCCCCACACACCCACCGCTCCACACACACACACACTGCCCCACACACCCACCGCCCCACACACCCACCGCCCCACATACCCACCGCTCCACACACACCCCACCGCCCCACACACCCACCGCCCCACATACCACCGACCCACACACCCACCGACCCACACACCCACCACCCCACACACCCACCGCCCCACACACCCACCGCTCCACCGCCCCACACACACCCACCGCCCCACACACCCACCGCCCCCACACACCCACCGCTCCACACACACACACACTGCCCCACACACCCACCGACCCACACACCCACCGCCCCACATACCCACCGACCCACACACCCACCGACCCACACACCCACCACCCCACACACCCACCACCCCACACACCCACCGCCCCACACACCCACCACCCCACACACCCACCGCTCCACACACACACACCGCCGCACACACCCACCGCCCCACACACCCACCGCCCCACACACCCACCGCCCCACACACCCACCGCTCCACACACACACACACTGCCCCACACACCCACCGACCCACACACCCACCGCCCCACATACCCACACCCACACACCCACCACCCCACACACCCACCGCCCCACACACCCACCGCCCCACACACCCACCGCCCACACACACACACACCGCCGCACACACCCACCGCCCCACACACCCACCACCCCACACACCCACCGCCCCCACACACCCACCGCCGCACACACCCACCGCCCCACACACCCACCGCCCCACACACCCACCGCCCCACACACCCACCACCCCACACACCCACCGCCCCACACACCCACCGCTCCACACACACACACACTGCCCCACACACCCACCGACCCACACACCCACCGCCCCACACACCCACCGACCCACACACCCACCGCTCCACACACACACACCGCCGCACACACCCACCGCCCCCACACACCCACCACCCCACACACCCGCCACCCCACACACCCACCGCCCCACACACCCGCCCCCCACACACCCACCGCCCCACACACCCGCCGCCCCACACACCCGCCGCCCCACACACCCACCGCCCCACACACACACCGACCCACACACACACCGACCCAGACACCCACCACCCCACACACCCACCGCCCCACACACCCACCGCCCCACACACCCACCGACCCACACACCCACCATCCCCACACACCCACCATCCCCACACACCCATCCCCCATCCCACCATCCCCACACACCCACCATCCCCACACACCCACCACCCCACACACCCACCGCCCCACACACCCACCTCCCCACACACCCACCTCCCCACACACCCACCGCCCCACACACCATCCCCACACACCATCCCCACACACCCATTGCCCCACACACCCATCACCCCACACACCCCCTGCCCCACACACCCACCACCCCAGCCAGTTTTCCTTCGTTGTTGTTAGCAGAATATGCAAAAGAGCACATTTTCAA
This sequence comes from Picus viridis, assembly GCA_033816785.1. Classification (NCBI taxonomy): domain Eukaryota; kingdom Metazoa; phylum Chordata; class Aves; order Piciformes; family Picidae; genus Picus; species Picus viridis. The sequence goes on from CM066570.1 coordinate 6,135,746, forward strand.
CTGCTCTAGAAGTACAAGAGGAAAAAGATTAAATCAAGCCAAGTGTTTTTAAACTGCTCCCTTGAGTGAAGCTGGGCAGGCCGGACTTGGAAGCAACTGGGTGAGGACGGTCAGCTCCTGTGCTTCTTCTTTGGATCTGTTTGTTTACCCACCACATTTAGTGCACTACTTGGAAAACGTCATCATTCATCCAATCCTAGATGTTGATTTACATTCCTTGCAGAGAGTGTACTGACAGAAAATGACAGAATTACTTTTCTTGTGTTGTGACTATTTTGGGTCCTATTTTGCCCTCCTATGACTGCAAAGCAGCTGGCACAACTACAAGAATGTTACACCTTATTATTTTCCTTTCTATATCCATAAAGCCATGATTTCTCCTCCTTGAGGTGCCCTCCGATGATAACGCATGCATTATGCATGCCTTATCGCCTCACCCCTGAACGCAGCCCTCCCGTCACACGGGCCTACCACAATGATCATAAGATTCAGCTGTTGCTAAGAATAGACACGATCATTTGGAATAGATCCTGCTTTATTTCTGGGTACAGTTTCTGAATGGTGTTAGACAACAAAACCTTTGGGTTGGATTCTGGATTATGCCTGCCTGCTCTTTAGAATAGAATGGTATAGAATTAACCAGGTTGGAAAAGACCTTTGAGATCATCAAGTCCAACCTATCATCCAACACTGTCTAATCAACTAAACCACAGCACCAAGCACCCCATCCAGTCTCTTCCCAAACACCTCCAGTGATGGTGACTCCACCACCTCCCTGGGCAGCACATTCCAATGGCTAATCACTCTTTCTGTGAAGAACTTCTTCCTAACATCCAGCCTAAACCTCCCCTGGTGCAGCCTGAGACTGTGTCCTCTTGTGCTGGTGCTGGTTGCCTGGGAGAAGAGACCAACCCCCACCTGGCTACAACCTCCCTTCAGGGAGTTGTAGACAGCAGTAAGGTCTCCCCTGAGCCTCCTCTTCTGCAGGCTAAGCAACCCCAGCCCCCTCAGCCTCTCCTCACAGGGCTTGTGCTCCAAACCCCTCCCTGGCTTTGTTGCCCTTCTCTGGGCACATTCCAGCAACTCAACATCTTTCTCGAACTGAGTGGCCCAGAACTGGACACAGGACTCAAGGTGTGGCCTAACCAGTGCTGAGTACAGGGGCAGAATGACTTCCCTGCTCCTGCTGGCCACACTATTCCTGATACAGGACAGGATGCCATTGGCCTTCTTGTCTACCTGGGCACACTGCTGGCTCATATTCAGCCTATTGACCAGCACCCCCAGGTCCCTTTCTGCCTCGCCACATTCCAGCCACTCTGACCCCAGCCTGTAGCACTGGATGGGGTTGTTGTGGCCAATGTATAGAAGCCGGCACTTAGATGAGTTAAATCTCATGCCCTTGGACCTTGGACTGTGCCCATCTGTCCAGCCTGTCAAGGTCCCTCTGCAAAGCCCTTCTACAGATGGGGCCCAGCACTGATCCCTGGGGGACACCACTAGTGACTGGCTGCCAGCTGGATGTGGCATCATTCACCACCACTCTCTGGGCTCAGACCTCCAGCCAGTTCCTAACCCAGCTCATAGTGCTGCTGTCCAAGCCATGGGCTGAAAGCTTTCCATCAGTTCTTCAATGGCAGCAGACCTTTCTCTGAGAGCACAGACACGAAAATCTGTACATTTTTCTTAGCCTGAGACAGCTGCAGACGTGAACATGAACGAGGCCAACCAAACCATGATGTACCTGTGACCAAAGCAGGCAAGCTGGGAAACTACAATGCCATTAATTGAAATACATACGTTAAAATTAATAAACTTGGGAAATAGTGCAGAGCAGAGCAACAATTATTTAGGTCTGGGATAAAAAATAGGCACCTTCTGACGAAACTCTGATCTAAATGTATTTTGCTTCAAAGAGAAGATTATGATCTTTAAGGGGCTAGACAAGAAGAAGAAATGTCAGAAGACTCTAAATTAGTGGGCAGACACACAACAGAATCCAATATTTGCAAGTTCAAGCTGGAGATTAAAAGTATGTTTTAAGTATAATTATCTACTGTGATGAACTGTCAAATATGTAGTAAATTCTCCATCACTAAGAAACTATTTTAATTATTGTATGCTTAGTTTACACTTCAGGTCAGAAGTCTCAGTCAACACAGGCCCAATAATCTTCAAGTTTATCTAGCTTCTAGCACAAGCCACCCTGTCTGTCTGAAAATTGTTGCTGTTGCTAATTCCAAATTAGATGGTATTTCCCCAAGTAATCCAAGGTGGAAAAATCATGAAGAGTGGACAATTAGTGCCAGGTCACATAGACATTAGTCATTCGGTGCTAGCATTTCTCAGTCCAGTGCTTCCAGGAAAAAAATCCCAACACAACCCCAAAACAACCCCAAACAAATAAACAGAATAGAAATAGAATAGAAATAGAAATAGAAATAGAAATAGAAATAGAAATAGAATAGAATAGAATAGAATAGAATAGAATAGAATAGAATAGAATAGAATAGAATAGAATAGAATAGAATAGAATTAACCAGGTTGGAAGAGACCTTCAAGATCATCGTGTCCAACCTATCATCCAACACCACCTAATCAACTAAACCATGGCACCAAGCACCCTATCAAGTCTCCTCCTGAACACCTCCAATGATGGTGACTCCACCACCTCCCCGGGCAGCCCATTCCAATGGGCAATCACTCTCTCTGTATAGAACTTCCTCCTAACCTCCAGCCTAAACCTCCCCTGGTGCAGCCTGAGACTGTGTCCTCTTGTTCTGGTGCTGGTTGCCTGGGAGAAGAGACCAACCTCTGCCTGTCTACAACCTCCCTTCAGGTAGTTGTAGAGAGCAATAAGGTCACTCCTGAGTCTCCTCCTCTCCAGGCTAAGCAACCCCAGCTCCCTCAGTCTCTCCTCATAGGGCCCCCCCCCAAAAAACCCCAACCAAAACAACAATAAAAAAATATTCTCTAATTTCTAATTCAGGTTAGAGAGCAAAGAGAGCAATAAAACCCACCCAACTAAATAAAAAGGAATATTGTTTTTTTTATATGAATGTAAAAATACAATATGTATTGTCTAGTATTGTAACGTGCTTTTATCGGATCCAGGATCCACCAGGGAGAGGAAAGGTTTCAGACTATCAAGCACTCCACCAGTTCACCCCCAGAACACTTTAGTATTCTATACACTGAAAGAAAAGTGTGGCTAGCAGGAAATGTCTCTTTCTGGTCCTGTAGGATTTTACATGGGTAGTTCCTGCTAATGCTAATCAGAGTTAAGGGCACAAATCCCCCAGGGACAGCCATGTTGTCTGGGGACATATCCATAATTAATATGTTCTAAGAGTCTAATTTTGAAACAAAGTAATCAGGCTTAAGATGAGTTATATTAAGACCATTAAACCTCTGACTGCATATTTGCCTATATATATATATAGCATCCAATGTCAGCCCAATGTAGAGTTTACAAGAGAGCCTCTGATAAAACACACTACATCTGAGCTGTATTTGGAAGCATAAAATACGAGTACACAAGGAGCAAGAAAAACCTACACTGGGATTCGTTTTGGTTTTTGTTTCTTATTCTTCTTTGTAGCACATCATTATTATCAATGCTAATGCTCATCATTGTTCTTTTCCACACTGTAGTGCCTAGGCTCAGCAAAGCTAACAGAATCCTAATGCTTCTGATGTTACAAACTAAAATTACCATGCAGCACCATAGTATTTGGAATATAAAAGATGTGGAATGAGAACTTTGTGACAAGTGCATGGAGGAGAGAAGAGGAAGCTAGCTGGCTTGAACATGAGTGGTTTTCCAAGTAAGAGATGTTGTAATGGGACAAGGAATGCAAAATTATGCCAGTGGAATTTTGTTTCAGTATTATTTAGGATTTCTGTCACTGAAAGAGACATTTTCAAGTCTGTGGCTGCTGATGCTCCAGCACTACTGATGCCCAAGTCATTCATAATGTATCATACAACACAGTGTATTAACTCAGCTTTAAAGTGTTAATATGTCATGAAACTTAATTCAGATATCACAGATTATGCAAAAGAGACAGAGATATCGAAACACTCTCTTGTTTCTCAAAGATGTCAGCCAGACTTTGCTTTGTGTCCCCCAGTCCAGGAGGACATGACAGTAGTTTGCTCCAAATCTCTTTCACAAGGTGAGGGTGAGCAAAGAGATCCCCTACTGAGAGACAGACAACGCATTCGAAAAACCCAGAAGCTTTCAAATACAAGACAATAGTCCAAGTTTTGCAGTGCTACAGCTGCACATTTTATATTGCAGATGTGAAAAATGTATATTATATAAACAGAGAAGAATTTGTCATTTATCTACAATAAACCAAAGTCCTAGCTTTAGTGCTGAATGGGTAAAGAACTCAGCTGTACTCTCTGAATGTCCCTGAAGAGATGGCAGCAATGGAGACAAACTGTTTTCTTGACAGGCAGCTGGGAATAAAGACAGCAAACCTTTGGCCCCATTAGCTCAGTTGGGCATGGAGTTGCATGGAGGCTCATTTAGTGCCTCTGTCAGCTGGGGATGGAGCCCATGACAATCCATAGTACTTAAAGTGGAAGCAGAGACTTCCTATTTCCACACACACTATTTTTGTGAGCCTCTCACTAACTGCTCTCTCCCTGAAAACTTGCAGACTTACTAGAAGCTGCTACAGAAGGAGACCATAAACAACTTCTACCAAAATTGTGTTGGAAACAGCAGAAGAAAAGCCTCCACAGGAAGCTTTTGCTTATGGAATGAGGTTTTCCAACTCCTCTTTGGAGGCACTTCAGCTGAGAGAAAAGAAGTGTGGTCCACTCTAAGTCTAAAAGTGAAGTCTAGCTTCTGACACTACCACATCCTGACACTACCACATCCTGGACTCTGATGCTTGTAAAAAGAGGTTTAAACATAAAAGTCTATTTGTCTCTGGGTCATATGTAGAAAAGAGGAAACAGAGTACAATTTTCTACTTGTAGAGATAATAAAGGTAGATAATACAAAACATTGAAATATTAAGATATTGTTGAGGCAGGAAATATTTAATATGGGGTGCCCATTAGTATCCATTTTCTTTTTGGGCATTTAACTAAAGGTTAAACCAGATAAGGCTTTTCAAGAATGTGATTAGAAAAAAATATTATGCAAGATACTTAATTGTTTTATACAGAAATGACCATAATTTGATGCAAGTATTCAAAATATCAACCAAAGATAGAATAGAACAGAACAGAACAGAATAGAATAGAATAGAATAGAATAGAATAGAATAGAATAGAATAGAATAGAATAGAAATTAACCAGGTTGGAAGAGACCTTTGAGATCATCGAGGCCAACCTATCATCCAACACCATCTAATCAACTAAACCATGGCACCAAGATCCAGCCTCTTCCTAAACACCTCCAGTGATGGTGACTCCACCACCACCTTCCAAAGGCCAATCACTCTTTCTATGAAGAACTTCTTCCTAACATCCAGCCTAAACCTCCCCTGGCACAGCCTGAGACTGTGTCCTCTTGTTCTGGTGCTGGTTGCCTCGGAGAAGAGACCAACCCCCAGCTCCCTCAGCCTCTCCTCACAGGGCTGTGCTCCAAACCCCTCCCCAGCTTCGTTGCCCTTCTCTGGACACGGTCCAGCAACTCAACGTCTTTCCTGAACTGAGGAGCCCAGAACTGGACACAGGACTCAAGGTGTGGCCTAACCAGTGCTGAGTACAGGGGCAGATTGACCTCACTGCTCCTGCTGGCCACACTGTTCCTGATGCAGTCCCAGATGCCATTGGCCTTCTTGGTCACCTGAGCACACTGCAGGCTCATGTTCAGCCTACTATTAACCAGTACCCCTGGGTCCCTTTCTGCCTGGCTGTTCTCCATGGTTAGGTAAGTGCCTTCACGAGGAAAAACCTATGTAATTATAATTAAAACCCAAGCCTGTCTCAGACACTGCACACACACACACACACACACACACAGAACGAGAAAACACACTAAGGCTTGAAGCTTTGAGGAATCCACTTTCAGTTAATGAACTGTGGGGGCTTAAGCCCTCATGATGAACTGAGCTATGTTTTTCTTTTTATTGTTTGCACTAAGCTGAGAAAGAAAAGGGATGCTTTATTTTTTCAGACTTAATAAACACTCAGAACAAGAGACTCAGTTTAGATGAGCTAGGCAATCTGGTGTATTTGGAGACTGAGAAAAATAAACTGGGACCACAGATGATGTCCAGGGCTCTCTGGGAGAAAACAAAACAGCTGACAGGACTGATCACAGCCCTGTGCACTAGCTAAGGCAGGACATGTCCTTCCTCAGTGACCAGTTTGGGAAGGGTGGGAAGAAACAAAACAACGCAGAAAATACGCTGTCTGCAGGTGACAGGGAGTCCTTCACACAGCAGAGAAATCTTGCTGCAGAGTAACATGGAGCTTTATTCTGTATTCTTTCATGATATACTAAAAATGCTCCTTCTGCAAGATCAGCATCCAAGGCTACCAATCCCCCCAAAAGCATTTCCTTGAAAGTAGATTCAAGAAAGCACCATTCATGGTGGCTGGCTGACAATTCTGGAGGCTGTTAAGCCATTCTGTTGCAAATGCACATCACCAATGGAAAGTTAAACATTTTCTGAAATGCTAAAACAGTAAAACACATCATCAGATCATACTTCACCATTAGCTTCTCCCTCAGCTACTTCAGGGGCTACCCAGCTTTAGCCTGCACTCACCAGCTTACTTCTGTCCCAGTCCTTGATGGCAGAAGCTCCAGGTTCTCTTCATTTCCCCTTGGTCAAGTTGGAGTGTCTCTTAGGCAATCCATGCAAGGGCTTACTTCCTACTTTCTCTTCTAAAGGCAATCCTACTCTTGAGATTCTGACAAATATGGCCATGAAGGCTTAGTTTTCCTATACCCTGTTTTCTGCAATTAAACATAGCCTATATTAGAAGACTTAGGATATATAATTAAGGTTTAAGTTGTAATAAAAGGGATGCTCTTTTGTTGAAGTTCTCTGCCCTGCTGTGGCAGCTTTAAATGTGTATTTCTGTCATTCTCTAATTAGTATCTCTCTTCTGTCTTTAGGCTGGCTTTTCCTGTTCATAAGGCTGAGGTAAAACATCATAAATCATCTAACCTAGAAAAAGTGGTCATACCAACAGTTTATGAGAGTTGGAACGATCAGTTTGCTCTCAATATTACATAGACAGTGAAGATGAGAATGATTCTGGCAGAAAATGAGTAGATAGGGGTTACTTGAATGATTTAAGCTCTTCTTCCTACGCAGAGATCATAACTTCTGGGGACTTCCTAATAGTAAATAAAAACATCTTTGTGAGGCTAATTAGTTCAGGTGTGGCAGCTGGCTGTTGAGTCTAGAAGGTGGTTCACCTGGAATTGGTTCAGGTATTCACCCACTACCGAACAACATGAGCATGTTTTCCCCATCTGTCACTCTCTTAACCATATTTCAGCATGCAGGAAAAAATAAAAGCATAAGAGCCAAGTCAGCAGGCTCATCAGGACCAAGAGCAACCCATTAAAAATATAGAAAAGGAAGACGACTGTGGTAATGAGGTATACATTGGAGTAATTTCCCGTCGATTTCTCCTTCTTCCTTGACGTCAGCTTTTCAGGTTGTACAGTTGCTGATCTGGGTTACCCTTTCAAGTGTTTGTATTACAGCTGCCTCTCAACATGTTGCTGCATGCTTGCACAACAAACACAAAACTAGAGAGAACCTAAGCCTGTTTTCCCCAACCTCAGAAATAGCAAAAGGAAGATAAGTCCGCAAGCAACTGAACCATCGACTTTACATCAGGGCACTACAAAACACTTCTTTGCTCTTTGTTTCAGTCTAGTGACACTATCATATTCTGTACATTCGTCAGAGAAGTAAAGAGAGCAACTGTCAAACACACACAAACTCTTCTTCCATCTCAAAAACTACATGCTAAAATGAGGCTTCAGTTCAAAACAACCCAAATGCAAAATATATACCTTCAACTTTAGGAGAAGCCAGTCAAGTACAAATTAAACACTGCTCCACGAAACCAGTCACAGGAGAGCTCTGACAGGCATTCAAAATAGATTACACAACAAATCAAAAAATCACCATCAGCTTCTGTGTTGTGACATGACTCAGTTCTTTGAGGCTGGTCCATGCAATAATGAATCTATTACGCAACTTTGATCCCGCGCACCAGCCTCTGCCAGCAAATCCACTCTGAGGATATTCGCGATGTTCCAAGTCTGGAGAAGCTTTAGTCTCTATTAATTCATTTAAACCAAACCCAAACCAAAACCAACAACAACAAAACAAACACAAACAAACAAACAAAGAAAACCCCAAAATAAATTACAAAGATATTGATGTGCCTCAGGGCAACATTCAGCCTGCTCCCACTGACAGTTTTTCTTATGGCTTTGAAATCCATTACCTTCTTCAAGAATAGAAGCTTTATAGCAGCCTTCAAAACGAAGCTGCTACCTTCAACACAGGAACTGCAAGTTACTTCAGTGGCAGATCAAGGTCTTCATGCAGTACAGAGCAGCAATGACCCAATGAATATAACAAATGCCAGCAAGCATGTATGTAAAAGAGTATATGTAAAGAGAGGAAGCTCTGATAACATCTAGTCAAAACTCATCCCGGGAACTCATTTTGGAGAGACAGTTCCTGGGAGAGAAGAGTGGAACATTAAAATTGGACTGGCTGCATATCTTACAGTTGCTAAAGTCCAAAGAATTTATACCAAATGCAATAATTTACCCACAGGGGCTGAACTTGACTTTGCACAATGGTTGGATACAGGAGGAATGGAAAATTCCTGCTATGAATTCCTTTTCCTGGGTCAACTGCACCTAAAAGGATTTAAGAGAAACTGGATGCCTGCTCTAAAGAAAGCCATTAGTGCAAAAATAGACTTTGGAAGAGCTTTGGCCCCATTTGCAAATGCTAGGCCAGAACACTGGTCACAGACTCCTTTGTAAACCTTCTGCTACAAAAGAATTTCCCCTTTAGCAAGGTACAGAATCTAAACACCACACAATCAACAAAACAACAAAACTATGATGAAAATTTCCCCAAACTTTTTCATTTTTTCAGAGGCAATGATTTAGATCAGGTCAAATACAAGCAAGTCTTCCATTCACTCAGTATGATCACACTTACCTGTCAGACTTTCTTTCTGCCTGAGTTACAGTACCAGTTGTGGAGATCATACTTTAAAGTCTGTATCTGTGCAGTAAGGATGAGTGGATCGCTCTGACAGCCTTCTCCTTCTGCCCATCATCCTTTCCAAAACAAAGAAAATGGCTGTAAGGTCAGTTCTGAAAGCTGGTTACACAAATAATTACACAGACTAATTATTACTCTTTCATCTTAATAATTAACATTTCAAAAGTATTTTATTAATTGGTTTTTTACCAGGTAGAGACTATTGTAAGCTTTGGGTTTTGTTGCTGTTTGTTGTTGCTGTTTGTTGCTGCTGTTTCAAATCTTTTTCCTTTTAAATGCTCTTAGACTCTTTCATTATTAAATCACTGTTCAGGTTACACAGCTTGTAACAGCTTAATATCCCCTCCCCTTTCAAATCCAATTCACTATCTAGGTGAAACACTATCTAAAATGATGAGCACACTCTCCAGGTATCCCTACCTAGAATGATTGGGTTCCTAATGTTTAGCAGATACAGTAATAACACCTACTTTTTAACTTTCATGATAGGGTTGCTCTGAGACCCAACAGAAGGAAGATTGATGTATTATTAATATTATAAATAATTAAAATCGAGGAAACACATGAAAAGTGGAAGGTATGAACCAAAGGGAGAACGAGCACACAAGCTTTAATGCAGATTATTTGCTCTGCGTCTATCCAGTACTATCCATGTACATTCTGCAATCTTTTACATCCCTGCAAAGCATGAGTAAAACCTTACTAGATCACAATGATATAATTTCCCACTCATTTTCCACACATGGTAGTATATACAGAAGGTGCAAGGCAGGGGAGAGAGTGGTCAGTCAGTCGTGTTTTAATTTATAGCTATTTTTGCCTAAGCCCTGAATGGCCTGCCAATTATGAATAGTACCAGCTGGGCTGTCAGAAGAGCAGGCTAAGAAGGACACACAGAAGAAGACAATAAAAATAATGTAAAAATGAGGAGCAAAAGAAAAGTTTGGAGTGCAGGAGACCTGATAAGGATCCCAGATCTGTGCTTCACTACTGTCCTATATTCCACAACTTCCCAAACAAAAAGATGATTAGGATCACCATCATTATCCGAACGTAGGCTTATAACACAGCTAGGACTACAGCCTAGACTTCTTTAGGCATAATCAAGTCACCTAATTAGTATAAGAATTGGGACCTTTCTGTGCTTATGTAAGCAGCAAAAATAAGAATTGCATATGTTGATAGGGGCCCTGATATTTAAAGGGTCTTCTTTTCATTTTCAAATAAGTACTAACAACTAACTAGTTTATTATTATTATTATTATCATTTAACATTTTACCTGAGTTTTATACAAAGCCTCTTTCCCCAGCACATGTCACAGGAATAATATAGAAAACAGTTCTCTCAAACAAACCAGATGAATGCCTACCAACGGAGTCTTGAGCAGCTATTGAAGGAACAAAGAATGGACACTGGCATTGAAAGACAAAGATTTGTTCCATTGCTGTTAGAATGTGGGTGCTGGACTCACAATGGTAGATACACAGAAATGTTGCACTTGGCAAAGCAGTGGTTTGGGAAACTGATCTTCTCATGACTACTCTTATCTGTGAAAAAAAATTAAGAGGTTTACACCATGCTTTACTGTAATCTGCTGATTTGTGGATACAGATGGGTGTAAAAAGGAGAACTATTTTTATACTCATGCATTTCACTGTACCACATACAGAAAAATTCTACTACACTCCCCCGCCCCCTCATGTTTTCATAGCCTTGTAGGAGAGGCAAGGCAGACAAGCCAGTATGAAAAGCCAGCAAGCCATAACTTCTCTACTACAGACAACTGACAATTAATCACATTCACCAGCTAGGCAGGTAGCTCTTGTCCTTTAACACAGAGGGAAACATAAAGCTCCCCTCTCTGAGCACTGATTGTTCAAATGATATTGGAGCTCTCAGAAGCAGCTACTGAGCTACATAAAAATGTGGTAAACCAAAACCTAAATATGTTTGTCCTCTGCTATTTTATTAATCCTTATTTTTCAAGGGAGCATTGCAAGCACAACCAGCTGCTGGAGTGGAACATCTATCACTGTTTTTTCCCGGCAAGATCATAAATTCCTCCTGCTGTGCCAGGGGTTCAAGGTCCCTGGCTCTCATGCAGGCTCTGACCACAGTACACCTGCTCAAAGGAGAACCAGCCCCACCCGTGGCTGTTGCAGTGCAACAGCAGGGACTAAGACATCTCCCTGCTTTGGAACAAGAAGGAAGAGAACAAGCCATAACACTGTCAAATATGTCTACTGTAGGACTAAGAAGAAAAGCTTTTTTTTGCTTGTGCTCTCAGGCAACTAACCTTTCTGATTTAGGTTTCTCCATACGGGTGTCAATCATTGATTCATTTTGACAATTACCTAAGGTTTTCAAAGTGCAAAGAGAGACCAAAAAGCACATCCAAAATGTGGGACAGCCATAGCTCATCACTTTCCTGCGGTTCCTTAGCATAGGTTTTATTTCCAAGTGAGTCAGTCACATTTCAGTGAGTGTAACAGTTATTTTTGTAACCTTTCCAAAAACCCTTCAACTAAACCGTGATGATGCACTGACCTCTTGGAAAGTGAAAGGGTTACAGATGTAATTTCATGAGACCACATTGAAATGTTAAGATTATCTAAGGAATCTCTCCTTCAGTCACTCAGCAGAACTCACTGTATTTTAAAAAGATTTGGGAATCCTTTTAGCTACTGAAGGTTATTACTGGAGAGTGAGACTGGATGGGGTGCTTGGTGCCATGGTTTAGTTGATTAGATAGTGTTGGACTCGATGATCTTGAAGGTCTTTTCCAACCTGGTTAATTCTATTCTGTTCTAGTCTAACATTTGTGGCTGCAGAATGTGCTATATCCAAACTAATGTACCTTGTGGCTTGGTCTTTAATCTGTCTACAACCTTCGAGCCTCTTTGGCTCTAGGCTTTTGTGAGTTCTTTTCTAATGGGATTATTTCAGTACACTTAGCAGTGAACTTTGAGTTGGATTTTTTTAGAACTCAGCATAAGTTTATATTCTGTCTGTAACTGAACAGTAGTTGGAAGAATATATTACTCTTATAAATGACTTTTGTTTTCAAAGAATTTCAGAAGTTAATTCACTGGTCATCAAATCTTTCCCCATCTGGAGTGGAGCACTGCTGTCAGACAGTTTACTGAAGGCAAAATATTGCTGCACTTTAAGTTCACACTTACATGTATGAGACACATTTTGCTGTGCACATTGTGGATAGACTATTCCAACATGAAACTGGAAGGAAAAGCAGAAACTGCTCACAAGAGGTGGCATCACAAGAATGGGTACTCTCCTCTCTGCAAACGGTGGATTTTATGATCTACCTCCCCCAATGTGGCTAGTTGTTTGGAGAACAGCTGTTCACCACAGGCTGGGCCATGTTACAGCTGTGGGACATTATTGACATGCCCTGATCATCACCCTTTTCTGCCTACAGTTTTGGCATGCATGCTTCAAATGTTCATTTTCTCGGCCCCCACCTGGCTACAACCTCCCTTCAGGGAGTTGTAGACAGCAGTAAGGTCTCCCCTGAGCCTCCTCTTCTGCAGGCTAAGCAACCCCAGCTCCCTCAGCCTCTCCTCATAGGGCTTGTACTCCAAACCCCTCCCCAGCTTTGTTGCCCTTCTCTGGACATGTTCCAGCAACTCAACATCTTCCTAAACTGAGGGGCCCAGAACTGGACACAGGACTCAAGGTGTGGCCTAACCAGTGCTCACCACAGGGGCACAATGACTTCTCTGCTCCTGCTGGCCACACTGTTCCTGATACAGGCCACAGAGAAATTAAAAATAAATTTTAAAAATAGACATTTCATAATAAAATGTAGGAAATTATTTTTAATTTATTAAAAAAAAAAATTCTATGTGAGCACAATATTAGTTCACAAACTCTTAAAGTTAATAGCAGGCAGAATAACATCCATAAAGTAAATTAGAACATATCTTTCATCATCTCAAAGCTGTTTGAAAACCCATGCCAGGGCAAAATGGCTGATATTTGCCTCTAACCATTACAGTCTTCCTGTTTTTGAGGATCACAGTGATAAACAATTCCCTGAAGTACAGTGTAATTCTGCACAACTGATGAGCCCAATATCAGCGCCCATGTTAAGGGCAAGTTCAAAGACTATTCAGTATTCACTTGATAAGCTGCTCAGAGAGGTCATTAACTAGGACAGTTACTTACACTGTTCACAAAAATTTTCTGGGTTTTTGTTTGTTTGTTTGTTTGTTGTGGTTTCCCCCCCCCCCTTTTCTTCCCCTTTTCAGGTTCTCCATTTTAGGGAGCCTTCCCCAGCTGTCTGGGTACCTCTAAAGCAAAAGGTAAGCCTATACAGCTAAAGCATGTTCCTAGTTAAGGACTATTAGCACACACAAGACCAGGAAGTGTTTTTAACTGCCTTAAACCTCTTACAGGACTGAAGAGAAGACAGGAATGCACTGGAAAATATTTGCAAGGCTTAGGTCTAGTGAGAAAGTTACCCCAGGAGATGCTTTGGATACCTCCTGGTGATTCTCACCTCCAGTACACGAGCATTAGGAATAAACAAAATCAACCAGATGAGAACCTCGGTAGTACCTCATCCTCCAGACTTAACTGCTGCTGCTTATACCTCTAAAACCATCTGTGGTTTGGTGCTGTCTAGTGGCTCCACAGATGGTGGAGTGAAGGTGTCCAATTTGAGCCCCCCAGATGCAGTGCAGAACACAGAGCATTCATCAGGACAGCTCTGACTGTCACAGTCAAGTTGAGATAACTGTTCTTCAGACAACTCCTTCCAGCAAGCAATCTACAGAGTCTAAAATAATATCAAAAGAGGCCCTTGCTGACCCGGGAATACTGCTCTACCATAACAGACATTGTCAGTTCATGAAGAAACAAGACAGAAGCAACTTTTCTGTTACAAACACCACCTTCTCAGTTGCCACTGTCAATGAAATATTACCAATCTGCTCCAATAAAAAGTTTCAACTGCATCTACACAAGGCATGTACCAGTTGGACAATACTAATCCCTCTAAGCCTTAGCAAGACAGGCCTGCTCGAGTCTGTCACGTAGACATAGCTCCACAGGGCTGAATTAATGGCAGCTTTTCAGAGGATGAGCTACTGTCTAATGCAGGACCCAGAGGCTCCAGCAAGCATCTCTAAGTAACTCTAAAATCCAGAAGCAACCAGAGTTGCCTGAGGCCATCACAAGCATCAGACAGAGACTATTCATCCTGGCAAATTTCAGATCAGCTGTGTGTCTCTGAAAGGATGCTGGCTGTTCTTGTTGCTTGTGGAGTAAAGGCAAGAGCATGATGGAGAGGTGCCACAAGTCAGAACGGTTGGAACAGGTACCTGAGTGGGTGGCCAAATAATGAAAGATAAAAATTAAACCCAGAACATTTTCAGAGCCAGTTTTCCAGCTTCGCAGTAAGAATAATTCAAATAGGAGGGCAATTCAGCTGGCAAAACCAGCAGGATAGCATTAAGGAGATATGATGAAAAAGGAGGAGAAACTCCAGTCTCTCCAGCCACAGCAGGCAGGCAGCTCTCTCCTCCCCAGCAGTGAGGTAGGGGTGAGGCGGCCCATGGCTGTGGGAGAAGCAGTGACTGCTCTGCAGAGCCTCACTAGCACATCCACACATCTCCTGCCAGTGCCTGCACCTCACCAGTAGAAATGTCAGGTTTAGGAGTTCTCTCAGGATGCACACAGAGCTCTGGTCCTGGAGGAAAGACCTAGTGTAAGTATCTTTTTTTCCCTTTACACTGCAACCACTGCTTTTAGACTACATGCTCTTTTCCCAAGTCTAACTTCTGAGTAGCCATACAGAGCAAATAGTATAGACCTCACCAAAAATTTGCTATTTTTCATCTTGTTAAGATCCCTCTTGGGTAATGCCATGAAGTGGCTTAGGCTTTGGTATGAAAACTTGAGTCTCCTAGCACATGTGCACAGAGACATAGGAACCTACTTGCAGCAGAAGGGGTGCATACTTTCCCAGAGTTTGGCTGTGAGCATTCCCCTCCAGTGGTAGCAGTTACTCAGATAACATGTGCCATTTAGAGAATCACATTGTCCAGCCACAAGGAAGTGGAGTGCAAGGGTAATCTTACCAGATGATGATCTTATCATCTGCTAAGTGTCGTCATCTTCTGCATGCATATGCTTTTCTGTTTTGTTTTTTTCCTAACTTTACCATGAGGAGCAGGTTGCCCAGGGAGGTAGTTGAGGCCCCATCCCTGGAGATATTCAAGGTGAGGCTCAACAGGGCTCTGGGCAACCGGATGTGGTTGAGGATGCCCTTGCTTATTGCAGAGAGCATTGGACTAGATGACCTTTGGAAGCCCCTTTCAACCCAGACCATTCTACAATTCTAACTGATCTCTGGATTGTCAACTCCAGTTAAAGAAACCTGCTTAAGTGTATGCTTAAACCAAAATGACCAAGAAAGAGCTATTTGATACAACCTATAGCTACTCTGGGCAATCTGTTTAGCTTAGCTGATCATTCTGCATTATAGAAGTTTAGGTTACATGTAGACAGTCAGTTTCTATATAAAAAATTGTGCTCTCAGTCTCTCCATTTATTCAACTATCCCAAGTTCCTGGAGGCCTCACATGTTCTCTCTACAACTACCTGAAGGGAGGTTGTGGACAGGTGGAGGTTGGTCTCTTCTCCCAAGCAGCCAGCACCAGAACAAGAGGACACAGTCTCAGGCTGCACCAGGGGAGGTTTAGGCTGGAGGTTAGGAGGAAGTTCTATACAGAGAGAGTGATTGCCCATTGGAATGGTCTGCCCAGGGAGGTGGTGGATTCACCATCATTGGAGGTGTTCAGGAGGAGACCTGATGGGGTGCTTGGTGCCACGATCTAGTTGTTTGGGTGGGTTGGATTGGTTGATGGGCTGGACGCGATGATCTTGAAGGTCTCTTCCAACCTGGTTTATTGTATTGTATTGTAGTATTGCATTGCATTGCATTGCATTGTATTGTATTGTATTGTATTGTATTGTATTGTATTGTATTGTATTGTATTGTATTGTATTCCCTTCTAGAAAGAGAAATGAAAACAGAAGGGAAAAAAGGAGGGGAAGGGGAAATTGTCCACAATATATGCTTTTTTTCAGACTTCTCAAGAGGTACTCCTTAGAGAAGGTCTGACAAACTCTGAATACTGGAACAGCAGAGCATTTCTCTTTACGTATTTATTTATAGTCACACATCCAAACCTGTCCATAAGTCATTACAAGGTTAAGAATCCAAAGGAACAGTACTTCCACCCGTGAAGGCAGAATTTTGCCCATATTTGTGGAGCACTTTTAAGCTTGAGAGATTCAAAGTGTATGGATAGTTTGAAGTTTCAAAATTACATACTTTATTACCCATTTCTAGAGTGACATCGGTAACAGGGGAAGTTTGGCAGTTTGGGGGAAAAAGATCAGAACTGAAAACCAGCAATTCAAATGTCCTGCATTTTGCTGATGGGTGGAAGAGAAGAATTGAGAGGGGACACACTCTTGACTTTTTTTTCCCCCACAGCCTTTCAGCTAAGGCTATGAAAGAAACATCTGTTGAAATCTCTTACACAATAAGGCAGAAAGGAGGCACAACCAAATCAATCACCATCCAGCTGATACTATTGCAGAATAAAATCCATTCAGAGATCTCCAGGAAGTAGAACACTTCTGAGTTGCAGCAAATCCAATCTAGTGATAATAGGGCTGTGCTTGCTTCTTCTCTCCATGACAAATGGAGGCACAGGTTATCTACTCTAGCATACTGTTGAATTTAGCAAGTCAGCTTTTATTATCAGTCCCCTTCCTAAAGAAGCCAGTTCATACAGCTGCCTGCATCCATTCGTCTATCCTGCAAAATAACTTCCAGTTTTCCAGGGAAATTTCAATGAGGCCTTGACAGAATGGTAGTGGATACTGTGTCTGGCTGAGTTTTACACACGTATAGGTGGTAGGGAAGAAATAAAATAAGGCTTCTGCTGAGGAAAGCTTGGCATGCTAATATATTAGACACAAGAAAACCCACATGTAAAGCACAACTTATAGGAAATCATACTTCCCATCTCTTACTCCTTATGGCACTACTTTTTTCCTACTTTTGTGAGATACTGAAACAGCACAAACGCCCCAGGCAAACAGGAAGATGCACAACCTTTTTTATCTAAAATGGCAACTGTAGAATTACAAGCAACTGGGATGAGAAAATAATTTAACAAACCTGCAATGAAAGCACATATAC
Source organism: Picus viridis (assembly GCA_033816785.1). Lineage (NCBI taxonomy): Eukaryota > Metazoa > Chordata > Aves > Piciformes > Picidae > Picus > Picus viridis. The sequence goes on from CM066570.1 coordinate 6,153,238, forward strand.
CTGAAGCAATCAGAGAATGGAATGGAATGGAATGGAATGGAATGGAATGGAAATGGAATGGAATGGAATGGAATGGAATGGAATGGAATGGAATGGAATAGACCAGGTTGGAAAAGAACTTTGAGATCATCAAGTCCAACCAATCATCCAACACTATCTAATCAACTAAACCATGGCACCAAGCACCCCGTCAAGTCTCCTCCTAAACACCTCCAGTGATGGTGACTCCACCACCTCCCTGGGCAGCACATTCCAATGGCCAATCACTCTCTCTGTGAAGAACTTCTTCCTAACATCCAGCCTAAACCTCCCCTGGCACAGCTTGAGACTGTGTCCTCTTGTTCTGGTGCTGGTTGCCTCGGAGAAGAGGCCAACCCCCAGCTCCCTCAGCCTCTCCTCATAGGGCCTGTGCTCCAAACCCCTCCCCAGCTTCATTGCCCTTCTCTGGACATGTTCCAGCAACTCAACATCTTTCCTAAACTGAGGGACCCAGAACTGGACACAGGACTCAAGGTGTGGCCTGACCAGTGCTCACCACAGGGGCACAATGACTTCCCTGCTCCTTCTGGCCACACTATTCCTGATACAGGCCAGGATGCCATTGGCTTTCCTGGCCACCTGGGCACACTGCAGGCTCATGTTCAGCCTACTATCAACCAGTACCCCCAGGTGCCTTTCTGCCTGGCTGCTCTCCAGCCACTCTGACCCCAGCCTGTAGCACTGCATGGGGTTGTTGTGGCCAATGTGTAGAACCCGGCACTTGTGGGTTAAATGCATTAAATCTCATGCTGTTGGACTCTGCCCATCTGTCCAGCCTGTCGAGGTCCCTCTGCAGAGCTCTCCTATCCTCTTAACAGATCAACTCCTGCCCCCAGCTTGGTGTCATCTGCAAATTTACTGATGATGGACTCAATCCCCTCATCCAGATCATCAATAAAGATATTGAACAGGATGGGGCCCAGCACTGATCCCTGGGGGACACCACTGGTTGACTGGCTGCCAGATGGATGTGGCACCATTCACCACCACTCTCTGGGCTCAGCCCTCCTCGGTACAACAGCAAAACTTCTACTTGGATTTTATGGTCTCCAGTAACTCCTTGTATGGTTTTATACAGGGAATTGACTTAGGACAATCATTGGTATACATGTAAGATATCACAGGGAATTATTATGGAATGTATATAAAAATGATGACCGTAGTCACACCTCTGGCAGGTGTCACTTGTCATTTACCAACATGTTTGTTTAAACCTGTCCAAATTTTTCTTCTGAGTGAAGATTTCAGTGAGTAAAAGGGAAAGCATATTTTTTCATTAAGTCTTTAGCCTCCAAGCTGATTTTATTCTCCTTGCCTCCAAGTACCTGGTAAGTAGGGAAAACCAAGCAGAAGAAAATGCACTTTTGGTTTGCATTTCTCAACAAGGATGTGACTATTTTGCTACAAGTTATATATAGAAGGTCAGCTTTCATTTAATTTCTTCTACAGGATACTCTGTAAAGAAAAAAAGATTTCATTTTTGTGTTTTATCAGTAATTGCATTTTGCCTGCTGTAAAAACATCAAGGTATTTTTGCTAAGGATAAGGTTATCTAGCCACCCTTGATTCGGGGCAATCACCCATCACAAAACAATTCCTGGGAGTAAACACTGTAGTTAGAGACATGCAAACAAATACTAGCATCATAAATGAGAGTACCACACATGAAAGAGAAGGAAATCAAAGGGATTACTACATGAAGCAAAACTGCATTATGCCTCCTACTGAGTCGTTATATTTTCCACATATTCTGCTTCAGGGGGGTTGATGTTTGTTTGGGTGGTTTTGGTGGTGGTGGCTTCTTTCTTAAGCAAAATCACAGGTTCCAACAGACGATCTCAGGCAAAAGCATCATGGGGTTTTTTTTATCTTTCATTTTTTTCGGAATGACAGGCATTCTGGCATCTACCTCTCTTCAAGTATACTAGTGTAATATGTCTCTGAACACAGGGCTCAAGAAGGACTCAGTGGAATTTAGCATTTAAAAAACCCTATAGAAGGAAAACCAGGAGGAGATTTGGTAGGGTGCTTGGCTGCATGGTTTAATTGATTAGGTGGTGTTGGATGATAGGTTGGATGCAATGATCCTGAAGGTCTCTTCCAACATGGTTTGGTCCTCTCCTCTCCTCCCTCCCCCCTCCCCTCCCCCTCCCTCCCCCTCCCTCCCCTCCCCCCCTCCCCCCCCCCCCTCCCCTCCCCTCCCTCCCCCTCCCCCTCCCCTCCCCTCCCTCCCTCCCCTCCCTCCCCTCCCCTCCCCTCCCTTCCTCCCCTTCCCTTCCCCTTCCCTTCCCTTCCCTTCCCTTCCCTTCCCTTCCCTTCCCTTCCCTTCCCTTCCCTTCCCTTCCCTTCCCTTCCCTTCCCTTCCCTTCCCCTTCCCTTCCCTTCCCTTCCCCCTTCCCTTCCCTTCCCTTCCCTTCCCTTCCTTCCCTTCCCTTCCCTTCCCTTCCTTCTTCTCTTCTCTTCTCTTCTCTTCTCTTCTCTTCTCTTCTCTTCTCTTCTCTTCTCTTCTCTTCTCTTCTCTTCTCTTCTCTTCTCTTCTCTTTCTCTTCTTCTTTCTCTTCTTCTTCTCTTCTTCTTCTTTCTCTTCTCTTCTCTTCTCTCTCTTCTCTTCTCTTCTCTTCTCTTCTCTTCTCTTCTCTTCTCTTCTTTCTCTTCTCTTCTCTTCTCTTCTCTTCTCTCTTCACTTCGTTCTAGTGTCCCACACAGTTTAATCTATTGCCCAGCATTTACAAATCAGCTAAAAGGGAAAAGTTGCATAAAACAAGTGCAGCTTAGGATTTTTTGACAAGGTTGCCTTTACACAGACGTGTAATCAAATCCTTGGGCAATGAGAAGGGGCATTAGTCTGTTACAGGCAACGAAACTCCACTGACCTGCAGCAGTATTTGATTTGGTCAAACATTTGGAAGAGACAATTATTGCTTCCAAACAGGAGGTCTCTTTGCTGAAAGGAATGGGCCCTATTGAAAAAGTGGTAGCTGAGCAGCATGTCAGTTTAAGTTTTATACATGAATCAACCTCTAGGCAGACTCACAGATGTACCCTTAATGTTTCTATAATTCCATCACACTAAAAAAAATAAGAGAGGCACTAATTACATAGGGACCTATCTTGAATCCACAGAGCTAACATCATCTGCTAGGTATGTCCTGTGTATCAAAGACTAGACCTTGATATATAAAATAACATTAATATCATTAAAGCTTAGAGTCATTTCAGCTACTGGTAAAAGATTTGCAAAATTAAGGCAGAGGGAGCTGGGCTTGCTTAGCCTGGAAAAGAGGAGGCTCAAGGGAGACCTTATGGCTGTCTACAACTACTTGAAGGGAGGTTGTAGATAGGTGGGTGTTGGTCTCTTCTCTCAGGCAACCAGCACCAGAACAAGAGGACACAGTCTCAAGCTGTGCCAGGGGAGGTTTAGGCTGGATGTTAGGAAGAAGTTCTTCACAGAAAGAGAGATTGGCCAGTGGAATGTGCTGCCCAGGGAGGTGGTGGAGTCACCATCACTGGAGGTGTTTAGGAAGAGACTGCATGGGGCACTTGGTGCCATGGTTTAGTTGATTAGATGGTGCTGGATGATAGGTTGGATTCGATGATCTCAAAGGTCTTTTCCAACCTGCTTAATTCCTATTCTATTCTATTCTATTCTAGTCTAGTCTAGTCTATTCTAGTCTAGTCTAGTCTAGTCTATTCCGTTCCATTCCACTCTACTCTACTCTACTCTACTCTACTCTACTCTACTCTACTCTACTCTACTCTATCTATTCTATTCATTCCCTGAGAAATGTAAATGGATTTTCTTTTCGCTAGACTGGTGTGAATCTACAAACAACCAATCAGCTCAGCTGCTGCAACTACACTGTCAGAAATGTAAGAGCAGATTTACTATCGAATGGTACCCAGAAAGAGTGATGACAATGACACACAGACAGATCAGAAGCAGTTTCCCCATGTAGGCTCTCCATTGATTAAAGCTGCAATTCATGAACAACAGCAGTAACCAAGTAACACTCCTCAGAATTCAGCAGTGAAGTGGAACACAAAATGGATGCTGTAAAATGAAAGGCAGCAAAGAATCCTTTTGCATACAGGCCATAGCAGCCCCAGAAAAGCTACAGAGTACCAGAGACTGCACTGCTGTAATTTACTTATCCCTCCCTTTCCTTTTATGCTATGCCAGCAGAAGTGAAGCTCTTAAGTTTTATCAAACAGACAGAGCAGGGCCACACAGAGTTTGAGGTGCAGTAGCAGTTTCTGTGCTGAGGTGATCCTGCTTTGCCTGGTTTGACACTGCAGAGCCTCATAGATGGGACCATCTTCAAAGGAGTGTGCACATGAAAATAAGGGTATCCTAGACAAGAGCATACCATCCCTCAAACTTGCTTCTGTCCACCCATAGTACCAGGAACTAGAATCTAAATTGCTGTAAGCTATGTATTGGGCATGCACATGAGTAATGTATGTTTCTGGGCTTGGGATAATCTATTTTATGGTATGTTCTTAAGTTCTCCAGTTTCTTCTTCCCACATCTGTTCTTTTTGGCTCTGTGTGTACAACAGCTGCATCTCTGGAAAGACTGATTTCAAACAAAGGAGAATTATTCCTTGCTTTTCTAATAGGTCACTCTTCAGATGAAATATAATTCCAGAAATTCAGAGAATTAGGTGAGGAGAAAATTCTTCACAGAAAGAGTTGTTTGCCATTGGAATGTCCTTCCCAGGGAGGTGGTGGAGTCACCATCCCTGGAGGTGTTCAAGAGGGGATTGGACATGGCACTTGAAGCCATGGTTTAGTTTGTCACGAGGTGTTGGGTGACAGGTTGGACTTGATGATCTCTGAGGTCTTTTCCAACCTTATTGATTCTATGAACATAATATATTTTTCATAACAAATCAAACCAGTATTGTTTCCCTAGTGTTATGCCTCCACCTCCACCAAGCAAAACAGATATGTGCCCCATAGAAATCCATTTGTTTATATCTACTTCTGTCCCAAGAACCAGAGTCAACTCATACACATTTATCAGACCTTGTTATTACACCTTTCAGGTCCAGAAAAAAGCTGAACAAACAATGGGAATTGTGGTCATTAAACAAAAGGAATGGAAATATGTTGCCCATGGAGAGGGTAGTGGGATCCACATTCCTTCCCTGAAAAAGGATAAAGATATTGACCCTGGAGCAATTTCAGCCAACATCAGGCTGTTGCTTCTCAGCAGGCAATTCTCAAGCGCCGAGAGTGAACATGACAGGAGCATGTCACCATGAACAAAGAAGGGCTGATGGGGCAACAGCCCTTCTGAATCCCAAGCCTCTATATTTCCTCATTTGCTAAACCCTGAAGTCTTCATTCAAGCCATGTTACTGCTCATCTTAAAAATGAGTTAACCGTAAGCAGACATGGAGTAAGATTTTAATGGTCAAGCGTAACATGCAAGCATTGCATCTGCTAGATCATTAATAGAAACTAAATAATGTACTTTTTGTATTTGTACAGAAAAGAAGTGAAGAGACTGAGAAAGTGTTACACAAGAAGTTTCTCCTGTCTATTCTATGTACATGAGACGGTTAAGAATGAGCCAAGAATGTGAAATTAAAACCAATAAACCCTGTGCCAAATGTTAGGGGTTCCATGAGTTTAACACCCTTTTCATAATCTTAAAAATCACAGTGCAGCTTCACACCCAATTCATTAATTGCTCCTCTTTAGTTAAACATCAGACACCCTGCAAACCTTTGCTTGTTTTTAATTCAAAGGCTGCCGAGGACATCTAAGATGCTTTATTTAATAACAGCCCTGTGTACTATCCAATTTTTCCAGTCTATGCAGTTTGGGAGATTATTTTTGTTTTTGAGGGGATGAACAGCATTCTTGGAGTCTACATATTAACAAAAAAACCCCAAAACATGGCCAGTGCTCATTAGACAAATAGAGGAGAGTATTTTTCTTAACATACAGCACCAACCAGATTATTCTCTGCATAAACTGACTCCTGCATATGGTAACAGGGTAACAACAGTACAGTATAGCTGTACATGTCTGACATGCAGATTTTCAAACTGCATGCATCAATTAGAAAGCCATGTACAACAAGCATCAGGTGAAACCTCACAATCTGTCTGAAGAATACCATTTTAGGCAGCCTCTGCAAGTGTACGCTCACCCTAGTGCTCTGCAAATCCTGCTGTAACTTAGAAGAGACCATGCTCTACCACAAAACGTAGTCCAAGCTGTGCCAGGGGAGGTTTAGGCAGGATGTTAGGAAGAAGTTCTTCATAGAAAGAGTGATTGGTCATTGGAATGTGCTGCCCAGGGAGGTGGTGGAGTCACCATCACTGGAGGCATTTAGGAAGAGACTGGATGGGGTGCTTGGTGCCATGGTTTACTTGATTAGATGGTGCTGGGTGATAGGTTGGACTCGATGATCTCAAAGGTCTTTTCCAACCTGGTTAATTCAATTAAATTCACTTCTATTCAATTAGCTTCACTTCACTTCACTTCACTTCACTTCACTTCACTTCACTTCTATTCTATTCTATTGCAACATCAGTGGTCTCCAACTCTAATGTGCTGAGATGATAAAAACTATCTGCAGCCAGGTCAGCTGGCTCCATTAAAAAAAATAAAGAAACAACCAAAACCAACCAACCAACCAACAACAAACAATTAACACCACTCTCTCCCCACCCCACCCCCAACCCAACCAACCAAAGAAACCCAAACCTTCAGGTACTGTCAAGACAGACCCATAGAAGGTCTTATCTAATACCAAATACCAATGGCCTTTGTACTGCACGTGTTTCCAAAGGCAACCACAAAGGCAATTCACTCATATTAAAAAAAAAACCAAAACAACAAAACAAAAAACAGCAAAACTCAACCAACCAACCCAAAAAAACCAACCCAGGAATCCAAACCCCAAACTTTCTTGGCAATGACACTGCGAATAGGCTGGAAAGGGGAAAGTTTTGTGCTCTGTCATTGGCCTGATCCTCATTCCCACTCACCAACCCATGGCTTTGCTTTTCAGTATGCCTAGTACAATGTTTTGCAGCTGCTCAAAGAGAAATTTCCCTTCCCAAATAGTGCACAACAGTAGCTGGGAAATTCTCGCAACCAACAGCTGGGGAGATCAGTGTTGGTGGGCTGAGCTGAAATGCTTAAGCATCTCTCATCACAACTGTGCTGAGACAGATTCCAGAGTTGTTAATCAAGCACAACTCAGTGGGAACTTTGCCCAGTTAAGTAACAGAGGGGTTGGCTCATTCTAGCAAAGGATTACAACACAACAGCAGAAACTCCTCAGCATGCGAGACTGAGGTTAGCACCCTCTTTTACTGTACTGGAAAACTCCCTTTCCCTATCTTCACCTCTACTAGTGGCTCTGAAAAGGAGACTTTAAAGGCAAACTGTGAAGTGGTGCTGAGAAAAGCAGGGATGCAGTCAAAAAGGAGCATGGGGCATTTGCTTTTAATTCTCTTTATCTGAGTTTTACTACCCGCCCCACCCGCATTATCAAATTCCCTCTTGTCTTCCTTTCTCCAAATAATTAGCAAATACCTCACTGAATCACAACCCCAGAATACTCAGGTGTATGCCTCCAAAGCTTCTGGGGGCTCCAAAGCCCCCAGTCACATGCAGCATGGGTCAGTTTCTTCATGCTCAAGTGGAACCTCCTGTGTTCCAGTCTGTGCCCATTGCCCCTTGTCCTGTTGCTAGGCACCACTGAAAAGAGTCTGGCCCCATCCTCTTGCCCCCTGCCCTTTAGCTATTGAACAGCATTGAGCTGTTTGCATTTCCATTACTGAGATTTTTCTTCTCCTCTGAGAAGGAAGCTCTCAGTGATGTTGGCAGCTCACCTGCTGAAGCCTGGTGTGTCTACTCTTGCTAAAATTCAGCCTCCAACTCTTCCCTGGACACAGGCACTTTGTTAAGGGAGGGAGGAAATTACTTACTGAAAAATTTAAAATATTCACAACAAATATGTATATATATTAACTTATTTGAGTAAATGGGTGAGGCAGTCAGAAAGCATCCCAAGCTGCAGAGAATGTTATGAGAAAGTATCCTAGGCAAGAAAGTATGCACTGCATAAAGAAGTGCTATCCATGCCATAGCTTTTTTAATTCCACATTGCCCTCTTAGGCTCTTGATTACTGAGAAGATTATTTTTCCTCAACACCCTGCATATGTGCTCCTGCGAGGCAAGACAGAGGGAATTAGAACTGGACCAGGATGAGTGAGAAATCAAGTCAGTATTCCTTACTGAAGTAATTTTCTTCTTGGGGTTTGTGTTGCTAGCCACTGTGGAGTTAAGACCTAGGAAACTTTATGGTCAACTTTGGTTTGTGGTGAAATTTATTTAAAACCAGCTCCCAAGGCCAGTTTTGAAATAATGTCTGACTGCAGAAGAATTTTCATGCCCCATATTACATGAGAAAATGTCTCTTCTCCCCTTCCCCCTTAAATAAGAAAGCTGCATAACCAGCTATACATTTAAATCTATTTTACATTTACACTGATGTTCAGAAATGAGTTCTCCAGTGATTTACATTCGCACACCGCTTGTGGTCTCTGTGAAACCCATGAAATGATTCCCAGAGTACAGAATTAAGCATGTATATAACTCTTTGCAGGGTCTCAGATAAAGAGACTGTTCTATCCAGAAACAATAAAAAGACATAGGCTTGCGGTAACTCCGTGAGCCAAACTCGTCCTCAGAAGTTCACTCCTCTTTAGGAACACACAGCTGAAACACACAATACGCCACCTATGCGGGGCTGCACCCAGCCATGGGAAGCTCAGCAGAGACAGCTGAAAGCCTGTGCCACTCCATCAGCAGAGAGGGGAGTTAAGTTTCATGAAAGAGTTTCTTAATGTGAAGACATGGAAGCATGCTGGTGTTATTTAGATGAATTTTTAGCATAACACTCCAGCCAAACATAATCCTCTCTGGTCTCCCTGTCTGCCACATAGCATTTGATCTTCCCTGGTTCTCATTGCTATGGGGGTCACATAACCCGCATGTATCTAGATAGGTCTGAGGAGCACGTGCAGCTTTTTATAAAGAATAATGGATAGTCTACATTATTCATAACAGAACTGATTTCATTTGCATTATGCTTTACTTTCCAGATTTTTAAACAAGGACATCCTAATAGGACTGTACAGGTACATTTTTTTTCTGCAGTTCACACTCTGCACTAGAATGATATGTCTTCCACCGAGCCATTATTAAAATTAGCACTACACACCGTTAAATTGTGGTCCAAAATGACATGGTTAAAGTCCTGTCTGGAACACTTGCGTCTTCTGTTTCCCTGACACGGAGAACAGATACAAAACTTTAAAATAATGGCAAGGAGAAAAGAAGGAAAAAGAAAATAAAAAAGTCAGGAAAACAAGGAGTAACACAGCTCTAAAAGCCCTTCTAATGTAAAATTTGATGGCTGCTAAAACATAAGAAATGAAAAAAAGCCTCAGAGTTACCCCAAACCACCTATGAGACAGTAAAATGGAAGAAAGGGGAAAGAAAAAAGGCACAAACAAATCCAAGAATAGAATAGCCAGGGCAATGAACAGTGGCTTGGAGCAGATAAGAGTTTATTCTCTTCCCTTAAAATTCATAACCATGTTTTTTTCTTCCCCAGAGATATTCTTCATGTGCAGTGGCTTCACATTTCCTTCAGAAAAAGAAAACCTTGCGTGCAAGCACACTTGCATTTGTCACTGTCTGCACTGGGACTCGACTAATTCAAGTGAGTAAATCTGTTTCAGAGACTGCCATTGATAATCCACTGAGAAGAAAACACTGATCTTCACCTCAGACTGAAAGCTGACGTGAAGTTTTGCCTTTCCATTTGGAAAAAATACATAATAATAAAAATGAACAAACCCAAACCAAAAAGCCCACCAGGAAAATTACAGCCCCACACACAAAGAGAAAGGAGAGCTGACCAGACTTTTCATTCTGGATACCTTTGCCCTATATTAATGAAAAGTTTTCCTTGGAAGACAAAGGAGAAGGCAGCTGTCTTAGCAGTCATTATCACTCCTGTTGGTCTTTCAATAACTACTTTTAAAAAAACTACTGGCAGGTACTTTTTTCCTACTTTCCTTGCATTCACAGGACATTATTAGATGTCACCCTTTAGAGGGTAGCTCTGCACAGGGACCTTGACCGACTAGACACATGAGCAGTGTCCAACAAAATGACATTTAACAAATCCAAGTGCTGGGTGCTGCACTTTGGCCACAGCAACCCCAGGCAGAGCTACAGGCTGGGGTCAGAGTGGCTGGAGAGCTCCCAAACAGAAAGGGACCTGGGGGTACTGACTGAGAGCTGGCTGAACATGAGCCAGCAGTGTGCCCAGGTGGCCAATAAGGCTAATGGCATCCTGTCCTGTATCAGGAATAGTGTGGCCAGCAGGATCAGGGAGGTCATTCTGACCTGTACTCAGCACTGGTTAGGCCACACCTTGAGTCCTGTGTCCAGTTCTGGGCCCCTCAGTTTAGGAAAGATGCTGAGTTGCTGGAAGGTGTCCAGAGAAGGGCAACAAAGCTGGGGAGGGGTCTGGAGCACAAGCCCTATGAGGAGAGGCTGAGGGAGCTGGGGTTGCTTAGCCTGGAGAAGAGGAGACTGAGGGGTGACCTTATTGCTGTCTACAACTCTCTGAAGGGAGGTTGTAGCCAGGAGGGGGTTGGTCTCTTCTCCCAGGCAACCAGCACCAGACCAAGAGGACACAGTCTCAAGCTGTGCCAGGGGAGGTTTAGGCTTGAGGTGGGAAGAAAGTTCTTCACTGAGAGAGTTGTTAGCCATTGGAATGTGCTGCCCAGGTGTTCAAGAGGGCATTGGACGTGGCACTTGGTGCCATGGTTTAGTCATGACGTCTGTGGTGACAGGTTGGACTTGATGATCTTTGAGGTCTCTTCCAACCTTGGTGATTTTATGATTCTGTCATTTAAACCCAGTCCAGTCAATTGCAAATGGCTTGTCAACATCTGCATCACAGAATCCAGGCCTGAGACCCTGTTCTGTAGTGCTGGAGAAGAAAGAGACTCGGTGGGGGGGGGGGGAGAGAGAAAACAAAAAAAAAAGAAAAAAGGACAAAAAAAAGGGGGAAAAAAGGGGGGAAAAATAAAGAGCAAAACCAGGCTTTCATGAAATGTTATTGTCCAAGACAGAATAGAAGAGACTGAAGAGAACAAACACTATAAATAGAGAACACATTTTTCCTTGCCTACTTCACAATAGCTCAGATTTTTTTTTTTAAACTAATAGGTAGGAAGATAAGACATGCATGCCTGATACTGAAGAAAAGACTGTTTGTACCCAGCACTATGGATAAATTGTTCAAGAACAGTTCAGCCATGTCAAAAACCAACCCTGTCATGCTGCCAAGGTCAGCCAGACCCAGGGTAAGTGCTAGTAAGAAAGGTCATCACTGCTTGCATATACAAAATATATTCACCTGATTTCTCCTAGAACTTCACAAACTTAGTACAGATCAGTCAGGTAGAAGATTTTAGGTGTGGTATGGTATAGTTGGGAGAGGTGTTTTACTGATGGATCAAGAGCTGAAGGCAATATTTAAGCCAGCAAAGGCTATCAAAAAGCCTGCGTGCGGCTACAGATCACAGTTATAGGCAGAAGGAGGACTGCAATGGATATGTGGTAGGTATACACATACACAGTTTGCTTGCTCACTCTTACACAGACACATCACTATGTGACACTAATAATAAACTGCCCAGCTGGGACTGTCTCTGTATAGCCAACACAGTAGCTTTTATGTCCCAATTGAACCCATTGAACCCACATGTATATTTAAAACCAAGAAAAGGAGAGGCCTGACCCCAAACCTCCTAATTTCTGGTTAAAATTCCACTTCGCTCCTAGCACTCAAGACATTTGTTTTAATATCAGCCTGCTCTGTGGAAGATCTTCTAATGTTTAACATGGCAAGGAAAAAATTCACATAAGCCTATTCCCATGGAAATTCATTACACAGGTGCATCCTCAGAAGTAGCTTGTATGAATAGGAGCAACAACAACAAAGCATTAAGATGTAAATTAAATGCATGATGGTAGTTAGTCTTCCACTCAAGCAATTCCCAATGTTATTTTTGACTTACTGATCATCAGAGGAATGCTGGAAAGCAGATTCTTTTAAACATTTCCTAATAATTCTATTATTGCTCCAATTCCATAGTTTAGTTTAAAAATACTGATTTCAAGGTAGATTTTGGGATAAATTTATAGCTAAAAATGTCTGACACACTGACATTGTGATGGAGCTACTTTGTGGCAAAAAAAATTAGATCAATTGCTTTATGGTCCTTATTTGTCTGTGTAGAGAGCTGAAAAAATATTAAAAAGAAGCAGCTGAGATATGCAGTGGGATTTACTTTGTGGAATTGCCTCCTTTCCAAATTTATAAGCCACTCTTTTGAGATAATTACCTTGTAGAGTACACAAAGAAGAGAAAGCTGAGCTGGAAAGACTTACATGCAATATGTAAGAAAGAACATTCAGCTGTACCGTGATCCCTGACATTATTTCATGGCAACCCAGACAAAAATCACTCTCTCAGTGATTATTGAATTGTTGCCTTCAGATCATAAGGTTTCTGTTTTGGTGGTTCTCTTATTTTCATCAAGGAGACTTAGTATCATAGTATCATAGTATCAGTCAGGGTTGGAAGGGACCACAAGGATCATCTAGTTCCAACCCCCCTGCCATGGGCAGGGACTCCCTACACTAGATCAGGCTGGCCAGAGCCTCATCCAGCCTGGGCTTAAACACTTCCACGGATGGAGCCTCAACCACCTCCCTGGATAACCCATTCCAGGGCTTCACCACTTTCATGCTGAAGAACCTCCTTCTCACGTCCTGCCTGAATCTCCCCACCTCCAGCTTCATTCCATTCCTCCTAGTCCTATCACTACCTGATAGCCTGAGAAGTCCCTCCCCAGCCTTCCTGTAGGCCCCCTTCAGATACTGGAAGGCCACAATGAGGTCATCTTGGAGCCTTCTCTTCTCCAGACTGAACAGCCCCAACCCCTTCAGTCTGTCCTCATAGAAGAGGTGCTCCAGCCCTCTGATCATCCTCATGGCCCTTCTCTGGACACGCTCCAGCACGTCCACATCCCTCCTGTAATAGGGGCTCCAGAACTGGATGCAGTATTGCAGGTGGGGTCTCACCAGAGCTGAGTAGAGGGGGAGAATCACCTCCCTTGACCTGCTGGCCACACTCCTCTTGATGCAGCCCAGGATCTGATTGGCTTTCCGGGCTGCAAGTGCACACTGAGAGCTCCAGTTGAGCTTCTCGTCCACCAGCACCCCCAAGTCTCTCTCCTCAGGGCTGCTCTCCAGCCAGTCACTGCCCAGCCTGTATTTGTGCCTGGGATTGCCTCGACCCAGATGCAGGACCCTGCACTTGGTCTTGTTACAGTCTTGTTACTTGGTCTTGTAACACTACATGTTACTTACATGTAATTACACCCATACCTCCATTGTGTACACCAACCAGGCAGGACCCCTGTCCTGTACGGGGCAGGCAGGAGAGTGATGCTATTTTAAACTAGCTGTAGCTTTGTCCCATGATGTCTAGTCAACAAATACGCATCATTGCTAATTGGCTGTCCAGTTTCATCTGTCCATGGTTGAAAGATAAAAGTGTGAAACAAACTCCTTTAGATTTTAGGGACAGAAAAGACTAAAGTTTAATTCATTTTCTTTTTTTTTTTTTTTTTTTTTTTTTTGGTTGGTTTTGTGGTTTTTGTTTGCTTCTTGGGTTTTTTGGTTGGTTGGGGGTTTGTGGTTGGTTGGGGTTTTCTTAGTTGATTTAGTTTGGGTTTGGTTTTTTTTTAGAATAGAATAGAATCAACCAGGTTGGAAGAGACCTTTGAGATCAAGTCTGACCTATCACCTAACACCATCTAATCAACTAAACCATGGCACCAAGCACCCCATCCAGTCTCTTCCTAAACACCTCCAGGGATGGTGACTCCATCACCTCCCTGAGCAGCACATTCCAATGGCCTATGAAGAACTTCTTCCTAACATCCAGCCTAGTGCATTCAGAACCTGAACACTGAGAAGATTTCCTCAGATCCCTTTTAAGAAACTATCCACGAAAGTTTGGGGGTTCCTAAAAGAACTCATTTCCATCCTGTCCCCCACTTCACCATCCCTCTTAAAAACCAAAACAACAACAAAAAACCCAAACCAAACTAACCAAACAAAGAAACAAAACCCTATAACCCATCCCACCCCACCCACCCTAAAAAAAACCCATTCATCAAAATCCCACCAACCTGGAAAGCACAGACCAAGATTTCCTGTTTTATGTTCCACAGTACGCCAGCAGTTAATGACTTTACAGTGGCTTAGGTGAGAGAGCAACAGCAAATCTAGTGCTCAATAGAGAAACAAAGAGAATGAAGAGGGAGGGAGAAGAATTTTTTTTTTCATTAAAAGATAACAACCAAAGTGAAATGGAGTGAAAATGTCCTGGAAACCTCTGCTTGCAACTATTAGAGGACTCAAGTACTCTTCTGTTGAAAGCAGGACTTCTGATTTTCCAGATTTGCTATTAACTGTACCTGCCAATGATTACTCACTAAGGAAGTTTTTTTATATATACTGGAACTAAAGTGATTGTACAGTGCAATTACTGTCCTACCACAAGAGTGGTCTAGCAGAGTTCAAGACATGAACAAGCGATGATGAGACTCACTCTACCTTTCCCATGGCCCTTTCATCCAATACATGCTGAAAGGACCTTCCTGCGCTGTTAGAAAACAATGATGCAGAGGGTGCTTAACATCCCGCACTTGTATTCCTGTGCTACATGCACACAGCTCTTGTTTACTTTGAACAATGATTTCTAAGTTAAAGCTCTAGAGCCAGCCTGTGCCACTTTCTGTTCCCAAGCTAGGACAACCAGTTCTCTGCACCACTGAGCTGCAGAAGCTGTCTCATCTAGCACAAGTATTATCCCATTTCAAAAGTCCTGATCGTGCTACCCTTCCCCCCTTTCTCTCCTGCCATCATCTTGGGCACACAGCTGTGAGCAGAGGCAGAAAAGGAAAAAAAAAAAAAGTCTTTTTTAGCTGATGAGTAACTGAGGGAACTGAGAGGAGGCTGAAGGGCTGGGGATTGCTCAGACTGGGGAAGAGCTGGCTGCAGGAGGACCTAACAGCCAGGCAGCAATCAAGGAGTTGGAGCCACACTCTCGCATCAGTATATGACAGCTTGATACAGGATGGCTGAAAGCTGAAGAGGTTCAGGATGGATATAAGGAGCAACTATTCCCTGTGAGGGCAGACAGGCAGAGGAGAAGGCCATCTAGAGAGGATGTGAAGGCTCTGTTGCTGCAGGCTTTCAAGAGCTGCTTGGGTAAAGTCTTGAGCAACATGGTCCGATTTCACAGATGACACTCCTTTGAGCTGCAGGTTAGGCTAGAAATCTCTCAACATCCTTTCCAACCTAAATCTCTCTACAGTCCTTTAAAAGCAAGTGAGTGACTTCAACAGTTTGCTCTGTATGAACACCTGTCTTTGCTCTGGTTCATCAGAGCTGTAATGTCAGGAGAAAGCAGATGTTTGCTTCTTCAACATACTCCCACCTCACGTGTGCTTTGTAAAGGCAAAGTGCTTCCCAGCCCCTTTGCACAATGAACACA
Source organism: Picus viridis (assembly GCA_033816785.1). NCBI lineage: Eukaryota > Metazoa > Chordata > Aves > Piciformes > Picidae > Picus > Picus viridis. The sequence continues at coordinate 6,168,966 of CM066570.1, forward strand.
TTGAAAGGCTTCAGAAGACCAAACGGTATCATTTTGAACCATGAAGAAGCTCAGGCTGCTGTCAGATACATGCTGACCTCTCTGGAACTCAATCCAGGATCTTCTTCTCATAACTGGCACGCAGTCATAAAATTTGTTGCTGACAAAACAGAACCTAAACTGGTTACAGGCAAAAGCCTTAGAGGCTTAATTGTTTAATGGAGAGATTCTCAACAAATGCTTCCCTTGTAACACAATAAACCCACACTTTTAAGACACCTTTGCAATATCATCATTTAGTAATGGCCTTCATATGAAAGGTACTTGCAGATGCCCACATACCATTTCAATTAAGATATAAACAGACATAAAACTATTTAAGCAGAACATAAAATGTATTTTTTGAACAGCCCATAATTTAAGATCATAAAACTGAGAGTAACTGTAGGGCTTACAGCCTGCCACTGGTGTGAATTCAAACAAATGTTATCCAAGTTAACTGTCTCAATTTGCTAAGTCTCATGGTATTCCTCATTTACCTTTGTATAGAATCAATAAGGTTGGAAAAAGACCTGAGAGATCATCAAGTCCAACCTATAGAATCATAGATGGAAAAACCCCGTGTCAGTGATGGGAAAACGCCGCAGATGTAACGATGGACTATGATCCCTAGATATAACTGATGGACAGAGCCTCTATTGTATTGTAACTGCCTCTTATCTGTGGAAGTGACTGCTGGACAAGGCTTTATTCCTGTGACTATATGCAATGTAGCAACTGAAGGTTAAAGGGAAAAGATTAGAAGCAGCAAGTAGTGAAATGGATCTCTACCTACATTGTGAAATTGGGCTATGTGCCACTGGACCTCAAAAGGTAGGGGGGAAAGTCATTGTGTAATTGATAAAGTGATTGTGTAAGCGATGAAGAGGAGGGAGGATGAAGTAATGATCTTCCAGGGTACAAGACAACCACTCATCTATCAAAGCACATGTGATTTCACATTAATCGTATGTGATTTCATATGGTTTAGTTGATTACGTGGGTTGGGTGATAGGTTGGACGCGATGATCTTGAATGTCTCTTCCAGCCTGGTCTGGTCTATTCTATTCTGTTCTGTTCTGTTCTGTTCTGTTCTATTCTATTCTATTCTATTCTATTCTATTCTATTCTATTCTATTCTATTCTATTCTATTCTATAATCAAGAGGGTGCTTTGCCCACCTTCTGGCCTGTAGTGGCCCTACATGAGGGGATGCCGAGATTATATAATTAACCCAAAGCTGTGACATGATGCAGTAATGAATTTCAGTCAATGTTGCCATTGTGGAGATGTCCACTAATTATATTGGTGCCTTGCTGACTCAAAGTCTGGAGTATGCTCCACGGTGTGCTACCATCTCTAGTGTATGGCATGTGTATAAATACTATGCTTTTGCTATGCCAAGTGTTAAGTAACAAATGTCTTTTTCTATCATAGTATAAATAATAACTTACTTTTCAAATATATAATAGTGTATATATTGTATTGTATACTTTCCACTGCACCTCGTCCTTTGTGAACCTCTAACTGTAACAACCTCATGGAGACCATGACTGTACTTCTTATACTTGCAATGATTCTCCACAGAAAAACCTAGAAAACAAAAAGCTGGAGGCTCTAAAAGACAAAGTGGTTTCAAGATGAGATCAAGACAGAAACAGAAGCAAAATATTGTCAAGGGAGGCAGGAATTAATTTCTATCCACTTCATTTATTTGGTGGATCAGCACAAGTCTTCATTTTCCAGAGAGATGGGCTCTGAACACAAATATGTTCTTTGGTAAACCTCAAAATAATTGAAGGGGTTTTCCACAAGGCAGGCCAGAAAAATATGAACTTCTATACTTCAGACTTTAAAAGCTTTCTTTAGGAACTGTCTTCTTTTTAAAGCCTAAGATCAATATCATCAGTGGTTAATAACAGCTATTCCTATTACTGACTCTTCACTCCCACATTTATGTAGTAGAAGTATTTTTAAGAGAAGGGGGAAGCAAGCATGTAACATAATCACCAGTTATCCTCAGAGATGTATTAGTCATTTCTCAAAAACCAAACAAAACTCCCAATACCATTACATCCACTGCATTGCAGGTAGAATCATAGAATCAACCAGGTTGGAAGAGACCTCCAAGATCATCAAGCCCAACCTATCACCCAGCCCTATCCATTCAACTAAATGCCTCATCCAGGCTTTTCTTGAAGATCTCCACCACCTCTCTGGACTGCCCATTACAATGGCAAATCACTCTCTCTGTGAAGAACTTCTTCCCAACATCCAGCCTCAACCTCTCCTGGCACAGTCCCAGACCGTGTCCTCCCGTTCTGGTGCTGGTTGCCTGGGAGAACAGACAGACCTCCCACCCAGCCCCAACCTCCCCTCAGGTAGTTGCAGAGACCAACAAGGTAGGTATGTTATCCACCAACACTCAGTGGGTGGTCAAAAGCACTTGCCATTTGACCTTTCCCCCAGCAGTGAGGAGAGGCTCTGAGGGTGCAGCTGGCTTGGGCCTCTCCAGTTGGAGGTGGTGAGTTCTAGAAGCTGGTGCAGGCTTCTTCTCTGGGCACCCACGCACTTAACTGCTGGCCTCTGAGCCGGCTCCACAAAACCGATCAGATAAAACATAAGGTTTTCAAATATGCGCCTAGGGATCATACAGAGCAGCATAACTGTGCAACTGAGGTAGGTATAACATGCAAAGAAGCCTAATACCTTTGAGGATGAGAAAATTACTGCTCATTATGCTAAGTAATGCCTTATATCAGCATGTAAATAACTTTTCTTTGTAAGCAATCACCAAAGCATTCTCAACAGAAAATTAATATATCTGATTTGTTTATGCATTCATCTAATTTAGGGCAGAAATATTTTAAACTGTAACTAGATAGGAAAGTACATCACTACAATTTTGCTGAGCTATGTGTTAAGATCCACATGTATCCATACTTAGACAGACACACACATGCAATTACATGCTCTGTCTCTGTGATAGGCTGAATCAGATAAGAAGTTAATTATACAGGTCTGTGCTGTATGTTATTAGGGACTTCACTCATCTCCCTGTTTCTGGCAGTCATAGTTTTGGTGGGAAATTAAAAGTTAATTTTGGTTTTTGTCCTTTTGTCTTTTTTTCCTTATCAGTAGTGCCTCTGAGGCATGCTAAAGTATGCTGAAAGTGACCTTCAGTTTACTCATATCATCCTGACACAAGTGATTTAGCCTCCATACTTGTAGGAGTAAACATGAGAAACACCCACTGACTGACAAATATTTAATCAGGATTCAGTCGCACATTCGCTCCCAGACATAGAGGGGAGGGTGCGTTAGATAATGACCTCATTTAGCAAGGCATCATCATTTAAGTTCACTACCATTATATAAATACTGCTATTACCTTTTGCACTCTCAACCTCTACCTTCTTGTCTTTCTTCAAAGGTTGCTATATTTTGTGGCCTATTCACACGCAGCTGCCATGCACTAATACTGCAGTGCTGTGATGTCAAAGATGAACACAGATCTTTAACCAAACCTGATTAGGACAACAATTTTCCCATTCCTCAAAATTACTCCCAGAGCAAGCTGACAAACAGATTTTGAGCATTTAAACATATAGGGGTTAGACAAACATTGCAGGAAAGGGCACAACCCCACAAACACCTCCCTGCAGAGACTGAATGTGCTGATGCACACCATGAAGCCAGCTCCTCTGGGGATTGTATTTTCCAGGACAGTAGTGCTGCCTCTGCTTGCAATGGTCAAAAACTCTGGGCCATTAAACCTGGTGGGCTTATCTGTGCACTCACCGCTATTCTCACATGGAAGTCCTGTGCTGAACTGGAGCTTGGAGGGCAGCTGAAACAATTTAAAATATGTTAATTAGTTGTGACTTGCAGATTTCAGTGTCGATACACTGAGGCTTGAGGTGAGGAGAAAGTTCTTCACAGAGAGAGTTGTTGGCCTCTGGAATGTGCTGCCCAGGGAGGTGGTGAAGTCACCGTCCCTGGAGGTGTTCAAAAAGGGATTTGGATGTGGCACTTGGTGCCATGGTTTAGTAGTCATGAGGTGTTGGGTGACAGGTTGGACTTGATGATCTTTGAGGTCTTTTCCAACCTTATTGATTCTATGATTCTACGACACCTTAATAGATACAATGCAAACATGAAAAGCAAGAGAGATTAAAAAAAAATAATTAGTGGAGATAAGGACCTCAATCACTGAGTGGGGAAAAAATCTTAAAAAGAAAACAAACATTTGGGATGTCACAGTAAGCCAAGTCAAATAAGCTCTTGAAGTTACAGGACCTTTTCTGAAGGAGTTTAATACTTGGAGGCTCAGAGAGTGTATTCTGTGATTCACAAGACAGAAGTCACAGGATTATTATGAAAGGCAATTTCAGAAATACAGTATCACCCAGACCTGTGCTGGAAAAACCATGTTAAAACCCAAAAGACTACTGTAGCAGACACAGCAAAGGCCATGAGGGTACAGATACAGAAAGAAGAACAGATGCACTGGAGCGAACTTTTGAGTGCCTCAGTATAGTTTGAGAAAAATAAAGCATACCAAAAAAATTATAGAAAAGGTGAGCTCAGAGCCACCATATCCTACAGAAGCTCAAGACAGCTCTAAAACAGCAACTGAATGAAAATTCAGCATTGACTGCAGATGACATCCCCACAAATCTCTTTTTCTGGCAATGGCTACTTAATGTAAGCGCACACCTGTATGTGCACTACTGGGCAGAGCGTTGATGCATCATTCATGTTGATGGCACCAAAAATAACCACAATTTATCATGCCCACAAGAGAGCAGGCAATGGCTGACTCTTCCCTTTGGTTTGGTGATTCAGTATGCTACTTACAGCTGCCCATGGTGTTTCAGTGTTGCACTGCATTTCCATGCATTGCCTCCCCTGCCAGCTCCACAGCAGATAAGGAACTAGACCAGCTGGAAATGTCTGTTCTTAGTTTAGCAAGAGTGCTCCAGTTGACTCCCTGAACACAGAGTCAAAGCAAGAAGCTTACAGATTTTACCCACGGTTTATTTAAGTCTAGCTCCACTTTGCTAAGAATCTCACCAGGAGATAAGAGAGAGCTTTCAAAGAGGGTGAAGTGTTTACATGTCTCTCAAAAATACCTTCTGAGGTAGCACCTATCACATACAGTGTAAAAGGAAACTCACCCAAGTTCATGTGAACCTCTCTTTCTGACTCATAATTACCCACTACCAAGTCTTTGCATGCAGTTGTAAATCCTGACAGGCTATTTTCATTTTCACGTCAGATCTGTGTTTTGACTCAACACTAACAGAAGTAAAGGTCACAGAAACATGACCTGGCTACCCAATCCTTTCAAGGAGATTTTTCGTTTAATTTTACTGAGAAAAAAAATGTTAGGGTCAGGCACTGACCATTAAAAAAAAAAAAAAAAACTGAATAAGCATCATCCAAACAGCAGGCAGATCTTGGTACAAGAACTTTTACACTTAGTTTAGCACATTTTGAATGAAGATCTATCATACAAGGGAGAACTTTTCATTGCAAAAGGTGATGAGGATTGTGGTATCCTTTGGCTATGCCTTTACAATTTTTTTTTTTCACAGATCTTTAACAGAATGTAGTAAATAAATCACTCTTGGGTGTAAAAAGGAAAATAAAGATCATTCTGAACAATCCCATGGGAGAGATATCTACCACAGGATTTAGTTCCCAAAAGAACTCTTCTCACTTCTTTGCTCTGGTAGTGACACTAACTTGCTTCTGCTTGACCTTGGCTGCATTGTTTAGGCTAAGTCTAAATTCTCATCTCCTTTCTTTTTCCCCTTTTGCACAGGGTAATAAGGGGGAGGCAGAAGGAGAAGGTAGTAGCTTCTTGTACTGTTTATTAATGGTAAATATCTGTAAATATTGTAATATTTTGTACATATTCATTGCATTTCGTTGTAGACAGGGATCAAAAACATAACCTGTACCTCATCCATGTAATTTAACTTATAGCTTTAGTTTTGAATATTGTATTCCTGCCACAAATAATTGTTTGCAGAAACTATTTAGAAAATCATCCTATGTGGCACATAAATCAAACAGAAGTGGAAGCAAAATTAATGAAAGACTAATAGCCAGCAAATTATTCACTGAGTTCTGTCCAATGCCTTCTCCCCAACACAACAAGGTGTTACAGCTGAATCATGGTGATAATTCCATCTCTTCCCTCTGTGGTCCTTTCCTTTTTAAGGGAAGGGTTTGCTGGATAAATCATCATCTCACCAGTAAGCCCATCTTTAATTGCATTTTACATACACTTTATGCATACATATATATAAAACACAGGCACATACAAGCTCACATTCTATAGTTCCTCCTCCATTTTGAAGATATAATCTACAAATTCTTATTTTGTGAACACTGGTTTCTTAGAATCATAGAACCAACAAGGTTGGAAAAGACCTCAAAGATCATCAAGTCCAACCTGTCACCCAAGACCTCATGCCTACTAGACCATGGCACCAAGTGCCACGTCCAATCCCCTCTTGAACACCTCCAGGGATGGTGACTCCACCACCTTCTCCCTTTCTATGATACCTGCCGCTCTCCTGCAGGGTTTGTGCTCCGTAAAGAGCCAATACAAGAGCAAAAGCTATTTTGACAGATATTTAACAGTCAAATCCAACTGAATCACATCCATTAAAAATCGTATCAACTCCCTTAGGAATTTTTAAAATCTAGATTAAAATGTGAGAGAGCAGAATAATTTAGATTTAAGAGCTCATCTAATACATTAAAAAAAAATCAGCTGTCCTTATTGAAAAATTATATTTAACAGCTCATATAATCAATTAAAAATTACAGCCATCCTTATTTAATGCTTTTATTCCATCTATCAAGTTTTTCCTCCTCCTTATTTCTTCCACTTGCTTTAACCATTTTTCCCCTCATTCTTTTCCCCCTTTGCTGACCTGCCCTAGATTCCTTCATACATTGAATATTTCCTTTCTTAAAAGCCTTCTCTCCTTGCTTCCCTCTTCCTTGCTTTCAAACCAATTCCAGCCCATTTTCCTAGGCTCCATCTTCTATTGTCTCTCACAGTTAAGGGACTATTCTGCATGGGGTGAGTTTCAGATTCCTACTCCCCTACTGGCCATGTGGCACCACAGGGTGGGTGGTCTCTGCAAGGTAACCTGGCCAAGCTGCTGTCAGCCCAGCAAGCTGACTTTTGACTCAGGAGCACCACCTGTACAGACTGGTTTCCTCTGGAACACTGGTAGGGAAGGAGCGCTTCTATTTGACCCAAACAAGATGAGCATTGTGAGGGAAGAAGTTGTGGACTACCTGCAGACAGAAGTCAAGTTACAGGCTCCAACTGCAAGACTTACTCTTCTAATTCCTCCTCTGCCCCAGTTCTGGTTTAATTTTGTTTTTACAAACTTGTTCTGTACTTGTTCTGCACACAAAAAAGGCACAGGTCCTACCAGCATCTTTAAGCTGAAAGCCCTCTGTCATTATATGACACTGCAGGGACAGAGAGCATCCTTCCTTGGTGCCTTGGTCAGGGACTTGTCTGTTCCATAGCCTGTCATGTAACTTACATACAGGGATTTCAGCAGCTTGTTAATGGGATGTGCTCGGACAGGAGCACTGTGTGGTCATGCCCATGTATGAGCTCCAGGACCCTCTGCTTTGTAGGGGTACAGAGACACCAAAGCTGCCACTTGCCTACCGAGCTGAATCTTGAGACTTGCTAGTTTGCAAAAGGTTGCCTGGAACTAGGTAGATGAGGTAACTCCCTCTGCTTTGGGTTGACTGCAAATAAGTATCTCATTTCTTATATTCAGCCCTCCCAGGAAAAGCTCTTGTACACTTGTGAATGCAAGCACATTGCTATTTGCCACACTGGCTTTGGAGGCAACAGCCTCAAGTAGCAGTTTTCACAAACATATGCATACACTCAAGCACGCTCTGAAAGCCCTGCTAGTTTATCTATTTATGGTGTGTCCAAGTAACCTATCACCATGGCAGCTAAGCAGAGAGAGGAGAAAATGCTGCAGACCAGAGCAGATCAGACAGCAGTGCTTTTAAGACATAACCACAAGACTCTATGTCACATCCTCCCTGGCTGCTGCCATGACCCATTTATGATTTCTACCTGAAAGCTGCACAGAATGAAAAAGTTTTATTAATATCCCCAAACTATACTCTTCAAAGATCTTACACTAGCAGTAATGGAAAACAACATAAAAGCAGGTAGAAAGTGGCCCACAACCGTTTAAACAGAAACCCAAATCTAATTTAAATTAACATTTAAAAATATACTGCAGTGAACCAGTCTAAAAGGAATGCACTCAGTTCACAGGGTGCCTCAAGCAGCTTCAAAGGGGAAAAAAATTACACATTTAAAATATATACAGAAGCAGCTCAAGGTTTGTCATTAGCAAAGAAAACTGATGAGTGGGAAACCACAGGACGGATGGCAGCAGAGGTCAGTCTGTCCTGGGCATGAGTAGGTCACCACTGCATTTTGTGACCTGGAGCTGTGGCTCTCAGCTGTCTCAGTCCCTCCTGTGTCTTGCTAAGCCTCATAAATCCACCCTGACTCCCCACAGCATGTGTGCTTCCCTCACCCTGAGGCTGGCTGCCAGCAGCATAGTGTAAAGCAGGCAACATTTCAACAGGTGACTTTCTGGGGGTGGTTGTACTGCTGCAGCAGTCTGCTGCCTTAAGCAGGGTGCATCACCTTTAGTGCTTTAATTCAGGTTAACAGATTTCCCAGCTGCCCATACTTGGTATGAATTACTTCGTACTTTGAAGCACTCTCAGAGTAAGAGAGATGGGCTTTCTTTAGGCAAGGTTTAGCTGGAGGATGCATTCAAGAGCCTCACCCATTGCGCTCCAGCTGCCGGCAGAAGTTCAGGCTGCTAGAAGTAGTCCAAGACAAGAACAGAGCACACAGTGGAACCACAGAATTTCAGGGGCTAGGAGGGACTTCAAAATATCTAGTCAGATCTAGTCCAACCTCCCTGCAGAGCAGAATCACCTACCCCAGGTTACACAGGAATGCATCCAGGTGAGTTTTGAATATCTCCAGAGAGGGAGGCTCCACAACCTCCCTGGGCAGCCTGCTCCAGTGAAAAACTTTTTCCTCATATCTACATGAAACTTCCTATGCCTCAACTTCCACCCACTGCCCCTTGTCCTGTCATTGGGTACCACCAAGAAGAGCCTAACTCCATCCTCTTGGGACTCACCCTCTACATATTTATAAACACTGATGAGGTCACCTCTTGGTCTCCTCTTCTCTAAGCTAAAGAGCCCTCAGCTCCCTCAGTCTCTCCTTGTACGGAAGATGTTCCATTCCCTTAATCATCCCGGCCCTGTGCTGGACTCTTTGAAGTAGCTCACTGTCTTTCTTGAAATGAGGGGCCCAGAACTGGACACAATATTCCAGATGCAGCCTCACCTTGGGTCCTTGGCACTACTTTTCTACAGATCCACTCCTATTTCACTACACTGCTTGCATGAGTCCAAAGTTTGCGGTCCCCAACATACACGTCTTAAACAAAATAATGTCACTGAGATTCATCTCTGAGAAAATTAGAGGAGAAGCCATTCTCTTCTCACGTACAAGAGTGCCATTACTATGAGAATTCGGTCCAAAATCAAAACCAGAGGTCAGAAGGCAGATGCATCTCAGCAGGGAGACAAATGCCCTGAGAGCTTTCAGACTTTTTTCAACTTAGTGACTTAAAGTTGCACTTTTTCCTTATATATGCATTGACATTCCCATCAATGGAACTTTAAACATGTTACCATCATTTTATATTTTCTTTGGCCACTTCCCACAGGGAGCAAGTGGTCTGACATCCAGAGGCTTTCCTAAAGCACAGAACTGTAGTGACCCATTTCTGTAAGAATTAGCACCAGTGACCAAACAGGTCAAGCTAGCATCTGTGTATAAACATAATACAATAATAATACAATACACCAGGTTGGAAGAGACCTTCAAGATCATCGTGTCCAACCCATCAAACATGTCAGAAAATGCTCTGATTTGCCTGCTTGGTGATCTCCAGGAAACAACAAAGGCCTAAATTATAATGAGGTTTTATTTTCTACTGACTTTACCCCCGTGCTGATCATGTGTTCATTAGAAAATTGTGAAAGACACAGCACATGAAGCCTGATATGCCAAGGGTCCTTAGATGGTCCTACAACCTGTTGTACTCCCGTTTCCTAAGCAGATCCATCAGATTGCCCTTCTCCACTTCAAGCAGCTATGGCCCTTTGGACATGAATAGGAGATATCCTAACCTCACTCAACCCCTGTTTCTGCCCCTCTTACTAGGAAAAGGGATTAACTGATGGGATAATCAGACATTGCTTACTTTTCTATATCCCATGCAGAAAAAGATTAAGGGCAAGATTGTAGTAAGTGGGAACCTAAAGTTAGTAAGCCCATACTGAAGCACTTAAATGTCCTGATCTGGTTTTTTCTTTCTTTAAGTTGCTGATCTCCCCATTGCTCCCAGAGGCTTGACTGTTGCTCTGTAAATACATACCCTCTGGTAATCTGACCTTTCTGTCTTGAGCCAAGATTAAAAGTGGTTTTGGAGTAAGAAAATCATCCTAAGGATAAATTAAGTTTAGAAAGAGTTAAGAATAGACAATAGCACTCCTATAATGCCAATTGAGTCAAAACTCCAAGCAAAGCAAAAAAAAAAAAAAAACCCAAGGAGAAGGCACAGTGAAATATTAAATGCAGTTGCTTCTTCTATTTGCCATTTAATAATTCAAGAGCTATATTTATTTATTCATACTAATTGACCAATGAAGTTATTCTGTGGAATAGCTGAAGAGAAACTAATTGCTGTCTCATTTTATTTTAATAGTATATTAAAACACAGCCTAGACTGGAGACCTCTTCTTGACTTGTGCTGATGTTATCTGCCCTGAGACACTGGCAACTGTCCAGGGACTTGCCTACACTGATATTTAGGACTAACCTTAGGAGTCAGATTAGATGATTTTGCCTATGGCTATAATGGACCACAAATGTGAAGCTCATTTCTTTTTGAGATCAATCTTTCCTCCTTTCCATTTATTTTTTTCCACTTAGGTTCTGTTATCATTTGCTCAGCCTGTGCAAAGGGGCCTTAAAGTGAATGTAAATGAATTTTGCAAAACCCACACAGGACCCTTTAATACCATTGGAGTAATTGGGTCTTAACTGCAGTGAATCTTGAAGCACACTATCTAAATCAAGGCATTCCCAAGCATTTCTACAGTATCATAATTAACATGCCCACCAACAAAACAAGACCACAAAAAAGTGCAATACGCATTCAGTTTTAGAGTCATCCATCAGTTCCTGATCCTTCAGTGTATTCACAGAATCACAGAATCACCAAGGTTGGAAGAGACCTCAAGGATCATCAAGTCCAACCTGTCACCACAGACCTCATGATTAAACCATGGCACCAAGTGCCACATCCAATCCCCTCTTGAACACCTCCAGGGATGGTGACTCCACCACCTCCCTGGGCAGCCCATTCCAATGGCTAATGACTCCCTCGGTGAATCCTTACACGGATTCCATGCTCTGCTGATGACTAAATTGATGGCACTCTCTTCAGTGCTGAGAGCCCTTTTCCTTTCCCTCCCAGGCCTTGGGTCTGTTTCCCAATAGTTCACTCTCCCTTTCTCCTACTCCAGCCCAATTCCTGCACACATCCAGCCTCTTTCACCAGCAGGAAGGCTGCTACTATGACTGCATGCATGGCAGCTCTTCTGCTCGGCTGCATACCTGGGATAGGGAGCTACCTTCCCTGCCAGGCATCAACCCTGCTGCTGTAGCATAAGGGGCAGTGGGGTGGCAGGCAAAAGGCAGAGGCACAGGCACCGCACTAGGGATCTCGGCAGAGTAGCAAACAAGCCAAATCAAAAACATGTCAGTGTTCCAGTATCTCATCTCACATACATTTGTAGTTGAAGTATTATAGATACACCATCCAAGAACTAGAGAAGATTCTCCCCCCACCCCTTACTAGAACAGGATGTTCAGGGCACCATCAGCAGCGTGTGGTATGACATGAGCATCATGCATTCAGAGCCCAGTATATAGGCTAGCTCAACCTATATAGCAAGACAACGAGACACTGGACTGGAGCCCTGGAAATTTACATAACCCTTTGCATAGATAAAAATAAGCTCAGAAGGTAAAAGGCAACAGAAAAGAAGGTCTTTTGAGTGCAGATCCTTTCATCTTTGCGTTTGCCAAGGACAGATGTAAAGACAACCTAGATCCAAGTTGTGCACATTCCTCCTTTGAAACTCTACCTTTCTCCCAGCCCAAGCTTCACGATTCAGCACCCTCATTACCTAGTAAGGTCTGCTCCTCCCTTCAACATTTGTGGAGCAGCAAGCAGTTTCCCTCCCTTCCCAGGAATCTTAATTAACTTTTTTTCTGGTTTGTTTCCTCCCCACCCCAACTGACATACCGATACCTTCAGTTAGGTTTGTTGCAATGCTTTCAAATTCATCTTTAATTGTATTTATATTTCATATACCAGCTGACTTTCATATAAAACATTGTGCATATCAGAGTATGAGCATTCATATCATCTGTACAGTGTAACATGCAAAGCTTCACCTGTACTGTTATTTTTGACAGAGACAGCACTGCCTGTTTTAAACTCTGTTAATTCTAAGCTTAGAAACATCTACCAATGACTTTTAACCCTCCATATACATTTGTATGATGCCAAATCTTCCTACTATTTTTCCAGCCCTAATACTTCACTAGCTGAGCCAGAAAGACCTCCCTGGTTCTGCAAGACTGATTTTCCTGAAGTCAACTGATTCACATCAATCAAAAAGATCAATTAATTAGGACTGCATCTCATAATTTAAAGGTGTAGTGACCTCTTCCTGTTTGAGGTCCAAATAGAACCTGAAGGAGGCTGACAGTTAATGGGCTAAGCATGGGACACGGGACAGGCTGTGAACCAGCTCTGTGGCCTCCCCATGGATTTTGCCTGGCTGTCTCACACTGCAGCCCATAAATAAGGCCTTGTATCCCAAGTCCACATAAAATCAGTCAATGAAAGAAGTTATTAAGGTCATATTCACTCACTGGGGCAATGTGCTCACTGTCCTACCCTCTTTCAGCATTTCCCATAATTCTGATAACCACCTGCAATGGTCATATTGGATGAGTCCGGTCACGATGGCTGCATACAGTTCGAAGTGAATTTGGGTGAGACAGGCAGCCAAAGGCTATTGTGAACAATGTAGCCATGAAATCACAGTGCCAGCCAATGTCTGGCTTAAGCCAGACTTGGAAGAAATTAACTCCTCTATTCATTATGTAAATATGACCCCACAAATAGTGGACAGCCTGTGGCCTGTTGAGCAATCCTGCACAGCAGTGGGCTGCATGCCAGGATCTCCCGTTGAGAAGGCACATCTCTCAGGGTTACTCCTAGAGGTTGAGAGATTTCTTGTCACAACAGATTCTCAGTAAGTGATTAATAGCAGAATAAACTTGAAAATCTTAGCTAAGTGATATGAAGGATTGGCTGCATATTTAATAATCCTTTAGACATAAACCATTAACCAAGCCTCGGATGAGCACTGGATCCAGCCACATCTACACTTCTCTCCAAGGAGAAGTTTAGAATGCAAAGGTGTCCTTGTCAGTTTTGTCTGAGCATGCTCTCTATGCAGTAAATAACAAAGTGTACCCTGCCTCAAATCCTGTTAAACCACTGCTGCATTTACTATCAAACTTTGTTAAATCTCCATTTTATGTCAATAAATATATTGCTACTTCTCTCTCACGAGTGAAGTGCGTCACTCCACCCTCAACACTCTCAGAAAGCGGCTTACAAATTACCCACATTCAGCACATGGAAACAAGATTATTTGTGACATAACAGATTGCCACCAGTGTAATCCAGAGCTTGTAAACACTTGCTAGCTGTCCACAGGCGAGCACAAATCTGTGCCAGTGTAGCTGTTTTTAGGCAGAGGCGATCACGAATTATCAGATGCTAACATCCCAACCCTTTTCTGTGCCACTAATACTATATTTCCTGAATGCTTTCCCTGCTGACCTTAATCTGAATGTTGCCTGCATCTTCAGTGGCCCCAGGACTGGGCCTTTGTGGGATTATTTTGGAAAGCAAAATTCAGCGCTATAGCGGCTAAGGGAATTTTATGGGGGAAAATTACTTCTAAAAAAATGTTAAGTAGCAGATCTGATTAACCAAGCATTTGCTCCAAGATCTCCTCTGACTGCATCCTTAAACAATTTTTGGGGAGGGAAGTAAAAAAAACCAGAAAGTCAAAGTCAGAAATGAACATTTTATGAGCCCCTCAGTTTAGGAAAGATGTTGACTTGCTGAATGTGTCCAGAGAAGGGCAACAAAGCTGGGGAGGGGTTTGGAGCACAAGCCCTATGAGGAGAGGCTGAGGGAGCTGGGGTTGCTTAGCCTGCAGAAGAGGAGGCTCAGAGGAAACCTTATTGCTCTCTACAACTCCCTGAAGGGAGGCTGCAGCCAGGTGGGGGTTGGTCTTTTCTCCCAGGCAACCAGCACCAGAACAGGAGGAGAGTCTCAAGCTGCACCAGGAAAGGTTTAGGCTGGATGTTAGGAAGAAGTTCTTCATAGAAAGAGTGATTGGCCATTGGAATGTGCTGCCCAGGGAGGTGGTGGAGTCATCATCACTGGAGGTATTTAGGTAGAGACTGGATGGGGTGCTTGGTGCCATGGTTTAGTTGATTAGACAGTGTTAGGTGATAGGTTGGACTTGATCTCAAAGGTCTTTTCCAACCTGGTTAATTCTATTCTATTCTAATCACTGAGTGATATCAGACATCTAGAAATAGCTCTTCCAGCACCTCCCTCACAAATCAGGAAATTTCAAAGGCCAACTGATTTCAGGGTTTCATCTCCAGATTGGGATAAATGGCAACACTTCTTATGAAGAGCAAATTTCTACAGACTGCTTAACTTTCAAAGTCATCATGTAAAGCTGGATTTGAAGCCAGAAGTCCCTGCAGGTGACTGACATCATGCCACCAGGATCTAAGCAGCTGTTTCACTGTGAGAGTTTTGTACTGGCAGCTGTGCAAACATAGATGTTTTCCCTTAGCGAGGACTGGTGAGAGCAAGGCAGTGAAGGATTATGTGAAGCATTGAGACAAAGATATGCAGGGGTTAAGCATATTCGTTCAGCAAAATCAATATTATTAGTTTATTAAAACAACAAGGTATGAATCAAAAGCTGCTTATCCAAGTCTTGGTACTCACTATGAAAACATCACAGCAACAATGCCATTGATGGCATTTTCTAGCAATCTCTCCATGCCCTCACTCATGCATTGCCCATCTCTTGAGCATCCATCTCTCCATCTCTGGAGGGCAGAGAGGCTTTGCAGAGGGACCTCGACAGGCTGGACAGATGGGCAGAGTCCAATGGCATGAGATTTAACACATCCAAGTGCCGGGTTCTGCACATTGGCCACAACAACCCCAGGCAGTGCTACAGGCTGGGGTCAGAGTGGCTGGAGAGTGGCCAGGCAGAGAGGGACCTGGGGGTACTGGTTGATTGTAGGCTGAACATGAGCCTGCAGTGTGCCCAGGCAGCCAAGAAGGCCAATGGCATCCTGGCTTGCATCAGGAACAGTGTGGCCAGCAGGAGCAGGGAGGTCATTCTCCCCCTGTACACTGCACTGGTTAGGCCATACCTTGAGTACTGTGTCCAGTTCTGGGCCCCTCAGTTTAGGAAGGATGTTGACTTGCTGGAACGTGTCCAGAGAAGGGCAACAAAGCTGGTGAGGGGTTTGGAACACAAGCCCTATGAGGAAAGGCTGAGGGAGCTGGGGTTGCTTAGCCTGGAGAAGAGGAGACTGAGGGGTGACCTTATTGCTCTCTACAACTACCTGAAGGGAGGTTGTAGACAGGCAGAGGTTGGCCTCTTCTCCCAGGCAGCCAGCACCAGAACAAGAGGACACAGTCTCAGGCTGCGCCAGGGCAGGTTTAGGCTGGATGTTAGGAAGAAGTTCTACACGGAGAGAGTGATTGCCCATTGGAATCGGCTACCCGTGGAGGTGGTGGAGTCACCTTCATTGGAGGTGTTCAGGAGAAGACTTGATGGGGTGCTTGGCTGTATGGTCTAGTTGTTGGGTGGGTTGGACTGTTTGATGGGTTGGACGCGATGATCTTGAAGGTCTCTTCCAACCTGGTGTATTGTATTGTATTGTATTGTATTGTATTGTATTGTATTGTATTGTATTGTATTGAGAGCACTAGATTCCAACAAGCTGACAAATGAAGAGCTGGTTCATGGTCATTTTACAGAACCACACTCAGGCCCAACACTGTAAGTCTGAGAGTGGTAGTTCTCACATTTTCATTATTTAGGTTTTCTGTAAAATTTTCCATGATACCCAGAGGGTGTAGAAACATGAGAATTACATTTTTAAGTTATGATTTAATCAGAGCAAACAACTTGCATGGCATATGTATTTGCAGAAGTAATGGGCCATGAGAAAATGTCTCTTGTATAAAGGCCTAAAAGGCTGAATAAATTCCTTCAGTGTCAGAGGTTGGGATACAGAGTTACCTTCGAAAATGGCACAAGCAGAGTGACATGGCTGCCCAGGGAGGTGGTGGAGTCACCGTCCCTGGAGGTATTCAAGAGGGGATTGGACGTGGCACTTGGTGCCATGGTTTAGTCATGACGTCTGTGGTGACAGGTTGGACTTGATGATCTTTGAGGTCTTTTCCAACCTTGGTGATACTGTGATACTGTGTGTTCAAAAAGGGATTGGACGTGGCACTTGGTGCCACGGTTTAGTAGTCATGAGGTGTTGGGTGACAGGCTGGACTTGATGACCTTTGAGATCTTTTCCAACCTTATTGATTCTATGATTCTATGACATGCAGAAGGATCATAGAACCATAACTCCAAAACAAGAGTAAAAGTAATTTCATTATTCTACAGTAACAAGTGTTAGCTAGTGAGACAGTTCAATACACTTACCTGAAGAAGCTGAAGTAACCCATTCTAGAGAACATTAAAATAATTTCATTGCTTGCAAGATTTTTGGATAATGCACGTATATACCACGGAATACTTTGGGTCTCATGTCGCCACTGGCTCAAGAAATGTTCAAAATAGGTAAATGTATCTTTCTTATTTTTCATGACATGCAACACAACTGATCCCACCTGGAAATATCTCAGCAAGGAGTACAATTTTTAGCTACCTGAAGGTTTTCGTGACCCCAAGCTCATGCTTTCTTGGTCTCATCTGTGGCACAGCAGATGCCAGGACCTTCATAGGGCCAGTGTGGTGTCAGAGGGGTGCCATGACACACAACCATCCATCTCAGCAGTGGTAGCTGAGTCACTGTATCCGTGCAGCCAAACAAGGGCAGGACCTTTCTTCTGCTGCCCATGGATGCCCTTTTTTTCTGAGAGGTTTCTCTCAGAGCCAGGCTGACTAGCAGCAGCAGGAAACAGTCCCAACGTGCTGTGAAACTAGGGCCATAATATGTTAATGTGAAGACTTTTTCCAAGTAATCTTTACCATCTGTTGTCTCACACTGATGTTAGTATTAATAATTTATAGGCCTTCTCTTAAGGCTGAGGAGGAAGGAGAGCAGCTTTGACACAGAGAAAATACCAACTTTGTTTTTTTTAACGAGATTTATATTGTTCTCTACAATAGCCTCACACAGGGAATATATGGTGGTGTTCTGCTTTGCATTGCTGCTGCTTTTGTAAATCTCTTACTGAAATAGCTGTGGCAAGATACTGTGGTTCAGTTCCTCTGTTGCTTCTTTCCTTCTGAAATAAGGCACGGAGCCTATCCAGCACATGAGCAAAGTTCATATAAAGGTCAGAGGCAAAGCATAAGCTAACAATGTAAGTTGCATTATAGGATGCAGATACTGCCAGGCATGAACAGGGTTCCTTATTCTGCTATCTGAGGGACTGCTAGGCTGAAGAAGCATAGCAGTGCTACCAGTTTAAGCCAGCAGAATCTCCTTGCTATATTTAACCTTGATTTCCTCAGAGACCAAATATGCAAATGCAAAATGTGATGCATGGCAAATACTGCTTTCATAAGTGAGGGCTAAGTTACAGTCCCAAACAATCAAATCAGCCTTTCCTACTCAGAGGGCTCCACTTTAATCCCTTATTAACAGGATTAATAGCAGATTTACAGTTCATACCATCTTGCTCCCCTTTACACAAACCAATCTAGCTGCTTTTGCAGAGGGACAGGTGGATTAATAGTCTTAGTCAAAAACTATGGTGATAATGCAGAAAAACAGCCAAAGGGAGGGATTCCAGGGTGAAAATGGACAGCTGGAAGATTGCTATGAAAGCCATGCAGTGACTTCACCCACAGATAAAAATGTGAAATGTGTGGGAGACCCTCGTGCTTCTAAATTGAAAAACAAAACAAAAGCCCTGAAAGATAAACAAGTACAGTAAAGGAATAAGTCTCTCATTAATAAATGCTTACCAGCGGATAAACAAGTAAAGGCATAAAGAACCTGTGAAGCTCAGAAATGTGGAGGCATTTGATGAAACCTAACTCCACTAAGAAACGCAAAGCTCTGGCAGACTGTTATACAATCTTTGACTTCTTTTAATAACAGTTGAAGGTCAGATGCCACAGCTCTTCCTGGAAATCCTAAAAAGACTGGGTGGCTCCCCAAGTTAGAAGGGAACTGCCACATCGTATATTGTGCAAGGTACAGCTATTGACTAAGCTATTATATTACCTCCAGCAGCTGACTCAGACACAGTTGTTATAAAAGGCTTTCGCACTCGGGCAAGCAGCACGTAGCAGCCACAGGCGAACGGGCTTGGGGCCGCAGGACCCCGAGCGAGCTGGGGAAGGTCGGGGGGGGTCAAGCTGATTACCTCCGCCAACCCCTTCCCCCTCCCTCATCCCCCGTCCCCTCTCGGCGCAGAGCTCGGCTGGGTTACCCGAGTTCACACCGGGCTATTGACATTCAGCTGCATTGCTTACTCATTACCGGATCAGCAGGGGACTGTCTGGGTCTAAAAAGTTAACCCTTCTCATGCCGTGGTGAAGGGGGCTTTGTTTAGAGGCCTGGCGGCAGCTCTACCTGTTGGCGCCCCCGGGGGCAAGGCCAGCCGAGGCGGGAGCTGGCAAGGCAGCCCGACCCCCACAAGAAGGCGGGTAGCAGACATAGGAGGACGGGGAAACCTGTGCCCTAGGTGAGAATTCGCTCTTAAAAAGGCAGGAGAAAGGGCATCCGTAGACAGCTCTCACACAACCAATTATTTCCTCGTTAAGCAAAGAGTGAATAACGCTCCTGAGTTAGGGTGAGCAGGGGTAAGGGAAGTACGATGTAAGGTAAAGCACATTACTTGCAGTGACTCGGCCTAGGTGTCGCTCCGTTACGATCCCTGTGCTGTCTTTCACTCTGCTTCGCAAGTGTTCGTAAAATTATTGCAAATCTTGCAATACCACTTTTTTGCTTAATGATTCAGACCTTGGCTGCCTTAAAACCTCAGTATGGTTTAAGGAGTAAACTCCTTGTGCTTCTAGCTTCACCTTTTATGGCTGGTAACCTAGATGAAGTATGAAAAGACTCCAAAAGGTGAGGGGGAGAACCCTTGCTGGTGCCTTGTGGTCCTGTTAAGGCAGCATTATGGTTTCCTGGTAATGGCATACTAATTTATGTCTTCTGAAATTCGAAGCTGTCTAATACATCCTCACAGTCCACTAAGAAATGTCAGGGGTTTGTTTGTTGGGGTTTTTATAATTTGTTTGATTGGGTTGTTTTTTAAATAGTATTTCTGTGGTCGAACTAAAACATGCTGTTCTCTCTTCCCCCCCCCCCATCAAGTCGAAGGCTCCTTTGTAAAGATAATCTGTATCATTCTCTCACAGAGAAGAACAGATGGTGAATAGCAGGTATGCAAAATGTTCATACTACTCTTCTTTATTTCACCTTTTGCTGTAATTAACTAGCATTCCAGGCTCCAAAATGAAGCATTGCATTCAGACAGGAGAATTTGGTCACGATAATTTTGCAAAGCTTTCAATGCTAGTTCAGTTTCGTGACATTTGGAGTGTAATTTATACACATCACAAAACATGCCAGGTACTTGGAGGTGCATCAGAAGAGGCAAAGGTCTTATCACAGTTTATAACCACAAGTGAAATTTCCAAATAAACAATGAAATACAAGTAAACAAGTAGTGATGTTTATTTGTATCTGGCTAATACCTCCATTAATCTTTTGTAGTCATTTCTAATATTGAGAGTGGGGAAAGTATGATTTATAGCTCTTTTAAAGGAAGAACCAACATGAATTAGATGGATTGGGCCAGTGGATCAGTTCCAAGAATAGGGAAAGAAAAGACAAGATGTGATCTTTGGATGTGGTGAGTGAGGTGTTTCTGTGGATGAAACATGTTAGAAGGAGATACAGAAAAAACACAAGATACGCATGTCTACAGAGGCAAGAGGGGGAAAGCTTAAATTTAGTGGGAAAGTCAGCAAAAGAACTTGAAGAATGGCATCTGACTGAAGTGAAAGGTAAGGTAGAAATGGCTTATGCAAAATATCAGGAGTGTAAAAAGAATGTATCACTTATCTGTAATTTAATAATTTAATAATATTTGTTGGAGATAGCGGAGAAAATACTGTTGTGTGAATTTTAAGACTGAGTGACAGTGGGAAAAGTTGGATAAGAAACAGTAAGTCAAAAGTAGAGGGTTTATTTTCAAGCTGAACAAGCATCAAGGAAAAGAAGGAACTTACTGAAAGCGCTTCAGTTCTCGCAGTTTGTTGGCGTGTGGTTTTCTTGAGGGTAATGTCGAGGAAGTTCAGCTGGCAAGGTAAAGGCAAGATTCTCAGCAAAGCAGAGTGGAAATGAAGAAGTTAAATCGCTGAGTTTGTAAAGGGTAGTTGAAGATGTGGAAGTGTGTCACAGCATGGG
Organism: Picus viridis; assembly: GCA_033816785.1. Taxonomy (NCBI): domain Eukaryota; kingdom Metazoa; phylum Chordata; class Aves; order Piciformes; family Picidae; genus Picus; species Picus viridis. Next base: position 6,189,973 of record CM066570.1, read on the forward strand.
AATGGAGGCAAACAAGAAGCGTATGGTGTTTCTGAAAGCTGGAGAACAGGTGGTTTTCAGTAAGGGAGGGGGTGCAGTCACCCTAAAACAGAAGGGAGGATGAGCTCACTGGTGACTTTTCTGGTAATGCTGCAAGCCATTGCTATGGACGAGAAGAAACAGAAAGCAGATTTTACTGGGGGAAAATTTGGCCAAGTAGGGCCAGAAGAAGTGGTATTTATTTATTTATCTATATATTTAACATGTTTAAGACATATGGAGGCAAAGAAAGGAAGCATATGGAGTGGAACTGGAAAATGGAGCTGAGGTCAGGAGAGATGGTAGGTGAAACAATAACATGTTTCAGAAGCAGAGAAAAGTGGTTGAAGATGTCTCATTGTTTCTTCATGCTCTTCCATCTGTCAATATCCATCTGTTGTTTTTTTGTTGTACACTGAAATGTCAACTCCAGTAACTGTTTAATGTGAAATGGATAATCATGTCTCCCTTTTCCACCAATTTTTGGAATAATATAATGAAAAACCAACACACAGCAGCGGAAGGGTGAGGAAGACCCACTTGTTATCTATAACCTAGAGCTTGGTGATTAAAGGATACTGTTCTGTGAAGCAGGAAAGGTCAGAAGTGAATCCATAAACTGAGAAGGACTTGGAACTTGTGAAGGGGGGACCCTGAAGCCTATTGTAATGCTTAGCTACTGACCCATTCTATGAAAGGGGAGGGTTAGGTTGGATGTTAGGAAGCACTCCTCTTGGAAAGGGGAATTAGACACTGAAATGGGCTGCCCAGGGAGGTGGTGGAGTCGCTGTCCCTGGAGGCATTTAAGGAAGGATTGAATGTGGCACTTAGTAACCGTGTGCTAGTCTGTGTGGTGGTGTTAGGTCATAGGCTGGACTTGATGGTCTCGGAGATCTATTCCAGCCTCAATCATTCTGATTCTGTGATTCTGTGAAAGGCACAGACATAACCCCAAATCCTAAAGGAAAGCTGTAACAGGAGAATACACACCAGAGAAAATACTCGCTAACACCCTGCAGCCTGGTGCTTGGTGCCAAGAATGTCCAAGAAGTAAGATGTTGAAGATACCTGCTCTTGGTACTCTCTGCATCTGCCCTCTCCTTGGTGCCGTGACTGCTTTGAACAAAATCCTCAGGCATCGCACTCCAGTACAGGGAGGCTGAATGAACCCAGCTGGGGAAGCAGTATCACTGCTGGCTATCTCATGCCTTTGCTGTAGGTCAGCTTTTGCATTGCAGAGGTGGCTGATGAAAGTATGTACTGGGTTTGCAGTCATCTGCTAGCTGAGGAGAAAGTGCACCTTTTTGTGCCGCCAGCCAGGTAGGGGAGCAGGGCACAAGAGGGGATGGTGATATGTAGCATAACCATGATCCACTGGAACCACTTGCCTCCCCCAGGCAGGAGCAAGGAAAGGTACCCTGTTGCTGGTGCCTTGGCTTTTGCGCTGGGAGGCAGGCACTTGTCCGCTTCCAGGGGTCAGTCCACCATAGTAAAGTAAATGATTTGCCTCTGCATCACCATCTGCTGTCAGTGACCCACAAGGAATATCCACCCCACCAATCATTTTCCCTCTTGGCAAAATGCAGTGATTGTAGCCCAGCTGCTTTGCAGAGCAGCAGCACGGAGCTGAGTCAGTCCCTACCAGGTCACTGGGAATCAGTCCATGCCTGCTACATCCCTGATCCACAGTGATGTAGCTGTAATTATGATTTTCACTGTTATGTTCATGATATTAGAATTTGTCTTGCTCTAGCCAAGACTCCTACTCTTCGTTCATGCATAAGCATGTCATGCTATACAATTACAGTGGAGTCAGGGCCTGATCTATACTATAATTATAACTGAGTCAGTTACAACAGACTTGTCTTCTGACCTGATTCCAAAATAGCACTATATTTTTTTAAAGCAAAAGGGATTTTAGGTGTATTCTTCACTGTGTTGCACTTGTCTTGGATTTAACCTGGGGGTTCATTTCTGATCAAGCAACCCTTTTATTAGAACAAGCAGGAAGTGGTCCAAATTGGCTCTTCATTAACATTCACGAAGTCAGCTTCAAGCACCCTTTCTGAATGTCAGGTATTTCCCGCTTGCATTCCCTCCCCACTTTGTGTGTTTGCTGCTTCCTGGCATCCTTATCATATAGTAATGAATCACAGAGGAGTTACGGTGTCGCATTTAGATACAGAGTGGGATTAGTTTGGCCAGTCCTGGGTAATCAGGCCTCTTAACAGGGAAATGCATTTAAATAGGTCAATGAATCTTACATGTCTGTGCCTCAGGAATTATCATCACTGCAGAGCTTGCAGTAGGGGGAGAAATTCTCTTCCAAGCAAAAGTTCATCGATGCCACTAGAGCAGCAAACATTCAATTTACATTTACATTTAAAATTACGTTTTACCTTCATGGGTTGTTGAGGCCCTTCCAAACTGGAATAAAAGATTCTCTATTTTTACTTTTTTTTTTTCTTTTTGAATACACAAAAGAATATATTTGAAATTAACTGTGCAATCCAGTTAGAGCTAAAAAATGCTTACCTAATCTCCCATCTCCCAAAATGAAGCTGTAATTCATAGCCTCTGTTCTTGTGTCATGCCTTTTCAGTGGTGAAAATACTGTGAAATGTTGCAATAAAAAATCTGTAGTGCTGGGATGGATGTCTCAGCAACACCTGCTGGTGGGGATGCATCCCATGCTTGTAAAAAGGAAGCATGGAATTGTTTTGGTTGGGAAAGACTGATCATTGAGTCCATCCCTTGGCCTAAAACCACCATGGCTGTTAAACCGTGTCTCAGAGTGCTATGTGTACCTGGTTTTGGAACACCTCCAGGGATGGTGATTCCACCACCTGCCTGGGAAGCCTATTCCAATGCCTGACCACCCTTTCAGATTTTTTTTTTTTTTTTTTTTTTTTTTTTTTTTTTGGTAATATCCAATTTAAACCTCCCCTGATACAATTTGATGCCATTTCCTCTCATCCTATCACCTGATACCAGAGAGAAAAGACCATCTTCCACCTCACTACAACTTCTTTTCAGGTAATTGTAGAGAGCAATGAGATCTCTCCTCAGCCTCTTCTTCTCCGGACTAAACAATCCCAGTTCCCTCAGTCACTCCTCATAAGTCTTGTTCTCCAAACCCTTCACCAGTTTTTTTGCCCTTCTCTGGACCTGCTCCAGCAAGTCAGTGTCCTTTTTTGTAGTGAGTGGCCCAAAAGTGAACAAAGTACTCAAGGCACAGCCTCACCAGTGTACAAGGGCATGATCACTTCCCTACTGTGTCTGGCTACACTATTCCAGGATGCTGTTTGCCTTCTTGGCCACTTGAGCATACTGCTGGCTCATGTTCAGCTATCTGTCAGCCAGCACCTCCAGATCCTTTTCTGTTGAGCAGCTCTCCAGCTATTCTGCCCCAAACCTGTAGTGCAGGACCCAGCACTGAGCCTTGTTAAACCTGATATAACTGACCTCAGCCCACTAATCCAGCCTGTCCAGATTCCTTTGCAGAACCTTCCTGCCCTCAAGCAGATCAACACTTCCATCCAATATACTGTCATCTGCAAACCGACTCAGGATGTACTCAATCCCCTCAACCACAGAACTGATACAGGTTAAAGGAGAACTGCATCCCACTACTGAGCCCTGGGTGACACCATTAATGACTGATCGCCAACTGGATTTAGCTCCATTCACCACCAGTCTTTGGGCCTGGCCATCCAGCCAGATTTTAACCTAGTGGAGCACCCGCCCATCCAAGCCATGAACAACGAGTTTCTTCAGGAGGATACTGTGGGGCATTGTGTCAAAGGCCTTACTAAAGTCTAGGTAGACAAGGTCTGCAGCCTCTCCCTTATCTACAAGGGGGCTCACCTTGTTGTAGAGGGAGATTGGGTGTGACAACCAGGACCTGCCCTTCCTGAACCCATGCTGACTGCACTTGATCACCTGGTTGTCATGCACATGCTGCATAATGGCGCTCAAGTCGATCTGCACCATGACCTTCCCTGGCACCAAGGTCAAACTGTCAGGTCTGTAGTTCCCTGTAGCTCCTCTTTCTGACCCTTCTTGTAGATGGGTATCATGTTTGCCAACATTCAGTCAAGTGGGACTTCCCCAGTTAGGCATGAAAGGAGTAGTCCCATCTTCCTCAGTGATGTTAGTGAAGGGAAGCAACACACTCTTCTGTCACCATCACTGTGCCCATACCATGGCGTGAGGTTTGTGAACATAGCTGGGGCAAATGGTTCTTGGATTCTTGACATTCTCAGCAACACCTGCATTTGCTCTGGAGTTCAGAAAATGGACTGGGGGTAGCTACAAGGATATACTTGTGACTTTTAGCCTAATTCCCCAGCTGTTATTCCAGGATGCCATTATGTGACAGTATTTAAAATACCATGGCCTGTTTGGGATTTCTAGGAACTAGAATAATCATGAATCATGTATAATCATGAATACACAAGTATGGACCATGTACATCAGTTAAACTTTTTGTCAAGTCCATTTCTTCCTGTATATTTATTTTTGGGGAAGAGCTTTGCAATTTCCAGCTTTTGAAGGATAAAGTCAGGCTTTTTGTTAAGATCCATTTTTTAAAATTCAGTTCAATGCAACTCTTGCAGAAGAGATTCAGGATAAGCCTTCCAGGACAAGACTACCTAAAGTTCAGTCCTGTATTCTAATTTTAATGCCTGAATTTTTGTGAAGCACATGCCAATTAACATACCTCTCTGATATTAACTAAATGTACCTTTCTCAGATAATATCTGTCTCAAGCTGTATATATCAAAAAACCCCTGGTGGTTTCCTGGAGTAAGTGTTTAAAAAATAGAGTAAGATAAGACTACACTAATGAGTTCACCAGTATAAGTAGAAGACCTGTGATCTATGAAATTAGGTATGCACATGTTCAAATGTTTATAATATGCACGTTATCAAAAATCAGATTATTTGCCATAGTGCTGTGTTTCAATCTTTAACATGATTGAGTGTGGAAAACAGTAGTTTTTAACTTGTGCTCCATTAACTGCTCTTAAATGGTGTGTGAAAATAAACTCAACCCTCAAGACTATTGTCATTAGGCTCATCTGTTATACACTGTTTGCCCCTCTCAGGAAATATTTAAAGGGTTTGAAAAAGAGAGAGGTCTGAAATTTTTTGGTGCGGAATGGTATGTCTGTTGAACCAAGAATAAGATGATGAACACTGACCTTTTGGACACTTTTATTTTCTGGCCAGTGCTATTGTCCTTCATTTGCAAATAAGCTTCTAAATAAGCATATTAAAGTTTTGTGCCCTGGGGCCCCTCACATCTGATGCACCTGGGGGCAGCTACAGTCCTTTCCTCCAGCCCACCTTCAGCAGCTCTGGGGGAACTGGCTGTGGCATCTGCTCATCCTCTTGATCTGTGCTGTTGTTTCTTTCAGTAGTTTCCCCTCTAGCTGCCCATGTTTCTCATGTCTCTGGTGGATAATTGGGTAGTATTTGCTTGTCCTTCCTGTCTATACTGCATTTTGCATAATGGGATCCCGATCCATAAAAGAGACTCCAGTAAAGCAAGCAACAGCAGCACACACAGAAACAAAGCCTTTCATGGCGAGCAGGCTTGCTGGAGATATATAAGGGAAACACATGTGTTAGTGTCTACAGAGACATTACTCGATGCCTTGGCATAGCATGGGGCTACGTAATGGTGAGGTCTAGCACTGGGAGGTTGTCATCTCTGTAAAGGAAGTTTCTTCCCCTTTCAGCTTTGATCTAGTGTATTTCAAACAGTGAAGCCCCAAATCTACGCTGGACAAAACCTTTCGCCCCCTGTGTTCTATGTGCCACGTGAGACGTTTCCAGTGGCAGGCCTTTGGAAATGTGCCATTGCTGCCGATATAGTTCCTTTCACCCAGCCAGTCGTGTCAGGACCACAGTAATGTTTCTTAGGCTTGCCCAGGGTACCTATTTAAATTATAGATCTGGAATGCTGCTGGCTTCCCTCCAAATCTCTGATCTAGTAGCTGGTTTTAATGATAAATTACATATGTTTAATAGCTCAGCTATTTTGTTTGGTTCCTTCAGAACTTTGAGATGAATAGGCTCCAGTCTCAGTGATTTATTGCAATTTAATTTGTCAAGTTGTTTCAGCACTTTTTCTTATGCTTCTTTGACAGCAGTTCACCTTCACAAACCAAAGATAGGTATTTCCCCATTCTTCTTAGAGTGAAGACCCACACAGAAACTACTTGACAACCTCTGTGAGTTCTTTCTCCTCTTTGGCCTCTTTTTCTCCTGAACTGATTAAGTTTGAGGATTTTGTGGTGAGTGTCCTATGCTCAAAACCTTAATCGTCACAATTGTATTATGCAATCCTTTTCATGAGGATGTAACAGAAGATAGAATTTTTGTCTGGATTTTTCTACAGTCTCTCTGCTCTACATTTTAAATTTTTCTTTTGATTTCCAATCTGCCTGTGACTGTTCCCTTTCCCTGATCATTGCCCATATCTGTTTCATCTGAATTAATCTTTCCTGAATATGGATTGTTAGATGTCCAGAATTCCAAGTGAGGTTTTGTATTCCTTTCTTTGTCACTGCCCAGTTCAGTGTAAGATTGCGTTTCTGTCTTTCATGATTGTGTTATACAAGGGCTTTGCATTTATGCAGAAAGAATAGCTGTATAACAGTCTGTAGTGTACTCAGCTGGTTTCCACTTGGAAGTTCCCAATTTATAAAAGATTGCTGCTACTTGTCCCTGACTATGTCACCTTGCAGTTGGTATAATTGAATTTAATCCAATTCCTATTACTCCATTTGTCATTTCTTTCCATGTGATATCCTCTGTTAACATAATACCTCAACATTGAAATTGTGGTCAGCGAATTTCCTTTGTGAATTCCTACCTATGTGCCAAGATACTTAAATAAAGATTGTTAGGTTTCAAGTGTCTTTCCTTGCACCACTCTCCTGCATCCTCTTATTTTCCTTTTTTGATGCTCTGTAGAAAGTTCCTTAACAATAGCTACAGAATTGCTACCAACACAGCAAGCTTTATTTAGCTTAACATTTTATGCGGCGACGTATGAAATTAATAGTTAGAATCTACTTCCATTTTATTCTCCCTTATATATGTATACTTAAGTTATCCAAGACAGATGTCAGAGTTCATAGAATGCCAGGTTGGAAGGAACCCCAAGGATCATCTTGTCCAACCTTTTTAGGTGATAGTGTAAATGAAATGAGATGACCCAGCAGCTGGGTTTTAAAACAGACCAATGTAGGGGGATGCACTACTTCTTGTGGTAGATTATTACAATGTCTGACTGTTCTCATTGTGAGAAATGTTATTCAGGATTCCAGGAGTACCCCCAGGAGTAACTTGTATCCATTTCCCCTTGTCTTTTCTATGTGGCTCCTCATAAAAAGGGAATCTCCATTGTCCTGGTAGCCACCCTTTATGTACTGGTATGTGGTAATAAGTTCCTTCATCTGATTCACATTTTGGACACCATAAGGGTATCAATAGAATTCTTCTGTTGTATTTACAATTACTCTTATGCCGCTCTACCAGCTGATAAAAAGTCCCCTTACAAATTATTGAGGTAATAGTAATGCATCTAATTCTATAGTACCATCAGCAACTCATTAGATATGTTTTTAAGAAATCTTATATGATGAGCTGCTTCATGTGCTTTTGTTCAGCATATGGCTTTCTTTCAGAACTACAGGGCATTTTATGGTAGCTTCTTGGTCTGTACAGAGTTTTTCTGACCAAAGAAATGCTGTGAGAGATTTGTGTCAGCTTGCAAAGAGCAAGTATGTACCCTGTTGTTCTAGACTGTAGCTGTTCTCTCCTTTGCTTCCTAATTCTTCTGGTTTTTTTGGAACATACTGGCTTTGGTGGGACTAGCAAAGTTTTCTTAAACATCCTCCAGGATTAATCACTTTGCACATTGATTCCTACATTTACCTGAAATACAAATTCTTATTTTAACACACACACACATTCCCCCAAGCATATAATAATTTTTGGGAACTATTTCCCCAGAAAGACAATAGGTTTGCAGGCAACAATCATTGGAATGTCTCTGGGGGCCTGCAGGAGAAACTGCACCTAGGCAGAAAACACTCCCAACCCACTGCAAGGTTGGCAGACTATTAATTACAAAATAGAAGAGATGAATCAGTTGGGTGTCACTTGACTGGGGAACCTTCTAGGTGACTAAACCTATGTCTGATGAGCTGGCAACAGGTAATAGGTGTGAAGTGCCTTGGCAGTTGGGAGGCATTTCCTAAAGGAGTGAGTTAGTGACTGAACAGCTATATGGGTCACTGAATGAAGGGTGATGGACTGGAGGGGAAGGAGGGAGCAAGGAATGGTGTGCAGACCTTTTCCTCAGAATGGGAGATGAACTGTGTCAACTAAACCACTTCAGAATGGGAGATGAACTGTGACAACTAAACCACTGGTGCCTCGAAGTCTGATGCTCATTTCCTGAATAAGTTTCCTATGTAACTTGTTTGCTTTTAACTGCTGATTGTTGAGATCTCTTAGCAAATTGTCTTTATTTTTTTTCCCTAGGGAGCCCTTCCCATCTCTTTCATATTAAAGATTTGATTCTTTGGAACCTTTTTGGAAATATGTCTTTACAACTCAAAGATTGTGGGTTGGGATTTTTTTATTTGTTTGCTTTACTGGGTGGAACCACACGTTAGGTCATAGGAAGTGGGAAATGAGAAGAAATGCAATGTGTTGGTCTCTTGGTTAAAAAGCATGTATTTAAATAGTGCAGAATACTAGCAACTGTGTCAGTTTTGAACACTATAATGTGCAAATAGTTCTCTGAGGTCAAAGTAGTTTGAAAAATCATCCCACTCCATTTGTGTAATGATCATGGTCACAGTGCAAATGCCTCTCTTAGGTCTGGAAAACTATTACCCTTTCAGGCAGGCAGTGCTGTATGTCTTACCTGTATGATGTGGCACTGTAAGTATGTTTTAATGTTCACTTGCCTGAAGCCTTTAAGGGAATTTCAGAAGGTACAAAGGTTCCTTCAGAGAGAGGAGGTACACACTGCATTTTTTCCCATCTATCTGGAAGCAGGATGAAGATCATGAAGAAGAAGAACCAGAAGATCAAGCCTGAAATCCATTGCGTGGCAGGAGGTCTTTATCCTTTCTTTTCTGGTTTTCTCCTACATGTGACACCTGAGAGCAGTCTATCAGTGTCCATACTTTATTCTTTTCCCCTGGTGTGGTGATTTTCCCATGGTTTTGAGCACATATATCCTAACCTGGCCTGAAATGTGGATTTTATCTATTGCCGTGGTGGATTATGAACCAAAACAGCAATGAGTAAGAAACCAATAAGAAAACTGTCCATAATGGTTAGACATAACACAGTATAGCAGAGATGCCACAATATGTCACATTCCTGATTCTCCAACGTGACAAAACCACTGTCCAGTCTGTGACTGTAAGGCATGAGAATAGAGCTGTTCAGAAACTCCAAATGTTTTAACCATAGCCTCTGGTGATGACCTAAAGTAATAAAGGTGCTGTGGTGCTGTGCCATGGGAATCCATACCTGAAGGGAGGTTGTAGACAGCTGGGGGCTGGTCTCTCCTCCCAGGCAACCACCAACAGAACAAGAGGACACAGTCTCAAGCTGCACCAGGGGAGGTTTTGGCTGGGTGTTAGGAAGAAATTCTTCATAGAGAGAGTGATTGCCCATTGGAATGGGCTGCCTGGGGAGGTGGTGGAATCACCATTACTGGAGGTGTTTAAGAAGAGACTGGATGGGGTGCTTGGTGCCATGGTTTAGTTGATTAGATAGTGTTGGATGATGGGTTGGACACGATGATCTCGAAGGTCTCTTCCAACCTGGTTAATTCTATTCTATTCTATTCTATTCTATTCTTCATTCTTCATTCAATTCAATTCAATTCTATTCTATTCTATTCTATTCTATTCCATTCCATTCCCATGGCCCACAAAAAGCTGGGCCAGTTCTACAAGTCCTGTTTAAAGCCTAGCACAGGGCAGAAAGCCATCTGCTCCAGGGGCTGAAGTGTCATTGTCTTGGGGTGGCTGCTTATGGCAAGTGCCACCTATTTGTCTCCTCTGTGTACTGAGCTGGACAAGAAAGGAAGGATGCTGCATGTGCCTTGCCACATGGAAGTCACTTCCCTGGCTCCTACTGGGCCAGATGTCTTTATTTTGTGTACCAAAGTACGTGTATTCTCACAGACCTCCAAAGAGGGGACATCTTACTTGAAAAAGAGAATTGCCCTGCTTTGCATCCAGGCAGAAACTGGGAAGGGAAAACCTCATTGTTGCATAAGTTGTTATCCAAGCACAGCAGGAGAGCTTGTCTAACTGGACAGTTAGAAGAAAAGGAGACAGAAGAAATAAGCAGCCATCAGCACCATTATATTGACACCAAAGGCCACCTCTCATGTAAAATTCCTCATGACAAACCCTTTCTTATAATATTGCTGGACAGTGTTTACGTTCCAGCCTTGGCAAATAAATCTTGTGTCATGAAACAGGAAATAGTTGAACACTTTACTAGTGCCATCATAATGAATTAATTTGATATTCATGGGAATACCACATGTGCTTTCCTAGGTGTCTTACTACCATTTCGCTTTCACTAATGGGCACTTAAGTCGCGCTGATTTTTCCCCAAAGCCACATAATGATCTATAATATTCCTGAATAATTGCACCTTAAGTGGAAACTAACAGGGTTGACTACTCCCAGAAATCTGTCAAAATATTTTTACTATTTTAAGTAGGAATTTGAATATTAACAGGACCTGCCAATACATTTAAATATGCAGAAAAGTTTTACAAAAGAAAGTTATGGAATATTTTTTGAAGGTTAGAAAGTCCTCAAATGTTTTTTTTTTTTTTTTCCTGACTAATTTTTACAGCCATCTGCAGAGTAGCGGCATTGCTAAATTGTGTTAAAGAGAAAAAAGGAAAGGGAAAATCAAGGTCATGCGGTACAAAACCCGTCACTGTTTAATAATAGCTAAAATAACTCCACAGCCTCATTTATGCCATTGCTTGGAAATAAATCTTGGTTGCAGGTATCCTAAAGCCAGGATGGTATGTGCAATTTGTTGGGGAAAAAGTTTGCTGTCCTTCTCATTAGAAGAAGGAACCTTTGTATCTACAGGTTAGTCCTATTTCAAGGCTTGAATAATGTGTTATTTGCTCTGCAAACCTGTGTGGACAAAGCTTGGTTAGGTGGCGTAATACCCAGGAAAAGCTGGGCTTCCCAGGGAAGTTAAGGATGTATCCCAGGGCAGTGTAAGGCAAGCTCCCTCCCCAGACAAGTCACAGGGGGCTTGAGCCTCATCTTAGGACTGTGTATGAAACATCAGCTATGGAAACATCCACTGCATCAGCTCTGCCCAGGATGTCATTTAAAACTCTGTTTGCAACTTTGGCTCAGGCATACATAGAATCATAGAATCATAGAATCAGTCAGGGTTGGAAGGGACCACAAGGATCATCTAGTTCCAACCCCCTGCCATGGGCAGGGACACCCCACACCAGATCAGGCTGGCCAGAGCCTCGTCCAGCGTGGTCTTAAACACCTCCAGGGACAGGGCCTCAACCACCTTCCTGGATAACCCATTCCATGGCTTCACCACTCTCATGGTGAAGAACTTCTTCCTCACATCTAGCCTGTATCTCCCCATCTCCAGCTTCATTCCGTTCCCCCTAGTCCTATCACTACCTGAGATCCTGAGAAGTCCCTCCCCAGCCTTCCTGTAGGGCCCCTTCAGATACTGGAAGGCCACAATAAGGTCACCTCGGAGCCTTCTCTTCTCCAGACTGAACAGCCCCAACTCCTTCAGTCTGTCCTCATAGGAGAGGTGCTCCAGCCCTCTGCTCATCCTCGTGGCCCTTCTCTGGACACGCTCCAGCACGTCCACATCCCTCCTGTAATAGGGGCTCCAGAACTGGATGCAGTACTGCAGGTGGGGTCTCACCAGAGCTGAGTAGAGGGGAGAAGCACCTCCCTTGACCTGCTGGTCACACTTCTCCTGATGCAGCCCAGGACCTGATTGGCTTTCCAGGCTGCAAGTGCACATTGAGAGCTCATGTTGAGCTTCTCGTCCACCAGCACCCCCAAGCAAGCATTCTTGGTGTACACAAAATGCGCTCCATGGGGCATGTCTGGTGGTTTACACTTGCTTTTGGGTGCAGTAAAAGCAGGGAGAAGGGGCACCAGGTGGATGGAAATGACCTGCTTTGAGGCAGATTGTAGCAGGCATGACAAACCTTCAAGGACAAGAGCTCTGCTTCATCCACTCCACTTTTGCATACTGGCCACCAGGGAAAGCACAGAGAAGATGATGTAGCTGTGTCCTTGAGTGACCCCCAACTATCAGGTCAAACCGTGAATGTGAATGTGAATGAGCCAAGAGCCACGCTGTCATGTTCATTAGAAAGAGGAGGTCCTGGAACTGGACTGGGAGAAGTGGAGCAGGACATCCATGTCCTCAGGAGGATCCTGTGGTTCCAGAAGGAACCACTAAAGTACGTAAGACTCCTTTAATTAAAGGATTTGCTTGTAGTCTCAGAATAGAAACTACATGCTTTGTTGTGCCTAACTGGATGGCTGCTCTCCTGAGTCACAGCGCCTACTCCTGAATGTACAGTGAAATTTCCACTTACAAAACTCAACGCAAACAAAACTCTTGTGAGAGTCCCGTAGCAGAATGCACAGCAGTACCTGAGAAACATCCAATTTTTATCTGATTCAGAACTGTAAAAATGTAGGGCGTGAGTCCTGCTCATGCATTATCAAAATCACTGTGGTGGTGCTGACAGAATGGCAAAGAATGCCTGCCGGTGCTGGAGGAACAAAGGCTTCTACGGTGAAACACAGGAAGCCCAGGAGACCGGCGGGTGCGTCGGCTGGGAGGAGTGAGGAGGTTCTGTCTGCTGCTGAGCTTCCTTGCAGATGGAGGACATGGAACAGACAGCGTCATCACAAAATCCTGTGAGGGTTTGCCTGATTAAAAGAAAGTGCTGAAGGAGACCAACGGTTATTCTTGTCTTTCCCTCTGCTTTGGGTTAATATTGAATTCGGGCTAGCAGCAGCCCTCCTTTGCTACAGGATCCTTCACAGTATGAAACATTGACTCTCTTCTGAGACACAGCAATAAAAAAATGTATGTGTTAAATCCACCCCATTTGACAAATTCATATCTGCTTCCTCTCCTCCAATCCTTTCCATCTCAAAACACATTTACTCTTCCGAAGCTTAATTACCCTCATCCTACTTATAGCTCTGTTTTGGAGGAATCTTTAACTTTGAGGCATCAGTAGTTACCAGTTAAAAACATTTTCAGGTAGGAATTCCCTACCAACCCTGATTAAAAGTCAGCACTGGTAACAAACCATTGCAGATGCATTCAGAGGGAGTCCCATAAATAATTGGTGTAAAGGTACAATATAATGTACACATCCCTGAAAAATCAGAAAGTCAAGGCTGAGTCAGAATCTGTGTTGTGTTTTGCTGGGGTCTCAGCTGGGTGGCTACCCTGCCCTCCCAGCAGAGGCCATGGGACAAGCTGTATGCACCACAGTTCCTGCTGTGTAATTTAAAGTCTGGTAAATTAAAGTGACATAAGTTACAGTTTAAGTTAATATGCTGTGTTATGAACTTTGGTGGCAGAGGAGCAGATGTGATACCTGTTCTCCTGTTCTAACCAGCATCAGTGGCAGCAACCTCTGGGACAGGGATAGGGCAGGCAATTGGCAGTGATAACCTCTTCAGCCATCCCTGTAACATCTGATGGAGATTGAGAGTCCCAAGCTTATTTTGCATCACTTGGTAAAATAAAACAAAATAATTAACAAAGAAACTGACCTTTTGCAATTTCTCTTCAAAATCTTTGAATGATAGTCCTCTTTGATAGGAAGTTCCGTTGAACCAGATTGGTAAAATTCAGCTCAGAGCATTTAAAGAATCTGTTCTTCCATTTCTGAGGTTTCAGAAAATTTGGTAATGTTTTAGGCTGCACCTAGCCTGGTAAAATCTGTTCTTCTGCATATTGCTTGCATCTCCAAAACAAAGGCTTGCTGAAAGCTCAGTCTCTCTGGATGTGAAATGCAAGTGCAAGATAAAATTTACCCTTACAGACTTGCTGTACATAAGTAGCTTTATAGCAGCCTCTTTTCCCCCTCATTTACCTTTGGCAGTTCAGGACTGCAGTTCTACAACTGGGCAAGCTAGGTTTTAACTGTAAGCTGGAGCCTTATCATTCTTTGAAGTATCATTCAGTCCATGGTGAAGCTATTTTGGTGAGGAGATATTCTTCTTTTCTCATCTTGTATTTTGCTGTTGTAAAAATAGTTGTAGTGATGGAGAGTAGACTAACAATCCTGCAAAACCAGTTGACAGCTGAATTGAGGAGCCTGTGGGTAATTCCAAGTGTATTTGTTACATGTTCAGCCTAGGTCTAGGAAACCACTGCCTGGTTTCTGCAAGAAGGAAAGACAGCTGTATGGGCTGAACTGGGTCTGCTGTACCATGCAGTCTGGACAGCTCAGGGACAGGAGCCTTGCATGAACATCAGAGCACTTGTGTTTTGATGCTTTCCATCCCAGACCTGTTTTTTTTACTGTAACCCCCCTAAAATGACCCTAACTCAATAGGTCCAAACAATGCACTGCAAATTTATACTCTTCTATACCTGTATCCTGAGTTGGAGGCATTAATGCCAAATAACCAGGGTTTTTAAAACCAAAAGAGCTCAAGACACATTGCAAATTTCATTTTTCTGCCTAAGCAGTGCACTTCTTTCAATATTAGAAAATGGCATATTTCATTTCACCACTACTACTTTAAATATTATTCTTGTATCAGTTAACTCTAAACATAGGACAAGAAGTATTAAATTACATAGAGAGAATATTCATAGAATCATAGAATTGTTAGGGTTGGAAGGGACCTCAAGGATCATCTAGTTCCAACCCCTGGCCATGGGCAGGGACACCTCACACTAGATCAGGTTGCTCAGAGCTACATCCAGCCTGGCCTTTAAAACCTCCAGGGATGAGGCTTCTACCACCTCTCTGGGCAACCTGTGCCAGTGTCTCACCATCATGGGCGAGAATTTCTTCCTAACATCCATTCTGATTCTACCCATTTCAATTTTTGCTCCATTTCCCCCAGTCCTGTCGTTATCTGACACCCTAGAAAGTCCCTCCCCAGCTTTCTTGTAGGCCCCCTTCAGATACTGGAAGGCCACAATGAGGTCACCTCGGAGCCTTCTCTTCTCCAGACTGAACAGCCCCAACTCCTTCAGTCTGTCCTCATAGGAGAGGTGCTCCAGCCCTCTGATCATCCTCGTGGCCCTTCTCTGGACACACTCCAGCATGTCCAGATCCTTCCTGTAATAGGGGCACCAGAAATGGACGCAGTACTGCAGGTGGGGTCTCACCAGAACAGAGCAGAGGGGAGAATCCATTCTGGCATATTCAAATGCAAGTCCAAGTAGAACATAGGTAATAACTACTTTAATACTGATGTTTTATGTTTTTTTGTTCAACTATATTTTATAGCCTGGAAAAAAAAAAAGTGATAAATCCCTCACCAGGGCAACTCAGCTGACAAAACAGACTCATGTAGTACTTTCTGTTTAATAGCATCCATCAAATAAATGACTAAATTCTTTGCAACTATGAATGGAGATGTTCCAGTTTACACCAGTGCCTTGGTAATGATATTTAAGGTAAAGAGAAATACTGTAAATATGTCAACAATCAGAATTAACAGTTGGGGTGGAAATGTGTGGTTGCATTTGCTTCTGTTTTTTTTTCAAGTCAGCAACAGAAATACTTGATGTGAGCTTGGAAAGACGCACAGATATCAGTGTGAGCTCTGAAACCTGGGGTTTCTCATCTCTGATCCAGTCCCTGGCACTTGTCAAAAAACCCAAAGGTTGCTTTAACGCTGTGTTCTCTTTAAATCAAGAAAATGCACCTCAGTCACAACCCTTTTACTGAATCATTCCCTTCTCCTCGCCTGAAGACATGTGAGCGGCAGCTGGGAATCCCCAAAGTCAGGAGCATTCACGGGAGTCTGATTCTTTGACATTTAAGATAGACAAACAGCTCCAAGGATCTAGGACAAATAGATCCAAGAGCTGGGGCTGGGCATAATACTGAAAAATCGCTTCACTTTGGGCTATTCTGCCTATTTTTATGTGTAGCATGGGAGTAAGAACTTGATTAGAGCTCCTGAGGGATTCAGTGGGTTACAAACAAAAAGCATTAAGCTAATAATAGGAATCATGTTCCTAAAAGGCAAGGATGAACTACTGGTTGGAAGTTCCTCCACCCCTGTAGTACAACTGTGGAACAGTAAAACACTCAAAAGAGTAGCTGTTTCCAAGCCAGGTCTGCTACATTATTCATTTCTATATATTTTATAGCTGTAGGAGTTGCTTAACATGGATTACTTGCACAATCTTTAGATATACTCATAGGAAGGGAATTCAAGGTCAGCAGTCCCGGAAGGCTGTCAAACTATTTACAAGTTTGCTATTTATAAGGACTAGTCTGGAAGTCCTTAGAAGCAGTAGGTTCTTAGGCAAGTGCTTTTATTTCTGCATGACACAGAAGAGGTGCTGTTTCTGTGTTGGTGCCTAAATGCCATTGCAGTTCTCTTACAATACCTTTTGTTACTCAGGCCCACCTCTAACTGCTCCATATAACATGAAGAACAAGAAGAGCAACAAATATCATTACAGCAACTGTACTGTACATGTTCTGTAACATTTGCAGGGATGACAAGAGTTAATCAGAAGTTTAATGATTAATACAGAATATTAATCGTTTGACCTTGGGAGTATAGCATGCTATAAAATAGCACACTGTAGGATTCATTCTACTGGCACAGAGCACACTCTGAAGAAAAAATTTCTAAGGAAAGCAAAAAGTAGGGCATACTGGTTTCTGCAGACCAGAAAAAGCACACTGCTTGCTCTCATATTAAGCTTCAGAACACTCAAGTGAGGTGGAAAATGTAGGGAAAAAATTGTGACTGAATTGCAAACATTGCAGACTCAAAAGAACCAATCTACTGAATTCAGACAAGCCTCCCAGAAAGAGGAAGGCTAACTGCTCTTGCCTCAGTGATGTTACCTAAGAATATGTACATCCTGTACCTTTTTGTTCTTTCTGGTAAGTGGATGGTACATCCTAGAAGGGCATCACTCATTCTAGAAAGCAAATTTTTGAACATCATCTCATCTGATTGTAGTACACAGATGAAAACAGTGTTCAGTGCTCTCGATCTAAGTGCATCCATTTTCTAGAGCCAGTGCACTCTTCCTGTGTTTATAAACCAAAAACAAACCCACAAGCCCCTCCCTCCAAAAGAAGAAAACCCAAAGCGCTTGAAGAGCCACCAGGGCTTGCAGCTGATTTAATCTGCCTGTTAGAAATTTCAGAGAGGGATATTCTCCTCAAGTGTGCTTGCAACACCCTGTGCTTTTTTGAAGACAACAGTTTGCATCATGCAAAGGCAGCGGGGAGACAATAAACAGTAAGTGGAATGTGATACAAATGCTGGCAAAAATCATGGAAAGCAAGGTGGCAGCAAAATCGCTCAAGCTGTCAGATCTGTGAGCAAGCCTTGTGAACCTGCTGAATTATGGCAAACTCCTGCTATGAGGGAATTGCAGTAACTGAGCCTTGCACTCAAACATTTATAAGGCTGTCCTGGGATAAATAAAGGTGCAGCCTCTGTAAACTCTGCAGTGAAAACAAACACCTTTGAACCTAAGCAGTTACAAGGCTCTATAAAACGTGGGCATAGCTGATGTTAATTATAAGATTTGTGTCTTGATTTTCTGTCTTGAGAGAAACTGTCAGGGTGCTCTTGGCTGACAAGGAGTTAAATGCAAGACCCTGGCCTGAGCTACTGCATAAGGCAGGGTTGGTGTTACTGCAGAATCCTTGCTGGCATACAGAGTGCTCTCAGTTCAGGGTCTTCACTGGAACATACAAAAAATAGTAAAAGCTCTGTGATTCCTAGGCAAAGCCCCAGCTATCTGGGGCCAGGCCTTCTTAAAAGCATGGCTGTATTTCAGATAAAAGATATTCAGCTTATTTTAAGATCATACCTCATGCACTCAGACACTGTGTATCACAATGAGCTTTGTTTAGAAGCCTAGTCTGGATTATAAAGGCATTTTGGAAATCATGTGCATATCAGAACTTTCAATCAGACTTGCTGTCTGTAACCAAACTCAATAATCAGACTTCTGAAGCATGTAATAGGCAAGCAAAAGAGCAGGGACATGCAGGGAGACAATGATTTAGCAAAATTTCACTCGGCATTCAAGAATGCTAGCATGCCTGAAAATAAGGGATCTGTTATTAATTAGTGTTTGCAAAGTATTTTGACTCTGGAAAGTGCCAAGTGTTCTTCATCAATTTTCAGTAAACGTGACTAGGCAGTATATGTAATAAGGACACAAAATGTGCTAAGTAGACAAAAGAAAGTACACAAAACATTTGAAAAAGAAAAGTTGCTGTTAACAAAGGGGGGAAAGTGTTTGAACCAGCAGAGTAAATATTGTGATGATGCAGCTAGTTATCTATTAACTCAGCACTAATGTAGGGACTGCCCGATGGCACTGATGATCACTTGAGACAGCCAGTGTCCTACAAGGCCTGTAAAGCTGACCTCTATCACCTTTTGCTTCCAGCGCTAAATTTGGTACAGCCCATACTCAGCAGACCTTCTCTTCCCTTCTGGGGCTGCCTAATGCCTGCTTTAAGAGTTACATGTGCTTCTGAAGCTTTAATAATGTCTGGAAATCCACTTCTCGTTGGCGGTCACAACCCCTGACTAGCTGCAAGGAGGTGTGCCGACACTGGGGCCCAGCAGCACAAGCTACTGCATGCTCTTCCCCTCCCTGGCCGTTCTCACATCCCCATCTGTTCCTTTCCAGTCTCTCAAGTGGGAAATAAACAGAATTAGAGTCAAACTGTCAAACTCATAATATTCGAGTGGGTTGAATGTCACACCAGCAGAATTCATGCAATCCATATTTCATTCAGTGCAATAAATATGCAGTTTTGCACAGAGCTTAGAAATCAATTATGGGTTTTTTGTGAAGGCTTGGAGGAACAGTAGGGAGATTTCAGCAGAATTATTTCTTGCCTTCTTTTCCAATTAAGTAACTTCTTAGTATTATGATTACAAGGTCTTGCTTCCTGAAAACAAGATCCTAAGTGCCCGAGCCATCTGCTCCTGCCCTTAAGTCAAAGTCATGGTCCTCAGTTTACAACATCATACTTGGAAGTTTATGACGTTACAAGTACAGGATTGTCACTTTTGTTGACATCTGGCCAATAGGATCAAATGAATTAAGCAACAAGCCGTGTCCTTGAAGTCTTTGGCTGTAATGATGAGACTAAGTGGAAGCCTTTCTAACTGAAAGAAGTTAGGTTGCCTTCACAGGTGGTTAGGGTATCAGAAATTTGTCATAAGCTCTGTAAACATAACTAGGAGTGATCTTGTGGCTTTCTAAACAGACTTTAAATGTATTTTTTTAAACATACTTTTCTCTTTACAAGTCAACTGTTCTGCACATACAATTATGCAGAGGTGTGATACATTTTTGACCTAGGCTAAGGGACCGAACAGCATAGCAACTCCTAGGGCCAGATATACAGCTGATGCAAATTGACTTTGCATTAATGCAGCCAAGGGAGGCATGCCAAATTTCTCCCAGATAAGGATGTGGCCTGCAGAATGTACTCCATGTGCCACAGGATTTTCTGTGGCTGCAAGTTTTATCATATGTGGAAGTATTGAAATTGGTGGGAAAACATGTATCGATCTCATTGTGCTGAGTGTAGCCCTAGTGTCTTTCGACATGGCAGGTATTTAATAAGAGTAGATTGAGGCCCTTTCAAATGTACAGCAAGTCCCTCAGCTGCAAGAATCAGCAAAGCCTTGTTGTTTGTCACTGGTTAAATATCCAGATAGAGGTCTGGGTTCCAATGGTCTTGCTCCATCCAGGCAAAATTGTGCTCCTGCTGCTGTCCCCACTGACTTTTTAGAAGTACAGAATTTTTCATTGCATTTGAATTGCCAGCAGACAATTTGAAAAAAGACAGCATGCAGCAACTTGAAGGTGTTATACTGATTCAGGAATCTCCCTGGACAGCATCACCTACAAAACAATACAGGTATCATACAGCAGCAACTGCAAACCTAACATCAGCTGGATGTAGAGGCCAGATTCAGGAACAGACCTCGGAAGATCATAGGCAGGGAAGTAAGAGATTTCAATGAGGTTTTTAAGTAAGGATGCTGGAGCCTTCATTGTTTGAAACTGCTTATAAGCCATTGCTAACATGTTTTCCCTTAAAGAACTGGACATGAGTATTAACAGGAAGTTTTATCTTAATTCAACCTATAGGTCAAAAGATTTAAAAAAAATGTAAGGCAGAGAGTTCTAGAATGAATTAATGAATTAAGTTCTTCACAGAGAGAGTTGTTAGCCATTGGAATGGGCTGCCCAGGGAGGTGGTGGACTCACTGTCTCTGGAGGTGTTCAAGAGGGGATTGGACACTTGGTGCCATGGTTTAGTAGTCATGAGGTGTTGGGTAACAGGTTGGCCTTGATGATCTTTGAAGTCTTTTCCCATCTTACTGATTCTGTGATTCTAATCCACTTATTATGGTGTTGATGGACACAATTATTAGTTTTATAGAAGAAAAAATATCTTTCCAGAATAGATTTAATTGCCCAAATAACTTCATAGAAAAGGGAAATAACAGCCTTTAGTTATGTTCCCTGGTTTAAAAGATACAAAGTCTGCTTTGTTTCAGGAAGAAGCTTTTAATCTTTTTGGGTTTTTTGTGGGTAACTTATAAATAACATTTTATTTTGATCAGAAAAAAAAATTCATTCAAAGAAAAATTTAATGAGTCAAATGCCTATAGCTGTTTCTGACACAACCAGGTTTGCTTTTATGGAAATGTGGAAACTGGTGTTTAATGGTAGGTCACTGGTCCCGTGTCACTTTGAAGTTTTATTTGTTGGCTTCAATGTTAAGTCAAGCCATAATGATAGAGATAGGGACCAGAGGACAAAAGAATTTTGGGTTTAACTTTGGCTCCACTCAAAAGTAATTCTGATTCACTTACCAAAAAAAAAAAAAAAAAAAAAAAAAAAAAAAAAAGAAGAGAAGTGTCCTGTTGCAGGAGCATGAGAGAGGTTTTTCTTATCTGCAGCCCTGATATAGATGTTGCTGGTTGGCAGCACTCTGCTGGGCTGACCAGCAAAAAATTATTGCTGTTCTCTGTTGTGGAGTGACAGCAGTGGACTGGTATGTGGCAGCATGTTTTCCAAACAGAAGGGGAAATATCTGGAAAAGTGAATTGGAAACCTACACCTTCTTACAAAAATGTCATTACATTCTGGGCCCCTCAGTTTAAGAAGGACATTGAGACACTTGAACGTGTCCAGAGAAGGGCACCAAGGCTGGCGAGAGGCCTCGAGCACAAGCCCTAGGAGGAGAGGCTGAGGGAGCTGGGATTGTTTAGCCTGCAGAAGAGGAGGCTCAGGGGAGGTCTTATTGCTGTCTACAACTACCTGAAGGGAGGTTGTAGCCAGGAGGGGGTTAGTCTCTTCTCCAGGGAACCAGCACCAGAACAAGAGGACACAGTCTCAAGCTGCACCAGGGGAAGTTTAGGCTCGAGGTGAGGAGAAAGTTCTTCACTGAGAGAGTCGTTAGCCATTGGAATGGGCTACCCAGGGAGGTGGTGGAGTCACCATCCCTGGAGGTGTTCAAGAGGGCATTGGACGTGGCACTTGGTGCCATGGTTTAGTCATGAGGTCTGTGGTGATGGGTTGGACTTGATGATCCTTGAGGTCTCTTCCAACCTTGGTGATACTGTGATTCTGTTCCTTGAAATTCAATTACAATTCACTTTTGAAATTAAGGCTGTGAGTTCCTAAATGGCTAAGGAACTTTTAAATATTTACATAAGGAGTCCTGCTCCATTTGTACATGGTTCTGTTTCCTTAAAAGCTGGATTTGCACCCAACTCTTGTGGCAAACACCAGCTTTAAGCTTGCTTTTTTCTGTTTTGTTTTGGTTCTTTTTTTTAATGGCAACATTTGAATGATGTATTTAGCAACTAATAGGCATTTCTGCAAAACCTCTAATGTCCCAGTCAATGTCATTGCCTCTGTGATCTGCATTCGTGGCAGATGTGTTGAATGCATCAACATATAAAACATTAGTCTCTTGTGGCCATGGGAGGTGGAATGTGGGATGGGCTGTCCTCAGAGCTAGGGCTGACTTTGTTCTGACTGCACAGTATCTAGCTCAGTAGGGATCCTGAGCTGTGACTGAGCTCCAAAATTCTGCAAAATGGTACAGCATTAAAACAACATTAGTGTTTCATGCACATGCTACAAAGAAGCATCTATTAAAAGTGTAGGGGGGGGGGAGAGAAACAAACAACAAACAAAAATAACAGCCCAGAAGGGAGGTGATGGAAGCAACAGAAGGCTCTTTTTCTTCGTCACAAGGTGCTCAGAGAATATCTCTGGTTATTTGTTTTGCATTATGATATCTGACATATCAGAAAACATGAAAGGCATTTGTGAGCCTAAGACAAAAAGTAAAATGGTGTTTGAAAATTATTCTTTGTGAAGGCTTATTTTTATTTTGTTACACATGAGACTAGTCAAGCAGACAGGTTTATTTTGACTCCGTGACAAAATTTAGTGACTGGAGACAAACAATTGTCTGCTGTTATCATTCCTGCTGCCAAAATTCATTAGGTTCAGGAGCATCAACTAAATCATGTGCGAGGAGAGAACACACATCTACCTACAGTGTTGCTGGAGAAATAATCCTGTAGTCAGCATAGTATCCACATACATCCAGGAGATTACATGTCCTGTTAGAAAGCAAGATATCTCAAACTGTTGTCTTCCTACAACACATTGCAGGCACTCTTTTTCTGAGACTGTACATTTCTCTCTGCAGGGTAAGACCCTGCTGTCTGTCATGAATCTTGTATCCAGCTTAGCTTTTTAAGGTCTGTACTTCATCAGAAAGTAAATGCATTCGCTAATATGCTGCTACTTGGTTTCCAGACTAAGAGAAGCAGGAGGTTGTCTTGGAATGGTACTCGTTATTAAAGGTGCCCCTTGCAATGTGAGTTAAACTGAAAAGTCAGTCTGGCCTCAGCCAAATAACCTGCTTTAGAAATGTAGACCCAGATCCATGGGATGATTATGGAATGAATTTGAGTAAAACAAAGTTGTTTAACACCTTTGACACCTTCTGTTCTCCAAAGTAGTCAGGCTAATGACAACTGAAAAATGCAGATAGAATAGTATTGATTCCTTATGTCGCTGGATATTTTCCAGACGTTCAGTTACAGCAGCATCATCACACAGATGCAAAACAACAGCAGCATGATTTAGATCTCAAAAAGCGTCATGGATTAAAAAAAACCATGGAAAGTAGAGGTGCTTGCATCTTGGTGGCATTTGCAACTTCTGGGAAGCCAGTGGACTAGCTGAGATGGAATCTGTTTAAAAGAGCTCTGATTGTGTGGTGGCTAAAGAAGATAAAGGAGAAAGGGAAACTGGCATTAGGTTAGTGGTTCTGGAAAAAAGCTCAGGAGCTAGGTGATGTCAGCTGAAGCAAGCCCAGAGAGCAGTCAAAAAAGCATGCCCAAAGGGTGATTCAGACTCCCTAAGGAATGAAGTCAATTTGTGGATTCACCAGCTGCCCACAGAGATGTGCTGAAAATAAGAGTGTCAATAAAAGTGACAATAATGCTGGAGCACAATGATGAGCTGACATCACGGGTTATAATGGTGGTGGACTGTGGCATAATATCAAACTGGAGACACTCATCAAGCTGGCACCGCACAGGGCAGTGTCTGACACTGAATCTTACGCAAGATAACCTCCTGCTTGTATCCAAGCAGCTGTGTGGAGGTCAAATGGACGTACAGAAAGGGAGTCAGCAACTGAGGCAAAGGCTCATACGTGCTAAAGCTAATTATGAAATAGTCTTTGAAGCTAGGATCTTAAGCAGTAATAAAAATGAAGGTATCAGAGGTCAGCTTGTAGGTCATGAGGTGTTGACTTAAAAGCTGGTTTACCTTAAAAAAAGCAAAATAATAACCTGCATAACAGTATCATGGAGACTTGGATTTGTTCACAGAATCACAGAAATGTTCAGGTTGGAAAAGACCCTTGGAATCACCAAGTCCAACCGACAACCCTACTCTAGAAGATTCACACCTAAACCATATTCCCAAGCACCGTGTCTAAACCTTTAAACACGTCCAGGGTTCATGACTCAACCACCTCCCTGGGCAGCACACTGCAATGCCTGACCACTCTTGCTGCGAAAAATTTTGTCTAATGTCCAGTCTAAACCTAGCCAGGTGCAGCTTGAGGCCATTCCCTGTTGTTCTATCAATAATTAATTACCTGTGACAAGAGACCAGCACCAGCCTCTCTACAATGTCCCCTCAGGTAGTTGTAGAGAGCAATGAGGTCTCCCCTCAGCCTTCTCTTTTCCAGACTAAACAGCCCCAGCTCCTTCAATTGCTCTTCAGCAGATTTATTCTCCAGGTCCTCCACCAGCTTTGTTGACCTCCTCTACACGTGCTCCAACACTTCGACATCTCTCTTGTATTGAGGTGCCCAAAACTGAACACAGTACTGAAAGTGTGGTCTCACCAGTGCCAAGTACAA
This sequence comes from Picus viridis, assembly GCA_033816785.1. NCBI lineage: Eukaryota > Metazoa > Chordata > Aves > Piciformes > Picidae > Picus > Picus viridis. The sequence goes on from CM066570.1 coordinate 6,214,769, forward strand.
GGGGATAATCACCTTCCTATTCCTAATGACCATAGCATGACCATACAAGCCAGGATGCCATCGGCTTTCTTGGCCACCTGAGCACATTGCTTGCTCATGTTCAGCTGCTTGTCAATTAGAACCTCCATGTCCCTTTCTGCTAGACAGCTTTTCAACTGTCTTTCCATCTAGACATCTCTCCTTCACAGAGCCTTCAGTTTGGGTTATTTGTATATGCATACACACATATGTACATATAAATGTATGTATTTGTATTTACATTTGAATTTCATATGGGCCAAGTAAATTAAAATAATAATAATCAATCAATCAATATAACACTAAAAAGGGCTTTCAGACTCTTGCAGACCCAAAGTATACACTGCACCAGGGGAAGTTTAGGAAGTTCTTCACAGAGAGAGTAATTAGCCATTGGAATGTGCTGCCCAGGGAGGTGGTGGAGTCACCGTCCCTGGAGGTGTTCAAGAGGGGATTGGACGTGGCACTTGGTGCCATGGTTTAGTCATGAGGTCTGTGGTGACAGGTTGGACTTGATGATCTTTGAGGTCTCTTCCAACCTTAGTGATTCGGTGATTCTGTGTGACTTTATGAACTGCCTTCAGGAGTGGATCTGCACTGTGGGACTGATGGTTCATATTTAGGACTAACAACAGTTTTTACAAATCAGTGTAAAAATTATACACTCATTTCCATCATTCTGTAGGTTACAACAAACACTATGTATTTGCCAGCAACCAAGGCTGTAGAACAGCTATTAGCAGATGCTGACTGTATAATGATGACCACTGTAAGTGGATGCTTATTTAAGGGACGTTTTCAGGAAACAGCTTGCTCTTAGGAGCAGTCTCTAAGTGAAAATGCACTTTGTGAGATTTTTACCTCTTGCTGGCTTGTGTTTGCCATTTTGAAGCAGAGGAAATGTTAATGCATAATAGAATTAGCATTTAGGAGAAGCCTAGAATACTGTTCTTTATAATATAGCCCAGTACTTATTATTCAAGACAAGTCTTCTCATAGTGCAATTTAAACCCCCCAAAATTACCCATCATTGCTCAGACAGTCCATTTAACATTCCGAAGCTAATCATACAACAGCCTACCCTTTCAGAGGAGATACAAAACCTCAGTTGGGTTTTAAGTTCTGATTGCAAGATGAGGTTCCAATTGAGAATTTCAGCTATAAAACAAATGACCTTCAATGACCGTAGACTGGAAAACCTGGTGACTAATCTAAATAGATTTCCAGGCAGGGGGAAAGAAACACCACCCAGCTCTTGTTTCTAGTCCTCTGCATTATTAGGGGAATGACAAAGACAAGCAGAATGTGAAAAAAAATCATGACTCTAGTGACCTTCATGTCTTTGACCCAGAAAGGTCAAGAGTAATCAGCAAAACTTTAACTAGAGTTCAAATGCAGCTTTGTTGTCCTTAGAGGCTGTTAAATTGAATATTCTGTTCTTGTGCTCTGTAAACAGCCACAGTAATTGGTGATGCTTTCCAGCATTGGCTATGAAGACATATCAACATGAAGTGAAATTCAAAGAGAGATGGTATTTTACTTACATGGTACAGAGCAGCCTGCAAACAAATCCTGATTTCAGTTTGTAATGCTAGCAAGTCACAGCCACATTCCTTAAAATTAGATCATACCACAATACAAGCACATGACAGAATATGTAGTGTGTGATTTCACTGTCTGTCATATTGCCATCTAAGGTGAAACACCTGTCTAAAAAACTTCCTGTGACACTGAAGTCATCAAACAGTCAAAATCTGCAAAAAGTAAACCACATGGAAAAGAAAAAAAAAACCCAAAAAACAAACCAGCAGGTAATCAAGAATGGATCTTGTAGGGGCTTTCTAACTTTGGTGTGAAGTACTTCTGTCCCTTTCCTCCTTTTGCATGTCACAAGGAATTTGTATGCAGGTGGGGGTTGGTCTCTTCTCCCAGGCAACTAGCACCAGAACAAGAGGACACAGTCTCAAGCTGTGTCAGGGGAGGTTTAGGCTGGAGGTTAGGAAGAAATTCTTCACAGAGAGAGTGATTGGCCATTGGAATGTGCTGCCCAGGGAGGTGGTGGAGTCACCGTTCCTGGAGGTGTTAGGAAGAGACTGGATGGGGCGCTTGGTGCCATGGTTTAGTTGTTTAAATGGTTTTGGGTGATAGGTTTGACTTGATGATCTCAAAGGTCTTTTCCAACCTGGTTAATTCTATTCTATTCTATTCTATTCTATTCTATTCTATTCTATTCTATTCTATTCTATTCTATTCTATTCTATTCTATTCTAAAATCACCATGTTGGATCAGACCACAATAATGCATGTTTTCCACCATTGTACCGTTAGTGAGCAAAAGCTTAGAGAAGAGCAAGGAACTGAGGAAGGAATGAACATATACTCTCAGGAAAAATGTCCTACTTGCTTTTGATCAGAAAGTACTTTATGCCTTACAACCTAGTAAGGTGCATCACCTCCAACAGGACTTTAAGAAAACTTGGGTTTATACTCTAGGAGTTTGATGTTGTCTGCATCAATATTTAGTGAGATTTTGCATCCTGCTGAACAACTGATGTAGTTTATGGCCTCAGAAAACAAGGTCAACAGACTAATTTTGAGTGCAGTGAAGTCATGCATGTTTTGCTACATATTTGTTTTTTGGTTTTGTGTATGCACCCCCTTCCTCTTCTAATTGAAAGCCTTCTATGTAGCAGCCTGCATTTTGGACACTCTCTCTTTGGTCTGTCTTCAAAAGAAGGGTACAAGTCTCTGACAGTTATGCATTTCCCATTTGTGAACCTCCTCTAACTGGTGTGGGCTTTTGGGGAGGCAGAAGCCTGAAGCATAGAAATATGAAAGTCTGTAATTGATTCATACATATTTTGGCATGTTTTTAACAGTTTTCTTGAATTTGATAAGAAATATTAAAAAGGAAAACCAAATTTTGTAATTTAGTACTTTATATTAAATGCAAAGGAGAATTAAATGCTCTCTACTCCAACAACAACCTAAAAATAATGGTACTTGAACTTTGAACCACTCCTTCGTTTCTGAAGGAAGCCTCTTCTATGTTTTGAAATGTAATGAGGCTGAACATCACGAGCTTAAATAAATTGAAATGCAAGGTGATGAACCAGGGTTGGGGCAGTCCTCAGTACCAATACAGGCTGAGAGATGATAATATAGAGAGAAAGCCCGCAGAAAAGCACTTGGGGATACCAGTGGATGAGAAGCTGGGCGTCAGCCAGCAATGTATACTTGCAGCCCAGAAGGCAAACCATATCCTGGGCTGCATCAAAAGCAGCCTGGCCAGCAGATCGAGAGACGTGATTCTGCTACTGTGCTCTGCTCTGGAAAGACCTCACCTGGAGTACTGTGTCCAGCTCTGGGGCCCCAAACACAAGAGAGACATGGACATGCTGGAGCAGGTCCAGAGTAGAGCCATGAAGATGATCACAGGGCTGGAGCACCTATTCTATGAATACAGGCTGGAAGAGTTGAGGTTGTTCAGCCAGGAGAAGAGAAGGCTTCAGGGAGACCTTATAGTGGCATTTTGATATCTAGAAGGGGTCCTACAAGGAAGCTGGGCAGGGACTGTTTATAAGGACATGTAGTGACAGGATGAGAGGCAATGCTTTTTAACTAGAGTAGGGTAGATTTAGACTGCATATTAGGAGGAAGTTCTTTACAATGAGGGTAGTGAAATAATGGAATGGGTTGCCCAGAGATAGATGCACCACCCCTGGAGACATTTTAAGTCAATCTTGATGGGGCCCTGAGCAGCCTGTCTAGTTAAAGGTGTCTCTGCTCGCTGCAGGGGAGCTTGGGAGAGAGGTGGGCTGGACAAGATGACCGTCGAGGGCCCTTTCCAACTGCATGCACTCTATGATTCTATGATCCTGTGCTGCACAGCATCAGTAAACCCGCAGCTGTCAATATAGGACACTTGCAACATCAGGTTGTAGAGCTGTTAAAACAGTGAAAAATATGAAGTTTGGGAGGAGTGGGGGTATTCTGGTTCAGGATTCAAAATCATTATCTGCATACTCTGCTTCAAGTCCTGATATGAAGCAAAATGCCACTTATCATGAATATAGGTGACAAAATCAATCTTTTGGGCACACTTTAATACCATCAGTGTCTGCACATGCTGCAGGAACATTTGGTAATGGGGACTTCCCAAAGAGAATGATATTTTTGGAAATGGGAAAAGAGTCTGAGCTTTTCCTTGCTTGTATCTCCCTCAGAGGATACAGGGCAAGAACATCTCAAACAAGCAGGTGAAATTGTGAGTAGCACAGGGCAGAGACAAAAGTACTTCCCTTCAGTCTTCCAGTTGTCATTCTACCTTTACTCCCTGTAGGTGATGCAAATAGTATCAAATCGATGGTCTATTGGCCACATTGGTTCAGAGGACAAATACAACGTCTCTCCAACACGGGCTCCAAAATGACTTCAGGAAGGTGATTGTACTATGATATGAAGATAATAATCTCTGTGCAAATTCACAGCAATTAAAAGTATTAATACTAAGTATGCTGTCCAAAAATAAATTACATGTGCAGTTTCATTAACACTTCTTAGAGTGCCACATGTAAACAAATATAAGATCGATAACAAGGAACATAAAAATAGCAGAAAAGAATGAGAGGAATTATTGCTTTAAATGGCATTTCCTTTAAAATGCCAGAATAAAGCTGCTAATATTTTAGCAGGGTGAGACAGGCAAGAATCTTCCTAGGAATGGCATCAGTAATTTTTTCTTTTCTGTTTCCTTCCTCGGGTTAGGAAGAAATTTAATACTATTTTGCATTTAGAATTGCGATCAGTCCTTGCCCAGTGCATTATCCTATACTGAAAGTAGGTGCTGAATAAGTAAGCTAAATAAGTAAGTTAAAATATTCACAGGGAAATAAAAAATGCTCATATCCTTACGGTGGCGTTAATGCTGAGACTAATCGTGCGTTTATTGCAGTTGTTAATAAGAGTTATCAATGCTAAATAATTTGGTAGTCACTTAAGAGCACACTTTCTAGTACTATCTAGAAAAAAAAATAAATAAATGTAGTCTCACCAGATTCAAGTATATTGAGTAAAAATCAGGATATAATTACGTTGTGTGATAAAATTATTTAAACCCCCGCTGCAGGACAGAAACTTCAGTGCTGAGTAATGGCTCAATCCCACAATTTTATCCTTCTCCTATCTTAAGGCATAAGCCACTGCAGAAACCAGAAACCATTACAATAAGACAAAAGATCACCATTAAAAAATTATTAGAAGGGGCAGGAACATCAAGAACATAGTGGTGTTCTGTTTTTAAAAACGGATGAACCATTAATTCACAAAACCAACCCCATTACTGCAGTAACAAACTTCATTTAGGCAAATGTCCCTATCAGCATCATTCAAGCTCAAATTTGATTTACTTTGGAAAAGGGATGAATAAAGCTCAGGGTAATGGCAACCTATTAGACCATGCAGACCTTAATAATACGTTTGAGAAAGTGTGCTGAGAGAGTGACATGAACATCAACAAGAGAAACCAAGAGCACAAGCTGCAGAATAATGGAGGGTTTGTGTCTGAAATCATACCAGAGAAGGCAGAAGGAGAAACACAGACAGAAGAAGGATATACCTAACTACGAGTCAGAGAGTAATCATATTAATGACTGTTTCCCTACATAGTCTCAGTTTGTTTCTTTATTCTATTTTTACTGAATCTGATTTCTATTCAGGTTCAATTAATAGTAATGAGCCTAAAGTTAATTTGCATTATCATTTATAATGGATGCTTTGATCATGTATGTAGTTGGAACTATAATGCATACATTACCATATTATGCAAATGACACTTTCAGCATCAGATACATCTGTATATAATTTCTCCATGCAACCAATTTATCCATTCTGTGCATTGTTCCTTTCTTCCTGGAAGCTGGGAGAATTGAGGAAAACACTGCCAGGGGAATATACTGCTACAGGTGCCTCCTTTTCTTACATTCTGTCTCTAAGCATCTAGGAATGAGGGAGAATTTTATTTTAATACAGATGGCTTGTTTTGTGTCCTTTATGACCCTGCTATTACCTTAGCTAAATTACTGTGTTGACCCCATACAGCAAGGAGCTGTACCCAGCACATTTCCTTTTCAGGCTGACCTCAGCTCAGGCAACAAAACGTGCACCAAAAGTAGTAACATTGTGGGGTTTTTGTGATTAACACAAATGTATCTCATGTCGGACTTCTGTTTGTGACATTAAATCAAACGAGAATCTGACCTAAAAAGGAAGCAGAGGCAGTTCCACGATGCACATAAAGATCTGATTTTTAGGTCAAACTTATGCATTCATGGCATGCTGGGAGAAATGTTGCACATCAGTGGTTAATGGAACTGCTCAGCACTGTCTCAGCTGACTGTACTTTTTGCCACTGGCCAAATTTTGCATTGCAGTGAGCAGGCTCAAAAATATTAGTAGTTTACATTTTTATAGTGCCTTTCATCTTGTGAAATACTGCCTTGCTTTACAAGCTGGTACAGAAACCATATAATGATTATTTAATCTAAAAGAGTGCTGAAGCTTTGTGGTGAAACACAGGAAGAATTTAGCAGCCTACAACATAGCTGTTTCAGAGAGGAAATGAAGAGTGTAGTATCTATTTGAAACAAAGCAGGAGTGTTGGAGTGGATAATGTAATTCTTAGGCTTTGCATTTGGCCAGGTCATCAGAGTTAACACACTTTACAGATAAAATTACTGCAGTGGGATTTTTAATGACCACAAGTGGTCAGAACTTTGCTTTAATATGTCATCCAAAAGATGCACTTTGATCACACCTTCCTCTTCTCATCATGATGACTCATGGGCTGACTCACAGATGAGAAGATCTTCTTCATTTGTTTGTTTACTTCTCTTTTAATTGGAGCCCTAGGTACCTCTCAAAAAATGAACCAAACCACTATGAAAATAAAACTTCAAGCACAATTTCCAATCTCATGAAAACATTACGTGAAAACCTATCCCTCCAGCCAAGCTAAAGATCATATAACTTCATGTCCCTCCTCCCACAGATAAATTACTTCACAGTCTCCCCACAGGCTTGATCTTGCCTTCCAAAGAGTTGATGGTGAAATTCTGGTGAGGTCTCTAGGCCCTCAGAAGATTATTCACTTGGCCGTTTTACTGTGCTTAATCTGTTTGACAGGAGATCAGAGCAGTGCCTGAGGAAAGGAAAGGGGAGGAGTGTGACCACTCTTTATTGTGGCCAGCAAACTGTTCAGTTGGATCATCCTGTCTTTTGAAACCTCCACCCTAAGAACTGGGTCTGTCTCAACTACCACTTACCTTCCTGGGATGCTCTGGGATGTGAAGGTGTATTTCAGGTGAAAGAATTTAGCTTGATGTTATCAGGTGAATGACTAGCATTAGATATTGTCAGTGAGGTATTCTTGGGTATCTTCAGTGAAGTGCAAATCTGATCAAACTCCTAAAATCTGATAGACATAAACCACAAGAGCATATTAATATTGTCAACAAAATGCATTTTTTAGTCACTCAAACTCAAATGTCAGAGATGTGTTGCAATTAGAGAAGATTTGATCACTCCCAGCACAGAACCGATAAGAACTGGGATGAGGAAGTGTTTTTGGTGTATGCATATATGAAGATGTTGATAAGAGTGGAGAATCATGTTAGTGCTGTATAGATGAAGAGATTGTTCTCAGCAGAATAGATTAACATACCTGCCTGTACAAGCATAGAGGAAGAAGCAAGAAGGAAAACAGATTAGTATTTTGCTGCATATGAGACGATCAAATATGATTTTTGGAGTAGCAACTGAACTAAAAACAGTTACTCTAATAAACCAGGGACTTCGTGTCGCTGCTATTCAATATTAGCTAAAAGGTGGTTGCATCTTAGGAACAATGAGTCAGATTCTTCATCACTCATCACCTTGTGCAATTATTGTGATGCATTCAAAGGAAATCCATTACGCTACCAAATCAGACTTTTTTCCTTCTACATGGTGTTTGTCTTACACAGGCATAATGACTACTCACAGAGTAGATAAGGAAGAATCAGACTTAGTATATTTATTTTTTATGTAAGAATAAGGAAAACATAAGAGACCTAATGGACAAGCACAATAACTTGGATATGATTTGTTACTTTAAGGTTAGGTACTTAAGTGTTGCTGTAGCCAAACCTGTGGTCTTCTCAAGGAAGAAGGAGGAATAGATTTTAAAAATCAATCTGGCAAATAACACTTTTTCCTCATTCATAATGATTTATTAGCAATTGTGTTAGTAAAAGCAAGCACAGCAGTAATGAATAATGTTAGCACAAGTCAACTACAACCAACATAGTCATTTTAAACTCAAAACATCTGCACAAGAAGCATCTCAAATCTAGAGGTTTTGCATCAGCCAATTTGTTGTCATTTTTTTCTAAAGCACGGTGACTCTTCATAGCTTAAGTGAGGATAATCAAGGTAAATTATGAAAATAACCTAATTATGTGGTAAAGGTCAATAGAAAGTCTTGTTAAGGTCTGGTTCTTATGAAGATATCCTGTCTGTATTGTCAGAACCGATTAACATTAATACACAATATAGCCTGTCACTTGGAAGAAATCTAGATGTTAACACAAAGACACTTGCCACAATTAAAATCAGGTTTTGGCTTACTCTGTGAAAGCAAGAAAATATCACAACATCATTAGCTCTGCTCTTAATTTATGTTTTTCTAGCAAAGGTCACAAGAAGGTGCTCATTTACACAGATGTTTGGGGGTTCTTTTACATGTAGGTGAGATTTTTACTCTTTAACAATTAATAACTATAATTAAGGGGAATTTTCCTTTCTAATTCTTAGCATATGAGCTACATCCAGTTTTAGAGGTAATGTGTCTTCCAACAATTTGCATACATGCACTGAACAGGGCATAGAGGCTGAAGGGATTGCCTACGTGCTTCTGTAACAATCTGTTTTCTAGCACTGCTCGCCGTTTAAGTGAAACAAGTTGCTCCACAAACATGAACAGTCTTGAGTTCATTCATATGTCTTCCAGCCGAAAGCTGTGTGAAGGGAACCTCCTCTCAGGGAAGGAATAACAAAGTTTTAGTTATTTCCCACCACATCTTACAAATTAAGCATGCAAATACATGAAGAATGGCTGAGTTAGAGCCTGAAAATTTCCTGGGAGATTCAGTGTTCTTACATTGACAGTGGTACAAATAAAGCCAGATCAGGAACCTCAGCCTTAACAAGCCTTGTAAATATTCTTACATGGTCAAGTCCTACCAGAACTACTCGTAAGCCAACAGTTACCAGTGATACTCCAAAGCAACTTGATCCAGGAATTAAAAACCAAACCCAACCCAACCCAACCAACCAAAAAACACATGCCAAAACAAACAAAAACCAAAACAAAAATACCACAAAACCAAGAAAACAAACCCACAAAACCCCCAAACCAAACACAACAAACCCCCCAAAAATCCCAAACTCTCTCCCCCCAAACCAACCACAAATCAACCATCCAACCAACCAAAAAACAAACAACAAACCAAAAAACTTGCATACTTGCATTCCAAAATACCCACAGCCCTTGAACAAAGGAGAAGCTGGGAAAGAAAACTAGCTCAACTTATGGCCTTGCTGTGAAGGACTTTGGTGTCCTCATGTTTGTGAGGGCTTTTGCCTTCAGTGATTTGAATCATTAAAAAGACATACCTGTGACTGAAGTGATCTGAAACATAAATCTGGCAGGACAATATATGGCATGTAGTATAACCCTCAATACCCTCTACATAAATTAGAATCTAGAAGCTATCAGCCTTTGGGTTTAAAATACTTCCCATGGGTTTCAGCTGTCATTACTTATAAAAGATTTGCTGTTGGAAATCCCAAAGTACAGTACTTTTCTGTACTCACTAGTCACTTCTTTCTGAGTGAGTACCTGAAACTTTAGCAGTCTCAAAAGCATCCTGAATATATCTTCATACTATGCCAGAAAGCTAATGAAAATATCAACTCTACATCTTACTTCAACCTGGGAAGGAGCCAGTGCAAATTGTAGCGATGATGCCTAAGCTGGTGAGAAGCCTTATCAATGCGTCAAGCCAGGGCTTCACTTTAACAAAGACTGTCACAATCTGAAATGCAGCCCTGCTTTCCTGACTGCTGAAACTGAAAAAATGCAAAAACTCTTAGATGTCTGATTTGCAGGAGCTAGCATTTCTGTAATTTTCCAGTGAAATAAAAACAGTTAGTACTGGCTGAAATGCATTAGCAGCTTCAGTAATTAGTAGGCATAGCCATTTCTTGTCAGTTCTATGGGCCATATCCTCAGCTGCCATACATCAATGACACTCCAGCACTGGAAATATATTACTTTACACACCTTGAAATAGTTATGCATACTAATTATTGCCTTACCCATTACTGCTCTTGTCAGTTCAGACACCTGATTTACACCAGATGAGTTTGTTCCATATATTTAGGAGTTTCTGCGCATTCCTCAAAGGATCCATAGTGTTAAATAAACTTTCCAGATAAGCCAGGCACATGCTCTCCGTTATCTATCAAATCAATGTTCAATAAAGTGACACTATTATACATAAATCATGACTGCAATTATTAAATCAAGCTGAGTCTGTATTGCTTTTCTTTCACTGTTGGGTAGAATTAACCGAGTGAACACATCGGAACAGGCATGCTGCTATCCTTGGGCTGGAAGAAGGAGTTAAAAGCCCCACCCAAGTTCTCACAACCTAACCTTTGGAGTATGCAGCTGATAATGTGAAACAGAACATAATGCCCCAGAGGAGATACATCTGGAGGTCAGCTCAGTCAGATACCGTGGAACTGTTCCAAGAAAGCAATCAAATATCTCACAAAAACTATATTAAAAAAAAATAAATCCCATCTTTGGTGTATAGATATTCAACCAAAGCTAGAGAAAGGTAGAGAAGCCTGACTTCATTTTTGTACCCTTGTCAGGCAACCTAAGAGCCCACTTTTCTCTCCACAAACACAAAGTGAGGTTTTTAACTGAGGCTTATTAAGTCTAAGTTTGCCTAACCCAAGCATAATAAATTCATGTGTCAAGATCGCAGTTGATTGTTCATCAGAGAAAAATGAGACAAGATAATCCTCTTTGCTGAAAACGTAATGCTTTAGGAATGTTACAAACTACTGCAAATGTTTGACTCCCCGTGCCTCATCAGTGGTTATATAACAAAACACCCATTCAGGGGCTGATTTTTATCTCTCACTTGCATAAGGCCATGTCTAGACGAGGATTTGAAGGTGTGTTGTTTGAAAGTGGTAGCAGAGTGGCCTAGCTGGCTGATTGGAAAGCCTCCCCCTACCCTGTCCTCCACCCACAGAGACTTTCACATACGTGGCCAAGGAGAAGCCCAAGTCCCTTTCCTTCCATTTTCCACACAATTAATTTAGCATCTGGGGATGTTTTGGCCATGCTGGAGTCAGAAGGTGAGTTCAGAGAGATGAGGGAGGAAAGGCTCATGTCTCTATCCAGTCCTAGTCTAGATCTTTCAAAGTGTCTAAGGCTTTGCATATTGAGGGCTTTTCAGCATTATTTCCAGTATATTAACCTGTATGCCACATACATGATATCCATAGCTATCTAATATAAGATTGGATGGCACTTTGACTTTGTGAGGCCTGCAGTAGAGACAGTAGATGACTTTGAAGTGATGGTCAGCCCTTTGACGTCATCCCCTTTATAGAAAAGTGATTCCAGTGTTGATTTCCTGTTCACGTTACCTACCTGGGTATAATATTTTTTATGTCTTCATTTACCCCCGTTTCCAACCAGTTTGACCCAGCCCTCCATTTCTGCTTGTCATGAGTTGAGTTGAACTGGTGATGATATTCAATACCATGCTGCTGTCTTGCCAGTTTCAAAATGAAAGTGCTATCTGGGCAAATGCATCATGGGGCTTGAGGTTCAGATTGTAATGTGAGAGGTTTCCTTTTCCAGTTGTTACTTCCGATTTTCACTTTTGGGGTGTCGATCTTTTCCACTGGGCTGGCCTCTGCATGCTTGGGCAGGGAGGACGGGTTTTATTGCTGCTTCTGCTGCTTCTTCTGCATTTTGCTGCTCATTTTCTGCAAATAGACTAAGGTAATGATGCAGTGTTTTATCTTAGTAAATTCTTTATCTCAATGCAAATTTTTTTTTGGTGGTATTTCCCTCCTGTCTGTGTGGGGAAAGGGGAGGTTTGTGAGAGTGGGCTACATGTAAACCTCCAATAGCTGGGAGAAGCATTCACTGGGAGAGCGGAAAGTTGCTCCATCTCGTGCCAACTGGATGCTAAGAAGCCATCTCACTCAATTTATTTTAAAGCATTGCCTTGAATTTACAGTTTTTTGTTCCTCCATCTCTGATTTGCTCCTTTACATTTCAGCAGCAGCAGCATATGGCAATAACGAGAGTTGTTAAAGAGATCCACCCTGTGTCTGTGTGATCTGGTCCATGCAATGTTGTTACTCTCACAAGCAAGTTCCAAGAGCAACAGCATATTTAACACTTACACAGTTTACATGTTTTCCCTTTTCTCTCTTGTTTTCCTAAGGCGACCTAATTATTTCAAAATTACTTTTGTAGATTATTTTACTGTCATTTTAAGTTCTGCATGTACCTCTAGGGAGTCATGTGAAAGAACTACTTTATTTATAGCTAATATTCTAATGTGGTTTTAAAAGTTT